>CM075424.1:2959346-4159346 GCA_037832385.1 Rhizophora apiculata | reverse complement strand
AGGCTAGAAGAGAAGCGAGAACTCATGCAAGGAAATCACTGCTTTCAAGCTAACAGAGAAGAAGAGATCATGAAATGATTGCCAATATATATCAAGAAGAAGAAGAAGAAGAAGACAAACAACGAGGGAAAAACAAGGAAATGGAAAAGGAAGGACCTTGGGTCTGTGAGGGACGGAATCAGCAGCGTAGGCAGGGGAAAGGGAGGAATCACGGTGAGCGGCGGAGGCCCTGATGGCCTGAGCAGCCAGAGATGCAGATGAAGAGGAGGACGTCGCTGTAAAAGTACGAGACGATGTCAACATTTTGTTGACATTCTTCACGTTCATCTCATTGTCGTCGTCCTCAGGTCTCTGATATATATCTTCTTGAAATGTCGATGACCTTGTCATTCCACCCCTTCTCCTATACGCCATCCTTTCTCTCTCTCTTCTGTACTTGTTTCTCTTTTACCTTTCCTTCCAATCCAATTTAAGATTCCAAACCGTCGCCCCCGCCACCACTGCTTCACCGCCGCAACTCCGCCTCCACGACCACTCGCAGCAAACGAATCACAAACAAATAATAATTTTTCTTCTTCCTGCCTCCCCCCGTTCTTTGGATTTGCCTAACGAACTTTTCCTTTGTTTCATTCTTTATTAGATCAGAGAGAAAAAGGGTTGGCAGTTACTACATTTAAAGGAAATTCTGCCGTTGGATTTCCAAAGGTTCGGTTTATTTTATTTAGAATAATTAAAAAATTTTCTCGCCTTAATATAAAAATATTATTTTTATTAATATAAATAATTTTTTATCAAATAAATTTTTTTTTAATATAATAATAAAATTATTTATTTAAAAAAATATTTTAAAATAAATAAAAAAGATATTTTTATGATATTTAATATTATTTTTTTAGTTAAAAATTTATATTTTTAATATAATAAATAATAAATTTTATAACTCACCTAATCAGATTATATTTTATTTTTTTAATTGAATACCAATTTTTTTTAGTTACTTTAATTAATTAGAAGAAGTCAAATTAAAATATTATTTTATTTTATCTTTAACATTTGACAACCCTAAAAATAATAATAAGAATGAAATTAGAACATTCTTTTCTTTTCTTTTAATATTTGACAACGTTTGAGCATCGTTTTTGTTTCTGCGGGACGACTACACTAAAATAAATCTTTTTAAGAAAAAAAAAATTCACGTAGAAAAGAATAAAAATGAAACGATTAGAGTTTAATATATTTGTATTGGTAATTCTCTCTTCTATAGTTTTGCATTTCTAACAGTATTGTATTTTTTTTTTTGATATATATATATATATATATATATGTAAAAAAAATTGCAAAAAAAAAAAAGCAAAGAGAGAGAGAGAGAGAGAGAGGGCGTCCATGGATGGCGACACATGCTGTGCCTAGATTGTTCAACAAGTGTACAAATCTAACCAACGTGCATGGTAGTACTTGTACATCTCACCAGCCAAAAATAAATAAATGAAGAGTCTTGTTACGTGGAAAAATAACAATAAATGTGAATCACACGTTTAAAAAAAAAAAAAAAAAATATATATATATATATATATATATATATATATATATATATATATATATATTTTTTTAAATTTCTGTTAAAGGCACGAGTCTATAACAAAGTTAGTACAGTTATGCAATATACTGTTTTACGTTTTGTTACGCAGTGCGTATTTTGAGACAAAAAACTTCAAAATTTTGGAAAAAAATATATATATATATTTTGTAGGACCCATAAGACACGTCATTTCAGTTCACTCTCTGTCTTTTTTCTTTTTTTCTTTACATCCATACATGTTTTTTCATGAATAAAGAAACTTGTTTATTGTACCTCTTTCTTTTCTCAACGAAATAAAGATTTAAAAAAAAAAAAAATCCCTTACGACAAGCGCTGTGTCGAAACTGGCCATTCGGCAACGCATTCTTGCCTTTCATTTCACGTAAACACGCAATAAGCACCCTAAATAAAGGCTTTCATTCTTCTTCAAATTTCACTTCCAAAAAAATTAGAGAGAGAGAGAAAAAAAAATATAAAAATTTACATATCAATATATCATAATTATTAATTATAATTAATTCATTATTTATAAAAAAATATTAATTATAATTAAATATTTATAATAAAATTATATTTAATTTTTTATTTATTTCATATACCTTTTTTAAATTTTTAATTTTTAATAAAATTATAAATAGATGAAGATTCTTATGTAAAAACAAAGAAGAAAAAAAAAAAAAACGCAAAGGAAGACGTGAAAGGTAAACCTCACATTTTATAAAAAGATAAAATTTATCTTTTTATAAAAATTTAAGTTTTTTATTTTTTGGTCAGAAGCACTCAATTTGTAACAAAGTTAGTAAAATTGCAACAAAATATTGTTAATGCTATCCGTTTGAAAATTACTTTTTTTTTTGTTGATTTATTGCTTATATTATTATGTTTCTTCTTCTTCTTCTTCTTCTTCTTCTTCTTCTTAATACCATAAATAAAGGTTTTCATTCTTCTTAAGATTTCAAATTCAAAAAAAAATTAAGAATAAAAAAATAGAGATAAAATTAGATAAAAACCTATCACAATAATTAACAATAATTAATTATTATATATAAAAAATATATTAATTATAATTACTAATTATAATAAATTTATTTTTTATATTATATTTGTTTTTTTATATCTTTATTATTTTTTAGAGGTATAAATGAATAATTTAATCGAATTTTATCCTATTAAAACTTGATTTGTTTAACTAATAAGTAGAGTCAAGTTGATTGTATCTTTTATCAAGTTGAATTTCAAACTTTCCATAAACAAATTAGTTTAATTTTATAGTATTAACAAAAATAATTAAAATAATAACAATAATATTAGAAATAATTAATATGAAGTTTGGAGTATTAATTTTAAGAAGAAAAATATAAAATATATAAAAATAAAAAAATATTTTTATTATATAATTTATGATTTAATAATTTTTTTAATAGATAAAGTTTTTTTTTTTTTGGTCTTCCTTTTTATTTTAGCTTGTCCTGCCACTCCAGTCAGAGATGAAATTTGAGATAAAGAAAGAATCTGTGCCATTTATCCAACCGGGTCCTTGCGCTTTACTTTTGTTTTGGTGTACCATTATCTAACTTGAAGCGGCCTTCCTTGTCTTGGAACTTTAAGTTATTTCATAGAGGAAATCATTTTGCATTCTTTCTGAATTAGATCACCACGCAGATTATTAGGAAGATTACTGGTAATGTTTCTGAATTAGGTCATACTCGTACTGCACATTGTCTCACAGAAAATATACTAATTTAGTTATAAATTTTTAACCTTTTTTAATATACATTTAATTTTTTATCGTTTTTTTTAATTTTATTCTAATTTAATATATATATATATATATATATATATATATATATTTGATAAGAAATAAACACGTGTTAAATACATCCCGAAATATGTTAGTAAAAAAGTATTAAATTTAGATAAAAATAATAAAATATTTAAAATTATATTAAAAAATATAAAAAATTTAGAATCAAATTAAGACTTACCTCAGTTGTCTCCCCGATGTCTTGTGTAGGGCTGCAGCCCGGCCGAGTTAAATATAAAAGTCTGGGGATTCCACAGCAAAAAATAAAATAAAATAAAATAAAATAAAATGTAAAACCCGGAGACGCTGTCGTTTTACTTCACCAATTTCGCTTCTCATCTGCATTCCAGACCGACCCGAGCGAGCGAGCGGATCACCTACTAACCTCACACTTTCTCTCGCCGGCCGGGGCCGCTGCTACAAGGTTTTCGCCGGAAGCATTTTGTCATTCTGCTACCTTGTTCTCACAAAACCAGGTATCTTTCTTCCCGGAAAGCTCGATTATTCTACTCAAACTTACTCGCACTATTCAAAATTTCAGCAATCGGAAGCATCGGAAAGCTAATTACTCGCATTGGTAGTTTTTCGTGTACGTTTGCATAATTGCTGCTAGAATTCTTAAGCTTACTAGGGGAAAAAGAATTTGGGTTTTGATTTATGCTACTTAAGTGAATTCGGTGACTATTAGCAGCAGCGATTGATTGCCTGCGCGGTAGATTGTTTCCAGCTTCCTCCACAGCGGGACGGGGCATATGCTTATGGATTCTGATTCTTTCACTCAGCGTGGCAAACGAAATCCATCCTCAAATGTTCCAGAAACATTTGGAAAAGATTGATAATGCAAAGCCAATAATGCCAAAGTTGAGGCCGAGCTCCTCATACAAGCATGGAGAATGGGGATTCCCCCTTAGATCTTAATTCTCCACCCACTGCTCCTAAAAAAGTTCTCTCCTTTACTTCTAAATCCGATAGAAATGATGACCCAGACAACTGCACTAGCCCCCGAACTCCAATGGCTGATGTTTTTGACCCGTTTGTGCCGGGTCCTGATCACATGATCTTGGCTCCTCACAGTAGGAAATACTTTGATGAAGCAAGGGCAAGTGTTGCTCACTGTCTTAACTTCACTTCTTCCTTCAAAGCTCTGCAAAATAGAACATGTGATGCTGGCCCAGACACTTTAACAGATGAAGAGATGTTCGAATTTGTTTATGGAAGTCTCTTGGAAGTTATTGTCTCTAACCAAGCTGTGAGTGCTCTTGCTGACATGCCCGACACTGAATGGGGTTCTGATACTTGTAAGACACCTCCATCAGTCCCTCAACCAAATGGACTTGCTGAAACATGTCCTGGTGCTCCTACGAAGCCAACAGGTAAATCAAGGATTATTAAATTGGGTGTCTGCAGAAAGCTTGAATTCTAATGTTAGTTGAAATCCCGCGCTTATCTGCTTTGATGGCAGTTTGACTTAACTTTCTCTGGTTGTAGATACATTCACCAAAGGATATTTAGCACTGTAGTCAGTCCTCTCGTTTCTTCTAAATGAGAGCACTGGTCAGGTAGGGATGAGTATAGCTCGCAAAGTAGACATCTCCTGAGGGGGTTCAAGGAAGAGTAGTTAGTTCTCTTCTATCCGTGTGGTTTGTGCACAAGGAGGAAATTTCCTTGTTTTTCCCCCTTTTTTGGTGGACAGAGAAACTTGCTGCTGACCTATATTGTGAATACAGATACTGCCTTTGCTGGTAGATAGCTACCCAGGATATGTTCGTTCCTAGTGCGTTGCCCCCCTGCCTCTACAATTTGTACTTTGCCTCTTAAACAAGTAACTCTTTTCTGTTAATAAAAGTAAGGGAAAAACTAGTTGGCTTAACGTTACGAAACTATAGAGAACTGCGAATATAATGTAACCAATTGGAATTTTTCATTTTTCTTGTAACTTTTCTTAAAATAACTAGTTATAATTATTGAAAAATCTCTGTTCTCACTTATGTGACTCTAACCTGCATCTACGTGATAGTACTGTAAAAGAAATTGCATCACAATCAGCATTGGATGAGAATCTAATGTCTTTCCATGTAATAACATTCATTTGCCATGCTTACATTTGATATGCATCTAGCTTTGTTCCTGAAAGATGGTGATATGAAGAAGATTAAAAATAAATTGATGAACCAACAAATAAAACGATGCATGAAGCTGATCCCAACTATGGTGGGATTGCCCCTTGGTTATTGGGATCAATTGGTACCCCGTCAGCATGAAAAGCACAATTGACCTATTCAACAATTAAAACGTTTTCTCAATACCTTTAAATCTAAACTGCGTCTGTTTGAAATGAAGATGCAGTGGCATTGAAACCATTATAAAGCACTAGATAACTAGTTTGTAATTTGCATGAAGGATCTGAGATCACAGCAAGGCGCCATGCGCCCAAGTGCAGACACAAAATCTTATTATTCCCCGGGCAAAGCATAAAGTTTGTCTCCATGACGCAAAACCTTAGCACTTTATTTTCAAAGTTAAGAAACACTGTTAAGAAGCAAACGTGTATTTCTATGCTTTCAAGAGGTATTGCTACTTTCATTCAATCGACTAAACAACAAAATGATGGAAACGATTCTTGCCATGGGAACCCCTGTCTCCTAATAATATAAAACAAGCATACCCCCGCATAATCGTTCAAAAAACAAAAAAAAAAAAAAAAAGGCCCACAATAGGCCATCTGTTTTGGGTGGATTGCAATTAAAATGTCGGAGAGCAAACAGTATTTTGAGCCCAACGTAGGAATTAGATTACATTGAATTGGGATCAGAGAGATTCGACAACTATATTTATTCAATTTTTTTTTTTTTAAGTCAAACATAGTCTGATAGAATTTAATTTCACTTGATTTTTATTTTATATTTGATATTGCGTTAGCTTGATTCATGTTAAGGAGTATAATTAGAAAAACAGGTTTCCACGTTTAAGTTTCTTTTTCAATGCCCAAATAAACGTGCATGACACTGGAGCCAACAATGCGAAAAAAAAAAAGTTGTTTTGCACGTCCTATTTGTTACCTGCTAGCGCCGAGAGAAACAGTAATTTTGTCTCCTCTATCATCACAATATTCCATGAAAGAGGACGTCACTTTGCTCGGCATGTATAACATATTGGATTGATCGATGTGCGCAATAGAACAGCATATATACGGGAATTAAACCTTTGAACTCTGAAATGGAACATAACTGGCTAATGGGTTCTACATAAACCGAATAAGAACTGAAGCACGGATTGGTGATATGTACGAGGGGATCTATATTTATGTATGCACGTATGTCTGTACACGCACATGGATTACAATCAAAATTCGGGAGCAAAGAAACAGATGGTCATGATGTATGTATCTGCGTGTAACTAGCTAATAGCTAGCTACTTCTGTCAAAGCTTAGCCTTGTTCTTGCACTGCTGGCTTTGAATCTCCATGGCAGGAATAGCAATCGTAAAACGACAGTTAGAAGTAGCAACGGCGTGCTTTTTGAACAATCCACCGAGGAACCTGACTCTCCCCGGTATCCTTGTGTTGGTTTCTATTACAAGCTGTCCCCTCAGCACATCTCTAATCAAACTTCTTATAAAGTTGATATTAGATGCAAATGACTTTGCATCCACCTTTACGTAAATGGTGAGGCGGCAAGGCAGCGTCTCGGAGCCCATTGAGGGGATGAGGCCCGAGTACAGGTCTGCTTCACCCATACGGTGGCCCCGGTAATAGAGGAGGCTCTTGCCGGGGCCGTGCTTGAAGCTGGCGTGGTTTCGGTTCTGCACTAGGATCTTCAGGTTCACGGTGATGTTGAGCTGGATGCTAATATCCGGGAATGATATGCGAGGAGAGATGCCATCGAGGGTGGCAGAGAGGAGCCGCGTTCTGGGTTGCTTTGGCTTAAGCATCGTCAATGCCAGAATGAGTATAATTAAGAAAAGCAGAAACAACAACAAGAGAATCACCCCGCCGGTTATGAGACAGCACCGGCGCCTTTTTCTTGCCTTTAATGCTGCTGGGGCTGGCCGATCGTCATTATATGTTTCTTTCATTTAATTTGCGTTGGTATTTGATATTGCTAGATACGGGGATGATTGGTTAGCTGCTTAAATCTAAGCTTGTGCCTGACGAGACTGAAGGAGCAGGCAAAGGGCCCGGAAAAGTACTATTAGTGGCTGGATTGGGATGTAAAAATAATAAAAAGGAGTATTAGCGTACATAATTAAATACACACCGCGGATGGGCCAGGCAACCAACCACAATTAATACGGGCCCTTCCTAGCCTGACTTTAGCATTTTGCCTTTAATTAATGTAAGCATCGGGGCTGTTGGCAGTTGGAACTTTGAAAACGGTGCCTTCATTGACATCTCACGCGGAGTTGGTTTTTATCTTTGCCACGCATATATTGGTACGCTCCACCCTCGTCTTGGAACCACTCAGGATTGCTCGAGTCGCCATCCGATCGAAAAAAAAAAGAAAAAGGCTTTGCGATTGCATGATGTGACACCTCTCGCGCTGCTCGCCATTGTTTTCAACTCTTCGTCCATTGCCATTTAAAATGAAACAATTGACAGAGATAAAACGAGGGGTTCTTTGCAGAAGTACTTTGGATTGAAACCTCACGCCCATCCAACAGGAAAGATATGACAAGGCATCTCACACATGGTTAACTTCTTCGTGACATTATTTCTTCTCGGTTGTTTTTATTGTCTGCTGCTTGAGATCAAACAAAAACAAACATGAGAGTGATCGACTGATCATGTGGCAGGCCGTGGTCCTACACATAGAAGTAAGCTGTGTGTACATGTAATACGGCGGCATTTGAGGACCACAACTCCAGGACGCTTGTCTTGGTTTTGATTTTAGCGTTTGCTGACTTGTGTGTAAAAAAATGATGCATATCAATCAAGAGTTAGTTGGGAGTTGGGAATGCAGCATTTCATCGTTATTATCCGTGAAAAAAAAGTTTTATTTTTCATTTAGAAAATAACTTTTCTTTTTTTTTTTTTTTGGTTGTATATAAAGCCGTGGTTGATGTGACTGTAATCACTTTCAAATTGGGTTGCAGGAAAGGATAAAAAAAGAGAGAGAGAGAGAGAGAGAGAGAGAGAAGGGCACATATTTTGTTTTCTTTTTAAGATGCCAGTTGGTTAAGAGGGCAACATCAGGCATCAATTTTTTTGTTACCCTTTATCAATACGATGGCAAACCACGTAATCCATGGCCCATTAGGCCCACTTGGTTGAATAAATTGGTTGGAGTTTGGACATTTTCCCCAAAGCTTTCGTCTTCAAGTGCTCAGCTTAAACCGTTCGACTATAACCTTAGTCAATAAAATAAAATAAAACAGACCGGGTTAGATTAATACGGACCGGTAAATTTGAGTCAACGGTTCAACTATGTGCTTTACATCCAAATTCTTAAGAAAATTGAATCATTCGAAATCTAACTCTTTCATTCATTGATTTGACCAGCTGATCTAACATGAATATTTTAATTATGATCAATATTATTATTTCTTAATAAAAAATTGAGTTACCTTTTCAATTAGAACTCTATTTGAATAGATTAGTATATGATTATAGTGTAAAAAACGAAATGTTTAGATGTATTGGATCTATGACTTGACTTGAGATTGTATTCTAAATTAAAGTAATTTGACATATTAATAAAATAAAAATAATAATATGTAAGTAAATTTTATTGGTGCGTCAAATCACTAGAATTACTAATTTCATCCAACAAATTTCTTGATACAAAAGGTAATGATATGGATCTGGCATGCATGAGACTCCATTTATTTTAACTCATGTTAAAACACAATTTAATTATATATATATATATATACATACTCATTTTTGTAATAATCTGCGACTGCAATGCAAGAAGCCAAGGAAGGAGTAGTGGTAGGACAACTGACACTGAGAGGCCGCGTGCAATCCATTCCCCGTCAAATACGGTGACCGAAGCATTATTGGAAAAATATTATTAAAAAATTCCCAAATCAATTTATAGTTTCATCTGTTTTAGACTTGTTTGCATGCGACTGTGATTAAAAAAAAAAACAGAGAGATCAAATTGGGAACAAACCGAAAAAGATAATCCGGGTGGGTAAATAAAGTTGAGCATTTTAGCGCCTATGGCTATAAATAAGATTGAGACCCACCACCCACCGCCGTGAAGACCGCTGGCAGTGCATGTTTTAAGCAAGAGAATCGAGAGATATTATTATTATAATTATTATAAGAAATTGGGTGGAGAGGATGGCGGAGGAATCCTTAAACCCATCAAAAGGAAGGTTTGCAGTTGCAAAAGGCGATGATGACGCTCTGGGTCTGAAACGGCGGAAACGCAGGCGCCGGAACGTCTGCCTGGGGACCACGGTGGCGGTCATCCTGGCGGTGATTCTCTTGGTGGTCATCCTAGCATTCACGGTGTTCAAGGCCAAGCGGCCGGTGACCACCGTGGATTCTGTGAAACTGAATAACTTGCGGATCTCCTTTGACTTCGCCAAGTTGGGCGTGGACCTGAACGTGACCCTGGACGTGGATCTCTCCGTCAAGAACCCGAACAAGGTGAGCTTCAGGTACACCAACAGCTCCGCTTCTTTGAATTACAGAGGGAAGCAAGTTGGCGTGGTTCCTATCCCGGCCGGCGAGATTTCCGCCGATGAGACCAAGCCCATGAACTTGACGGTGACGGTCATGGCCGATCGCTTGCTCTCCGATTCCCGGCTCTACTCAGATGCGATGACCGGCGTGCTGCCTTTAAACTCTTTCACAAGAATTTCCGGAAAAGTTCGAATCTTGAAAATTTTCAACATCCGAGTGATTTCGACGGCTTCTTGCGATGTCACTGTCCTTATTTCCAATCGAACTATCGGACAACAGAATTGCCAGTACAAGAGCACAGTGAAGTTGTAGAGAGCGTCAGAGTAGCTCCCAATCACTTCCCTTCTCATTTCATCTCTCATTCTACTCTACAAATAAGTCAGGGTATGCATACTATCATTATCCCTTTCCCTCTCTCGTTGCGTTTTTATCATATTTTTCTTTTTTTTTTTTTTTTTTTTTTTGTTTTCTGGTCTCTAGTGATACTTTTCTAGATTTGGATTGTTAGCAAATATTATTATGCAAAAAATAGAATTATACTTATAGAATTGTCTGATTCATTCTTAATCCGTGTTGGCAATGTTCGTATCATTCCTGTTGTATTATTGCTTCCATATAGAAACAAATGAGGTGACTTAAATTAGCAATTATCCAACAAAACAATAAACCAAGCCAGGCGCAAGCCCTAGAATCCAATGCTTGGCATTTTCAAGTAATGACAAAATAGAACCTGGAAACCGATCCAACAATCATTGAGGTCTGGAAACTTCTTTGTGATTAACGAAACTCCTGAGAAGATAGTTCGCACCCCACCCAGTCAAATGATGCAATTCTCCTGCAAATGCCTCTGTTTTCTTCCCCACATGTTTCTGTTCAGGTATACCGGAGCGGGGAATGGGGGACTTGGCCTGGATGACTAACTCGGGCTGTAGCATAGTACGGCACAACTCACGGTGACATGTGCAACTATTGGCGAAATTCACGTGAAACTGAATTGGGGGTTGGGCTGTCAGACGATGAGTGAAACTGACATGTTGTGTAATCCACATGGCATGAGAAAAGAGTTTTGACCCTTTTCACTGCTATATCTCAACTGCATTATATCGCGAACAAAATTTTGAAAGTTTCAAACTTTCTAATTGACCAACATTTCGGCACTCTATTTCTCTTTCTTTGTCAATTTGTTTAAGTTCATTAGCATTTGAAGCTTGAAGGAGGCATAGAGGCATAAATGAACCCATGCACTCATTTAAGTATTTGGTGGCTCAATTCGATAACATAGATGAATGATTCTCGAACATATTTATTTTTAAAGCTCGTTTAATAAAGGAATTAAGCTTGAACTGAAGGTTATTTGGCTCATTTATGGTCATCTCAACTCGTTCGACACTTTGATTAGGCTGGTTTACTGCTCGACATGAGCTCGTTTTAAAGATTTATTTTAGGCTTCTTTCGAAGACTTGGTAAGTCTCATTTACTGTTTCTAATAAGTGTAGGTATGCATTATAAGTGGACTGAGTTTAGTCTCGAGTCGAGCTCAAAGATTGAAACTCAAGCCAAACTCAACCTTGTTCAAAACATTAAGACCAGAGCCTGAACATATCAAGGGTTGATTCTGGCTCGTGTAAAGATGCATTGGAGGCTTTCAAAACGGCTACTGAACGTCCTGTGTTCCCAAAACAAAAGTTAGGCCTAACTTCTAAAAGGATTCGTCAATTTAAGTTCATCACCGTCAAAATTGGTGCTCCATTAATGGCACCGCCAATGGGTTGACCAAAGAAACAACCAATGCCCATCAGATATTCATCTGAATTTGAAAATTTTCTATATATATATATATATATATATATATAGATGATTTTGGATTGGCTTTGGCTGCCTGTAGAGAGCCGAAACCCAATACCTTGTCATTTAATGTTATAGCGTTGGCTCAAACGATGCTTAAAAAGTAAAGAACCCTACCATTTTGTTGTTTGGCATGGCAACAGGAACGGTTCGGGTGAAACAATATCCGAGAGAAAATAGATATAAATAAATAAATAAGGGAGAAAATGAATTTGAGGACATTTAGGGTTGAAGGCAGTGCCGCCCTCTTATGCATAGTCTCAAAAATGGGATCAGACACTGAAAAATCAATGTACCAACCATTGATTCGGTCCGATTTGGTTAAAAAGACAGATAATTTTAACATGAATTAACCCAAACGATTTGACTCGACATCGATAAATGAAGTAGGTTTAATTTTTGCTATTCTTTATGGCAAAAAAAAAAAAAAAAAGACCTTGTAAATGATTTTTCTTATTTTATTAAAACTACTTGTGGACACACACTTAAAATTTGTTTTATTAATAGTTTATTTGTTTTATATAATATAAAAATCTTAATTACTTTTAAGAAAAAAATTTACCTGCACAACCGCTGGGTCCAATCATCAAATAACTATAGGGGAGAAGCGTTCATCTTGGACATTAGATGCATCAATCAAAATGCCTATTATTTGATCCCTATTCTCTCGGCTCCTGCCTTCCTCCAATCTGTCCCACAGAGTAACTATTGGTTGTCTTCCAAAGGTTAAGAACTTATTGATGGATTGGAAAAAAAAAAAATAATAATCTTCTAATTGAAAAATGCACTGTAAATTACAACGGCATCCTACTAAGGAATCGAACTCTTCGTCAGATCAAGGTCCAGTTTCATTTTAAAAGCTGTACTCTCACGGAGCTTTTGTCACTCCGTCAGCTTTCGGTCTGCTCATTTTCAATTATTTGAGTGACTTTCTACTCTGATGTGAGAATAACAAAACTTTCACAAAAACAGGAGTGGCAGGTGGTTGGACAAGAAGACGAGGTGAGCATCCCAAAAATCAAAGAGTCTACAGCACGATTGTCTCCATCTATACACATAAAACTGTTAGGAATGACCACAACCACAAGCAATGTGAGAATGTTAGGGGAAACTGTCGAGAGCTGGCAGGCTATAAAAAAGCAAGTGAACCCCATTAAGAAAAGGATCTACGTACTCATTCTAGATGTCTCCTTTTCTTTTAGAGTCAATTTTATCTCCTTTTTGCTTATCTGAGCTTAGCTTGTTAACTTTCTTTCATTTTCTTGCACTTTCCCACACGCATTTCCAGCAAAGTTCGTGGTGATCTCCTTAGATCTTTTGGCATTTGAACGCTGGGTCACTGATTTTTTTTTGGTCGACTCCAATAGTTTGTTTAGGTTCGGCCCCTCCATAATTGAGATACCATTAATTAATATATACATAAAAAAAAGGTCACGATTTGACATTTTCATTAAGTTGTGGGAACAGAGGACCCCAACAATTAGGCAGGAGCGGTTAGTGCAAACCGATAAACGAAGAGGGATGGCCAATTTTAAGATACGGGGCCTGTAAATAGCGGGAATGGTAGTTGAAAAACCCAAAAGATAGAAAGGAAGTTGGGGTTTAGGTTTGGCGGCCATCTAGCACTTGAGGGTGAGGTGAGGAACGCAAATTCCTCCGAAATCCCCACGACTACCTACTCACATTTCTTTTGGCTTGTCTGATGATTGTCATGCTACTATTCTTACCATATGTTATTATGCTATTTATTTTACTATATATGTGTATATATTTATTTATTCTTTACCTCGAATAATCTTTGAAAGAGAGAAATTTATATACAATATGTCTTGAAAAAATATGTGCATGCACAAATACATGCAATTAATTAGAAGTAATTGTTTATGTATTTTTGTTTTGTTTAAATGAAATAATGAAAAACCAATAATTATATATGGGTTATATTAATAACATGTCCTAGTTTTTACATTACAGTATTGTTTTATAGAATAGCTCACCTCAAAAATTCTTGCCCATTTTAGAGACGGACTCATATTTTATTATTATACTTGTCGAATTGCAATTTTATTTATATTTAATACCCTAATATTTATGTAATTCTATCATTTATTTCGGAAAAAAAAAATAAAAAAGCATACAACTCCGTTACACAGACCGAAGGCTGAAGCGGCCCACGTTGCTCGCACCGCTACCTACCTCCAACAAGACTTCTGTCCTCAGTCAGGTCTCAAGCAAACTCACAAGTCGGCCGATAGGCTTCAAACTCAAAGCCGCCCAATTTGTAGAAAGACGAACAAAACCGCCATAAATCACAACTTATTAGGCATTTCATTTTTGGGTAAAAGCTACGAAGGAAAATGTGACTTGAATTGGAATAGAATACAAAAGAGAGAAAAAAGAAAGAAAAAGTTTGGGGCGCGGGGTGTGGGGGAAGGAAGAGAGAATCTGAGGAGTCAATGGAAGGTGAGCAGGAAGCAATGCTATGTTTACAAGAAAATGAGAAAGAGATGATGGAGAAAGATGAGGAGGAGGAGGAGGAGGGCATAGAAAGAATGGTGTTGATAGAGGCGCTGAACAATTGTTGGCAGGAAGAAGCGTCGGCGTGGGCAATGGAAGTGAAGAAACGGCTAATCTCGGAGGGGATAGACCTGCCCAGCGCTGAGTTAGGAGAGCTGCTGGTCTCCCATCTCTGCTTCCAAAACAATCACCCTTCCCTCTGGAAGTTCCTCCAACACGCCATCGTTTCCGGTCTCCTCTCCCCTATTCACCTTCTTTCTCTTCTCTCTTCCAGGTTCATCAAAGAAATTCTTTTGTCAATTGGTCTTGCATCTATCTACCTATCTGTTTGTTTGTTTATTTATTTATTTCTATCTTCTTGTTTGCTTGTAGAGTAATTCCTCGTCGGCAGTCTCAGCCGGAAGCCTACAGGCTGTTCCTCCAACTTGTCAGCCAATTTGCATTTTCACTGCATCCTCTTGGGAAAAACCCTTTCAACGACAGGTAAATGTCTCTCTCATTTCTATTTTAATTGTTCTCCGTCATTATGCGTTTGTTCACATCCGCAACCGCATGCTTGGTCACATTTCGTCTTGACTTTGACAGAGTTTTCCTTTTCTTTTTCTTTTTCTTTTTCTTTTTTTTTTTTTTTTTTTGTACTCCTGACCTGAAATTGAATAGTTGAATCTTCACTATTAGCGATGAGTCAGTAGCTGGATGGTGTTCTTTGTCTTTATTTATTTATTCTTGAAAATTTTTATAATCAATTCTTCAGAAGGAAGTTAGCTCCATATTGGGATGCTTAAGGAAACGCCTGTTTTTTTAGTCTTTACTCGACTTAACTCATTGGCTTTGTTCGCTGTCAATAGTGGCATGTATGAACTGTCTTGATCGTGTACTCCTATTTGCAACAATTGATGAGAAGTCCATTCAAAAATGGCATGAGTGTGACAGGATGCTACCATTCCTGGTCCTTAGGAGTGTGTGTGAGTTTTCCAAAGTTGGGGTTTCTCAATTAACAGCTACCTGATAAAATGCTGGGGGACAATCTCTGGATGATTAGCTTTTGCTGGTTTGCCTGCAGGATATTAAAATCTGTTGATGGCACACTTCAGCTATCTAAGACCTATGGAGTCTGTGTTCGGGAGCCTGGACACATGCTGGTGTTGTTCTTCTTTAGCATTGTTGTTGGCCTAATGGACAGCACCTTCAAGGACTGGGGATTAATAATGAAAGCTCCAGATATAACAAGTGGACCATTTGAAAATGGTGATCAACAGGATATGGTCGTAGATTTGCATGGAAGTGATAATGCTGGAAAAAAAGAACATCGTGAGATTCTAAGGAAAAGTAATCCTTTCACAGCCATAGAGGTATTGGCAAAACTAACAGAAACCAGAAAAGCTATGGTTCTACTCCGCCTTGTTCACCTTAACATGTATGCTTGATCATTCTTCACTAAATTTAATTTGCAATGTTGGCTCTGCTTGAATGACTGGTTGCCTTTGTAAATGAATCATGCACTGTCCAAATTTCAAGGATTATGGAAAATATTTTGGAAATTATGAAGTTTCGTTTATCATTATTATTACTATTATGTTTAAACGGCCAGGCATGTGTTATTATCCTATGCTCATGTGCTATTATCCTATGCCAATTGTGATTGCCATTTATTGAGTTGGATGCATGTGTAAAACACACATATATGTGTTAATCTATCTTGTCTGAGAAGTCTAATATGCCACCCTTTTGGGTTCGTTTCTTCTCATTCAGGCCCGAGAAATTCAATGGCCTTCTGCAGAGGCTATCATTTTTCAAGGCCAATAAAGTGACATCCTCCAATATGAAGTCTGCAAGCCAACTTTTGGAAAGATTGTCAACCAATGTTGAAAGAGTTAATGGTTTTCAATGCCAGTTAAACAAACGGCTAGTTCAGATGCTTGTCAACACTGTGCCTTGCAAGACTATGTATTATTGCAATTCTGAATGTGGTCAATCTGCTTGTTGGGTTCCGTTTGATATTTACATGGAGAATGCTATGGATGGGAAGCAATTCCCTGTTAGACCAGCTATTGACATTCTTACAGGTAAATCCTCTTGAAGAGTCTATGTCTATATATATGTGCTTAGTAACACATATAGACTAACATATATATTTCATACACACATATGTATGCAAATGTGTGTCCTTTTACATGCAACCTTTTTCTCATTTTCTGTTTTGGGTCTTATAATTGCAGAAACAATAAGGACACTCCAAGTGTTCAACCGAGCAAGCTGGAAAGAAACCTTTCTATCACTTTGGCTTTCTGCCCTTAGACTTGTACAAAGAGTTAAGATCAATTCATTTAATTTTTCTTATGTTTTCTTAGAGATCTGTATGGTTGACATTTCTTGTTGCTTCATGTTTTTTTTTTTTTTATTCCAAGGAACGTGACCCTCTGGAAGGCCCTATTCCACATCTTGAATCCCGTCTTTGTGTCCTTTTGACTATTGTCCCCTTGTCAATTGCTAATATTTTGGAGGATGATGCATGTTCCTCATCTCTTCGAGGAGATGCAACAACTCATTACATGGATATTACATATGAACAACATGTAGGTGGGAAGGGTCAAACTTCCCGGAAGCTTGGGCTTATTTCCTCTCTCCAAGTCCTTGGACAATTCTCTGGCCTCTTATGCCCTCCTGAGTTGATCATTGATGCTGCTAACATTGCAGCCGTAAAGGCAGCATGCTTCATTTGTAGTACAAAGAATGGAAAGGATGGCCTAGTTTGTGGCAATTACGGTGATATTTCTGTCGATGCAGGTAAGTTAGAAGCTTCCTGATCTTTTCAACCATTGTCACCTGGAATCGGTGCCAGATTGTATCTACGACATAATCAGTTCAACTGGATCTTCCTACTTTGCATAAACAGGTGGTAACATGAGGCACCTCATTGTAGAAGCTTGCATATCTAGAAATTTGATTGACACATCAGCATATTTTTGGCCTGGCTATGTGTCTGGCTCAGTTATCTCAAAGTTGGATTTGGCACCAGTTAAAAAATCTCCTTGGTCAACATTTAAGGAAGGGGCACCATTGAATAATTCTCTCGTGAATTTGCTTCTCACAACTCCTGCTCCAAGGTAAGGTAAAAGTTTTCCAGTTTAACCTTAAGGTTAGCAGATGTGCTAAATTGATCTGGTTCATTGATCTTCCTGTAAGTTTGGTGGAGATAGAGAAGTTATATCAAATTGCATTGAATGGGTCAGTGGAGGAGAAGTCAGCAGCTGCAAAGATTCTTTGTGGTGCATCCCTAAGCCGTGGATGGAACATACAGGTAAAACATGCATTTCCGTGATGCAAAGTTGCTTGAATTTATGATTAACACTCAATATAAATGAAATATGACAGTAAGTGAATAGATAATCAACTGGCAAAACTTATTAGGAGGCTCAAAATGGGTTAGAGAAAAGCCACATAATATATGGATGGTGTAGTTGAGATATCATCAAAGATTCTCTTTGGTAATTTCTGATGACGATACATATTTTGGTTGTGTCCATGTAACAGTAATTGCATTTACTTGGGAATGCCCAAAGCAACTATGCCTTGACATCTAGCTAGTATATGCCATGGCTTGAATAACAATAATGCTAATTCGTGCTCTTCTCTTATTGTAACTGAATGCCAACAACCGGGCATTTGTTGCTTCGTGCACTGAACCTTATGGAAGAGTTTTGATAGCTTGTGTTCTAAGTTCTGTGGTGAATTTGCTACTTTTGGGACTTGAACTACTTGGTTTACCCATGCTTTCCATTATAAGATTTTTTTTTTTTTGGGTACATTATTACAAGATTATTTCCCTTGTGTGCTTCTTGTTAGGAACATGTGGTGCATTATGTGGTGAAGCTTCTTTCTCCGCCGATACCTTCTACACCTATGGGCCAAATGAATTGCTTAATTGATTATATGCCTATGCTAAGTGCCATTCTGTTTGGGGCTTCTTCAGTTGATACTGTTCATGTTCTTTCCTTGCATGGTGTGGTGAGTTTATTGCCGAGGCACTATTTTTCATGGATAAGAATATCTAGTTCTGTATGCCTTTGGAATTTTGCTGATATTGGGACTTGCATATGAGTTGTTGTCTGGTTATTCTAGGCAATCTACTGGTTTAACTTGATCTCCATGGGTTTTATTTGGCATTGTCTCAGATTGATTTGCATTTGGTTTACCATTTGATGGGGAATGGGGACTCTTGTATTGCCGTATTAAAAATGTAGCTTTTGGTCAGGTAATTTGGTTCCAGGGAGCAATGTGTCTGTTTTGTTAGATTAAAACCAATATAGAAAATAGGACAGCTACCTATAATGGTTGCTTTGAGTAGATAAATTCTTTGAACTAGAACATCACTTGATATTTGTATCTCTACCCAGTAGTTAAAACATTTACCATCAAATCTTGTTTGCATTTTAGTGTGCTCAGTGTTTTGTGTTCATACAGATCCCTGAAGTTGCAGCTGCTCTAATACCTCTATGTGAGGCATTTGGGTCACTTATGCCCACATCAAGTAACAAATTGAGCACAGGGGATGAGCCCTCGATTTACCTGGTTTTTTCTTCTGCTTTTCTCTTCCTTCTTCGTCTATGGAAATTCTATAGACCCCCTCTTGAGCAGTGCTTAATGGGAGAAGGAGCAATTGGATTTGAGCTTACTTTGGAATATCTGTTACTGTTACGCAATAGCCGCATTCCATCTAATAATTCTGCTGCCCAGGATGCAATTAGCTGTGATTCAATGCTTATACGTTCATTGGACAAGCCGATATATCTTGACTTATACCCAAAATTGCGAGCTTGGTATTGTCAAAACAAATCCTGTATAGCTTCGCCGCTTTCTGGGCTCTGTACTGGAAATCCCGTTCATCAAGTTGCTAATAAAATTTTGAACATGATTTACTGTAAAATGACAAAAAGTGATGCCTCATCAGGAGGTTCTGCAACACTCTCTAGCAATAGTTTTGGTGGGTCACCTCCCATTGCTGGGGAAGATCCTTACCAAAGACCCCTGCTTACTGCATGGGAGGTGTTAGAAGCTATCCCTTACGTTCTTGAGGCAATTTTATCAGCATGTGCACATGGAAAGCTTTCATCTCGGGAATTGATAACAGGTTGAGTAAGGCTCACTTTACTTGTTTCTATAAGCATTCTTTCTTTGCAAGTTGTGTCTTAAATAGTATTTTGAATTATCTCTGTGATTCTAAAATTTCTATCAAGCGGCGGACATTTTATGCCCTGGAGTATGGGTTGTACATGAGAGGTTTTCTTGTGGTGTGTTTTTCATTGGCTGAACACTTGAGAACTCTTGAATGTTGCAGGCTTAAGGGATCTTATTGACTTTCTTCCAGCATCAATTGGAACCATTGTCAGCTACTTCTCTGCAGAAATTACTCGGGGTATATGGAAACTAGTTCCCATGAATGGAACAGATTGGCCAAGTCCGGCAGCCATCCTTGCATCTGTTGAATCTGAAATGAAAGCAATACTTGCTGCTGCTGGTGTTGATTTACCAAGCTCTACCCCTGGTAAATTTCTCTCATTCTATTCACTACTACCTATTATATGACAGCAGTTTACCTGTATAGCTGCATTTTGACTATTTTAGTTGGGTAGCTGCATTTTAACTGTCATGTTAAATAAAGACACAAGCAGTGGCTGTCTGTGCATGTCCATGTATATGACTTTGTTTTTTTGGTTTGTCAAAAAAACAAAAAGGAAAAAAAAAAATCATCAGAGCTGGACTAAGGGCATAACAGCTCTACCACTAGACCATGTGGCCTGTGGAATGATCTGGTGGTATCACTGTATGTTTTTGCATGTGTACATATTGCTGTAAATGGAAAAGGGTCATTGCCAAGCCACGGCTCACCATCATCTGGTAAAAGCAGTCCAACCCAAGAAGTGGGAATTTTTTCCCTTGAGTTGATGCTTTCAGGATGCTTGAGAATAATTAAACCATTTCTTTTATATCTGATGTCATCACTTGAACAGTTGCACCAAAGGATTGGACTTAGAAGATAATGGTCACATCTTTGTGGGGATCAAAATTGTCTTGTGTTTATTTTTCTATTCTGTTTGCTTACTTCCCTCTTATTTTGTAACAAAATTGAGCTACAGGACTTTCTGGTAATTAGATGAGCATTATGAATGAAAACATTATGGTTTTTACTTAAATGGTTGATCTTTTTCCTCTGAGGTATATGTAACATCTTGCAGGGCCATCACCAATCATGCTTCCATTGCCAATGGCAACTCTGGTCAGTTTAACCATTACTTTCAAACTTAGCAAAAGCCTTGAATACATTAATGCCGTAGTTGGGCCTGCGATGGAGAATTGTACATCTGGTTGCCCTTGGCCTAGCATGCCTGTTATTGGCTCTCTTTGGGCCCAAAAAGTCCGTCGCTGGCATCATTTTATAGTTGTTTCTTGTGCTCGCTCCATATTCAAGCGAAATAAGGGAGCTGTTGCCCAGCTCTTGAGGAGTTGCTTCTCGTCATTCCTTGGAATAAGAAAAGTTTCAGTCCCTTTGTATACAGATCAGAGCAGTGTGAATGGTCTGTTGGGCAGGATCATTGCAGTTCCTGGTGTTTGTCCTACCATTGCTCCAGGATTTCTTTATCTTCGCTCTTGTCAGACAATACACGATATCCGATATGTGAACAATGTGATCATAGGTCTTGTGGCAGAGTATTCTAGGGAAGCAGCTACTAGATGGACACGCTCAAACTCCCCTCGCCTAAAGTCTAGCCCAGCATCCCTATCACGTGCAACTGCCAAGGCAAGGGAGGTGGCCATATTGGGTGCAAGTCTGTTATGTGCCTCAGGTGGGATGAATCTGGTTCAAGAACTATACCAGGAGACTGTCCCAACTTGGCTGCTCTCAAGGGAAGAGAAACAGAATGAAGTGAGTGCCATGTCCCATGTAGTGGAAGGGTATGCAATGGCCTATATGGTGATTTTCTCGGGATCATTGGTATGGGGCATTGGTCCTAAAACTCCACCATGGGCATTGGGTAAAAGAGCTCATATGTTTGGGGGTCACATGGACTTTTTGGCGAGGGTGTTGAAGGAAAAGATATCACTAGGCTGTCATCCAGCCACATGGAAAGCTTATGTTTCCTGCCTGGTGGGCTTGGTAGTGAGTTATGCTCCATCTTGGATTCAAGAATTGAAGCTGGAAACTTTAAGGAAACTGGCCAGTGGATTGAGAGGATGGCACGAAAGCGGGCTGGCTTTGTCTCTGCTGGAAAGAGGTGGGGTTGATGCCATGGCTTATGTAGGCGAGATGGTAAATTTAATCCATTGACATTGATAGTTATTTAAACAGGATGGTTAATATCTAATAATTTTCAACTTCCGGGTATTATTTATGCGTAAGGAACGAATAAGAAATTGATATTAGCAAAGAAGGCGTTACACAGAGTGAAGGTAGACTGATGGAATGATACTTGCGCTAATTTAAACATGTTTAACGTAGGTGTTCATAAGCAATTTAATTTTAGAATCTTTGATTATCAAAGATTTAAAATGCTTATATCTCATATTAAACGTATTTTATAATTGAATGGAATCATAAGAAAAAGTTTGGCTTAAATATCAACTTAGATGGTCAATTCTTTTTTTTTTCATTTTTCGTAAGTTTGTCAATTTGGTCACACACTATAATTTAAGTGAATTTATGCTGGAAACTTATAAAATTTAGTCATTTTGGGTAGTATATTCCAATTTTGGTCAATTGGATTGCAAATTTCAGTCAAAGTTGAATAAATTGAATTCTTATTTAATTTGAACTTTTTTTAACCTTGTGTCATTGTAGTTACATGAGTTTTTACTCAAATTGACAAAATTCAATAGTTTACAAATTAAATCCAAATATATTTTTTTTGAAAGCTTATAACTAGAATTGATAATAAAAAAAGTTGGCGTATCAACATGAATTACCACGCCATTTGTCATCTCGGCATTGAAAGTATGAATAGTAAAAGATAAATGGTAACAGCGATTCCCGATTAACATAAATTCAGCGAATTTGAAATGTCTACGATCTAAATTGATCAAAATAAAAATGTGTGACCCAAATTAATCAGATTTTAAAAGTTTGTAATTCGATTGATAAAAATTAAAATATGCAGCCCGATTGAAAATGCAGAAAGTAGACAACCTAAATTTGTCTTTAATCCAAAATATTTCATGTTGCCGATTTTAAATTAAATTTAAGATTCAGTGTTTGTTTATTGTTGTTGTTACTAACGTTAATAATAAGGTATTTTAGGAACATTTTGTAATTATACTTAGCTTAAGGGATCACAAGACAAAATTTTCCAATTATGATCTTGCCAGATGTGAGACATTGTGAGATACATTTATCCTCTCTTTTTTTTTTTTTCCTATCATAGCAAATATATTAAAAAAGAAAAATAAAAGGAAATTATGCACCAAAACCTTTCCATTTTCACAAAAGATAGAAAATGTTTTTTTTTTTGTTTTTAAATATTATTTCGATTATGATTTACTTCCAAATTGAGATCACCTTGGCCATGTTTAATTTTAGAGAAAGAGAATATAAAATTTATGAAAATAAAAAATTAATTTTATTGAAATAAATAATAAAAATAATTTTTTTTTAATTTTATATTTTTTTAAAATTAAAATTTAATATTTTAAAAATAAAATTTTGAGATATTGTTAAAATATATTTATTTTAATATCTATATATATATATATAATTTATTTATATTTATTTTTTGTTGGGAGAAGTAGCATGATTGTGAACAGTATGGAAATAAGTAATATTACTACAAACAGTGAGAAGATGAAAATGCTTTTCTCTGTTTTTCCACTCATCCCCAACCCCGACCCCAGAGCCAGAGCCAAAGCCCAAGCCCCTCTCCGAACGAGAAATTGAGTGAGTCAGAGAGAGAGAGAGAGAGAGTGTGTGTGTGTGGAAACAGGGAGGGAGATCTAGTCCAGGGCGGCCCTCTTTTTCCTTCTGTTTTTGTTTTTTGTTTTTTGGTTTTTCTTTCGATATTTTGGCTGTCTATATATGTATGTATGTGTTGCAGCAACATCATCTCTTTCCTCGTCGTCTAACTTGGGGCTAGGTTTCGGGCTAAGTCTAAGGCTAGGGCTAGGGTTAGGGGTTTAATCTTTGTGTCTTGTCTTGTTAGATCTAGATTAAGATTTAGGGTTTATTTCCCCCGATTCTTGAGTGATGTCGTAATATTCGGGTCAGGATCAATTAATTCCACTGTTCAAATCTGGGCCGCCGGAGGCCACAGAGAGATACAGTGTGTGTGTGTGTGTGTGTATGTGTGGTTAGAAGAATCTGTTTCTTGATACGAGGAGTACTGCTGCTTCTGCTGCCGCCGTCGCTTTGACAAAGAAACAAAGGGAAAGGAAAGCAGGGGTGAAAGTTACGAAGAAGAAGAAGAAGAAGAGATGATAATGGAAGGAAGTAGGAGAATATCGGCGAATCCGAGGCCGTGCTCTGGGAGGAGGGTTTTGGCCAATAAGAAAAGGCCTCGCCTCGATGGATTCTTAAACACTGTTAAGAAGCTTCAGAGACGCGAGATCTGCTCCAAGAGGGATCGTGCTTTCAGTATGAGCAATGCCCAGGAGAGGTTTCGCAACATGCGTTTGATGGTTATCCCCCCACCCCACCCTTTTCCTTTTTTTATTTTTTTAGAATTTTGTTCCCTTCCTTTTCCTTTTTCACTTAGTTCCAATTGTTTATTTTGTTTCAATTTCTTTCACTTATCCTGTAAAAGTTGGAGTCTCTTGCCCTAGCGATTAGCCTAACCAAGAAATATCTGTTTCTTTTTTTTAAACAAGTATTTCTAATAATTAAATTCCTGCTGTGCCAACTGTACTATAGTTTTGATCAGTTGAACTAGAAAGACATATCCCAGTATTTTCTATCGCTCACTTGGCAATTTTTTTTTTATTAATTTCTTAATGCTTTTATTTTAGTTTTAATCAGCTTTTGCATAGTCTCTTGTTTTGAATGTTTGTGAGAAGGGACTTCTGATTGTTTACTTATTTTTAATTAGGAAGAATATGACACACATGACCCCAAGGGCCCTTGTGCTGTAGTACTGCCCTTTTTGATGAAGAGAACCAAAGTCATCGAGATTGTTGCCGCACGCGACATTGTGTTTGCTCTTGCACATTCTGGTGTTTGTGCAGCTTTCAGCAGAGGTAGTATCATCATTTACTATCAGAATATGAATATTTTTTTTTTAATCTTTGAGGGACATCAATTTTACTTTTTAGTTCATTCTCTGTAAGTTGAATTTATTGAATTACTGATGCATGTTATATGCTGAATATTTCATATGCAGAAACAAATCAGAGGATCTGTTTTTTGAATGTGAGTCCCGATGAAGTCATACGGAGCCTGTTCTATAATAAGAACAATGATTCACTCATCACAGTTTCAGTTTATGCTTCTGACAACTTCAGCTCCTTAAAATGTAGATCGACGAGAATTGAGTGCGTTGATATCTTCTCGGGCTTCTATGCCCCTTCTCTATTAACGTCAACCTTACATTTGTGTGGTCATGTGTGTTATGTCCTGATATACTGCTTCAAATGGTTAGGTACATACGTAGGGGCAAGCCAGATGCAGGCTTTTCCCTTTTTGAGTCAGAGTCCTTGAAGTGGCCGGGTTTTGTCGAGTTTGATGATGTCAATGGAAAGGTCCTAACTTACTCTGCACAAGACAGGTACCTTCACAATCCACTTTTTGGCCATATCTTTGTTTTTATTATTGATTCTAACATTTTTCATGCTTATGACCAGTATTTACAAGGTTTTTGACCTTAAGAACTATACAATGCTCTACTCTATATCAGATAAGCATGTACAAGAAATCAAGATCAGGTACTCTTTCTTTCTCTCTGTGTGTGTGGTGTGCGCACACGTGCATGAGTTTCTATGGTGTATGCAGTGCTACACTTACAAATCAACTGGCTTGCTGCTCTTTTAATACAGTTATTACTATCATTATCATTTTTTCCTTTTTGTTCAAAAAAAAAAAAAGGGGAATGAAAGGCATTTGAGTGTATTTAACACAGCATCTGTATATGTTGCTGCCTATTATTCTTGGATATAAGTGTTGTTTTCTCCTCATCCATCACTAATGCAACCTGAAATATGTCTTGTTATTGGCCTTTTTTTTTTCTTCTCTCAATTCTGCTTCATTAGTGTGCCTCTTACATTTTTATAATTTGTTTATCTGCCTCAGTCCGGGCATCATGCTGTTGATCTTCAACAGAGCCAGCAGCCATGTTCATCTTAAAATTTTATCCATAGAAGATGGCACAGTTCTCAAAGCATTCAACCATTTACTTCATCGTAACAAAAAGGTGGACTTCATTGAGCAATTTAATGAAAAGCTTCTTGTCAAGCAGGAGAATGAGAATCTTCAGATTCTTGATGTAAGTTACATCTAGCTCTTTTGGCTTTTCTCCCATTGCCTTGACTATTTGCATGCCATCAGTTGCATCTTACTGACTGCAGGTTCGAAATGCCTTGCTGATGGAAGTCAGCAAAACTGAGTTCGTGACTCCTTCAGCATTTATTTTTCTATATGAAAACCAGTTGTTTCTTACGTTCAGAAATAGAACTGTTGCTGTATGGAACTTCCGTGGGGAGCTTGTAACTTCATTTGAGGATCACTTACTGTGGCATCCTGACTGTAATACAAATAACATATATATAACAAGCGATCAGGATCTTATAATATCTTACTGCAAGGCCGAATCTGATGACCAGTGGATGGAAGCAAGTGGTAACCATTCTGCTACTTTTTGGGTCAAAAATTCTACGAATTGCTTGAGTTGTTCATGATTAGTTATGAGGCTACTGCTGAAAACTGTATTTGGTAATAGTTGTTGAAGATAGCAATGCTTTTCTATTCTTAAACATTATATCCAAAATCTGTAATAATGAACACATTAAGAGAACATCATTATGGCAAAAGTCCACTTGTGTAGCCACTAACAGTTGGCTGCTTGATGGACATCAAGAATTTTACAAGGATTAAGGATGTAGCATAATTTGCAATGACCTGAAAGGTGAAATGATTATTAGAGTTAGGTTGTTCAATGGAAATGTTAAATGCTACTTGGCATCAAGGGAAGCAGGGTTAAAGAAATTGATTCTCTTTAAATTTTAGTCTGTATTTGATAATAGAGTGTCATGTTTAGAGCTTAAATATGTGGCATTTCAATGTTCTTAAAATAGTTAGGGTCTTTTGTGTTGTAAATAGATGAAAAGGAATTTACTCATGTTTATATTTTAGGATCTTAATTTGGGGTCTTTGTTTTCTTATTGCACTCCTATTTTATGGGACCTAGTCATCTTTGAGGTCTCTAATTTTTTGTCTCTCCTTTTTTTTTTTGAGTACTTTTTTATGTAAGAGTTACTATATTTAAGAATATATGCAAGAGTTTGCATAATCTTTCTCATTAATTTATGGGACAAATCAAATTGATAAGTTTTTCTTTGTAGAGAATATGAGCAATCTTGCCATGCAGTTGAATTTCCTAAACCTGCTAGTGTCATGCACGTAGTTCTTTTTCCTATTATTAAGAGGCATGTGTATGGCTTATTGTGAATCTATCTCATAGCCTTGAATGTGTAGACAATAAGGAAAGCTGTCTGTGAGTAGAATAAATCCACTCTGGGGTAGCTGTAGGAAGAATGGATAGGCATAATTGATGCTAGTGATTGTGGTGACATTTTTATCTTCACCTTCTTTTTCCTCCTTTGGTTCTGCTTAATTTATTCATGTGCCTTCTCTTCCTCTACCAGAAAACCATGTGCTTTAAGGTCCAAAGCATTCATAACTAGCTTATACAATACAGAATCTCACATGGCATGCATGCTTCTATTGTTGAGCAATTACGGATTTATTGACCGAATACTACTTTCTGTAGTGACAGTCTTATAGCTCTTTATCATTTTTCACCTATTTTATGTGATTTTGTGAGATCTGTCATCAACTTAGCTACAGCAAAGGAAAAAAAGATCTTCTGAAAGCATGTTTGAAAGAGAAGAAGTCTACACCCTATTAACTTTTGTGAGGGTGGTGGGAGAGTAAGCAAATACAAAGCTTGCTGTCCCTGAAACTCTGTCAATGTAAATTGTTTGATCGTTGTTGTTGGTAGAAGCACTCTCTTTTGGTTGTTCAATCGTGGGAATTTTCGATGCAGCATATTGCATGTTGCAAGCTAAATGTATCTCATTGTTTCCTTTTCTGATGCAGCTGGATCCATCAATGTAAGCAATATTTTGACAGGAAAATGTTTGGCTAAGATAAATGCATCCAACGGCAGTCACAAGGGTGGTGAGTGCAGCAGCAGTTCTGGCAATTCAAAGGAGAGTCATTCTACAATAAGAAGTACAGTTGCAGAGGCTTTGGAAGACATAACTGCCCTCTTCTATGATGAAGAGCGCAATGAGATTTACACTGGTAATAGGCATGGTTTGGTTCATGTGTGGTCTAACTAGGGAGCAAGGGGCATTAAGTTTGAAATCCACAACAACAGTGGAGACGTCAAGTAGCCCATCACACATTATGGTACTGAGGATTGGGTGACTTTGGGTGAATTGGATTAGTACCTTGCTTCAAAGTGAATTGTACCATTATCCTAGGTCGTGTATCAAGTTGTAGATTTACGTTCCAGGTATGTAAGATGCCTTGATTAAGATGCCTAGAAGTGAGGCAACTTTATTAAATCAGTGAGAGTTAAAGGAGACATAATATATAACGTATTGTTGATTTGTATTCTTTCTTCTGTTTAGCTAAACTAATAGTAGTGAGTTTGCTTATTTTGAGCTTTGCCATGGGTAGATGGGTAAAGTTGACTTCGGGCAAGGAACTTTTTGTAGGTTGCGAATGTTCAGAAACATTGTTGGCTATGGTCTATGGGTGATGTAAATGGCACGGAACAACTGAACTCTGCTGACCATAGAAACTTACCGTGCATGCATGTATAGTTGGATGAAAGGAGATGCGTCGGTTGGTAGCTGGCCATTATCTTAAACATGTGAACTCATTTTGTAAGTGTAATTTTTACCTTGGTAGCATTGTTACTTGCATTTTATATCAGTGTGGTTGATGCCTTGTTGCCTAGGTATGGTCTAAATTGAGGTGGTGATTTTACTGAAAATGAGGTATGCTAAGCACCCCAAAAAAAAAAAAAAAAAACGATAGACATCGAAGACCAGGAGGCTAACTGGGGAATGGACATTCTGCAATAATAGGCCTTAGTAGTGATTGTTAATGTCGATTCACTGAAAGAACAGAGAAGGCAGCCAAAAGGAGAATGGAGCAGATAGAACAAAGCTGACAGTATGGGTGCTGGTGCAGTGGAATGCGTAATAGTCAGAACTATTGGAGGAAGAAACAGGAGATACGTGATGTAGTGTAGGGTTCTGCCGGATGAGACATAGGATTGAAACCCCTCGTCTCCCATGCTCAAGTTATTTTTGTTCCATAAAGTTTATACATAGGATGTGGACGAATGGTTTTTTTTTTTGTTGTTTTTTTTTTGAAGGAAGACAAAACATTGGAAGAGGACTTTGGTTATAGGCAAGGGAAAAAAACCCTTAAAACTAGGTTAAACTCAGATTAGTGTCCACATGAAACTACAATCAACTGGCTTCTAGTATGCTGACAAATAGTTAGATAAATAAACTCGTATCTGTCTCATATCACCGCCGATGAGAAGAGAATTGCAAGCATTGAAAAGAAGGAATTTATTTGTAAATAAAACAACGAAGCATGTATGAACTTGTGATACGTATCTACATGGATGTTAGGAGCTGGGAGTTCTATTGACTCTGGCCCGACAAATATACACCTGTTGCAGGGGTTAAAGCAGTTATGCCTGTGTGATGCTATTGTAACTGTTTAATATATCTGCAATATATCATTGCATCTTTCTGTTCTGAGCTGAATCAGCACACGCAATAAGAGATGTCTGAAATGACAGACCAAACTCCCTATGCCCTCCGCAGGGCTTCGCAGGGCTTGAGAATCTGAAATTGGCAGAGCAAACTTGCATTGGCACACGTGAATGCGCCAGCATTGTCAAACTCCAAACAGTAGTTAGGAGCTGAAAATATGGTAACCAGCTGTCTGTCTGCGAAAAATTCGTCGCCATCCTCAACCACCCGTCAAAACATTTTCAACTTAGCAGTTCTTTTTCAGCAAGGAACCAAAATACTACGCTCAAAAGAGCAAAAGTAGAAACTGGCACATTTGCTGAGATTGAACATGTCGCCTCCGTGTCCAAGAAAATCCAAGAAGAGACTATATAATTGAAAGGAAGTTTCATCAGAAAGAAAAAGAAAAAAGGGATACTTTATGGCATCTTTCCCCTTCACCACCTTCTGCGCTGATTATCATAGCTCAAGGTTCTACCAGTGACCTTTCACTTCTTCAGGTACCCCACACCAATCACTGCTTTTCAGTGATATACACTGCACAAAACCTAGCAAATGAGAGCCTCTAATGCAGCACAATGACCTTCCTTTCGGCAATCCTGAGATGCAGTCTAAAGAAAGCCGTGAGCTGCATGATGTTACAGTAATAAGTTCAGATTTTGAAAACGCTAAAATTCCGTTCTTCTTTTCACAAACATAAACCCACCTCAACCATTGAATTGACCTGCTACTAACAAAATTTTCCTTTGTATTCACCTTGTTAGGTTTAATATATAATTTATATTTTAATTTCATCTAACAATTTAAATTAAGTTAAATAATTTTTTGACAAAATATTAATTTTTATCATTAAGAGAACATGTGCTCAAACTATGCTACTTTCATTCTTCTAACTTCATGGTAAAATTTTGCAAAAGGTAAAGACCTATCCTTGGTCCACACTTTCAACCTAATGATCTCATGGGAGAGATGTGTTAAAGTTAATACATAATCCACACATTGGATATCACCGAACAACTTAAAGGTTTACAGCAATAAATCATTTCGTATGGTACCATGAGAGAGAGAATCAGTTAAACCCACATTTGGAAATGAATGCTCAATGGTATCATTGAAAACTAGCTGTCAATCACATTCTTCATTAGCATACAAGCAATTCAGTTTCATTCAGAAGCATCATTAAATCTAAACAAAATTGACAGCAATACATATAAAGACAGCTGCTAGATAGCATTGCTATGGAGAAGTCCATCTGTTAAATCACCAAGATGATGAACCAAGCATCTTCTAAGCAAAGCCATTTAGTCGATGGATGCAAATTTCTGGCGAAGACAGGACAGCAAAAGAAAGACTTAAAAGAGAAAAATGGTCTTCAAGTTTTCTGGCGCAAGACTTCAATATTGGGACTTGTCAAGGCCGTCAAAATAGGGATGATCTAGGGCCGCTTTGGCTGAGATTCTTTCAGCTGGATCATATTTAAGCATCTTCTGCAATATCCAAACGCAGCACACCATTAATACAGCGAATATAGGAAAACAACATTTACAGAAAATGAAATGGATGGGCCAGAAAGATACTCTAGTCAGCATGGGTACAGAAAATGTTGCAGTGCAAACTGTTTTTATTAAGCACTTCATTAGTTTAGCTAAGGCAAAATCATACAGCCAAAACCCTCCGGGAAGGTAAAATCCATTTTACTTTGAAGCTAAAAAGCAAGATGGATCATGGAATCAAGGATATGATCTATCATGGCCCCTCCTAATTCCAAACACACACAACTAAAATGCTATAAGACAATCAATGAGTACTGCTCCAAAACTAAAACTTCGTTTAAGCAACAATGACACAGTAATTAGACATAGCAACCTTGCAATTCTCAAAAAAAGTCGATGCCACATTGACATCCAACTTCAAACTTAAAAAAAAAAAAAAAAAAAAAAAAGATCTTGGTGTCGATTTAATTGGTGTTCTGCCTACAGGTCAATAATTATACAAAAAGCAGCTGAAGGAATGATTGCTTACTGATAGAAGATCAACACCATCATGTCCCAGGGACGGCACAGCGCGTGCCAAGTTTTGGGGCTCCCATTGTGGATAGACATGCCAATCTCGCAGCGAAGTAACCCCTGGCCACTCCTTTTCAGTTGGTGTTCCCAACAGCCTTGTAATGCCAAGCAGCAAAACAAAAATAAATAAATGAATAAATAATACAGAGCATAAAGAGAGCAAGTATGAACAAAGATTGCCGATATATTGGATTAGTGATGGAAGATCAACACCATTGTTATCTGATTTGGCTAATCTGAAAGAGACAGACGTACTAATAGATAAACAAGATCCAAACATAGAGGGTAATACCTGAAAATATGAAGCAATTGCTGGAACTCAGAGTCGCCAGGAAATAGAGCTTGTCTCCTGACCATTTCAGCTGGAAGGCGTGCCCAGTAAATAAATAAATAAACAATCAAAAACAAAAACTGAAGGGGGGGGGGACAGAAATAAGGCTGGAAATCGCAGGAGGTCTTTTTTTTTTTTTTGGTTTAAAATAAAAACAAGAAAAGAAAAATTGGGCGTACCAAAGATGCAACCGACAGACCAAATATCGACGGCAGTGGAATAGTGAGAGCAACCAAGCAAGACCTCGGGAGCCCTATACCAGAGGGTAACGATCTCGTGGGTGTAGCTCTTGATAGGGACGGTGAAAGAGCGTCCGAGGCCGAGATCTGCAATCTTGAGGATGCCCTTGTCGCGGTCGAGGAGGAGATTCTGGGGCTTGAGGTCGCGGTGGAGGACGCCGTGGCTGTGGCAGTGGGCGACGCCCTTGCAGAGCTGGAAGAGGAAGCTCTGGATGAGAGGAGGAGAGAGAGGCCTAGGATGGGGTCCCTTCCGGTGGGAGTCTATGAACTTCTTGAGATCCGTGTCCAGGTATTCGAACACCAGGTATAGGTTCGATTTACCGGCCGAGTCCTTCCTTCCCCGCCCCCTCGCAGCCCTACCGTCGTCGTCGTCGTCGTTGTTGTTTTGGTGGTGGTGGCCGTTGATGTTGTTGTTTTCCTTGTTGTCTTCGTCGGCAGCGCCGGGATCAGGAGAGGAAGAATCGTCGGCGGAGGCGTCGACGTGCTCGACGCAGAGGAGGCGGACGACGTAGAGGGACTGGGAGAGCAATTGAAGCAAGGAGACCTCCCGGAGAGCGGTGGGAGGAATGCCTTCCTCGTCCATCTCTAGCCGCGTCTTCTTGAGGGCCACCAGTTGCCCCGTCGTCTTGTCCTTGGCCTTGTACACCTTTCCGTACGTTCCTTCCCCGACTTTCTCTATCTTCTCATACTTCTCCATAACTTTTCCACCACCTCCTGATGCTTACTTGCTTGCTTGTTTGTTTGGTTGGAGATGTTAATTTTAACAGTTTTATACAAAAATAAAAAATAAAAAACCAAAAAACCAAACGCAGAATATGAGTACAACGTTGAAAAATGCAAGGCAGGCGCCTCCTCGATCCAAACGGTTACTGTTTTGAGAATATACGAGTGAGTTGTCCATTTCCATTTTGAAATTCAAATTTTCGAGAAGAGGAGGGAACGTGACTCCTCCGTCAGATCTTCCTATCTATTCATCTAACGGATGCTTTATTTTCCTTTATTTTTTTCTTTAAATTTTATTTTTTTTAATTTTTTGGACTTTCCTTAGTAGCCCCTCTCTCTCGTTGATTTCCCACTTTATTATAATCAAATAAAAATTTATCCATTATCAATTATAACTTTGCGATCGCATTGTATTGGCTCCTGAGAGGCGCGTTTTCAGCCCGCTTTTGGATCATTGCTAGGAAAAAAGGCCCTCAATCCAGGCGGGTAAAGAGGCCTTGATTCAATTTATTCCAGACTTATTATATATATATATTACGAGTCTGTTTGTTTTAGATTGCCTATTAGTTTATGTTGTGAGTTGGCGAATAAAACTCTGGTGGGGAAGCATAAAATCCATTGGTCCCGAGTGTGTGTTCTTGAAATTTCGTGGCTTTAGTTGCTTCCATCTTTGCAATGTCGGCTAAACAGACATGACGCCTCACTCTTCAAAGAGTACATCCCTGCTTTTTATAGTTTTGGGTGCCGAATACTATTATTCTCGGATTGGTGTTTTCCCAGCTACGCCTGGATACAATCCTAATTATACTTGGTGGTCAAGTATTCTCCAATCTCGGGAGTTGCTCTTGATAGGTGTGTGACGACAAATTGTAAATGGGAGACAGGCTTGCGCTTGGGCACACATCCTTGGCTGCCCGGATAGAATGGATTCCAAGTCCCTTCACATCCAGTATCTCCTACAACCAATTGGCGTAGAAGTCCTGGTAACAATGACTTTGAGATCCCTATACATATATATATATATATATATAGCGCACAGTTACATGTCCCTATTTTTTCCGATGAATTTTTTTTTTAAAATAATAATAATAAAAAAAAAAACAGTTTCATGTCCCTACTAAAACATCTGCCCGATTTCTGAGAAAAATGCAGCATAGAACAACAAAATGAAGAACAGCTCAAATAATAAAAGGACCTTATAGTAGACCAATCTCTAGTTCCAACAATTCCAAAACATAGAGTGAAACATCACGTCCTGATTCCAAAATGTAGAGCTCACCACTCCGGAGCCCAAGAATTTAATGTGAGAAACTTATTCTACCGGCTAATACAGCTTCAATAATACTTCCGCTTGGATGGTCAGCACAACATGCCAAAATTGTCCTTCAGTTATCAGCTACTTCAACGAGAGTAGGCTCATAGTCACTAGGAGCCTCAAATCCATGAAGATTCATCACAGTTGCAGCCACATTGGCAAGTCCCCCAGTTGGAAGATCGCTGCGGAACCTCGCACCAGGGGCCAATCCTGGACCTCCAATAGCAATTGGCACCTATACACAAGAGAAATCATGATTTGAAAATGTTCAAATCACCTTTACTAAAAATTTTCAATGCTCCATTTGTGAGGAAAGGGGGAAGGGCAGTTATCCAGACTCCTACATATATAACCATGTTGCTCAGGCAGCAATGCACACACCCAAGCAGATATCGTCCCATTTCATCACTCAGAGAATCATTCGAGGTGCAGTTATTTTGTGACTCCTATGTATGATGAGTGACGATTAACTTACTGGTTGAAGAGTGTGAGAAGTGAGTATCTGAATGTTGCCATTCTTATCAAGAAGAGGCTTCCCAGATTTATTCCTCTTCACCATATCCTCAGCATTGCCATGATCTGCAGTAATAACATATATTCCACCAACTTGCTCTATTGCATCAATGATCATCTGCAATCAAATTTCTCCCCATTTAGCATTAATGAAGCTTTGGTCCGAAATTTCAAAAGTCTCTTGTCCAATAGCTCACCTTATCATGACTCAAATTTCTGTGTCATAGTATGAAAATCCAATAATGCAAGACTAAAAGCATGATTATTCTATGGGGGCAATTTTATCCCTACCAAGACCTTCCAAATGAAAACACCCCATGCAGCCAACAAAATGGCATTATGGTAAATGCATTTACAAGACATACTACCAGTAGGCAAACATGCTTTTACAATTTGTTTGTAGGGTTCCTTTTTATGTGAAGCTTTTTCCTATCCAGATTTACGAAATCTATCATTTGGATTGCATCAGAATCAAGTATAATCCATAAACCTGAAATTCTAAAATAATGGCAAAAGCAAGATAATGAGAATTGAGTTAACACCTTGACAGCCTGATCAGCAGCCTTGCAAGCCACAACTGTAGCTTCAATGTCTCCTGTATGTCCCACCATGTCACCATTTGGTAGATTAACACGAACCTAACAAACATTAAAAAGAAATTATTACCAATTCCACTTCAAATATAGCTCTCATTTATTAGGCACTCATCCAATAGATAATATGCAATTCTACCTGGTGGAATTTTTGGCTAAGAATAGCATCCCTTGCCTTTTCTGCAATCTCCAACGCCTTCATCTTCGGTTGAACATTGAAAGTGATTCCAACATCACTAGGAATTTCAACATATTCCTCCATTTCAGGGTTGAAATAGCCTGAACGATTTCCATTCCAGAAGAAAGTGACATGGCCAAACTTGACGGTCTCACTGTTGGAAAAATAGTTTATAAAGAAAAAAAATCAGTATAGTCGAGGGGCCTAATAATTGCAGAGAATGCTCACAAGATACTGACATAAAATCAAGCTGATTAAGAAAAAATGCCCTAAAAGCCTTTAATACTTTGCTATGCCCAATTCTCCTCCACCCAAATCACTGCATAAGTCTTCTTCTATTTTGTATTTAAAGAATGATACGACAAAGAAAAAGAGTGATACCCACAAGCCTGAATTATCAAAGCCACAGGGTAGAATTGACAAGCCAAGCATGGAACATGACCATTTAAATTGAATTTAAAATCCTGGAAACAAAATATGATAATAATTTTATGCAGCCTTAAAGCCATAGGGCCGCAGCAATGAACACTTGCAAACCAGAGCACTAGCTAGTTCTTCTCCATCTGGAGAAAAATATGATGAAGTCATATTGATCCTGGGCAACAATGCACAAATCATAGGCTCAAAAGTAAAGATTGTGCAAAATTTTGTAGGAAGCCAGCATAAAGCAATTTTCATATAGGACTCAAACAAAATATTGGAGCTAACTTACCTGCAAGCAAAAGTTCGGACACCATTATGCGCTAAATATTCGCCAGAAGTTCTTTCTATCTCCGGAGGAGAGACAAGGTAGTAGCTTGGAAGCTTTAACTCACCATCATACTGAAGCATTCCAGCATAGTGGATTTTAGGAAAACGGACTCGATCAAACTTATCAAAATCCTCATATTCCAGAGCTTTAGCAAGCATAACCATGCGATCTGCACGGAAGTTGAATGTAACGACTGCATCACCATCCTTAGTTGGACCTACAGCCTGGCCATTCTCATCAACAATGACAAAAGGAGGTAAGTACTGGTCATTGGCCTGCTCCCTCAGTTTTTTAACAGCTTCAACTGCACTCTTAAATTTGTGTGGAGCTTCACCAAGAATCTGGGCATCCCATCCTCGTTTCACAACATTCCAGTCATTCTGCAGGAGATCCACACCAAGAGCTCACATATGTGCAGAATTCACAGTTGAAAACAAAGGCTTATTTCTATAATTAATCTAACTATGGAGGTGTATAAGCATATTTGATATTTTCAAGTGGCCAATTATGAATCTGCCATTTCTTTATCTTTCCAAAAATATAAAGATGCAGAGGCAAATATCTATGAATTTGATTAATGCATGAACTGCTTGCTGCTACTTCTTTTGGGCCCCCACCCCACTTCTCTTACATGGGGGGTGGGTATTTACTATGGGATCCAAAGCAGATGCTTAAAACAAAAAGCCACCAGGATTAAACCTGGAACTAGGATGTTCCTAACAAGGTATTCCTACCATTGCACTACATGTGATATGCTTCTGGCTACAGGCAAGCTGCGAAGATATACTGCCTTACCACAAAACTAGAGTTTTATTAGGATCCTAGCAAAAAGTCTCAAAGATACACCAAATTTCCAAGAAAATGCTGCTGGTTGCTGGCTATACAAATAATGCAAGCAACATATAAAGCAGATAACCATAAAAGGATAATCATTAAAAGAATCAAAATAGGATAGTTACATTTAAACAACAAATAATTTCCAACCCAGAACTTATTACAGTGAAAAACAAATCAGCTAAAGAATGAGAATCACCCAAAATTAATTGAAACAAGCTGACACTAATAGACAAGGATGTGATAATTAGATTATGAAGTACCTCATAGCGATCCATTGTGACGTACATGCGACCTCCACCAGATGCAATTTGTGCATCAATTCCTTTCCCTCGTAACTTTGCAAGGTCATTCTCAAGAGTTTCTACAAATCCAATGCTTGAACCATCTAAAACATCACGGCCATCAGTAAGAATATGAACACGAATTCTTTTGGCACCACGTTCACTTGCACCCTTTAGTAACAACTGCACAAGCAAGAAAAAACCATGTAGAATTAACATACAATCATTGACAAAAATAAGCCTGGCAAGAAGAAAACAAGTTCTTGGTTACAAAGCTTGCCTGCAATTGATCAAGCCTAGAATGAACTCCACCATCACTCAATAAGCCAATGAGGTGCAATGTGCCATTCTCAAAACATTCCTGAATGTACTTAAATCCCTCTCCTTCATATAGTTTTCCAGAAGCAAGAGCAAGATCAACAAGCTTTGCTCTACATTCAGAAGCCAATTAATTTTCAAAATTTGAATCAGTTGATATACAGTGTATAGCAAGGTTGAACGAAAAAAAAAAAAGGGAAAAAGAAAATTGAAATTTTAGTAACAAACATCCAGGTAAGAAACTCATGGTCAACAATAGTTGAGAGATCACAAATATATCACATGATTAACTAATAAAGGGCTCCCAAAAGACACATTCAGTGAGCAGATAGTTCTCATTGGCTCCAGCTTTAAAGTTTGTCTAGCTATTTAGCAGGACAATTCTCTTGCACCATTTCATTAAGCCTTGTGGGCCCCCCATGGTATAGAAACTTACCAGATTTAGTGAACTGACTTCGTTGGATCACTAGTCACATGCTAAACCATATTTAACTAATCTCCTGTTACACATAGCATAAAAATGAATTGCCCACGAAGATTAAATTAAGAATGATCTGCACTTGGGACAGTTTTCTGCCAAGATATAAAATGTTTCACAGCATCACTTTAAACAAGTTCCTTTTTCTCGATAAAAAATTTGAACTTGAATAATTCTATTGACACAAAATGGTTCTGTGTTTTATTTTCCTTATTCTCCATCTTCATTAAGGAAAAGGAGGGAGACGTGTGCTGCAAACATTAGCAACTAATAATTTGAAGAATTTGACACACCAAATATGGTAAATTAAAATTGGATCCAGAAGTTATTATGTGAAATCAATAACAAAATCCATTGATTGCAATGTTTGGTAGCATAGTCACATGGAAAAAGTATAAGAATTGGAAAGAGAAGTTCACCCTTGGGCAAAAATACGTCCTGCACCAAGCGCATTGTGACCAACTTCACTGTTACCCATGTCATCATCAGTTGGAAGCCCCACAGCTTTGCCATGAGCCTTAATCAACCTCCATTTCTCTGGGGCAACCTGGTAAATAGAACATGTAATATTGTGAAAGGAATTTTAATGAAGTGGATGTTTAAAAGTCCTAATCAATCTGAAATTAAGGGAAACATAAATGAACCAGTTCGCGTATTGATATTATTTAGAAAGATCAGAAAAGAGAGTAAATCTATATGTTGAACATCAACTTATTGACAAAATAAACACCACCCCAGTAAACAGGGAAAATCCACACACATCCTTCAAATCCACCAAATTCCAAAATAGGTTCAATTACTAGGTTTTACTTCAACAAAACCCCAGAAATAAAGTTCAAAATTAGAGAATATCGCGTTGCAATATGAAAACAATAAATAGAGATTAAAGAAAAGAAAACAGAATGCTTGGTGAACAACAAATGTCAAAAAACATATCGTCATGTCAAACAAGTGGACAAGTCCTTGCTCCTGGATTATGATGGAAGCGAAATACATGAAATCAACCATCAATCTATTCTGTGGAACATTTGAAAGTTTCATTTTCTAGCTAGTTTTGGATCATTTCATCAAGAAAAATAATAAAACAGTCAAAAGATGTAAATGGGTCAGAAATGGAACAGGCGAATATTAGACCAGGAAAAGGAAATGGGCTTTTTTTTTTCAACTTAATAAAGTGAAAAAAAAATTGGAGGAGAAGAAGAAAACCTTTTTGAAGGAGTCCATAGTGGGGGTATCGGCGACATGAATGCAGTTGTAGCGATCGGCATTAGCCTCACCCCATCCGTCCAAAACTACCAATCCTATCACCTTCCCCTTTGGCAGCTTTGGATGATCCTCCAGTTTCCATGTCGTTCCTGTGCTTCCCATCTTTCAAATATAACCAAAATCAAAAATCGACGAAACAAATCAAATCATATAACCACAAAGACACAAAGAACAAAAAAGAAAAAATCAATACTGATGAAATCAAAGATCTTAGTAATAATTTTCTTCTTGTTTTTTTTCAAAAAAAAAGAAAATTATGGACGAGAAAAGTTCAAGACTGGCAAACCCCGATAGACCTAACCTACCTGACACCTTTTATATGGCGAAAAAGACACAAAGCGTTTCGACCGAAGAAAAGTGACCCACCGATAAACCAAAACCACTCCCCTGTTCTGTCTCTCCCTCCTATCTCACATTCAGTCTACCAAAAAGGGCAGCCGGGTCACCGTCCTACTATTACTTATATTAATGTTGTTAATAATAATAATATTATTATTATTAATCATTAGATTCTTAATTAACAGTTTAAGCTAAAAAGAAGGTTAAATTGAATTTAATTATTATTATTAAATTATTTAATATTAAATTTTTAATTTGTTAGTATTAAAATTAAATAAAAAAATTATTTAAATTTAATTATATTTAAATAATAAATTAAAATTAAATATAAATAATAACAAATTAATCTTAATGGTAATTTACAAATTTCATGATTAATAAAAAAATAACTTGAATGAACTCGAGAACAAATTACTTTAATTACTTTTAATCATGATTTACAACTTTTTTTGTTAAAAAAAAAAAAAGCCTCAAAACTAGGGTTAGGTCGCGCCGTTGCGTAGCAAAACGCGGTTCGTGCACCAAATCCCCAGCACATGGATGTTTTTTTTTTCAGAGATCCATAGCCCTTTCTATGGTCTTAAAATGATTATTTATTATTGCGTCATGTTTACGGAGCTATTCAAGGGAGGAAGGCTTGAAACTTCCAGGAATATTCCAGGGTTTTATGCTTCGCTGTTCCTCGCGAGTTGCGAATGGCCACGGTCAACGAGCGCATCCTCTTATTTAAAGTAGTGGGCAAAGGTGTTCCCCAGCATCGGTAGCCAAATTCTCAACTAGTCATTTCACACAAATGTCCCATGGAATCCTGATTAAGTAGTCATCAAGTCTAGTGATTAAACTAATCTTAATTTTAAATTTTTTGTTTCAACTTGTGCTACTTAAACTTTAATAATCATAATAATAAAATAATTCAATTCCTTATATACATATATATATATATATTCAAACATTATAATTTGACGTGTCAAACTTGGAAGGTGACTTCGGTAGATAGAATAATGGCAATAGTAGTTTAGAGGTATCGTACTACATCGCTCTCCCATTTTAAATACTAACAATTAGTTGTCGTAAAATTCTTATGTATATTAAAAAAAAAAAAAAGTTAAAAAAAGATATAAGAAACGAAGACTGACGTCAAATAATGAAAAAATTTGGCAATACAATTATAATAGTTTTTTTAAAATTTATATCACGATTATAAAATAACTTCTTTTTTTTTTTTTTTTTTTTTGCAAATACTGAGGGCCATAACTACTTTGAAAAAAAAAAAATAATAAACAGGAAAAAATTTCTACGGAACTCCCCAAACTAGGTGCTAACGAACTTGACTGGCTCTGTTGCAAATCCAGTTCAATCTTCTGGTCAGATATCAACTTCTAGACGCGGCTGTATTCGTGCTGGAGTTGACCTTGAGTTTGAAACTTCGAGTTCTGCGTCACTTCTTAATACCTTCCCTTCTCTTCCACTTTCAAACTTTTGCAGCAACGAACTTATTCGAGCCAATCTAAAATACAAATTTTCAAACCCTCTAATTTTACATTATAACACTCTAGTTTTTATACACACATTCATACACTTTGATTTTACTAAAATCCCTCAAAATCTCTGATTTTTTTTCTAAAACAATATGATTTTATCCTTAAAAACTTTGGTTTTTCGCTGGAGACTCCATGATTTTCATGGTCACAAACTAATTTCTTTTTTCTAGTACTATCACAAACGCAAGTCTTCCCTTGAACTTTCAACTCCAAACTTTAATTAATTATTACTACAACCCAATTTTTTACTTGATAAACGCTAATTTGCTAGTTTTCTTCTCAAAATTCTAGCTCTCCTCTGGTAAAATTCTCACTTTATTGTTGTTTGTTTCTGGCTGGTCTTCTTAGTTGGGAACTTTCATTCTCTAGTTTTGATGCTCAGTAACAAAAATCAAGCTTAAATTATCGTACACTAATTAAAATATTAACGAGCAATTAAATATGAGACAAAGAACTTATAGGAAAAAAGACAAATTGTTAAAATGAAAAAATTTCTCACACTTTATACATTTTGATTTTGCTGAGAGAAAAAAAAAAAAATCTCATTTGTACACATAGGTCTTATAAGATTCTCTAAAATTCTAATGTCATTTATTGGATAGTAAGAGTTAAAAGGTAAAAAAATAAAATTTCAAATTTGGTTACAATTTAATTCTCATTCATTAAAATGATACAACAATTAATATTTATAGTCAATTTACATAAAAAACTTCTTTTTTTTTTCTTTTTTCTTTTCTTTGTTTGTAGCTTAAACATTAACTAATAACATGGTCTCACACACATGTTACAAAAATTTCTACTTAACTCTACTAACTTTTTATTAAAAATTTTTCTTTAATTTGCTATAACTCCAATTTAATTGGTATTTTTGTAAAAGTTTCTTTAAATGTATACAGCAAAACCTTATACTTTTATAAAAAAAGCAAAAAAGGAATTTGCCCCCATCAAATTAAAATGGTCTCTGGATCCTAATAGATATGAGATTTGAAGCTATAATGGTTCTCATAAAAAAAAAAAAAAGTAAAAAGTTAGAGTATAATGAACATAAGGGGCTAAAAAACCTTAATTTTATGAAAAAAAAAAAAAGAAAAAAGAGTCCATTTCTTCTCAAAATAAGGGCTTTGCTTATATGTTTATAGTTACAAGATTTTTATAAAGGAAAAAATTTAAGGATTTAGAACTTTTTGAATATATAAGGTCAAAATATTTATTTTTATAGTATAAAAAAAAGGGACTTTGGGCTTCTATGACTATGGAAAAAAGTAAGGGATCAAAGCACCGTAAACATAAGGGAGTTGTAACCTTCTATTTTTATGAAAAATAGAAAATACCCCTTAAAACAAAGGGGGTTTTGTTCTATTATGGTTACAAGATTGTGTCTTGAAATAGTAACTTAAAAAGAAAAAAGTAAAAGGATAAAATCTCATTAACATAAAGGGTATGTATATATAAGACAAGGTTAGTTCCTCTCAAAACAAAAAAGGCTTTAGCCCTTCATGTCTATGAAATTATGATCTTATAGTAGTTCTTTTAGAGAAAAAAAGGATAAAGGACTAAAGCTACTAAGATATAAAATAAACAAAATTCTATATTTTTATAAAAAAGAAAAAAAAGGTCAATTGCCCTTAAAAAAAAGAGCTCTAGCCTTTAATGGTCATGAAACTTTTGACTTTTATGGTTATAAAATTCTAGACTTGTAGTAATTTTTGTAAATGAAAGAATGTTAAGGGTCAAACCGACCATCTTATTGAAAACAAAAGGAAAAGTTAGTCCTACCGTAAAACAAATGGGGTGTTAGCTTCCAATGGTTGAAATAATTCTCATAAAAAAAAAAATGGTTAGGGCAAAAGTCCCCTAAATGTAAAGGGGTCAAAGTCTCTAACTTTTATAAAAAGAAAAAAAAGGACTGTACCCATTCAAAATAAAAGAGGCTATAAACCCTATGATTATGAACTTTAACCTTATAATAGTCTTCAAAATACAAAAAGGTAGGAAACCAAAGTCCTTTGGACATAAGGGAGGTTAGAATGGGGTAAAATACTTAAAACAAAAAGAGTTATATTTTAACCCTCTATAATTGTGTGGTTTTAGCATATAACAATATAATGGTTCTTGTAAAGGAAAAAAAAAAAAAAGGCAAGAACATCATACTGTTATTAGAAGAAATGAAGTGGGGTCATGTCCTTTTGAAAGAATAAGGGTTTTAGTCCTTAAAAATTGCAAGACTCTATTCCTAAAATAATTTTTATAAAAGGAAAAAAGTAAGGGGTTAAGCCCTTAAATATAAAAAAACCAAAACTTCTTACATTTATAAAAGAAAGGACTTTGGATCTTTATTGTTTGGGCCTTTAGTATTGAGTAATTCTCTTAAAAGAAAAAAAAGTATATGGCAAAAGTCACTTACTTTTATGAGAAAAAAAAAAAAAACAAAGGCTAACTCTCTTTAAAATTAATGGGTTTTGACCTCTTATAATTATGAGACTTTAATTTTATAAAATTTCTTATAAAGAAAATGAGGCTAAAGTTACTTAAAGATAAAAGGACTAAAATATCCCACTTTTATGAAAAAAAAAAAAAAAGGAAAAGGCTATACTTACCTTAAAATAAATAAAATTTTTAGTTTCATAATAGTTTTTATAAAAGAAAAATATAAATAATATGAAATATAACTTTCTTAAAATAAAGAGAGTTCTAGCCCCTTTTAACTAAGGGGTCCTTAACCCTATAGTTGTTTTTGTAAAGAAAAAAGTAAAAAATTATAATCATTTACTTTATTAAAAAAAAAAAAAAAGTGCAAGTTCCTCCCCTTAGAAAGGTTTTCCTATCAATGACTATCTAAACATTAAATGATCTAATGAAAGACAAAAATAAGAGTAAATGCCTTTGGACATAAAAGAACTAGAGCACCTTTCTTTTATTGAAAGAAAAAAAAAAAAAAAGGGGTGGGGGGGAGGGGGTTAGCCACTTATCAAAATAAAAGGGTTTTAACCTTCATTAGTTACAAGCTATGACTCTAAAATAGTTGTTTTAAAAGAAAAAAGAAAGTGATAAGAGTCTTCAACTTTTATGAAAAATAAAGAGGGGCTAGCTTACCTTTAAAAGAAAAAAGGTTATGACACATATGATTCCAAGACTTTAACATAATAGTGGTTTTTGTAAAGAAATAAAAATAAAGGTCATAAGCTTTAGATGTAAAATGATGAGAGTATTTATTTTTATAAAAAAAAAAAGAGTCATAATTATAAGATTTAAGCCTTGTAATAGTTTCAATAATGAAGAAAAATAGGGGGTTAAAGCTTCCTAAAAATGAAAAAAATCAAATTATCTTACTATTACAAAATAAAAAGGGAGCTAAACCCTTGTTAAATCAAAGTGAGTTTTAGTTGTCTAGTATTTTTGTAAAAAAACAAAAAACAAAAAAGAAATATGTGATCAAAAATTTTAAATATAATGAGGCAAAAGCCTCATTCTTTTATAAAAAAATAATAAAAAAAAGAAGTTGGCTAAGCTCACATTAAAATCAATAAGGTTTTAACTTTTATAAGTTAAAGATTATAATCTCATCTTGATTCTTATAATGAAAAAATATATATATATTATTCCAGAGTCTCTTGTTCATAATGAGGCTAAAGCCCACTAATTTTATGCAAATAAATAAATAAAAATAAGGGGCTAGCACTTTACAAAATAATGATAATTTAAATATGTAACAATTTTTGTTAAAAAAAAAAAAAGAAGTTAGAGCCCCATTGACACGAAAATACTAGTTATATACTTTTATACAAAAATAAAGGTTAGTCTCTCATCAAAATAGAAAGAGTTTTAGCTTTATAGCAATTTTCATTAAAGTGAAAAATATATAACTAAAACATTGAAAACATAAGGGGCCATAACCTAATACTTTTAAGGAAAAAAAGAAAAAGGGTCCAAGTCTTATCCTAAATAAAGGAGATTATGGCTCCTAATGATTATAACGTTATGACCAATGGTTATTGTAAAAGAAAAAGAAAAAAAAAAAAGTAAGGATAGTAATAAGGGGTAGTATCTTTTACTTATAATGGAGAAAAAAAAAAGTCAAGCCCTTTCTTAAAATAAAGTAAACTTTTGTTATAAAACTCTAACTCTTAATCATTATTGTAAATAATAATAATAATAATAATAATAATAATAATAATAAGTAAAGAGCCAATACTCCTACAAACAAAGGAGTTAATGCATTTTACTTTTATGAAAAGAAAAAAAAAATAAAAAAAAGGTCAATTACCCTTAAAATAAAAAGCATATTGACCTTATATGGTTATGAGGTTCTAATCATATAGCAATTCTAATAAAGGGAAAAAGAAAAAGTTGTGGAATAAAACTTCTTAATTATAGAAAGGCAGTGTCCCTTATTTTTGTGAAAAAGAAAAAAAAGATGATTAGCTCTCCCTTAATACAAAGTGTTTTAACTCACTATGGCTATTAGACATTGGTTTCATTGTAATTCCAATAATAAAAAAAAGTAAGAGACGAGAACAATATGGACATATGTAAATAAAATCTCATATTTTTATGATAAAAAGGGGCTAACCCCCTAATTTTCTTATGGCTATGAGGCCCAACCTTTGTAGCAATTACTTTAAGGCAAAAAAACCTAAAAAGTTAAAGCCTTTAGCATAAGATACTTGAGCCCTATACTATTATAAAGGAAAAAGAAAAAGGCATCAATGACTAATCACTCCTTACTTTTATGGAAAATAAAAAGTGGTTAGTCATCCTTCAAAACAAAAAGGGTTTTGATTCATCGGATACCTTATAATGTTTTTTGAAGCCTACAAACTTAAGTCTCATTTGCTTAAGCAAAACCTTGTAGAATATGCATGTAAATTTCCTCATGCAAGTTTCTATGGATAAAAGCATTTTTCATATCAAGTTAATGAATGTTCCAATTTTTGCAGCTGCAATAGTAAAGAGGTTGTGAACTGTGGTCATTTTAGCAACAGAGCAAAGAAGCCATGTTGATCCATAACTTTTTGCACCTAAATGTGTCTTAAAAACATTCTATAATGTCCTCAAACTTGCACTTAACTTTATAGAACCATCTATGACATGTTTTCTTAGGAGTAATGTTTCTAGGGTCCAAGTCAGATTTTCTTCCAAAGCAACAAATTTCTTATTACATTGTAAGGTGTCAACACTTATCCTTAGCAACTTGAGCATAACTACGGGGCTCTTCAATAATAGTAATAATAACTATGATAGCTTGAGCATAACTTTAAGGCTCGTTAATAGTAGTAATAGCAACTAAGAAAACTTGGTAAGATGGTGAGATACATTGATAAGAGAAATGAGAGGAAAGGGGATAAGTAGTACCTATGCAAGCAATATGTGTGGTGGTTAGATTTGAGGCTAATAAGGGTGTAATGATATAACTGAAACATTTTAATATTTTTAATACATGATGAATGTATGTGGGTTTTAGAGAGTTTGTCGCTAGTGAATGGATGTCACAAGTTTGATGATTACTGTTTGATGGAGAACTAAGGTTATCTACCATATTGGTAGTGGCGCGGGGGGGGGGGCAAATCGGATTTGTGAAGTTTGGGTGAGAAAGTACAAAGGTCAATTTCACATTCAACATGCGCAAGAACTGTCGGTGACATAGAATTGAAGTCTCTTTGAGGCAAGGAGAAAGGAAACCCTTGTTCATGAGAAACCGCATCTTGTCATACAACAAGTTTATGGATGTAAAGGTCGCAAACTTTGTAACCTTTTTAACTAACCGAATAACCCAAAATGTAAGCTACTAAAAATTACAATACTTTTATTTCCTCTAATATGATACCAAGAACTTTTCCAACTCTTCTACTCATTCAAAACCCATATTATTTATTTATATATATAATATATTATCAATATGAGAAACTAAATGTTACTGCACGATCCCTTTTGTTAAGACCAATTCAAAAGTTACGGTCCCATTGTTGTTTTAGGTATAATGGATTAAGTTGGAGCTGCGCCGTCGGGGGTGGCGTTGACCTGCCAACAAAGGTTGACAAAAAGGAGACTGAAGACTGGCCGTGGCGAGCGAGGAGGAGAAAAGTAATTGGGAGGTGAAATTCTGAAAAAGATTGCGTGACAGTTAAGGGGTTTGGACTTTCTAGAAGCGTCGGGAAGTGGAAGAACCAAACATCTGGTCAACGACGTTATCGACGGCCATAGCAACGGATTTCTCCATTTCTGGAAGCACGACGAGCCAAAACACATCGACGCCAAAGGCAACGCCTCCCCTCACGGCATCCTTCTGCTTTCCTCCTCCTCCTCCCGTCGTACACAGCGCAGCATCGCCGCGGATAAGATCCTTGTATCTCGTATATGCTATTACTGTTGCAATTCGTGCCACCACCAGCGCTCACACGGGCTAAACTCTTCCCGTTAAGGATTTAAAATATCGAATTCAAACATCAAAGGGAAGTTATGAAGAATTTAACTAAATTTTATATCATTATCCCTACTCAAATCTTTATTATGTCTCACTGAAATTTTGCTTTCCCCTTACATCTTTATTTTAATAAAATTATAAATATGAAAAGAAATTGAGGAGTAAAAAATTGTTGATTCAATTTTTAGTTAAACACAAAAAATTTCTGCTTTTTATCAAAGGTTTTTAGTTTAAAATGCAGTTTCCTTTTTCCTTGAAAATTACTCGTTTCATTTCCTTTTGCTAGTGGTTCAATCCATAGTTGCTAGTTCTTGAAAAATTCATAATTTGTTCGTTTCTATGTTTTTTTTACCATTGCAACTCATAAGAAATTTTATCTTTGATTATTATTTTTCAAATGGTTATTTTATTCATTGGATATAGATTTGAATTGAGTTCATTTGTGCCGAAGGTAAGTTTTTCCATTTCTTTGATGATTTTTTTTTTTTTTTTTGAGTTCTTGTCGAGAAGCATTTTTCATGTCAAGTTATTCTTGGACTTTTGATAGGGTTGAAATGTATTTAATAGAATTGATAAAGAAAGCAATTATAGAATATAAAAATTTGTGGGAACAATTGTAATTTCTCCATTAAAAGTTTGACACTAATCATCTCTATTATCTTTTGACTTAATTGAATCTTTTTATTTTTATTTTTTTATTTTTTTTTTTTTGTATTTGTACTTAAACCTTGCCCCGCGGATTAAAAATTTTGGATCCCTACAAGAAGGGGCGTAAAGTGGTCTTCTACACATTAGAGATGGGATTCTTCGCAGTAGACAATGCTTATTGGAATTTTTTTTTTTTTGGAGAGAAGAGAAAAACTTTTATTGATCAAGAAAGATTGCATAAATAAAGGCGAGGAATTCTCTTTGGCAGGAAACCTCTCCCATATTAGACCAAGCTATTTTAACTACAGCATTTGCAATCCCATTGGAATTACTATGCATATGTGAGATGTTAAATTCATAGCCTACTAGCTTATACTTCTAATGAAACATAATATTGATCATTCATAGATTTTCTTATATAAGACAAGTTAGAGATCTTTCTGAGACTATCTTATGAATGAATTTCTTTTATCGAGATAAATCTTTTAATATTTTCATAATAGAGTTTAGTTTAATTTTCATTAAAAATGACCTAATTGTTATTAATAATAATTTAATTATCATTAATAATAGATGATTACAACTTAATTATTATTTTAAATAATATTTTTTTTTCATAAATTATTTAAGAGATATTATAATTATTTAGAATATATTATAACATTTTTTCATTTGATTTACTTGATATTGAATAAATGATATCCTTATTCATAGTTATAAATTGAACTACTTATATGAAACAATTAAATAAAAACTTTCATACATAAATTATAGTAGTCATGTTAAATTCTTTTATAAATATTTTCTTTCATGTATCATAAAGCTAATGAATTTCTAATTAAATACCTTATTAAGATATTATTTTATTAAATAAAAAATTACTTTACTTTAGTTTAGTGAGAGCAAGTTTCCTTGCAAAGGTTATTTTGATGAAAGTAGAAACTTAATTAAGTACACTATAAAATCTAGAAATTTTTTTATTTAAGAAAATTCACATAATAATATTAATGAAAAACAACCAATTCAAAATCAAATGTCTAATGTAATACAAATAAATGTGGAATCTTTAAAATGTAAACCATAAAATGAAATGTACAATTCTTGATTAATATATCATATATCTTCGAGAGATTGATGCCAATCTCAAAAATTATCCTATCACATTTTCACAAGCTATAAAATATAAAAAATTTAAATTATGGTCTAATGTCATAAAAGAAATGGAATTTATGGTAAATAATCAAGTTTGAGGCCGTGTTGAATTACCAAAGGGAATTTTGGCTATAGACTACAAGTGGGCTTATAAAATTAAAACAAACTCATTTGGTAATGTTGAACGATACAAGGCTAGACTTATAGCTAGAGGTTTCACTTTAAAGGAGGGCATTAACTATCATGAAGCCTTCTCCTTAGTCTCAATGAAGGATTCATTCAAAGTGATCATGACTTTAATGGTTTATTTTAACTTATAGTTACATCAAATGGATGTAAAAATAACTTTCATAAAAAGGGATCTTAAGTAAGAGGTATACATGAGTCAACTTGAAGGTTTCATTACTAATAATGAAGTCACCTAATAGGCAAGCTTAAAAAATCCATATATGGGCTTAAGCAAGCCTCCCAATAGTGGTATATTAAATTTTACAATATTATAAACTCATATGACTTTAAAAAAGATATTATAAATTGATATATATACCTTAAGGTTAGTGGGAGCAAGTATATTATTTTAGTGTATGTAGATGATATTTTACTTTTATGTAATGATTTATAGTTACCACAAGAAATTAAGAAATTTCTCTCTTAACACTTTGAAATAAAAGATATGAGTGAAACTTTATTTATCATTGACATAGAAATTTATAAATATAGATCCCAATAAATGGTAAGACTATCTCAAAAAGTATACATTAAAAAAATTTTAGTAAGATTTATGATGGAAAGTTTATTATTCATTATAACATCTATAGTTAAAGAAGACAAATTTAATCTAACTAAATGTCCTCAAAATGACTTGGAACAAAAGGATATAAAGCTCATACCATATGCATTAGTGATTAGTAGTCTTATATAAGCACAATAATGCATTAAACTTGATATTGCATTTACAATAAGAATATTGAGAAGATACCAAAGTAATCTTGAGTAAGATCACTAGAAAACTATCAAAAAAGTTATATGAAATCTACAAGGAACCAAGGACTACAAGCTTATATTGATCTTTTGGATATGGTTTGGTATTCGAATACCAATTTGTTGGATGTTTAGATAGTAGAAAGTCTACTACTTAATATATTTTTATACTTATTGAAGGTGTTATATCTTGAAGAAGTATCAAGTAAACTATTATTGTTTTTTCTACTATAGAAGCAAAATTTATAGCTTACTATAAGACTACTACATAGGTTTTATGGTTAAGAAATTTTATAATAGGATTGCATGTTATGGATTTTATTTTTAGACCACTTAAGATATATTATGATAATTTAACTATAGTGTTGTTTTCAAAAAACAATAAAAGTAGAAGATAAAATAAACATATCAAAACAAAAGTATTTAGTTGTCACAAATTATGTTGAAGAGCAAGTAATTGCTATAAAACATATTAATACTTATAATTGTTGATCTTATGACCAAAGGATTATTAGTTAAGTTATATAAGGATCATATTGAGTTAAGAAACTGGTCAATTCCAATTACTTTCTTTTGAAACTATATTTTATGATGTTTTGCCTTTGTGAAAGACCATTAGGTGAAATTTGTGGGTTTATTTGGAAGTGATCATCTTTTGGGTGTGATTAAGCTTGTTTACAAGATTCAGTCCTAAGGATTTGAGTGAAGTTCAATGGAATGCTAGAAAAATTTTTGGTCCTTTTTGACTTTAGCTAATTCCATTATTTTTTTTTCTTAGTTTCCTCTCCTCCCAATTGTGGTTATGGTTATGGCATCAGTGTTTAGTTTAAAATTTATATTTATTTATTTACTCATTTATTTTCTTGTGAAATGACGTAAAAGCTTAAAATAAATTAAGGAGGACATTTGTTTTGAGCTAGACCATACACAAAGTCATGTTTGTAAGAGAAAAGGAGAGAATGAGAGAAATATGAAGGTTTGTGAATTTTACTGTATTTTTATATACTTTTCGTTATATTATATATCTAATCATATGACCAATTTCTATCAAAAAAAAAAAAAGAATTTAGATGAAACTAAAACTAAATATTTATAATTGTTTTGATAATTCAAAAATTATTAAGGACTTAATTAAAAAAATTTATAAAATTTTTTATTTTCTTAGAACTTATTATATATACATATATGTTATTTCTTCAATAAATCAAATCACTATTAAACTTTACGGCATAAGAATGATCAGGCAAAATCTTGTTATCATGTACTAAAATAATAACAATACTCTCGATAAAAGAGTTAGTTATCAATGTCAACTATTGATTAAATGTAGGTAACGTCAATAATCATACTTATCATCCATGTTCATAATTGATCAATTCCTTTTTTTAGCTACACTATTTTGTTTAGGTGTACCTAATGTGATATACCATCCAGTAATACCCTCTTGTTTAAGTAACTTCACAAATGACAAATGGACCTTTTCATTTCTTTTATGTTTGTGTACCTTCTATACTACTCTTCACCCTTAATAAATTGTACGATTTTGATTCTTTTATCCTTTTGTTTCTTTACTTTAGCTTTATATGTTTTAAAAGCATCTAATTCTTTAGCTTTAACAAATAATAAGTAGAAATATGTAAATCTTATATGATCATAAATGAATGAGATAAAATATCTTTGACCATTAGAACAAAAAAGTGAAAAATGGTCCACAGATATCCCCTGTTCACAATTTCAAGAATTTCTAAACTTCTCCTAGTACCTTTAGTACTCTTATTGGTTTTCTTGCCCTTTATATAGTCCACTTAAGTATCAAAATTCATAAAGACTCCATCATTTACTAGTCTCTTTATTCTCTTAAGAGAGATATGACCTAATCTTTTATATTATAATAGAGAATATTATTCGTTAGTAATACATCTTTTCATGCTAATGTTGTCATGTAATGTAACATTACATTTTTTAGTAAGGTTTAAATTAAATTTATAAAAACCATCAATCAAACAACCAAAACCAATGATATTTTTGTTATGCAAAATACTAAAAATAGAGTTGTTTAAGGAAAATTGATAACCTTTACATATGTTAATTTAAAAATGGAAACAAAATTTATTGATGATGATGGAACATAAAAGGTATTTTCTAGGTCTATTAAAGTTTTCCTAAAAGTTTCTTCATTAAGATGCTAACCAATGCCTTATTAAAATTTTCAAATTATTCCTCAATAGCTTTTACAAAATCTTTAGTTTTCTCCTTGTCAAGAATAAAGCCCTTATACTTTTATTGATATAAGTCTTGATGAGTACTACATTCAAGCAATTTGATTGCTTCCACTTATCATAAGTAGTTATTTTAGTTGACATACTTGATTCCATTAGAATAGGTGGTTGATCTACATGAAAGTTCAAACCCATATTCATGCAACTTGAGGTCAAAAGGACATTTTTTCTTTAATTCACAAAGTTGTCATTAGACAACATTAAAATACGAACAAAATTATTATAAAAAGTACTAGGAATAATTGTATTAATCAAGAATATATATACATTAATGCCATGAAGTTAATGAACTATCAAAAAATATAAATTCAAACTTTCCTATGGGTAAAGGTCACACATGCATTAAATTTATTTATGTAATATAATAAGATTGATAAATTAAACATTAAAATTAAAAATTTTAATACTTATGGGTATAAGAAATTTTAGTTTTTTTAAAATCCAATTTACCATCTTATTCCAATTAATTCAAAAAAAAAAGTGAATACATCTTTGTCATGTCAAATTATTTATTTCAAATAATTAATCATAATTCTTACGTGTCATTTATAGTCTAATAACTATATTTTTATGTGATTTTTCTATGAATCATTGATATTACAATAATTCAAGATGTTATGGCTATTCTTAATCAAAATAATATTTCTTATAATGACATTCATAAGACTAAAACAAATTATAGACCTGATAAATACCAAATTGTTCATGAATTTCTTTTAACCTACTAAGTATTTATAAAAAATTTGCTTATCAAGAAAACCAATAAACCTATAAAAAAGTCCATAATAAACTAACAAATCACTTTATGCCACTACACCCATATATATTTGATATGACATGTCTTTTTTTTGACAGTAAGCTACATATACATGCTTAAAGTTTAACATTATATGCATAAATATCATCACTATGTTAAATGCTTCTTTTTTTACTTCCACATATTTGTTACCTAAACAAAATACTTGATCAGTATATATGTGAGTATGTTGTTTCCACAGTCTTGTATGGGTTGTAATTGTTGTCAACTAGGTTGAAGTGTATAAGAAAATAAAGACACATGGAAGGGTAAGAAGGTAAAATCCACATGGAGGGGTAAGAACGTAAAAACTACATGGAAGGGTAAGACAGTAAATTCGCTGCAAGTAAACTCAAGGGTTTCATGGAGGAGTATATAAAGGTCATCGGAAAATAACAAAAACAAACGTATCGGTTATTAAGAAAAACAGACAGAAAACCTACGCACACCACCAGTAAGAGAGAGAAACCCGTGAGAAAGACACACCACTGGCACACCAGCAATCGGCAGTTGAGCAAATCGGCACACCATCGGCACACCAGCAGTTGGCAGCTGAGCAGGTCGGCACACTACAGGTACACCAGCAGTCGGCAGCTGAACAGATCCAGCAAACGGTGAGACAGATTCGGTAGACGGTGAGACAGATCCGGTCGATGGCTTGATCTAGTTAGACGGTGAGAGATCCGACAGACGGTGACAAATCCGGCAGACGATGAGATAGATCTGGCAGACAGTGACAGATCCGGCAGACGGTGAGACAGATCCGGCCGACGGTGACAGATCCGGCAAAAAGAGATCTGGTCGACGGTGAGACAGATCTTGTCGACGGTGAGACAGATCCTGTCGACGGTGACAGATCCGGCAGAAAGAGATCCGGTCGACGGTGAGAGATCTGGCAGACGGTGAGATAGATCCGGTCGACGGTGACAAATCCGGCAAACGATGACAGATCCGGTAGAAAGAGATCCGGTCGACGGTGACAGATCCAGCAGAACAGGGGCTGGATGAAAAAAAAAAATAGAAACGTGAGGCGAACTGTGAGACAAGGAGACAGGTGAGACCATGAAATGGTGAAAGCAAGAGCTGTGTGAGACAACCTAGAGAAAGAATTCGGCGAAGCATCGGAAAGAACTCAACGTATTTCCAGATTTCTTCAAGAGAGGTTAAAGAGCATTGTGGTGAACTTCTAAACGGCAGTGAAGCAGCCTTTCAATTCAATAGAGGCAAGACAAGTTAGAAGAAGGGTAGACATAGTAAGTGACACTCTTTGTATTGTGTTACTTAATATTTGCAATAGTGAAAGGAGTAGAGAATTAAGACATCCATTGTAACTGGAATTCTCAAGTATAGTGAATGGTCTCGGTAAGGGAGAGTCCCTACCACCGTGGATGTACGTCACATTGACGGAACCACGTAAATCTCGTGTGTTCTTAATTTGCTTTATATTTTGTGTTTTGAATTGAGTTGTGAACACAGATAAAATATCAGCCAACCCATAACCTAACGAAAGCCTAAATAAGAATATCTGAATTGTCTATTAGGCAAGGTGTCTGAAAGGTGACTTTGGGGACTATTGTGATTAGTAGTTTGCAATAGATCTACCTCAATTGAGTCTGAGAAAGAGTTCACTTTGAAGAAGAGGTTGAAGTTGTTCACTTACCTGCGAATTGCGAATTGTGGTGATACTAATTCACCCCCCTCTCAGTATCACAAACTAGTAGATCCTAGGGAGAAGTCGGGAACTTCAATTGGTATCAGAGTTCAGGTTCACCAGTTTGAAGCTTAAGAATTTGGCGTACTAGTTTGAAGGGATCTAGAAGTTTGAATTGTTCAGCATACTGAGAAATGGAAGCCGGTACCAGCATTAGCACCACTTACAGCAAGAAGGTTCCAATCTTCAACGGAACCAACTATCATATGTGGAGGGCAAGAATGCAAATGGTATTTGTAACCATGGGCATGAACGTGGTGAAATGCGTACAGGAGAGTTTTGTGGCTTAAAAGAAGGTAAAGACCTAACCCTAGAGGAGTTAAGGCAATTTGAGATAAATGGGAAGGCCTCAAATGTCATTATTTTAGCATTGACAGATGCTGAGTATGTTAAAGTTATGGACTACAAATCTGCCAAGGAGATATGGGATAGATTGTAGAAAGTCTATGAAGGTGATGGCAGAATGAAGGAGGCTAAGCTTCAAGTGTTCAAGGAGAGATATGAATCTCTCAGAATGCAGAAGAATGAGATAGTTCAAGAGTTCTTCACCAGGGTTATTGACGTTGTAAACAACTTGAAAAGTCATGGGAAGAACAAGAAGGACTCATCGATTGTGAAGAAAATTTTGAGAATTCTGCCTGAGAGGTTTGCCTCAAAGGTGGCAACCATAGAGGAGAGTAGAGATCTCAACTCTATGTCTCTGCATGATCTTCAGTGCAATCTCATTGCATATGAGATGAGAATAAAGTCGACTGAGAGCTCCTCAACGTCAAAGGTATCAAAGGAGGCAGCTTTCAAAGCTATGAAACACTTGAAGATAAAAGAAAAGGAAGAATCATCCAGTGGGGATAATGATGATGATGAGGAAGAAAGTGAAGGTGAAGTATTGGCTTACTTCATAAGGAAATTCAAAAGGGGGTCTAAGAAAAGAAAAGGACAGTTGTCCTTGAGATGTTATCGTTGTGGGCAGATTGGACACTTTGCTTCTCAGTGCAAAGTGAAACTTAATGATAAAGATGAGGATGGTGATGATGAGCAGAATTCAAGATGGAGAAGATTGTCATTCAAATCAAAGAAGTCCAGTAAGAAGATTGCCAACCCACAGAGGAAAACGAAAGGCTCATTCAAGAGTTATATGAGTCAGACAAAAGAAGCTGATGAGGAGGAAGATGAAGACTCATCAGATGAGTATGTCTTTATGGCATCAGCACAAGGTGGTAGCTTAACCTCTGAAGAGGAAGAGGAAGTTGATGAAGAAGAGCCAGATCTTGAAGCTGAGCTGGAAGCAGCTTCAAAGGAGATAATCAGAAGGGGCAGAACCATAAGAAGGTTGGAGGCCCATATAAAAGAAGTTGAAGCAAAGTCTGAGGAAACTGAAAGTCAAAATGGTGAAATAAGGGCTGAGCATATTAACTTAAAGAGATGATTTAAGGAACAGATCAAAATATGTGAAGATCTTACAGTAGAGCTTGGCTCAAGGGCTTCAAAAATTGAAGAAATGGAGAAAGAGTTGTTGAGACTTCAGCAACAACTCAAAAGTAGTAAAGAAAACTTGCAGAAGCTTGAAATGATAGGAGAAACAAGTTCTGAAAAAGGAGAGAAGAATGTAGAGAAAGTGCAGCAATCTGAGGCTACATTGGCTAAAGAAAATGAGAATGTGCCACAGAAGTTGGAAGAGAAGGTTATGACTCAGAAGAAGATAGCTGAGAATAAAGAAGATCTAAAGAAGCAACATAGGGTGGCAAACAAGAAGGAAGAAAAGAAAGTCAGCCAGTAAAGGGCTACGGCTGAACAGAAGAAGGAGAAGAAGGTGACTAAAATGAAAGTCACACAAGCAAAGAAGCCAGCTACTTTGCCTGCACAACAAGTGATGAATAGAAGAAGATAAGTAGTGATCAGATCTAGGAAGAGGCAGTTTTAAGGTCATTGCCTTTATTGTGGAGTTTGGGGTCATAAGGCGAGTAACTGTTGGTGGAGAAGGCTAGTATATGTCTCCAACTTGAGAAGATATGATGCTGTATACAGGGGGAGACAATACATAATTCAGAAGAACACTTGTCATGAGTTCTTGCACATACTGTAAAAGGCAAGGACACACTGACAAGGATTGTTGGTGGAAGCCCAAACCAGTGGTTTTAAAAAACAAGTTTGCTATATTGGCAGACTTGAAACAGTGTGAAAGGTACAGGCAGGATGGCCATAATGCCAAAAGATGCATGACACTTCTCCCTAAGCAAGAGAAGGTACTCAAAGGCACAGTGAAAACAAGCGTTGTAGTCAAAGCTGAGAAAAAGGAAAAAGCTATCTTCCAGTCAGTTCAAAAGAAGGAATATAAAGCTAAAAGGGAGATGGCTAACATAGCTGAAATTGCACTAAAAGCTGACTGCAAGGATAAGCAGTAGATCCTTGATAGTGGATGCACTTCGCATATGATGGGTGACAATAGTAAATTATCAAAGCTAAACAAATCAAGAGAAGGTAGAGTCAAGTTTAGCAATGATGATTCACTCAATATCAATGGTCAGGGGTCAGTAAAAATTGGAAGAGGAAAGCTGAATGATGTTCTGCACGTTGAAGGACTCAGATATAATTTAGCATCTGTCAGTCAGCTATGCAACGAAGACCATAAGGTAATATTTACAAATACAGGTTGCCAGGTAAAGAGTAAAGAAGGCAATACTGTTGCAACTGGGAAGAAAACCGCTAGAAATTTATATGTGATTGATGAGGACAAGACAAGCAGCTGTTTACTCACCAAAGAAGAAAATCAACTCTGGCATAGGAGGCTGGGACACTTATCACAGAAGAATATGAGGAAGCTGACCACTACTCATGCAATCAGAGATATTCCCGACCTCAGGAGAGAGAGAGAGTATGTTTGCTCGGCATACTCTAAAGGAAAACATGTCAGAAAGTAGTATAAGACCAAAGAGTTTTGTTCTGAAGCAGTGCTTGACATTGTGCATACTGATTTGTGTAGACCGATAAGAACAAAATGGTTGAAAGGTGAGAGGTATTTCGTCTTGTTTGTTGATGATTATTTCAGAAGGACCTGTATCATGCACCTCAAATACAAGTTAGAAGTTCTAAATTGCTTCAAGAGATATAGAAGATTGGCTGAAAATGAGAGTGGAAGGAAGATCAAAGTATTGAGGTCAGATCAAGGCACTGAATTCACAAATGAAGCTTTTGAAAATTACCTTGAGAAGCATGGTATTCACCATCAGATGGTAGCAACGAGAACACCTCAACAGAACGGGGTAGTAGAGAGGAAGAACAGAGTTGTGGTTGAAATGGCAAGAACTCTACTGCTGGAATCTAAGCTTCACACAAGATTTTGGACAGAAGCAACATTCACAGCCGTGCACTACTGAATAGAGTTCTACTAAGGCCCAATACTGATAAGACTCCATATGAGTTATGGAGTGGGAAGAAGACAACAGCCAAGTATCTCAGAGTCTTTGGCAGCCCATGTTTTGTGAAGAACGAGGAGCAAAACTTGGGAAAATTTAACGCTAGCTCTGATGAAGGCATCTTTGTGGGATACTCAGCAAAGACAAAAGGTTACAAAGTTTTCCTATGTAAGTTAGGAAAAGTAATCACTTCCAATGATGTAAGAATAGATGAGAATTGGAAAACAATGCAGAATGGAGAAACTGAGGACAATGAAGAAGATGACTTCAATGTAGATGAAGAATCAGACCAACCTGAAGAAAAGGAACAAGAAGTAAGTTTAGACTCGGAGAACAGTGAGTCTGAAGATAAAGAAAAAGATCTTCTTGCAACTAAGACTGTGCAAGGAAGAAGGACAAAGAAAATATGGACCAGTGCTCATCAAGGAGATTAGATCATAGGTGACCCATCAGCAGGAGTTACAACAAGAAGAAGAATGGTGGGAGCTACTGCTCTACTCTCATAAGTTAAACCTAAATCTGTTGAAGAGGATATTCAAGACCAAGCCTGGGTCAAAGCTATCAATGAGGAGTTGGATCAAATTGAGAAGAATGATACATGGGAGCTGGTTCCAAGACCTACTAATAAGAATGTCATAGGAGCAAAGTGGGTGTTTAGGAATAAACACAATGAAGATGGCAAAGTGGTGAGGAATAAGGCCAGACTGATTTGCAAAAGCTATACTCAGATAGAAGGGGTAGATGTTAATGAAACTTTTGCACCAGTAACAAGGTTAGAAACTATTATAATGTTCTTAGCTTTGGCAGCACACAAGAGGTATAAAATCTATCAGATGGATGTGAAATCCGCCTTTCTAAATGGGCTCCTGAAAGAAGAAGTGTATATTAAACAACCCGATGGAGTACAAATCAGCGAGGATGAAACACAAGTGTGCAAGCTAAAGAAAGCCTTGTATGGTCTTAAGCAAGCTCTAAGAGTATGGTACAGCAGGCTGGATGCATACTTGAAAAGGTTGAACTTTAGAAGAGGAACGGTTGATAATAACCTGTATGTATTCAACTCAAAAAAAGGCCAGCTGATAACCATAGTATATGTAGATGACATCATCTTTGGAGGGGATCACTCTGAACTATCCCAAGATTTTGCACAGAAAATGAGTGAGGAATTTGAGATGTCATTGATTGGAGAAATGATGTACTTTCTTGGATTATAGATAAAGCAGTGTGAAGAAGGTATCTTTATTTGTCAGATGAAATATGCCAAAGAGATGCTGAAAAGGTTTGGCATAGAGGATAGCAAATCTGTCAGTACCTCTATGACAGTGGACTGCAAGTTAACAAAAGATCAGGAGGGAAGGAGTACAAGCCCTACAAAGTACAGGAAGATGATAGGGAGCCTTCTGTACCTTATAGCATCAAGGCCTGATCTTATGCAAGCTCTGTGTGCTGCCAGCAGATTCCAAGCTGATCCTAAAGAGTCTCATGTGTTGGCAGTGAAAAAAATCCTAAGGTACCTCAAAGGAACACTGGAAATGGGCTTGTGGTATTTAGCCATGGATTCTGTTAAACTTTAAGTATACACTGATGCAGATTGGGCAGAAAGTATAGATGATAGAAAATCAACCAGCGGCTGCAGCTTCTATTTGGGTTCAAAGTGTGTTGCATGGTTAAGTAGAAAGCAAAACAGTGTTGCTTTGAGCACAACTGAGGCTGAGTATATGGCTGCTTATGTAGCATGTACACAGGTGATATGGATGCTAAGACAATTGGCAGACTTGGGTGTTGAAGTGAAGTTACCAGTGAGTATACTTTGTGATAATCAAAGTGCTATTGATCTTAGCAAGAATCCGGTTCAACATTCGAGAGCAAGCATATTGACATCCGGTATCACTTCATCAAAAATCAAGTGGAACAGGGTACAATTTAGTTGGAGTATGTTGGCACTAAAGATCAAATTTCAAATATTCTAACTAAACCTCTATCCACATAGCTGTTTGAAAAGCACAGATTGAGTCTATCTGTGCAAATGCCTCCTCATGCCTGAAGTTCAGGTAAACCCTCCATCTTCACTTTGCGAGTTTTTCAAATTTGTAATTGGTTGGCAAAGGGGGAGAGAAGCAACAGTGCAGGGGGAGCTGTTAAGAAAGGGGGAGTGCATATTTAGGGGGAGTTGAAACTACTATATAGTGGTTTTTGTCATGAGTGTTGCCAACAATAACAAAGGGGGAGATTGTTGTTCCCACAGTCTTGTATGGATTGTAATTGTTGTCAACTAGGTTTAAGTGTGCAAGAAAGTAAAGACACATGTAAGGGCAAGAAGGTAAAAGCCACATAGAGAGGTAAAAACGTAAAAGCCACATGGAAGGACAAGACAGTAAATTCGCCGCAAGTAAACCCAAGGGTTTCATGGAGGAGTATATGAAGGTCATCGGAAGACAACAAAAACAGACGTATCGGCTATTAAGAAAAATAGATAGAAAACCTACGCATACCACCGGCAAGAGAGAGAAACCTGTGAGAAAGACACACCATTGGCACACCAGCAGTCGGTAGTTGAGCAAATTAGCACACTACTGGCATACTAGCAGTCGGCAGTTAAGCAACTCAGCACACTACTGGCATACCAGCAGTCGGCAGCTGAGCAGGTCGGCAAACCATCGGAACACCAGCTGTCGACAACTGAGCAGGTCGGCACACCACCGGCACATTAGCAGTCGGTAGCTGAGCAGATCCGGCCGACGGTGAGACAGATCTGGTAGACGGTGAGACCGATCCGGTCGACGGTGACAGATCCAGCAGATGGTAAGACAGATCCGGCAGACGGTGAGACAGATCCGGTCGACGGCTTGATCTGGCTGGACGGTGAGAGATCCGGTAGACGGTGAGATAGATTTGGCAGACGATGACAGATCCAGCAGACGGTGAGACAGATCCGGCAGATGGTGAGACAGATCCGGTCGATGGTGACAGATCCAGTAGACAGTGGCAGATCCGGCAGAAAGAGATCCGGTCGACGGTGAGACAGATCCGGCAAACAGTGACAGATCCAGCAGATGGTGACAGATCCGACAGACGGTGATAGATCCGGCAGAAAGAGATCCAGTCGACGGTGAGATAGACCCGGTCAACGGCGACAGATCTGGCAGACGGTGATAGATCCGGCAGAAAGACATCCGGTCGACGGTGACAGATCTGGCAGAATAGGGGCTGGACGAAAAAAAAAAAAAAAACAGAAACATGAGGTGAGCCATGAGACCGTAAGACGGTGAAAGTAGGAGCTATGTGAGACAATCAGGAGAAGGAATTCAGCGAAGTATCGGAAAGAACTCAACGTATTTCCAGATTTCTTTAAGAGAGGTTAAAGAGCGTTGCGGTGAACTTCTAAACGGCAGTGGAGCAGCCTTTCAATTCAACAGTGGCAAGACAAGTTAGAAGAATGGTAAATACAGTAAGTGACACTCTTTGTATTATGCTTGCTTAGTATTTGCAATAGTGAAAGGAGCAGAGAATTAAGACATCTATTGTAACTGAAATTCTCAAATATAGTGGATGGTCTCGGTAAGGGAGAGTCCCTACCACCGTGAATGTACGTCACATTGACGAAACCATGTAAATCTCGTATATCCTTAATTTGTTTTACATTTTGTGTTTTGAATTGAGTTATGAACGTAGTTAAAGTATTAGCCAACCCATAACCTAACAAAAACTTTAACAAGAACATCCGAATTGTCTATTAGGAAAGGTGTCTGAAAGGTGACTTTGGGGACTATTGTGATTAGTAGGTAGCAATAGATCTACCTCAGTCGAGTCTAAGAAAGAGTTCACTTTTAAGAAAAGGTTGAAGTTGTTCACTTACCTGCGAATTGCGAATTGCAAATTGTGGTGATACTAATTCACCCCCCCTCAATATCACAAACTAGTAGATCTTAGGGAGAAGTCGGGAACTTCAGAGTAAAAGGATATGACATGAATAAACTTACAGGATAAAGAAAGTTTAGAAATTAATTACTAAACTAGTTAAGTAAGAACAAAAAACCTATCTTGATAGCTAGCTTATCTCTTAAGGTCACGTAACCTTTTTTTTTTTTTTTTTTGGTAAATATATATATATATATATATATATATATATATATATATGAACATGACATAAATATATGCCTTTCTTTTATAATGTAAAAACACTCATTATTAAGAAACACGTGGTAATAGCTTTATGGTAAAGAGTATCAATTCTCTTAGATTGCTTTGATGGTGCAAAATTTTAATTGTATATGAACAAGAAAACTAAAAGAACACATATGGCACATAGTGTTTCAAAACATGACAATCGACAACTCTTGAAATTTTGCTAACTTATCATCTTGCCATTTCTTATATAAGGCAAAGAATCTTATATTGTTAATAGATACAAAATTAATATGACATATTGGAAAAATTGCAAGAAGACCCAAAATCCTTTAGAGGCTTCAATTTGTAAACCAAAGGAAACACATAAAATCATAAGACACACATAATCTTTGATTATAATCAACACAATTGAGGAATTAGGCTATGATATCAAATGAAAAATATAAAGAACTGAAAGTTATAGATTAATTTAGGGGAAACTATAACTCCAACAATATTGATCAATAATTTCCTATAACTACAAAAAAAAAAAAATTTGAAGTAGTCTTCTAACCTATTACTTTATGCTTCTAATGAAGCATAATGTTGATAATTCATAGGCTTCCTTAATTTTTTTTGTTTCTATTTTATGGCTTCCTCTTATCAAGATAAGCCCTTTAATACTCCCTGAATGAAATATTAATTAATCCAACTTAATTTTTATTAAGAATAACTTAATTATCATTAACAATGGTTTAATTATCATTAATAATAACTTAATTTCCATTAATAATTGATAATTATAACTCAATTACTACCTTAAACAATATTTATTCCTTTTTTCATGTGAGCCATTTAAGAGATATCATAACCATTCAAAAGATATTATAACAAGAAGTGTCTCTCTTAAATGATTATGGAACACCACACTCAAAACACTTGCATTTACATTTTAAGTAACAATTTTATTAATTTTGACATAATTTGTAAGGAAAGTCTTCCATTGATGCTAGTTCTATGAGGCTTTTTTCTTGAATTTTATGGAACCATGTTGTTTGAAAATTTTCATTGCTATATTTATCATAACCAAAAGTTCTAAGGTCTTCCACTCTATCACATACATGTTTTAAGGTCTCCAAACAAGTCAAGCAATTGTGACAATCATTTCCATTACTTCCTTGTCTTTAGTCCTTCAAAGAGTTATGAACCATTCAAGAAAATCATATAATGTAAATTCCTTGACCCATTAGCCAAAGGGACTTAAGAACCATGCTTGTGACACTATTAGACATGAGATCAAAGCATGCATAATCGATTCTTAAGCCTTACCGCATTTAGTGTAAGTCTCATCCTCATGTATACCTTTAGATGCTAAATAATCCAATGCGAGAAGATAATTTTTACAAGTTCTTTAGCAAAAATGCTTAACCTTGGAATTTTTAAGGACCAAATATTTTTCTAATAGCCATAGCTTATAACTTCAGTGGAGGGAGAAGTGTTAGAGGTTCATTAACTCTGATACCATTGTTAATTCTCAATTAATTATGATACTACTATTAAAAAATTATATGAAAACTCTTAAACTTTTATTAATGTGAAAATGCCACACAATAATAACCAAAAAGTGCACACACACACACACACACACACACACACACACGACATAGACATAAAGTCTTACTCATAATAAATTGAAATGCTTAAGTTTTTATATACTGGATAGGAATAATATCTATTTTTAATCTAATATTAAAATCATACCAAATACAACTCAAATGTCTAAATTCTACTTGAATATTAATTTCTAATCTATAATTAATATGTAACTTCAACATCCTTTTAATTCTGATTTAATGATACAACTATTCATAACATTTATTTCAACTTGACGAAACCTTTAAACTTTAATAAATTACTTTTTTTAATCTTGTACTTTGGCTTCATCATCTTTAAAAATCATGTCATATTAATAGCTTTGTAACTTTATCTAACATCTTAACTCTTCTTCTCACTAGTTTACAAGTTACAAATGTAACAAATTTTTTTGTCATTATTAATAAGATTATCAAGAGTTTTCTTAACAATTTTTCCTTTGACTAGTCCATGATCAATTTCTCTTAATTTTTTAATCTTTGAGGGAATAAGTTTTTCTTTGATTAGTCTATGATCAATTTCTCTTAACTTTGGAATTTTTAGGGAACTTATGACATATGACCTTAAAAAGATCTAGGATTACATTCAACACAATACTTTATAATTTGCAATATCCGTAAAGTATTATTATATGAATATTCTACTTTTTAATTTTTCATCTCACATGGAAAAAATTAATTGATATACCCTTAACTCTTAATTCAACCAGTCTATTTAGTATGTAACTGAAATTTCCGACTTCTCCTTAGGATCTACTAGTTTGTGATACTGAGAGGGGGGTGAATCAGTATCACCACAATTCGCAATTTGCAGGTAGGTGAACAACTTCAATCTCTTCTTAAAAGTGAACTCTTTCTCAGACTTAACTAAGATAGATCTATTGCTACCTACTAATCACAATAATCCCCAAAGTCACCTTTCAGACACCTTGCCTAATAGACAATTCGGATGTTCTCGTTTAGGCCTTCGTTAGGTTATGAGTTGGCTGATACTTTAACTGCGTTCACAACTCAATTCAAAACACAGAATGTAAAGCAAATTAAGGACATACGAGATTTACGTGGTTCCGTCAATGTGACGTACATCCACGGTGGTAGGGACTCTCCCTTACCGAGACCGTCCACTATACTTAAGAATTCCAGTTACAATGAATGTCTTAATTCTCTGCTCCTTTCACTATTGCAAATACTAAGCAAGTATAATACAAAGAGTGTCACTTACTGTGTCTACCCTTCTTCTAACTTGTCTTGCCTCTGTTGAATTGAAAAGCTGTTTCACTGCTGCTTAAAAGTTCACCGCAACGCTCTTTCACCTCTCTTGAAGAAATCTGGAAATACGTTGAGTTCTTTCCGATGCTTCGCCGAATTCCTTCTCTAGGTTGTCTCACACAGCTACTGTTTTCACCGTCTCGGTCTCACCCATCTCCTTGTCTCACGGCTCGCCTCACATTTCCTTTTTTTTTTTTTTTGTCCAGCCCCTATTCTGCTGGATCTCTCATCGTCGACTAGATCTCTTTCTGCCGGATCTGTCTCACCGTCTGCCGGATCTATCACCGTCGACCGGATCTGTCTCACCGTCGACCTAATCCCTGTTCTGCCGGATCTCTCATTGTCGGCCGAATCTCCTTCTACCGGATCTCTCACTGTCCCAGCCGGCTCTCTCTCACGCCATCGTCGGATCTCCTCTGTCCCAGCCGGATCTCTCTCTGTCCCAGCCGAATTTGTCACCGTTCCAGCCGGATCTCCTTCTACTGTCGCTGAATCTCCTTCTTGTCCCAGCCAGATCTCCTTCTGCTGTCGCCAGATCTCCTCTGTCCCAGCTGGATCTGTCACTGTCCCAGCCGGATCTCCTTCTGCTGTCGCTGGATCTCCTTCTGCTGTCGCCGGATCTCCTCTGTCCCAGCCAGATCTGTCACCATCCCAGCTGGATCTCCTTCTGCTGTCGCTGGATCTCCTCTGTCCCAGCCAGATCTGTCACTGTCTGCCGATTGCTGGTGTGCCGATCTACTCAGCTGCCGACTGCTGGTGTGCCGGTGGTGTGCCGTTACTCACCGATTTCTTTCTCTTGCCGGTGGTGTTTGTTTTTCAAACCAGCCACTGTTCTACCGTGTATAATTTTTCTCTCTCTTCCAATGGCTTCTTCTTTGGTCGGCTGGTTGTCAAGGTTTTCTATCCGTTTTGCTCAATTGCCCGACTCTGCTTTTTTGTTGTCTTCCGATGACCTTTATATACTCTTCCATGAAATCCCAATATGGCTTACTTGCGGCAAATTTACTGTCTTGCCCTTTTCATATGGCTTTTACGTTCTTACACACTTAAATCTAATTGACAACAATTACAACCTATATAAGGCTGTGGGAACAACAATTTCCCCCTTTGTAATTGTTGGCAACACTCATGACAAAAGTCACTATGCAGCAGTTTCAACTCCTCCTAAATATGCACTCCCCCTTTCTTAACAACTCTTCCTGTACTATTGCTTCTCTCCCCCTTTGCCAACCAATTACAAATTTGAAAAACTTGCAAAGTAAAGATGGAGGATTTACCTGAACTTCAGGCTTGAGGAGGCATTTGCATAGATAAACTCAATCTGTGCTTTTCAAACAACTTCTTATTAGTGGGTCTTGGAACTAGCTCCCATGTATCATTCTTCTCAATTTGATCCAGCTCCTCATTGATAGCTTTGACCCAGGCTTGGTCTTGAATAGCCTCTTCAACAGATTTAGGTTCAACTTGTAAGAGTAGAGCAATAGCTCCCACCATTCTTCTTCTTGTTGTAACTCCTGCTGATGGGTCACCTATGATCTGATCTCCTTGATGAGCATTGGTCCATGTTTTATTTATCCTTCTTCTTTGCACCGTCTTAGTTGCAAGAGGATCTCTTTCTTCATCTTCAGACTCACTCTTCTCCGAGTCTAAACTTACTTCTTATTCCTTTTCTTCATGTTGGTCTAATTCTTCATCTACATTGAAGTCATCTTCTTCATTGTCCTCAGCTTCTCCATTCTGCATTGTTTTCTAGTTCTCATCTATTCTTACATCATTGGAAGTGATCACTTTTCCCAACTTATGCAGGAAAACTCTGTAACCTTTTGTCTTTGCTGAGTATCCCACAAAGATGCCTTCATCAGACCTAGCATTGAATTTTCCCAAGTTTTGCTCCTTATTCTTCACAAAACATGGGCTACCAAAGATTCTGAGATACTTGGCTGTTGTCTTCTTCCCACTCCATAGCTCATATGGAGTCTCATCAGTATTGGGCCTTAGTAAAACTCTGTTCAGTAGGTGCACGACAATAAATGTTGCTTCTGTCCAAAATCTTGTGTGAATCTTGGATTCCAGCAGTAGAGTTCTTGTCATTTCAACCACAGCTCTGTTCTTCCTCTTTACCACCCCGTTCTATTGAGGTGTTCTGGCTGCTGCCATCTGATGGTGAATTCCATGCTTCTTAAGGTAATCTTCAAAAGCTCCATTTGTGAATTCAGTGCCTTGATTCGACCTCAATACTTTGATCTTCTTTCCACTCTCATTTTCAGCCAATCTTCTATATTTCTTGAAGCAATTCAGAACTTCTGACTTGTGTTTGAGGTACATGATGCAGGTCCTTCTGGAATAATCATCAACAAACAAGACGAAGTACCTCTCACCTTTCAACCCTTTTGTTTTCATCGGCCCACACAAATCAGTATGCACAATGTCAAGCACTGCTTCAAAACTGAGCTCTTTGGTCTTATACTGCTTTCTGACATGTTTTCCTTTAGAGCATGCTGAGCAAACATACTCTCTCTCTCTCCTAAGGTCAGGAATATCTCTGATTGTATGAGCAGTGGTCAGCTTCCTTATATTCTTTTGTGATAAGTGTCCCAGCCTCTTATGTCAGAATTGATTTTCTTCTTCTTTGGTGAGTAAACAGCTACTTGTCTTGTCCTCATCAATTACATATAAATTTCTAACTGTTCTCTTCTCCGCTGCAACAGTATTGCCTTCTTTACTCTTTACCTGGCAACCTGTTTTTGTAAATATTACCTTATGGTCTTCGTTGCATAGCTGACTGACAGATGCTAAATTATATCTGAGTCCTTCAACGTGTAGAACATCCTTCAGCTTTCCTCTTCCAATCTTTATTGACCCTTGACCATTGATGTTGAGTGAATCATCATTGCCAAACTTGACTCTGCCTTCTCTTGATTTGTTTAACTTTGATAATTTACTCTTATCACCTGTCATGTGCGAAGTGCATCCACTATCAAAGATCCACTGCTTATCCTTGCAGTCAGCTTTGAGTGTGATTTTAGCTATATTAGCCACTTCCCTTTTAGCTTTATATTCCTTCTTTTGAATTGGCTGGAAGATAGCTTTCTCCTTTTTCTCAGCTTTGACTGCACTGCTTGTTTTCACTATGCCATTGAGTGCCTTCTCTTGCTTAGGGAGAAGTCTCATGCATCTCTTGGCATTATAGCCATCCTGCCCGCACCTTTCACACTGTTCCAAGTCTGCCAATATAGCAAACTTGTTCTTTGAAACTACTAGTTTGGGCTTTCACCAACAATCCTTGTCAGCGTGTCCTTGCCTTTTACAATATGTGCAAGAACTCACGACAGGTGTTCTCTTCTGAATTCTGTATTGTCTCCCCCTGTATACAGCATCGTATCTTCTTAAGTTGGAGACATATACTGGCCTTCTCCACCAACAATTACTCGCCTTATGACCTCAAACTCCACAATAAAGGTAATGACCTTGAAACTGCCTCTTCTTGGGTCTGATCACAACTTGTCTTCTTCTATTCATCACTTGCTGTGTAGGCAAAGTAGCTGGCTTCTTTATTTGTGTGACTTTCATTTTAGTCACCTTCTTCTCCTTCTTCTGTTCAGCCGTAGCCCTATGCTGGCTGACTTTCTTTTCTTCCTTCTTGTTTGCCACCCTAGGTTGCTTCTTCAGATCTTCTTTATTCTCAACTATCTTTTTCTGAGTCACAACCTTCTCTTTCAACTTCTGCGGCACATTCTCACTTTCTTTAACTAATGCAGCCTCAGATTGCTGCACTTTCTACATTCTTCTTTCCTTTTCCAAAACTTGTTTCTCCTATCATTTCAAGTTTCTGTAAGTTCTCTTTGCTACTTTTGAGTTGTTGCTGAAGTTTCAGCAACTCTTTCTCCATTTCTTCAATTTTTGAAGCCCTTGAGCCAAGCTCTACTATAAGGTCTTCACATATTTTGATCTATTCCTCAAATCTTCTTTTCAAGTCAATATGCTCAGCCCTTATTTCATCGTTTTGACTTTCAGCTTCCTCAGACTTTGCTTCAACTTGTTTTATATGGGCCTCCAACTTTCTTATGGTTCTGCACCTTCTGATTATCTCCTTTGAAGCTGCTTCCAGCTCAGCTTCAAGATCTGGCTCTTCTTCATCAACTTCCTCTTTCTCTTCAGAGGTTGAGCTACCACTTTGTGCTGATGCCATAAAGACATACTCATCTGATGAGTCTTCATCTTCCTCCTCATCAGCTTCTTTTGTCTGACTCACATAACTCCTGAATGAGCCTCTCGTCTTCCTCTGTAACGGGTTGCCTGTCCTGCCACTCCCACATTGTCAAGGAAGAGGGGGACCTTGGGCCATATAAGCGGGTGTGCTGCACACCCCAATAGGCTGCCTTGGCGGGGAAGAGGTAATGACCTCGCAATATGGGCCCACACAGGCAACATGGGCCACACACTGGCCCACACCTTGGCGCACACTACCAAGGACCATACGCGAGATGCTGCGCACTCCACCTAGGCTGCCTTTTGGGGAGAAAGTAATGACCCCATGACAGTGGTATCAGAGCCCTACCCCTCCCGCCGTGGGACCTTGACTTGGTGCGGAATGCCGAGAACCCCCAGTTTCACCGGCTCGGTGCGTGTCCAAGAACATCGACGAGGACGTCGATGAATTCAGTGTGGGAGAATGTAACGGGTTGTCTGTCCTGCCACTCCCATATTGTCAAGGAAGAGGGGGACCTTGGGCCATATAAGCGGGTGTGCTGCACACCTCAATAGGCTGCCTTTTGGGGAGAAAGTAATGACCCCGTGACAGAATGGCTTCTTCTTTGGTCGGCTGGTTGTCAAGGTTTTCTGTCCGTTTTGCTCAATTGCCCAACTCTACTTTTTTGTTGTCTTCCGATAATCTTTATATACTCTTCTATGAAATTCCAATAAGGTTTACTTGCGGTAAATTTACTATCTTGCCTTTTTTATATGGTTTTTACGTTCTTACCCCTCCATGTGACTTTTACCTTCTTACACACTTAAATCTAATTGACAATAATTACAACCTATATAAGGCTGTGAGAACAACAGTAACTCTTAATTCATAATTAAACTAATATAAGATTTTAGACTTAGAGGTTTTACTACTTAACATAACCTTTATATGTTTTAGTAACTTAATACATTTTATATCAAAGCCATTTATCTAAATAGCTTATATCAACTAAGCTACTTATAGTTTTAGATCTCAACTCAACTCTTGAATTCCTTTTCAAGTCCAAATATTTCTTCTTTTCTTATTTGTTTTACTATTATTCTTTATAATGAGATCATTCGACCTTTTTTTCTCTCTTTCTCTCTCTCTCTCTCTTTTTCTTCCTTTTCTTTTTTCTTATACCTATGATTATTGGATCAATAAACTTTGTCACTTTCTAGCTAGACCCTTAGTGAGAAAACATTGAAACTACTCTAATCCATCAAACAAGGGTCATGGCATATGTCCACTCGCTTCCTATTCTCTATAAGCCAATGAACCTCCATTAATAATGGTTGGGCTTGCAAGATGCTTTTCCACACATAACTCATATTTGAGCTTCCAAAAATGAGCTACATGAAAAATTTCTAGTGTTGAAAATGTTTGATATAAGTGAATGCTCATGCTCAATTGGTCTCCACCTCTATTTGTCAAGCATTGCTAAATTGAAGTTAGCAAAATCTCTAAACCCCAGAGCTTTAGTTAAATTTGAAATTGATAGCTTGTCCTAAGAGTCCGAATGAATTTTCCTTTCAATCTCCAAGCTACCCCACTAAAATTGGTTTACCATTAGTGCTAAATCATGACATAAAGATTGAGGTAATAGGAAGCAACTCATAGTGTAAGTTAGGATCGCCTGGAGTATAACTTTAATAAAAACTTCCTTGCTAACTTTTGATAGACATATATCCTTCCAATCATTGATTTCTATCAAACACTAGGTTGAAACGTGTTTCTTAGAGTAGCTAACCATCATAGACAACCCAAAATACTTTTGGAGTCTTCCTCGTGCCTTTTCTCCCAAACAATTTTGGGTTGCATTTTTGTCTTCCTCCTGTACATTACAACTAAAGGAAAGTTCCATTTTATCCAAGTTGATTTGTTGCCCAGAAGCTTTCTCATATTGTGAGAGAATTAATTTGATTGTTGACATTCCAAGATTGATGCCCTTATGAACATCAAGCTATCATCCCTGAAAAATAAATGAGTGATTGTAGGTGCACATTTGTAGATACGCACACCATGAATTTTTCCATGCAAGGTTGCAGATTTCATTAAAGAAGAAAGGCCCTTCACGCATAGGAGAAAAGAATACGGAGACGATATGTCCCTCTACCTTAGGCCTCTCAAAGGTTGAAAATATTCTCGAGGCTTGGAATTAATCAAGAGTGTCTAAGAAATTGTTGTGACACACCGCATAATGAGTTGAACCCCACCTTGATCATTATACTTTCCAAGACTGTCCATTTGATGTGGTCATTAGCCTTGCTCATATTGAGCTTCAATGCCATGTATTATTTTTTGCTGCGATGCCTATGCCTTGTGAAATGGAAGGTCGCAAAAGCGATAAGGGCATTATTAGTAATAAGCCTTCCAAAGTCCAAGGCACTCTCTGCGTGTGAAATGACCACATGGCTTCTTCTTTGTCCAGTGGTTCATTAATCTTTTCTTGTAGCTTTCGGAGTGCGGTAAGATTCTCAGGTGTTGGAGGTGCTTTTTCAAGAATTTTTTTTGCCGCTTTCCGAGATACCAGAGGCTTTTATTCAAAAGGCTAACAGTAAGTTGTTCCCAATCCCTTAAAGCATGACCGTAGTTAGTAATAATACCCAACAAATCTTGGGGTGGAAACACACCCCGAGCCGCAGTCCAAGTTTTCTTAAATAACACGTTGATAGTGTTGATATTAATTTATATTAAAAATTAATTTAAATTAAAAATTTATTATAATAAAAATTTAATTTAAATTTAATAAAAAATAAATAATTTATATTATTTTTATATTTTTTAATTATTATAAATATTTTTTAATTATTGTATATCTTACTTATCATATTAATTAAAATACATATTCCTATCAGAGCTATTTTTGTAACATAGGATCAGAGCCCGTTACAAACGTTGTTCCGCGACACAGAGTGTGATTCCGGTAATCGACTTCCAGAGCCTGTTCCCAGCGCCCTGTTGAAATCCTTCTGATTCCTCTCACTGCGCGTTTTTTTGATCCACGTGCTGGTATTCCATCTGACCCGCCGAATCTGATCCTCCGCTCCTGCTGCCTCCACTGCAGCACTGCCTCCATTGCTGTTGTTGTTGCTACTGCTTCTGCAGCCTCCCCGCCTCTTGTCGTTCGCGAGCTTCCCGGAGACTGCTCGGCGGTGACTTAAAAGGGAAAAAGTACAGAGGATTGCAGTTTAGGGGTCCGATTGCAAATAATAAAAACTCAGGGTCCAGATTGAAAATAACGAAAGATCAGGTGTCAGATTGAAAATAATAAAAATTTAGAGTTATATTGAAAATAACAAAAATTTAGAGGTCCGGTTCAAAAAATAGCTCTCATACTACTAATAAAAAGAATATTGTAATTTTATTAATATAATAAAATTAGTATACAATAATTAAGAGATATTCACAATAATTTTAAAATATACAAAAAAATATAAAATATATGTTTTTATATGGAGGTAGATATTTAAATTTATTTAAATAATTAAATTTTAAATTAAATCTAATTTAGATTTTTATTATGATAAATTTCTAATCTAAATTAATTCTTAATTTGGATCCACATTAACATCTGGATTAAGTGATACTTTTAATCACTACTTTACAATCAGCTGATGAATTTTCTAGTAATTTTTGTAATAATCATGGTCAGTTCATTATTCAAATCTTTTTTACAACTAATCTTACTTTATATCTTTTTACTTCTCTATTGGATTTCCTCTCAGTCTTGAAGATCCACTTTATATCAATAGCTTTCTGACTTTGTAGAATAGTGGTAAGCTCTCATATATTATTCTTCTCAATTACTTTGATTTCTTCATTCATGGCATTCACTCACTTTGTATCTTAAATTGTCTCATTAAATAACACTGATTCACAATCTATAAACATGATAAAGTGCACTATATCCTCATCATCATTAATAATATTATTAAGAATTACTACATAGTTTTGCAATCTAACTAATTGTTGGCGATTTCTCATTGATCTTTACTCCTAAAATTACCTTCTTCATCATAAGATTAAATAACTTATATCCTCCTTTTCTGTAGTTAAGAAAAATTGTCTTTACTCCTCGATTATCTAATTTTGTCCTTGTCTCTACTGGAACGTGAGTATAAGTAATAAAACCAAACACCTTGATGCCTTACACTAGGCTTAAAACCATTCCATGCTTTTTTAGGAGTGACATTCTGAATCTTTATTGTTGGAGATCTATTCAACAAATGAACATCACATAAAACAGCTTTTACCCAAATTAGATTAGTAACTCTCTTGGCCTTTAACAAGCTTCTCACTATATTCATGATTGATTTGTTCTTACCTTTATTGATAATATCACTAGGAAAACATGAGTTTATTATATGCAAAGAAAATATGAAGTATTTGATTATTTTAAGAAGTTTAAGGCCTATGTTGAAAGACCAATTGGATGTCATATTAAAATTTTGAGAACTAATGGAGGTGGTGAGTATATTTCTAATGAGTTTAAAAAGTATTGTGAAGTATAAGAAATAAAGTATGAAATCATAATTATTTATATCTCATAGTATAATGAAGTTGTTTAAAAAAAGAATAGATCAATCATGAATATAGTGAGAAGCTTATTAAAGGCCAAAGGAGTTTCTAATCTATTTTGGGTAGAAGTTATTTTATATATTGTTTACTTGTTGAATAGATCTCTAACAACAAACATTCAGAATGTCACTCTTAAAAAAATATGGAGTGGTTTTAAACCTAGTGTAAGGCATCAAAGTGTTTGGCTCTATTGCTTATACTCACATTCTAATAGAGACAAGGACCAAGTTAGATAATCGAGGAGTAAAGATAATCTTTCTTGACTACAGAAAAGGAGGATATAAGTTATTCAATTCTATGATGAAGAAGGTAATTGTGAGTAGAGATGTAACTTTTACTAAAGATGAAGTATGAAACTTTGGTGCTAAAGAGCAAAATAACTCTCAGAGACGTCCAATTACTATTTTGGAATAAGAAGAAACTTAAGTTGCAATCCCATTGTAAATAAGGAAGTCTCACCAGTTGATGCATAGATTCCTACGCCACAAGCTCTATAAGAAAATAAAAGACCAAGGAGAAATCACCAACAATTAGTTAAATTGTAATACTATGAGGTAATCCCTAATACTATTATTAATGATGATGGGGATATGGTGCACTTTACCATGTTTGTAGATTGTGAACCAGTGTTATTTAATGAAGCGATTCAAGATACAAAGTGGGTGAATGGTATGAATGAAGAAATCAAGGTAATTGAGAAAAATAATACATGAAAGCTTACCACTATTCCATAAAATCAGAAAGCTATTAATGTAAAGTGGATCTTCAAGACTGAGAGGAAATCCAATGGAGAAGTAGAGAAATATAAAGTAAGATTAGTTGTAAAAGGATTTAAATAATGACCTGATCATGATTATCACAAAAATTATTGGAAAACTCATCAGATGGTTGTAAAGTTAATTGAAGCAGATGTTGGGATTGAAAGTATCACCTAATCAGAATTAAGGGGATGTTGATATTAATCTAGATTATAAGTCAATTTAAATTAAAAGTTTATTATAATTGAAGTCCAAATTGAGTTTGATTTAAATTTAACTATTTGAATAGATTTAAATATTTATCACACATAATTTATATTATTTGTATATTTTTGAATTATTATAAATACTTCTCAATTATTATGTGAGTGCCTTTCAATTATTGTATACCTGTTTTATCATATTAATAAAATTATAATTTTTAGTTATTATATGAGTGCTTTTGAATTATTATGAATATTTTTCAGTTATTGTGTACTCGTTTTATCATATTAATAAAATTACAGTATTCTCCCTATTAGTGGTATCAGAGTTATTTTTCTAATAGTAGTATTAGAGCAATTTTTTTGACACATACGAGGGGTGTTGTAGCTACATACTCTCAGAGTGGAAAGGAAGCTGCTTTGAAAGGATGGGATTGAGAGATGATTCCAATTGGACCTATGATCCAAGCCAAAGCGAGGAAGATGACGAACCAAAGCTTGAGGATATAGCTCCGAAAAGTTCCTAGTAGAAAAAAAGAGGTTGAGATGTTCCTAGATATTCTCATAATCATCTTTATTGTTAGTCCATGTGAAAGGATGCCCCTGAAATTTCAATCTGGTCAGTTTACAAGTTTCAACAGCGTATGTGTACCTCTCCATAAATTCAATTGGCCTAGGCTGGCCCCCTTTTTTCATAGGAGAACAAATTTTATTTAAATTACCATTGCATAGCCAAACCCTTCACATTTGATCATTAAGATGGCAGAGTAGATCCCAAGCATGAATTTTATTTGCATCCCCTAGCCATCCATATAAGCAATAAAATGCTAATCAATCAAGTGCTTATCATCAGAAATAAGAACATCGATATGATGCTTTCAGGTTGACTGTGAAGTAATAGAGAGAGTTTCACCAAAAGAGACCTAGGCCACCTCTGTGATCTCGACCTATTCCATGACAATCAATAAATAAATCATTACACATTTGTTATTTTTGCTTTAACTTATCCATCTAATAGGTCTCAAGTCTAGTTTCCATCAAGGAAACTAAACTGGGGATTTGAAGCACTACAAGCTTTTGTATGTGAGTAACTGAACGCAGGCCCTCAATCCACAACAATTCTAGCTCATAATCTTCATGGTCTTCGGTAGGGTTGCACCCCAGTCTTTTTCATTAATCAGTTTGAAGAAGGAATAAAAAGACGTGTTGGTGTGCCTACTTCTCTTTGGCGAATGATGATCAATGTCTGGGGAAGCAACCAAATGAAGATTGGTTTCCTTTCGCTTTCCTAAAATTGTTGCCTATTTGCCAGCATGAAAAGTTCTTGAACCTTACGTTTGTCTTCACAATAACATCAGGGGAGAAGCAACAACACAACTAAGCCATTCTTTGTTTTTTTTTTTTTCTTTTCTTTCTTTGAGTTTAGTTGCTTTTGGAGAACTAAGAACAGGGTCAGAGGATGGGCTCTGTTTCCCGAAGCCTTGTGGGTTAACTTGTTAGACTTTTCTTATCTCTATCATACAGAATCTTTCCTTGATACGAATACTAGCAATAAAACTGTAACAAAACCAAAAAAATAGGAAATCAGAACAACATACCGTTCTCCATTATTCTGATATCCGGTAGCAGAGATGAGAATCCTTCACGTTCTGTTACTGTACGCTGTTCTTCTTTTTCCTACTCTTTCCTTCTGTTCTTTACGTTTTTCTCTGATGGTTGAGAGAGAGACCAGAAAATGTCCATAATGAATATATATATATTCATCCATTTTCCAGCAGCCGTTGCCTTGAAAATAGGGAGATTCTCCCTATCTGTAACGGTTATCTGTCAGAAGGGAGAGTGGAGGGATTTCAAACCCAGTAACCTAAACCACCGTTATGCTTAACAGACCATCACGTTAAGCCGTTCATTATTTGGGTCATAGGTTAAACAAGGGCCACTTTTATGTCAATTAACTCAACAATCTCCCACTTGGCCCTTGTTATGATTTGATGAATCAACAACAAAAAGTGTGCACAATCCTTAAAGATCATCAAATCACAATACTTGATTGAATTAAAACGATTGGATCATGGCGGTTACACATCTTTCAGTGACATGATTCCTTCCATGTATCACATAATCATGATAATTCATAATAACCTTACTGAGAAACATTGAAACTTTAAATTGTCATGTCTATATATGCTATTAGTTATCTCACAAACTATAACTATATACAACTAAATAGAGACAACAAAGCACAAGCAAAACCATGACCTTAATTGAATTCAAGAGTGTCACAATGATATGAGCAGTACAAAATATTGACTTTCAAGAGAATGAGGACCTGTCCAATATGCCCATCCGATCAACATGTCCAGTGAATGTTTTCGGTGGCAAACCTTTAGTTAACGGGTCCACTATCATCAACGCAGTGCCAATATGCTCAATAGACACTCTGTGATTTTGCACTTCTTCTTTAACAGATAGGTATTTCAAATTCATATGTTTCGCACCTTTAGAATACCTATCATTCTTAGAGAAGAAAACAGCTGCGGAATTATCACAGTAAATTCTCAACGACTTTTTTATACTGTCGACCAAACTGAGCCTTGAGATAAAATTCCGCAACCATAATGCATGAATAGTAGCCTCAAAGCATGTTATAAATTCAGCCTCCATAGTGGAAGTAGCAATGACAGACTGCTTCCCACTTTTCCAGGAAACTGCTCCTCCAGCTAGGAGGAACAAGTAACCAAATGTAGATTTCCTCGAGTTTACACATCCAGCATAATCTGAATCCGAGTAGCCTACTACTTCAAGATGACTTGATCTTTTATAAGTAAGCATATAATCTTTGGTGCCTTGCAAGTACCTAAGCACTTTCTTTCCGACTTTCCAATGATCTATTCCAGGATTGTTTTGATATCGGCCTAACATTCCAACAGCGAAACTAATGTCTGGCCGAGTACATGTTTACGTATACATCAGGCTTCCAACCAGTGAGGCATAGGGAATTGATTCCATTGTTTTCCGTTCCAAATCATTCTTTGGATATTGCAGTTCACTGAACTTGTCCCCTTTCTGAATTGGAACTATTCCTTGTAGAACAATTTTCCATTCTAAATCTCTCTAATACTTTATTGATATACCCTTTCTGAGACAATCCCAACAATCCTTGTGATCTATCACGGAATATCTCTATTCCAATCACATAAGATGCCTCATTCATATCTTTCATTTCAAAAGTTTCAGAGAAAAATTTCTTAACATCATGTAACAAACCCATGTCATTAGCGGCCAAAAGAATGTCATCGACATATAGGACTAATATAATGAACTTGCTCCCACTAATCTTCATATAGATACATCGATCAACGGTGTTCTCTACAAAGCCGTATGACATAATGGTATCATTGAACTTAATATACCATTGTCGGGAAGCCTGTTTCAGTCCGTATATCGATTTCTTTAATTTACACACCAAATTTTCCTGCCCGGTGGTGGTGAAACCTTCAAGTTGGTCCATATACACTTCCTCTTCTAAGTCACCATTCAAAAAGGCGGTCTTTACATCCATTTGGTGAAGCTCTAGATCATTATGAGCCACCAAAGCCATAATAATTCTCAAGGAGTCTTTCTTAGAGACTGGAGAGAAAGTCTCCTTATAGTCAATACCATCCCTTTGAGTGAAACCTTTGGCAACCAATCTGGCTTTATACCTTTCGATATTACCTTCTTGAAGACCCACTTACAGCCAACTCGTTTTGATCTTTTAGGTAACTCTACTAGTTCCCAGACTTGGTTTGCATCCATCGATTTCATCTCTTCCTTCATGGCATTAAACCACTTTTCAGAATCATTACATTCCATGGCTTGTTGAAATGAGACTGGATCTTTATCAATACTCAATTCTGACTCATGCTCAAGTGAGTAAACCACATAATCATTAGATACAACTGGCCTTTTCTGTCTCGTAGACCTCCGTAATGCCATTTCTTGTGGTATCACTTGTTCATTTGTAAATTGCACATTGTCACTTGGTTCATCTCTTATGCGTTCACTTTGCGTGTTTCGAGTATCAATTTGTTGCCCTTGCATGTCACGTGACTGTGATGCAACAAAAGGAACAATAATTTGAGTAGAAACACTGGGTGTGGGGATACCACCTTGAGTAGGAGTACTCACTGTGAATCTTTCATTTTGTAATTCTCTAATATCCACCTTTCGTGATTCCCCACTCCCACTGAACCGGCCATTTTCAATGAATCGAGAATTACCAGACTCAACTATTCTTATGCTATGGTTAGGGCAATAGAACCTATATCCTTTAGACTTTTCAGGATAGCCAATGAAGTGACCACTAATGGTCCTTGCATCAAGCTTTCCTTCATATGGATTATATATCCTTACTTCTGCTGAACAACCCCAAACATGGAGGTGTCTCAAACTGGGTTTCCTGCCTGTCCATAACTCGTAAGGAGTCTTAGGGACAGCCTTACTGGGAACCCTGTTTAGCAAATATACAGCAGTTCTTAATGCATGCATCCACAAGGATAAAGGTATAGTACTGTTACTCAACATACTCCTAACCATATCTATAAGTGTGCGATTCCGCCTTTCCGCTACACCATTCTGTTGTGGTGTACCAGGCATTGTGTACTGTGCACATATGCCTCGACTTTCAAGGAATTTTGCAAATGGACCAGGACATTGTCCACTTTCATTGAATTTTCCATAATATTCACCACCCCTGTCTGACTTAATCACTTTTACTTTTCTATCTAACTGCCTTTCCACTTCATCAATAAACACCTCCAGGGTATTTACTGACCGAGACTTTTCATACAGTAGATATAAGTAATAGTACCGTGAGTAGTCATCTATGAATATGATGAAATATTTTTCACCACCCCATGTAGGAATGTCAAAGGGGCCACAAATATCGGTGTGTATCAATTCTAAAGGCGCATTACTTCTCATAGCTGGGTACTTCGATGTGTGTCTTGTTTGTTTCCCTTTTATACAATCAACACACACATCCTAATCAGTAAAATCCAATTGAGGCAGGATGTCACTTTTCACCAACCTCAATATCTTTTCTTTGGATATATGACCCAATCTTTGATGCCATAAGAAAGCAGAACAATCATCATGCACATTATGTTTGTTACCTATACCATGCTCAACAAGAAATAGAGAATCAGCATACATAGCATCAAGATTAAAGCGGTACAAATCATCAACCAAAGTACCAGATCCATAATAGTACGAATGTCTATACAATGAAAATGCACCATTTCTAATCTTAAGATTAAATCCCACTTCATCCAACTTTGCAATAGAAACCAAATTTCTAGCACATTCAGGAACATAGAGACACTTTTCTAGATCCAGATGACACTTGGTGTCCAAGATCAATTTGTACGACCCAATTCCTTCTATTCGTGCCTTCATTCTGTTTCCCATATAGAGGAACTTCTCAGTTCCTGTTATGGGCTGGATTGAAAGGAATCCCTGCATAATATGTGACACATGAATAGTAGCTCCAGAGTCTAACCACCAAGTATTATTGGGCATTTCAATTATATTTGATTCAAAACATACTGATATACAGTACATACCTTTCTTTTTCGGCAATCCTTCTTAAAGTGACCCATCCTTTTGCAGAAGAAGCACTTCTGATCCTTTTGGATCTGACCTCCAGTGACTTTTATGGAGGCTTTGTCCTTCTTCTTATTTTTGTGATGTGGTTTAGACTTGCTACCACTAGCATCATTACGAACAGTGAGATGAATGGAGTGATCCTTCATCTTCTTTAATCTCCCTTCCTCCTGAACTAACATGGCCTTAATTTCCTGAAAGTTCCATTTCTCTTTAATAGTGTTATAGTTCACTTGGAACTGGCCAAATTCAGGAGGCAGTGAGTTGATGATGAATTGAACCAAAAAGGATTCACTCACATCCATACCCATCGTTCTCAACTTTGCTACTAGATTAGCCATACTGGTCACATGATCATGAATAGGCCGTGACCAATCAAATTTCTTGGTCGTCAGCTCACTCATCAGGGTTCCTACAATGGATTTATCAGCTATGTCTGATTGAGAGTATTCCTTGATTCTCATCATAAATTCCCTTGCATTTTCCGTCTTGGGCATTGATGGCTTGACATTTTCAGCCATCGTCATTCGCATCAAATTCAAACTCAGCCTATTGGACCGTACCCAAGCCTCATGAAAAGACTTATCAGATTCTGTACTGGTCCCGGTAATGGCTGCAGGCTTTTCATCCGAAATGACTGCTAAGTCTAAGCCCAAAACACCTAAATGAAACTGAATATGCTCAGACCATTCTGCATAATTCAGCCCATTGAATTTGATCATTGCATTACCCAAGGCGAAAACGTTATTAGAAGCTGCAAATATAATCCAAATTTACATGTTAATGCTTTGAGTAAACTCTAATGGATTCAGACACATGCATTATAAACTTTGACTATATATTTAAGTTCACCTTTGGGTGATCCTCAAACACATAACTGCAATCAATGATAATGCTAATTTAAATATACTTTAATAGGTTAATCAATCATACTAGAGTTAACATGAATGTTATCTTTGGATATGCAATCATGTTTGCTCAGTACATCAATCAATCCTCGTTCAGTGTCATTAATTATAGGCAATGATCCATCTTTGGATGATCTCCTAGCCTTATAATTAATAACCACAATTGTTCATGTATATAATATTAGCATAAAAAATGAACAATTGAAAATTCACGATCAACAATTCAAATCCTTTCAGGCCAGGTTACTTTGGTAACCAACAGGCTTTCAATATTTGATTCACGTTGACGTGACTTTAATAAACCTCTTTTTTTTTTTAGGTAATTTTAATTTTTTTTTTCTCTCTCTGCCGGCACAGCCCGCGTGCTGCCTCTGACCAGAAACCGATGGTGGCAACACCACCGTACTGCAGGCGTTGCCTGCATGTTGCCTCCGACCAGGGACCACGCACGGCCCGCGTGCTGCCTCCGACCGGAGACCGACGGTGGCAACACCACCTACTGCAGGCGCTGCCTACGTGCTGCCTCCGATCGGAGACCGACGGTGGCAACACCACCTACCGCAGGTGCTGCCTACGTGCTGCCTCCGATCGGGGTCTCTGACGAATTGACGGAGACCTGCCTCCGACCAGAGACCAACGACCATGCCCGGAAGTCAGGCCCCATTCTGCCATTTGAAGGAAGTCGCCGTCGGCTCTTCCCGGCGACGTCCGACGGCTTTCATTTGAAGGGAGTCGCCGTCGGCAGCCAACCCCCGTGCGTCGGCTCTTCCCGGACGTCGCCTCCGACCAGGCGAACGTGGGTGAACCAACCTGTTCGGGTCGGATCTCCGACGGCAGCCATCCACCAGACCCATGCCCGACCCGGAGCATCAGCCTCACTGGGAGACTGTTCCGTCATGCCCACCAGACCGGACCGATTCGGGTCTCCCACTGACAACGGAGGCACAGCCTTCATCGGAGCCGATCCACCATACCCAGAACCGTTCGGGTTCTGGCGGTGTATAGTCCTCGTGGCCGGCCCCTTTTTTTTTTTTTTCTCGACGCCAGCGGTTTCAGCAGTGCAAATTTACATGGTCGGCGTTTCCCCTTTCAATGCCGGCCGTCATCATTCGTTAAGCACAGCAAACAATAAAACATGGAAAATAAATTGAACAGACTCTTTTCCGTTTGCCGCAAAATAAAACAAAAATAGTTCGGCGCAAATAACTAAAAGCAAAATAAATTGCAGTATTCATTAACCTGACTCTGATACCAAATTGTTAGACTTTTCTTGTCTCTATCATATAGAATCTTTCCTTGATACGAATACTAGCAATAAAACTGTAACAAAACCAAAAAAATAGGAAATCAGAACAACATACCGTTCTCCATTATTCTGATATCCGGTAGCAGAGATGAGAATCCTTCACGTTCTGTTACTATACGCTGTTCTTCTTTTTCCTACTCTTTCCTTCTGTTCTTTACATTTTTCTCTGATGGTTGAGAGAGAGACCAGAAAATATCCATAATAAATATATACATATTCATCCATTTTCCAGCAGCCGTTGCCTTGAAAATAGGGAGATTCTCCCTATCTGTAACGGTTATCTGTCAGAAGGGAGAGCGGAGGGATTTCAAACCCAATAACTCAAACCACCGTTATATTTAACAGACTATCACGTTAAACAGTTCATTATTTGAGTCATACGTTAAATAAGGGCCACTTTTATGTCAATTAACTCAACATAACTTGCAGAAGAATATTCCATTGTGGCATCTTGATTGGTTAAGTTACCAATTGGAGGAAACTCCGTAGAATGGCACTGCCCCTGATATTTTGGAGGAGAAGATATTTTATCTTTCGATTCCCCATAACAAGGATCCTTATCTTGTGTGGGAAGGGAGATTGTTTCCTTTTAGGAACTCGTCAAGATCCCTTTAGAATTCCAACTCCTAAGACTGCAATCGTTGAGGTGCAAACCCCCTACATGACTGGCAACTGTATCAGTATTAAATGCCTCCGTATCCTGGATATCAAGAGGTTCTTGTGCTCCATCTTGGTTAACGCCAGCTTTAGAAGTCTTCGTCAGCATTCGATGTGATAAGAGTTCATCGGCAGCCCACAGAGTAGATTTTTCCATGGTGTTGGACTGAGATCATCCATCTGTCCCCCAATTCACCCCTTCTAGCGCAGGAATCTCCCCCATCATCTTAGGCCATCTCCATTGACAGAGAGAAATTTGCCGACCTAATTACCTAGACCCATTGTGGTGGATTTCGACATAGCATTCAGGGGTAGGTCATAGGCTTGGATCTAGCAAGTAACCTAAAGAGGTCCATCTTGGAAGTTTGCTCATCCCCTAGAATTTCCTTGAGAATTGTAGTCTACTTATCAAAAGCCTGTAAGGGAAATTTTGCAACCTCGCTTGCATATCTGAAGCACTAGGCAAAATAGAAACTAAAAGGATTATTATCCAACTTCGTCGCCTCTAAAGCCTTCTTAGGCTTTTAAGCCAATTTCATCATCACAAGGAGAGCTCTGGCATTGGAAATCTAAAGGGTTCCTAACACGTAGTGACTTGCAGTCAGAGTCCCCTCTAATTTATTACCTTCAGAGATGAGATTAATAATATCACCTATGAGCCGAAAAGAGTTGTAAATTACATTGAAAAGCCTAAAATGCAATTCTACCACCGTTGCACATGCCATCTCCAGTCGACATCATTGATTGAAACTTACCTTCCTCAAAGCCTTGGCTGTTGATCTATCTTTATTCTCCACACACCACTCTAATGTCAGGAAGTTACTGAATGATTGGCGCTCTTTTTCTATCTTTTTCTCTGTTTTTTTTTTCCCCTTATTTTTGCTACCATTTTCATTGATGTCTTTCTCTATTTCTCGTCATCATTAACTTTTCACCATGTCATTCCATTGGCCAAACCTAAAAGAAGGAACTATGTATTTTACCCAAAATCCTACTTGGATTTCGATTTTCTCTTTTCTCACTGAACAAGCACCCTCTATTTTACTACCAACTATCAACATTCCTTCGAGTAACAGAGTATTGATGCCTGACCAAAGTTTCGTCACAAGACTATATCATTTAGTAAAGACACAACAATTTTTGACCTTAAACTAAAGGTCAGAGTTCTTTTATGAGATGTCGAGATAACCTAAATAGTCTTAGAGAATTCATGATATTAGATGAGGACTAGTTTGAATGATTGAAGTAAGATGTGCAATATGCATGCTATTCTAGGTTAATTTGTATGACAATCAAGAATTAAAGATTAAAGAAACCTGAAGGGAGCATATTCAAAGATAGTCATGACATGTTATCATCATATATAGGAAAGGTGTGCATAAACCATTGGATGTCTTGCTTATTCTCGCCATGTATATTAATTAAATCTTTATGGAAAGATTGCATGCGTGAGATTTGATGTTGTGGTTACCTAGAGTGCATTAGTTTGATGAATTAAGATTACGAAAAATCGAAAGACGTAACTAATTTAAAGTTTTCGTACATTGACTTGGGTAGCATACTTTAGATACCGATCATCATTCCTCACTCGCCAAGTGGCATTTCTTAGCATTTGACGTGTGGCATATTGATTTTATGACACATGACACACTCCTTGTGGGACAAGTGGTCACTTCATCATCTAACACATGGCACGCATCTCTGTGCAACACGTTGGTGCCATTAATCCCTCCATTACGGTATTTTTTATATGACACGCTAGTAAATTAATCACTGCATTGACACATGGCACCATTTTCTAGATAAGCGTGAAAAAATCCCATGCGACACATGGATCAATCACTATACGACACGTAAAGGACACATCATCAGTAACTCACCGCATGCCATGGTTAGTTTTGTTGCTCTTGACTCGTTCCCTTAATTTGTTCATATATATCTTTTAACCATTCTCTTTTTTTATTATTCTCTCAACATTAATTTATATTAATTGAGTTTTAAGATGTTAAATAGGATAATTTTACTATTTAATCAGTAATTTTTGATTTTTCAAATTTGAGTAACTAATTTTAGAATAATTAAATTAAAGGTATAAAATAAAATTTATATTTAATATTATACTTTAAGATATATTTATATTTTACATATATATTATTAAAAATTATAAAAAATATATTAAAATTATTTGATATTAGTCAAAATCGATAAAACTCGTAAAAAGATATTAATACTTTCATATATATATATATATATATAAAATAAAAATACGAGAAATCACAATTCACATCGACTCTTTCAAACAAAACTTATTTTCACCATATAGATGACATTCCAATGAGAGTCCGCTCATGAAGGTCATAAACGCCAATTCTGATGGTTGTGAGTTTAAGAACCGAAAAACAAAAATATCCACAATAAGGCTGAGTTATAGCAGGACGTCGGTTTTGACGGTAGCAATGATACTCACAAATTATCGGAAGCAATGTAAATCTCCGCCAACAAAATAGTAAGTCATAAAAGGAAAAACTTTGTCTTCATAAAGTCAATGACCAACATTTAGTTATATACTGTTTTCTGTTTCAAAACATAATTTACTTATAATATTAGAAATTATAAGTAAAAAGATTCCAAGGATTGTTTGTTTGTTTCTTAGATAGAAAGAAACCCAATTACAGACTTAAATGAAAAGTATTGTCTAGGACGAAAATTAATTAAGGAAATTAGTGTAATCCATAAAAAAATTGTAATAATTGAAACAAATATTAATCTTTATCAATGTTTTTTCACAACCAATAATTAAGGAGGATGAAAACAAAATAAACTTAAAAAATTTTGTCCACAATATTAAATGGTAAGCTTGAATCAAGGACAAACTTTCTCTAACTTTTCCTTTATATTATTATAATAAAATAATAGATAATTACACAGAAAATTAACAAATTCATCTTTAAACACCAATAAATATAAAGAGAGATGTTCGACCACCATAAAAGACAAAAAGAAGAGATATTTAATTGATAATCAATGAAGGTTTCTTTCCCAACCTTTCTTTCCTTTCTTTTCCTTTCGTTAAAATCAAAAGCAATCCGGAAAAAGCAGACAAAAGAAAATTCAAAAGCAACGGGGAAACGAAAAATGAATCCGAGAAGAGAAAATGAGATGGAATTATCGATCCTTCCTTCTCGTATGAGACCGATGTAGAAAAAAACAAAAAACAAAAATCAAAAAAATTTCAAACAAGCAAAGCCAGCTAAAAGAAAAGGAGAGGACAGGACCACGGGAACAGTGGCGCGTCGCTTCTTGGGTCCTATTTCTTGTTCTAAATTCCTATGTTGTACTATTTTTCAGAACGAAAAAAATTTGGGTAGTAATAGTTAAATAAGAATATAAAATAACAAAAAAAATAAAGAAAAAAATTAACCAATTATATTTTATTCAATTATACAAATAAATGAAACTGAATGAAAAGAAAAAATTATTATACTATTCTTTTAATTCATATTGCTGCGTAGTTTTTTTTTTTATTGATATAGAGATGGATGTTTAATAGAGGTAGAAAAAAAGAAAAAGAAAAAGAAAAGAAAAAGAGAAAGGTGGCGAAGTCTTTGTAGCGTGGGAAAAGGGGAAAGTAGCAGCTGTGATTGGCTTTTGCTTCGTTGTACCGAAAACATGAAAACGAAAGTATCCATTCAAGGACTGATAGACCAAAAGTTGATGACCCACAACTCCTCTCATCCATATCCACTATGCACCACACAAGTTTGCCAATCCAAATTCAACTCTTTTATGTGACAAAGTGGTTTTCTCTCCTCTGGCTCCCATACTTAGTTTTGAGGTCACTTGCTTCATCATGAAACTACTACTTGTATTAGCTCTGTTGTTGATCTCTCAGCTGACAATCGCTCATGATCTGGGTCTGGGTAAGTTAATTTTTTTCTTTTCTTTTTCTTTTTTTAATTTAGGTCTTTTGCATTTCATTAAAAAGTTCATACTTGACAGTCAGTAACCCCAGGGCGGCTACATGCAGTTGATATGTTGCCTGCAGTAAAGAGTTCATCAGCCCAACAATTCTGGCCAGCGGAGCCCACCACGTACCGGTTGATTGGGGCGGACGGGGGTAGTGGTAATATTAATGGTATTGGACGGCGAAGGAAACTGGCACCTTTCCAGCTGTGCTTGCTTTGCAAGTGCTGCGCGGCTGGTGCCGCCACCACATGCGCCAACATGCCTTGCTGCTTTGGCATCGACTGTCAGCTTCCTAACAAGCCTTATGGGGTTTGTGCTTTTGTGCCCAAGGCCTGTAATTGTACCGCTTGTGTATAGTGTTGTGCTTTAATTAAGATTGGAGATTTATATCAGCCATAATTTCTCTAATTTTCTGTAATTATAATACATATAGATAACTTAATTTGTTAAGAATTAAATTCAAGATTTTTATTTCATTAAAATTTTCTTTTACCTTCATATTTTTTACTGTAAATTTTTAATATTCTTTCAGATTAACCTTTTTCATCAATGAAAATCGGAAAAATGTTATATAAATTTTTTTTAAAAAAAAAAAATCGGATTGGTTTAGAATCGCAGCAAAATTGAAATCAAAATCGACGTAGTACTCAAACCTAACCGTCCTACGCTGAAGTAGACAAGTAACCAGATATCATCGTAAGTGCACCCATAACGTTCAGAAATACCAAATGGGATCCTTGGTCTACAATCGTTAAAACTGAATCGGACCCTGATTTGGGCATGGTTTGCCTGGTAGTTAAAAACTGACCATCGCGTCAATGACCCAAAAGATAGTGTTTTTTGTTTTTCTAACAATTTTTATTAAGACATTTATTTGGAAATAAATTATAATAAAAATAATTCTTTTTAATTTCATAAATTATAAATTTTTTTATATAATTAGAATTCAAGACTTTTAGAATAAAAAAGTTAAATTCTTAAAGTGTCTCCTGAGAATAAAAACACACACACACACATATATATATTGTACGTAATATTTTGAAAAAATAATTTTGTTTTCCATAAAAGCTTGTCCCACCCCGCTAGCCATTCTTTTAAACCATCCCAGTCGCTACGAGTTGTCCAACTTTTTTGGTTCATTTTCTTAGCTAATTATTTAACCAAATCAAATTGGACTGATAGCAATCCGCCAGTAGGACTGTCTGGTCCCGTGCGTTTACAATTTTCTAGTTAGGCATCACTCAGCGAGAAAATTTTTTTTAACAAAAACAAAATAATAATAACATTGTTTAAACCTGGATTTGTTCTTCCCATTGTTGTTTTCTAAGGTAGAATTTTCTAGAAAACAAAAAGGCCTCAACCAAAAAGTTGTGGTTTTGATTTCATGGAGATTGGAGAATGTAATTCTGATTCTCAACGTCTGATGTAGCTGGATCCTCCGGAATCGCAGGAATCCTTAGTTAGAATGTGATTCCAACTCAGCACCTTTTGAGATTTTGATAATAGTTGCTCTTTGGAGAGCACAGTACAATGAAAGTCGGACTTAGTGGATTTTCATTTATGACTCAAAAATAATTTTTTTAAAAAATTTAAAATATTATATTTAAAATATTATATTAATTAATATTATATATTTTACATGACACTTAATTAAAAATTAAATGTTGAGATTAAAAAAAATATTAAAATATTTTTAAGTTAAAAAATAATAAAAAAATATTTAAATTAAAAAATTTTATAATATATAGAAATAATTTAAAAATATATTTTTTTATTAAAAATCATTATATCATAAAAAAATTTTATTTAATCTTATTACACTAATCACCTGATTATCCAATAAATATTATTATTATTATTATTATTATTTAAATTAACTTAAATTATAACTTTTTCTCTTGATTCTATATCGTAAGAAGAAATGTCCATCAATGAGAATTACTTTTAATATTCATATATTATATAAATTTTAAATATTTAATAATAAAAATTAAAATAATAAATTTTAAAATTTAATTTAAATAAAATTTATTTTATTATTAATTTAAATTTTATAAAAATAGTTTAATTAAATAAAATTAATTAATAATTCTTTTTCTTGTCCTTTTAAAGGACTCTAAGAATAATAAATTTTAAAAGAAAAGTTATTCCAATTTGTTTATTTTTTTCTTTAAAAAGAAAATTTTGATAGCATTCTTTTTTTTATTTTTATTTTTTATTTTTTATTATAAAATTTATAATTATAAAAATTTAATTACAATAAAAAAATAAGATTTTATAAATTTATAAAATTTTTATTTAATTATAATCAATTATATATTAATTAATTTATAAAATTTTACTTTAATTATACTTAAATTTATTATTTTTAATTTGTATATTTATGAGATGTTGTTATACAAAATTTTCTTTTAATTTTAGTAATATTAATATATACTAATTTTAGACACGTATTTTCTAAATATTTAATAAAAATTGTTAAAATAACATATATTAAATTATACTTCTAATAATAATAAATTAGACTGATTTATTTTTAATTTAAATTTAAAAAAATAGTTAAGAAAAATTAATATTAATTTAGTTATTTATCATTATTAATATTCTAGTTAATTTAATAGTTTTTAAATTTATATTTGTATAAGAAGAATTGAATAAAATCAAAATTAAGTGATTAATTAAAAAATAAAGTAAATTTTATTGTTTCATATCAATTATAGATAAATTTATAATCAAAATTTTTATTAATAATATTAGTATAATCAAATATAACCATTAATATTGCTGAAAATTACTCAATTAGAAAAAAAAATTAATGTATAAAATTAATCAATTTTGTTGAGAGAAAGTAAAATATATATATATTAATAATATAAATCAATTGTTATGAGAAAAAAAAAAGATTGAATATATATTAAAATTTTAATTTTATTAAAATATTAAAAAAATTACAAACTAATAATTAAATTAACGTCAATATTATAAATTATAGAAATTTATTAAAAAAATTTTAAAAACAAATAAATATCATCACATTGGTGATTTTCACTTTAAAAAATTGTTTAAAATTATTACTTTTCTCTCTAATTTTTATAATGCTAATATACATGTAAAGATAAATTAACTAAATTACCCTATAGCTTAGGTCTACCTATATTCTTATTCCAAACTCAAATCAAAATAAATTGAATTGGATTCAATTAGAAACCAAAATCATATATAGTTTTGAGGTTTTTAAATAAGAATTCTCATATACTTTAATTGTGATTCTTTCTTTAAAAACTTAAAATTAAAATTAAATTCAGAATATAATTAAATAGGAATTAAAATTAATGGTTTGAAAAAAATATTGTTATTATTAATATTTATAAAGATTAATATACAAACAATTTTTAAATATTATGAATTTTTACAAATTTAATTTGAACTTGAAAATTAAATTATTTGACTTTGGTACTTTTTTTTTTTTTTTGGTCACAACTCTAAAAAAAGACCGTTAGCATACAATAACGGGTTCTCTATGAGTAAAAAAATTGAAAAGCGTGATATGTGTGGCATTTAATTTAAAATTAAAAAAAAATTGAATACTAACCCATCTGCATTTTATTTATTATTATTATTATTTTAACTTTGCAGGTGGATTAATTGAAGATAATATGAAGATTTAGTTGCACAATGACTTAATGGAGAATAATGCTGTGTCAGCGACTGCAGCGTCGTGGTTGTTTTAATGGAAGTATCAAATTGCGACGATCCGACCATTGTAGAGATGACCCAAGTAAACGGATCTGAATTGGCCGTCTCTGATTTTGTGAATGGGATCAAATAGATTGTTGGACTCCAACTCCTCGTAAGGAGAGGCAAAAGCGGTTTACTCGAAGGAATACAGCCGTTGGGTCTCTTTTTTTTTTTTCGGTAATGGCCAGCAATCTCAATTGCCTGGACTAGAAAGTAGCTGTGATAGCTAAAATAACAAGAAGATTACACACCAAATTGTGAAGATTGAGCACAAAATTGGCGACTCGAGCATTTTTGCTCGGAGAGAAGGGAGTAGACTCTCGGATCACTAATACATGGACTTGTGCACTCCTCGTCGGGAGCAAGAGAGGAGCAAGCAAGTGGAAGGAGATAGATATTTTTATGTCTTTTTTTTTTTTTTTTTTGTAATAATTTTGCTTTCATGTTAACTTAAATGCTATGGTCAAATTATTGAAATGTAGGTGTAAACTAAAAGAATTTGTATTTGTTTAGTAATATTGAGTTAGATTTATAATTTAAAAAAAATATAGGAAAATTAAATAATTATTTTTAATTTTTTTTATATTGTAAAAATGTATAAAATTTAAGATTTATTTATATATTAATTTTGAATATTTTGATTATTATAGTTTTAAAATATTTAAAATTTTAAATACAAAATTTTGATTAAATTTGTATCTTATTATTTTAAAATAATAATAATTTAATATATACTTATCAAATATCACTTACATATTTTTATCTTTTTAAATTTTTAAACTATAATTAATTTATAAATGATTTAATTATAAATAATTATAATAAATAATATTTATAACAATATAAATTTAAAAATTTTTATATAATTTATAAAATTTATAAATTTATTCTATTTTCATTAGAGTTATAATGTTAGATAACTCTTATAATTCTATACATTATTACAGTTCAATTGTTCATCAAAGTATAAACTTTTGGTTTTCCAATTTAATAGTGCCTCTTCAATTGACAAACACTAGGTTTCCAAAATTAACAGTTTTTTTCACTTTCTTCCTTCACCGTTCCAGCCAACTGTCCCGATTCTTTTGTGCCTCCTAAATTGACCCAACAAAGCTGCATAATAATAATAATAATAATATGAGAACAGAAATTTGAGGTGGAGATGGGTCTCACCACCACAATTTATGGGGCAACCAAGGCCAAGATCCCACAAATCAAGACTGGAATAATCAAGATCCTCCACATGCACTCAAATAGGTTGCCCCAAGGTTTATGAGGCACTCCCCCACCAGCCACGCCTACTTCCACGGCATTTATTGCACCTTTCACTTGTGAGGGGTTTTGGTAGCTCCACGATGTGTGTGTACGCTCAACTATTGGCCCGTTTTCAGCATTAGTACCTTTTCTGTATTAAATAGCTCCACCTCCAGAATCTTTCGGCTGTCTGCCTTTTGTAAAGGTATCAATGCCACCTTATGAAATGTTTTTCTCTGCTCCATTGACTCAAATAGATTGTTTTTTCAGATACTGCCTTCATTCCTTTAACTTTTATGCTTCATCTGTAAAAGGCATCTCCTTATTTTCAATTCTCTGGGTGGTTAACGGTATTTGCACTTCATATTTTCTGCTCCAGTAACGAATATTTAATAAAAAAACAGATTCTTGCGGCAGAACATAGATCACTAGGCCTAGGCTCCTGTTGATCAATAGCAAGCTTCAATAAAGTGAGTTGCACATGCTCGTAATAATAATGTTGGGAAAATTAAACTAATGATTAGACTGAAAATAGATAGATTTAAAGTTTAACTAATTAAATTAATTTTATTAGTATTTAAATTATTAAAATGGATAATTAATAATAAAAACATATTTATTTATTAGTAATTAAAAAATAAAAAATGACAATTATATATAATCTAAAAGGTAAAAAATGAGTTGTTCACCTTTTTCCAAAAATGACTTATCCCACTTATTCATCCTTATGCTTGTACAATCTTTCACCACCCTCTCTTCCTAGCTTCCTCCTGGCACAACCATCCTCCTTCTCCAAAATCACAAATCAAGCCTTCCATTAAAATTTGCAAATTTCGTTTTGCTCTTCCTTCAAAATGTTGCAAAAGAATGAGTCTGTCTTCAAGTTTTGATGTAGAGAGAGGAAAGACTTGTATGTATTAGGTTTCTTAAAGGAGAATGAGAGGAGACTAGTGGTGAGTGGGTGGAGATAATGATGGAGTAGGAAAGTGAGTATGGATGGTAATGTAAGATTAAGATAGTTAGGGTTCTAAAATAAATAAATAAATAAATAAAATGAATAGTAATTTTAGGTGGGTGGAAGTGATCATGGTCGAGGAGGAGGAAGAGTAGGGTGGTGAGGTAAAGTTAAAATAGATGAGATTTAAGAGAAAATGTGAAAAAATTAATAATGGTGGCTGGGTGAAGGTGAAAATGATGGAGAAAGGAGAGTCGGGGTTGTAAGGTAGCAAAAAAGATCGTAAGGACATTTTGGTTCATTGAAGTCACTTTTAACCTTAATTTTGTAATTAAAAATAACTTTTATTAATAAAGAGTTGATAAAGAGTTTTTTTTTTTTTTTTTGTTATCGCTCCCAATTATTGGTAAGCTTTTTGTAATTTTTGAAAATTTGAAATGCAATATACAATTGTACCTTAAACTAATAGTGTAAAATGTAATTTTCTCTAATAAAATGTTGGAAACATAATTCCATTGAAAGAGCAACCACCACTAACAAATACATGATTCCTTATCAATGAGTCCAAAAAAATTATCAGTGAATATTGGAAAAAATTAATAATAAGTAGCAGGGTTTTGTGTCTTCTTCTTCTAAAATTAATTTTATGTAGGTGCATATGATTAAAATAAAAGACAAATTACATTTAATTGTTATACCATTAACTTAAGCAACAAATCTTTAAATAAAATTCTCAGCCACTAATTTTTTTTAATTAATTTTGCTCTATCTTTAATTGTCATCCCCTTTGATAGTGAATATGAGGCAAAAATAACTCTTTTCAATTCATACATGTATATTGTTTCAACTTTATAGTCATGTTAAAGTAATGCCTTATTAAGAATAGAGTGTGCACTTTTATCAAATATTTGAGTTTTGCATTAAATCGAATGTCTAATAAGAAGACCCACTATATTGAGATAATACAAAATGTTCAAAAGAAAAATTTTTTATAATCTTAATGCAATTGTAAGATTATTTTATGATGACTTAAAGTGTATATTCAACAACCTTTTTTTATTTTAATACAATTAAGTTCTCTATTATATTTTTCTCATGATGTGACAAAAATGATTATTAATAAGTATGGTTGTAACAATTGCTAGATATGTGGGAAATTACTTTTAAAATTGAAAACTCAAAAGAGTAGAAAAAAAAAAAAAGGGTCTAGTTAGGAAATTACTTAAAGGACAAGTTTTCATTTACTAATAATAATAATAATAATAGCAATAAGTGAGAGCAAAGGGGTGTCATTTTGTATCAAACAACTTTTAGTAAGAGCATGGTTAAAGTAGAAAACAAAGTGCGCCTAAGTATAATACCATTAAAACTATTTGGAATCATAAATTTACTTAAAAGTTTAAACTTATAAGTAGGATATCCCATAGATGCTATAAATCATGTCAAGTTTTTATTCTTTAGTAATTTGAAATTTTATACTTTTAACACCTACTCTTAATATATGTTAAATTTGATTAGTATATAATACAATAAAACTTAATTAAGCAAAATAAACTTAGATATTAGGCCTCTTAGAATTAAGTTGATTTAATTGGATTAAAGATAATGAAAAGATGAAAACCACTAAATGATGCTTAAACTTGTAGGTGAGGAAGTTTATAGACATTATAAATCATGTCAAGCCTTTATTCCTTAGTAGTATGAAATTTCATACATTTAACAATAACAATAAAAGACAATTTCCGTGTGCTTTGATAGTTGAAAAAATCCCTAATGTATATTTTAATATGCTTTTTGAATGAAATGGAATTTATAATTTAAAAGAACATGGGTATTAATTATCACAAAGAATTTAACTTAAAAGATAATATTATCATTATAAGGCCAATGATTCCACACAAGGATCCATGCCCACCATGCTTGCTCCATGTACATGGTATTATAATATTTTCAACCTAAGGAAGGCCAAGAAAATTAACTTGATAGACAAAGACAAAACAACGAGGCCCTACAGATGTGTAAATAACCAATTTCGTTATGATTACATTGTGTTGTTGTTAAGGTCACTACAGTCACCTAACATCTACAAGTCTTCGTGATGCACACAAACTATTGATACCTAAAGCTAAACCAAGCAAGCTTTCGTTATATGAACTCTTTATAAGTTGATAATCACTTCACCTTTGGAAAATCAAAACCAACTTTGGAGACTTCCACTCAACAAAGTGAGTTATGATAGATTTTTTTTTTTTGTTTCTTTCTTATACAGCTTATGGCAATGACAGTAAGTAACAAATTTTAAAAACAAAAGAAGATGACACTAAAAAATGATGACATAAAGTAGTTTTATCTTAAGCAAGCAGGTTTAATTAGAAAATAAATTAATTATTTTAGGTAGAATAATAACTATTAGCACAAATATAATACGCTCAAAACTCAAAAAAAAAAAAAAACCCAAAATTTACATGACTTAGCGTTAAACCAATGTCCATAACAATGATAATTAGAAAATATTTGATCCAAATGTATTTGATGCCTATACTATTAATGATTAGTCTGACGACTTATCCCCAATGCTTAAAGCTAAGGTATAATATAAATGGCCAAACCTTATTTCGACCAACAATTCGTACTTTACGATCAAATCATAGAGAAGTGCAAAGTCCGTATGGCACTTGCTCTTCTCCATGATTTTAAAGCTGAATTACGTCCCCCATACAGTGCTCGATGGGTGCAAAGCCCACCAGCTTGGAAGGCCCCTGCTGCAGGAAAAATTAAGATAAATACTGACGCGTCATGGCATGAAGGAGGGGTTGGTTTTGGTATAATATTTCGAGATTGTATTGTTAGACCCATTTTCATTTACAACAGCAATCCTGTAACCCGGAAGTGCTTGAATTTATGGCCATTCGAGTTGCGGTTCAACGAGGTGCTCCCATGTCTCTTTCGTCCATTATTATGTGGTAAGCCAATGATAAAAGTCCATGTTGAGAAATTGAATGAGGTTAATTAATTTTTTTCTCATAAATAAAAATAATATAATTTATTTTATAATTAGAAAGTCAAATGTTATAAATGTTTGATTCATTATTTAATTTTTTTGTAAATTGAGTTTTAAATTTTTTTTTATTTTTTATTTTTTATTTTAATAATATTTATTTTTATTTTATTTATAAAAATAAATTAAATTAATCATAAATTTGTATCTCTTATTTTCAGTTATTATTTATTTTTAGTTATTATTTTCAGTTATTCATTATTTAGTTAGAATTATCTCCTAACGTTTTGGAATCAGATTATTTATCAGCCGTCCGGGCCATCTCATCTCAGCAATCGGATCTCTCTGTCACTAGTCTTCTTGCAGGGGACGTCAAAGCTATGGTGGCTAGTTTTAGTTCTTTTGCAATACAACATGTTAGTAGACACTAGGGTTTATACATGAATAACGTTAGTGCTTGCAATCCTTAGTGTGTGTTTTATAATTTCTAAAACCGTGGAGATTTAATTAACAATTATCAAGAGTCACCATATTTGTAAAATTTGATATAAAATTTGATTTCTAGTAAATACAAATTGATGAAAAAAATAAGCTGCCCTTCTTGGTCATTGTGAATAGAATAAATAACATGTTTTTTGGATTGAAAAATACTTTTTAAAAAAATTTAAAATATTATGAATAAAATATTTAATTTTTATACTAAATTTATTGATGTACGTATAGATAATGTGTTAGTTCAAATAATGAATCTCTTGCATAGGCTAAGAATAAATACTCTAATTTTAATGTTTTTAAGAAATATTAGATTACATGATTTTACAAATTCTTTACATGTATATTTGAATTTAATTTAGTCAATGTTCCAATGTATTTTAATTATTACCTAAATTATTATGTGTTTTTATTTGATTATATTATAAAAAATATATTAATTTCAAATTTATCTATTCTTAAAAATATGTTACCAAATCTAAAAGTATAACTTTGATTGACAAAACCACGAATTCATTGGATTTTTTAATGTTAAAGAAATTTTGTGGATGTATATAATGTTCTCAAATAGACTTCGCTAAGACTAATACGTCATCTATATATATACGCGCGCGCGCGCGCAATAGATTTTGTAAATGTAAATGGACGCGTTTATGTGTCTATGATAAAAGATCTTTTAACGTACTTCCTGGATGGATGCATTGATTAATACTGACGCAAGAACGCTTGTTGGAGTTGATAGCAAATAAGGGTGCTCAAGAAATCATTCGACCCCTTATATTTGATTAATCTCATCAAAATCAAATTGAAATCATTAAAATTGCTAAAAATAGATGGATTATATTTTATAATTTAAGTAAACAGCATTAAGTGGTCTGGTTGTAATTTTAAAAATTAAAAAATTATTAAAACTGGATTAAAAGCCTAATAACATTAAACCTCAAAATGATATGTATATTTTTTGAACTGTAAGAAGATGCATTTTAACACGAATCCTGCATTCCTCTACAGTCAAATGGACTGTTCAGCTGGTTCCCCGCCCAATCCATTTAACTTTCAGTGTACGCCCAGAGCGTCCCATATCCCATTTGGCATGTTTTAAACCATTCACAAGCCAATCGCAAATCCCAATAAATGTCTAGAACCAGAATGTGAGAAAGAATGGTTGTGGAGGTTTAAAAACACATATACCATACAAAACATAAAATTATATTTTAAACAGAAGTGAAATACTTAAAAATTCTAATTATTTTCACTAAATTTAGAATTTTAATGTATATTTGTATTTAAATATTGTTATTTTTTTAATAATTTACTTGTAATAAAATTATATTTATATATATATATATATATATGTTGTCATCTAGATATTTAAAATTTTATTTTTTTAACATACATAATTCAAACAATCAATGTGGCCAAATCAATTCATAACTATTAATAATATGACTGATTTCACTATTATGATAGTTTAGTTGTAATTTTAAAACTGTCATTAATAGTTTAATTTAAATATATATATATATATTAAATTGACTCAAATTAATTAGCGTACGGCCAACCATTCTTTTCAGTTGACGCCTAAAATCTCAATGATCGCATTAAATTGTTGCCAGTGCGTCATCATACCCCATAGAGCAGTTAGACACACAGAATATATTTTTTATTAAAAAAATATTAAACTGTAAATTACACCATAAAATTACAGAACGTATTTCTAAGTACCGAATTTATGTGATATTCTCCTCTGCAAGCCCCGACTGATTGAGTTAAAGCAATCAGTACCATAATGCAATTTTGGCTTGTCTGCGCTGCGCTCGTCTTTTGTCGTTAACGTTTCCCAGCAAAGCTAATCAACGGTGAGACGCCGTTAGAGGTTGTAAACCAACCGATACTCTTCAAAAATTTAATTATTTGGCTTTATTAAAAATTTAATATTAAAACTTCTTTAATAAACAAATTAAAATTAAATATAAATAAATTAAATTCTTTAAAATTCATGAATGACTCCTCTAATAATTAGTTAAAAACTCATCTTAAATTCATTAAAAATTTTATTAGAACATATTTAAAAATTTTATTTAAATCATAAAAAAAAAATTATTTTACAAAATAATAATAAAATTATACGCATTTAATCTTTCATAAATTTTAAAACTATAAATATCTTATATATTAATATGCATCATTATAATTATAATTTTATATTAAAATTATAATTATACATTAAAAAATAAATAATTATTTTTAAATTAATTAATTTTACATGAATAAACATTTCAAATAATTTAATTTTATTTATAAAAATAAAATTTATAGTTTTAATTATTTTTGTTAATATTGTAAAACTAAATAATTTGTTTATAAAGAATTTAAAACTCAATTTGATAAAAAGAAGCTCGACTAAGTTCGACTAGTTAGCTAAACAAATCAAGTCTGAACCGATCAAAGCTCGACTCAATTCAGCTCGTTTATAACCCTAGATTTAGTAGCTCGACTATGCACATTGTTTCCACAATAAAATCTAACCGTGAATACTATATCCATGATACTGAAATCTAACCGTGAATACCATAACATCCATGATACTGTATATATATTTCTTTTTTAGAAAAAAAAAAAAAGATTTTACAAGTGATTCCTCGTAGTTGTCTTGATAACCAGGAATTCAAATCCTCCGTTCATCTATAGCTGAGACGGCATATGATTACCAATTGCCTGATAAACATAACTCGGTAATTGCGTGTGTTTGGAACAATGAAGCTAACTAAGCAATTGCATGCTCCAAAGCAATAGATTGTGACTACCAATGTCAACGACATCAGGGTTCGCAATGTTCGTAATGCAATTCTACTCCGTGCAGCCACTAGATCTCAACTATGTCAGCAGCTATCCATATCTATGTCTGGCATCCGCTCAATCACCAGATACATAAATCTTATTCTCGTAATACCTACTCTCACTGGCTCCCTTCTTCTCATTGCGTTTCTACACAAAAAAGACGAGCTCATATTAGCTTCTGAAAGCCATGCACATAAACCCCAACATTATGTCATCTCTTGTTATGTTGACCAACTGAACACAAAGAGCATCTTTAAATTAATGTTATTTCTTTCCTTATACCATATATGGACAGAGAATGTCAATTATCTGAACTGTTAAAGTTCATGATTCTCAATAAAACATTTGTTAGAATCTGTCAAACATGTAATAACAAAACATCTGTGCAAACATACTTGGTATGCTTCATGATTTGATACAATCCTCTTAATTATTGTTGTAGTTGTAATGTTGAGTGGGCTATCCAAAACTTTGAATATGCCCATACTGATGGGAACGGCATATGGATTAGATTTTTCCTGTAAGATCAAAACATATATCAGACAAGGAAATCCATTTACATAAGATAACAATTAGTCACTGTAACTCAATGCCAGTGGCTAAGTGCTTGTAATCACCAGTTGAAAGTCATCGCTCTCTGCAACTGTTCCGTGAACAACTAGAGATATGTTAAAGGTTGTGACCTGCAAACACCAATAAATTACACAAGAACCAAAAGTTTGTCTTAAAGAAGGCAACCCTCATTGTTTTGACTACCACAAAATTCACAAAAGGTTGACAACTCCAAAGAGTAAAGGAACCAGGGAAAAAAGAAAAAAAAAAAACATAATTAATGTGAAAAAATCAAAAAACTATAAACAGTCAATGATCATAGCAACCAATGTAAATCCCACTCAATTTGACTGTTGATGAAGCAATTGAAGCATTCATTTTACACCTTTCAGCTGAAGTTCAAATAAAGGTCACATGGTGCATCCTTGAAAGTGAAAAGGAAAGTGCCCATCTATACATCTAAGTCTCAATGGTAGCTAATCAAACTATACAAGAGTGCATCCCTACAATAAGCCAAAATTCTGGAATGATTTTTAATTCATTTATTCTCTCCTTTTATACAGGAGCTGAGGAATTTATCTTTTTTTTTTCTTTTTATCCCTTTTTGTTTTCTAAGGGGGAGATGTTGCTTGATAGAAATTTAACACTTCCCCATCTAAATTTCTTGCCAGCCAGTGTTTCTTTCAATATTATATCATCATGTTGGTCACATGTATTCAATCCTTATCAGGAAATATTCATCTCCTGTTGACATTGAGAATTTGAGGGCACAAAATAACTTCTAGTGCACCTAACTTCATTAGAAATAGTAGCTGCCAATTACTCCAAGCTAGTAAAACCAAGGATTGAATCCCACACCTGATGACCTTCATTTTCTTCCTTTAATGACATAGAAGGCTGAATTTATGGGTGGGGGGAGGAGGGGAACACATTGTACAAAAGAATGACAAAGTTTCCTCATCTTCCTTGATAATATTCAGTGAAACTAAAATTCCAAGCCAGTTCAATCTTCTCCATGGTATGGATAAAATAAAGGTCTTAACTCTTGATTAATAATGCTCACTAAAGTCATAAACTGGCACTATCAATAATATGCCAACACTTTGTGTTTTGTGTTTAAAAAAGTCTACTACGCATAGACAGGAAAGCTTGATAAGCAGCTATTGTAGCAGTGATGAAATGGAACTTTTAAGCCACAAAATAAGGAGGAAACCTTAAATAATATACTAACCATGTCCCTGGACACTTCCCATGGAGCACCAATTATTGCCTCGTCAGCATAACGACAGGCCAAAACACTTAAACTCCTTTCATGAAGATTCATAATAGGACGATGTGACCCTCTTTTAGCACTGTGTATTCAGTTCAGGGAAACAAATTATGATATTGATGAACTACTCAGAGCTCAGCTTGCTAGGTTCAAACCCAAAAAGGTAATAAACTCAGCTAATGTAAGACCACAAGGCAATGTATTAAGGAAAATTCTTTACACAGAAACAAATCTGGCAAACATATATGACACCTGTTTTGCCAGGTGATGGAGAATCCAGTCAATGCATTTAATATGCCATAGCTAGATTGACTGCATGAGAGAATTTTGTATAATTTGGTTTGTAAGGTCTGTCAGTATGAATAGCATTGCCCAGAAATGAATCCCTATTCATGCATATGGTATTAGAACAACCTAATTTGAGGAATGGAATATGGAAGCTGAACCATATCCATAGGTTTCCCATCCAAGAGAAAATAAAATTTACAAACATTTATAGAATCAATTTCATGAATTTCAGCATTTGCTAACATCATGATACAAAAAGTCAAAGAGCTTTCCTTTAGCTTGACTTTAAAATGGTACCTAAGTCCAATACAAATAAAAAACAATGCCATTTCAACCATAAAAGGACCAAGCATATATTTTCAGGAATATCAGGGTAAACTGCAATATTTTCTTTTTAAATCAAGCCAAATTTACAACCACAGGAGCAGATCCTATTTTTATTTTCTCTTTTGTCATGTGTTCAGTCCATGATCTTTGTTTAAAATATTGTAACATTTAAGAATTTCTCAATATGAGGTCCTGTCAGAATGATATCTGTACATTGATTCAACCTCATTCAATGCCCTTTATGATGCAAAAAAAGCATACCCTAACTTAAAGTTTGCATGAAGATACCCTTCAAGGGTTTTCCATCTGCTTTTATTTTCCCATTTTCCTTTTTCTTTTTGGTTGGGATTAAGGCTTTGTTGTTGTTGTTGTTGGTGGTCCGTGGGGGGGGAAGGGGGAAGGGGGAAGGGAGCCACAAAGCACAAACCATGAAAACTGCCTGAAATTTGGGTAAAGGTTTGTAACTTTATGCATTGACCAAGAACTAGCTTTTAGGACCGCCAGAGGAGATTAATAAATCCAGAATAAATTTTCTTTCAGTTAAAAGGTACTGTACAAATGCATATACTGCTGTGTCATAAGAAACCACATAAAAGCTTCAAAAAAATACAGAAAAAAGTTAAGACAGCTGAAGAGGAAAACCTGACAGTCTGATCATTGTGTATGCCAACAAGAAGAAAATCTCCAAGTCCCCGAGCAACCCTAAGAATCTAAACAATACAGAATTATCAGTAAAATGATATGGAGCACATCTCCATTCCTCTTCAAGCCACTTTTTTCCCTTGCAGTGTCATTGATTTATCTGGCTTGGTAATGTAAGAATCTCATCTCCAGCGCCATTAATAATGAGCACAGAAGCTGAAGGAGTAACATTTTATGGATTTCAGGGATACCATGCATAGGTTGATATGTGATAGTCTTTAGTCCTCAGCAAGAAGAAAAGAGGGCATGAAGCAAAAATATGAGCATCTAAAAATCAGATGTATGTAAATAGACATAATGACTGACAAAATACCTCAACATGTCCAGCATGAAAAAGATCAAATGCACCATCAATATAAACTATGCGTGCATCTGCCACAGGCCCCTGCAACCGCAGGTATTAAATTACATTAAAAAACGAAAATGAAAAGATAGACCATAAAAAATTTTCTTCTAGAAAACAGAAATGTCACTGATAAGAGTGAAAGGTGAACATGGAGACTTGTGCTTCTTGTTCCCCTGCTTTTTATCTCTCTCTCTCTCTCTGCATAACCTAGAAAGGTGTTCAAAGGTTGGGATATTAAAACGAAGTCTGACAGCCACAAGCTTGGCTAGAGGGCACCCTGATAGTAACCATAACCCTCATACTGAAAAGACACAATGCCAAAATGAAATATACAAAGATTATGGCCAGACAAGTGCTACTAGGAAACTTATGCATCCAAAGATTGATTGGTTCAAATGAATCCATCTAGTGCCATAAGAATTACTGCTAACATATTTCATTCCATGCATGCCTTATCTCTTCTCTTCCTTCACATACTAAGAGTTCATAAGAACTTTTTTGCCACCCACTTAAGGAACACGAGAGACAAGACCAACCTAAACTCTTGAATGATTTGTTGGATGATGCAGGGGAACAACAACATGAAGCAAATTATGGTGATAGTGGCACACCTTGCCGTTAGAGAACTGAACAATTCTGCGAGAAGTAGGAAGGAAATGAGAAACACGTGTTCCACTACCGGATCCACCATCTTCAAGCTTCTGGCCGTGGCCGTGGCTGAACTGTCTTTGCAAGGAAGAATGGTTATGATTCTCACTTATCGATCTCTCCCGGGTACAAAGAAGCATCCGACCTGTTAAATTTTTTAATTCTTAACTGCTAATTTATGGCAGATGGAAATGGGAAACGAAGAAACAGTTCGTGTTCACATTTAATTAATGTTACAGCAAAAGAAAATAAGAAAATGAGAAGGAGCAGAGGGCGGCATCACCAGCAGCGCCGTCACTACCACCGGCGGCCTAAGCAACAAGGAAAAACATAATCTGAGAACAAAGACGTATAGATAAACGAAGAAGTTAATACGAACCGACGATATCAGTGGTGGAGACGCCTTCTGTGCGCTTAATCTGCTTGTAGCGACCAGCCTTCTTAGCGAGAGCATAAGCATCGGTGCCGTCGTGAAGGACGCAGGGGTCGTCCCCATGAATGATATAATCAATGTTGTACTCGTCGAAAAGCTTCCTCATGAAATCCTCCGTGATGGCGTACGGCGCGTCAGGAATGACCTCGTCCACCCACTTGACGGCGTTCACCATGATCATCCTCTCGTGGAGAGGGGTCACGGGGGGCCCCTTGTTCGCCGTGATCTCCGCATCGCTCACTACGCCCACCACCAATTGATCCCCCAGCGCGCGCGCCTGACGGAGGGCGTTGCAGTGCCCATAGTGCATCATGTCGAAGCATCCATCCATGTACACGCGAATCGGCTTCTTCGTCTTCTTCCTGTTCCTCTTCTTCTTCTTCCTCCTTTTCCAACGCTTCAAATCTAAATATCCACCATTCTTCAAACATAATCCCAACAGCGACACCCCAACCACCACCACCAATCCGGTCGCCACAATTTTCAGCTTCTCCAGCTGCCCCCCGCCACGCGAACCACCCATGGTTATTTTAGTTTTACTTTCCTTTTATAGAGATGATATCCAATTATTCCTAAGCTTCTCTGCTCTTCGCCTTAGGACTATAAACCCATTTTTTACATTTTTTTTTTTTTTCCGTTACCGAATCCTCGCAGATTTGCCTTCCTCTCTACTTCGGTCGGCCTTTTCCCTCTCTTGTACTCCCTCCCATTCGTTTTTCGTTTTTTATTTTTCCTGCTTTTTTATTTTTCATTTCACTTTTTCATCTTTCGTCTGCCATATTTTCTTTATTGTTACTTTTCTATCCGTCTTTTGTTCTTTCCGGTAATACATTTTATTTTAGGGTTTGCTTATGGATTTTTTTTAGGCAATAATATTTTATTAAATAAAATTAAACAGAATTTTAAAATTATAAAAAAATTAATAAAATAATAATTATTAAATATTATTTTAATTTAATATAATTAAGATAAATTATATTTTTTATTATTTATTTTTATTATTTAATTTAAGTTAAATATAACTAAATTATTTAACTTTAAATTTATTTTTAATTTCATTACTTTATTAATTTTACAGATATTAACATTAAAGAATTATAAGATTTTTATTTAATTTTAAATAATATTTTTTTAATTAAAATTTAATATATAAAATATTATATAATATATTAAAATATTAAAAACAGTTGTATACTTTTATTATTATTAAAGTAAGATTTTTAAAAAAAATTATTTTTTATAAAATATTTTTAAAATTAAAAAAAAAAATAAATTATGTGATTTACATTTTATTGATCATGTCTTATGAAAAAAAAAGAAAAAGATTTTGATATGAAATATCAAAAGATATTTTTTATTTTTGCTCCTATCATCTAATATGTTCTAATGGTTCCATTTTAAATGTTGATGTTAAGAAAATGCTTAGTGTAAAGGGTAATATCCTTGATGAGACCTATTCTAATTTATCCATTAGTTTGGTTAAGGCAGAGGTGCACCTTGATAATTGGGAAATAGTAGTAATGCAAGAATAAGAGTCGGCTTATGGGTACCACGGAAGGACAACTACGACTTTTAAACCAAATATACAACTAAATCCAGAACGAGCGGCAAGGGAGTGATAATGGAAATGATGACTGAGTTTACATTTCCAAAGTAGGTATGGAAGATTATATCACAATACGAGATTATTAAATTTCGATTCTTCTAAATTTTTATTAAAAAAGTAGGTAGCTTAATTTCCTAATTAAGTTAAAGTCCTTTCTTTCTTTTTTTTTTTCTTTGAAAGTTTTCATTTTCTTTTTATAAGTGTTTAAAAATTTAAAATTTTCATTTTTTTCAAAAAAAAATAATTGAATTATCTAAGAGAAAAATGTAAGAATTTTAATTTTTCTTATTAATTTTAAGTTTTTCTTTTGAAAATTTTAACTTTCTTTTTATAAGTATTTAAAATTTTAAATTTTTTTTTTTTTTCAAAAATAGTAGTTAAAGTAAACCAAAAGAATGGTCCTGAACCAAATCAAATAATATCGAAACCATTCTTAAACCTAAATTATACTTCAACCAAAATATTAAATCAAATTAGATTGTTAATTCAAATTGAATTGAAATCATTGGTTTAAGATTGAAATTAAATCCAACCAAATTGATATCATGCCTAGTCTCAATTATTGTTCCCTTATCTATATACTCCTATCTCCACTATGAGGTAAAAAATGAAAAAATTAAACCAACAATAAAAGAGAAGTATATTTTAAAAGTAAAGTTTACTTAATATTATTAATATGTAATTTATCTATATATAAAAGTTATTATGTATCCTTATATTAAAAAAAAATATAAACTTATTATATAATTGGGAATTCTTGAAAAAATAATGAAACTCTAATGTGACTATGGATGTATGAATATTTAGATTTTGAAACACGTAAAATTCTTTTTTTTTTTTTTCAGTTTTATTCTTTTTGAATATTTTGTTTCCTAATAATTGGTATCAAAGGTTGAACTCTAAAGGAGTCAAACGAGTAGTGGAGCAATAATGTTTGAAAAAAAAGAAAAAGTAAGGATTAATAAGTTTAATAGTATTGATTTTTATCTCTAAAAGATGTAAATTAAAAATTATTTATACTAAAAAAATATATATATATTACATTGACCTTTATTAGGAAAAAAACTAGAATGAGTAAGGAAGATTAGGAATTGCTAGATAGATAAGCTTTAGGAGTCATTTAATTAACTTTGACTTGAAAACATTACCTTCAATGTTAAAATGAAAAAGGCCACCACAAGATTGATGAGAGTGCTAACTCATACGTACGATGAATTGTCCAATTATAATAAAGTATATCTAATGAGAAAATTATTTAATTTTAAAATAGAAGAAAGTGATTTTGTTGTATATTATATAAAAAAGTTCAATTTGATTTTTACTTATTTAAACTTGATGAATATCAATTTTGATAAAAAAAATTTGAAGTTTTGATTTTGTTGTCTTTATTGTTGGAAAGTTAAATCATCATTAGAACTATAGTAAATAGTTTGTCTAGTTCACAACAATTATAATTCAACATAATTTGAGATCTAATGTTAGGTGAAAATAAGCATAAGAGAGAATTAGGTATATCATTCAATTTTAGTTTTTGTTTTGAGAAGATAAAGGAAAAACAACTTAACATAATGATAATAAGGATAAATCAAAATCTAGGAAAACAAGTAAATCAAAATTTAGCACTACATGCTACAATTACAATCGTAAAGGCAACTTTAAAAGAGACTGCAAGCAACCAAAGAAGAAAAATCATGAAGAAAACTTCATGAATAGAACAATTGAAGATATCATAAGGACTTTCATTTTAAGTGTTGACAATCTAATGAAGTTTTGAATTGTAGGCTTTAGGGCATTTTTTTCACTTTACCTCACTTAAAAATTATATACAATATTTTGTTGCTAATAATTTCAAATAAGCTCATCTTGTTGATAATGAACTGTTAAATATAATGGAGAAAAGTGATGTTTATGTTAAGACATCAAACATATAAGTGTGGAAGTTGAAAATTGTCAAATATATCTTAAGATTGGAAAGGAATTTGATTGCTATAAGGCAATTTGATAAAGATGGTTATTCTATAATCTTTATTAATGGGTTATGGAAAATCGTTAAATGAATAATGCTGATTGTAAGAGAAAATAAAATTAGAACACACTATATGACATTGGGTATAAAGGAGTTAGTGGGAGCTATTAAGTTGGAGATTGATTTTCAAATTTGAAATTATAGATTTAAACATATAAGTAAGAAAAGAATGAAGGTTCTTATAGTAAATGACCAATTATCTGACATAAAAACTATGAATGTTAGTATTTACGAAGATTGTAATATTAGAAAACAAAAAAAAAAAGTTAATTTTTCTTAAAGTTAGAAGAACACTTAGAATATTGAAGCTAAAGCCTATGCACACTAATGTTTGAGGTTCTTCTTTAATAGCATTTTTAGGTGGCTTGCTTTGTTATATCACCTTTATTGATGATTCTACTTGAAAGATATGAATTTATTTTTTAAAAAATAAATATGACTTGTTTATAACTTTTAGGGAGTAAAAAAATTAGGTAAAAAATGAATCTAGTATAAAAATTTAAGGATATCTGTGTAGTTAATGAGATTAAAATGGAGAAAACATTTACAAAATATCATAATATAATGGTATTATCAAATATATGAATAGAACATTAAATAAGTATGTTAAAAGTATAAGAATACATGTTAGATTACTAAAGACATCTAAGGCTGATGCTATTAACATTATAACCTATTTAATTAATTGAAAACTATTTGTTCCTTTGGATGAACGACTACTAAAAAAGACATAAATAGGTAAAGAGGTAAATTTTTCATACTTGAAAGTTTTTTATTATGTCTCTTATATGTAAGTAGATTTTTATAGGAAGGATAAATTAGGCTATAAATTCCATAAGTATTTTTAATTTTTTTTTTTTGTACGAAATCATTGAATTCAAATATCATCTTTAGAATGATTAAAATAGAAAAATCATTAAAAGTAAAGATATTATATTTAATAAAAATGTTATTTATAAAAATAAAAATGATATATGTTAGAGGAAATTTTAGAAGATGATGTAGGTAAAAGAGTATTAGAAAATTTTGAAAACATACTAGTATAGTTAATGCCTTCTACACGATGACATATATGACAAAATCTGGTTCAATATTTGAATCTCTATAACGGTTCTCTCCTTCCTTATATGATTTAATGTTAACTAATAAGGTGAATTAAAATGCCTTGATTAAGCAATATAAATTGAAAATTTTGTCAATTAAAAGTTGGCTATAGAAAACAAAATAAGTTGACTGAAAAATAATCATATATGAAAGCTAATTGAATTACCAACAAGGTAAAAGACATTAAAAAATAAGTAGGTCTACTAAGTCAAAATATATATATATAATAATAGTAAGATACATAAAGCAAGGTTGGTTTTAAAGGGATTTTAACAAAAAAACAAGTATTGATTATACTAAAATTTTTTTTCCTCCAAGTATGAAGATATCAACAATTTGATCAATGTTGAATGTTGTTGTATTTGAAAATTTACACTTAGAACAACTTGATATAAAAACATCTTTTATTCATAGTGATTTGGAGAAAAATATTTATATAATATAACTAGAGGTTTTTTTTAGTTCTCAAAAAGGAAATCTTATATGTAAACTTAATAAAAACTTATATAATTTGAAACAAACTCTCAAGTAATAGTATAATAAGTTTAATGTCTTTATACGTAATCTTAAATTCCAAAGATGTAATATAGATCATTGTTGCTACTTTAAATAATTTAACTACATTATGTTGCTTTTGTATGTAAATGATATGCTTATTATAGAATCTAGTCTTTAAGAGATTAATAACTTGAAGTTGGAATTGTCAAATGAATTACAATGAAAGATCTCAAAGCTGCAAAGCGAATTCTTAAAATGAGAATTGTGAGGGACAAAATAGCAAGTACTTTAAAATTATCACTAATTTTTTATATTAGATAGTATTGTTGTGAGTTAGGTATTTCAACTATAAAAGATTGTGGATTTGTCAATTATAGAAGCTGAATGTGTCATCATTACTCAAGCTACCAAGAAATTGATTTAATTAAATAATTTTTTTGGAATAATATATATATATTTTTTATAATAGTTAGAATGTAATTCATCTTATTAAAAATATTATATTCAATAAATATATATATATATATATATATATATATATATCCAATTGAATTATTACTTTATATATAATTTATTAGATAATAAAATATTACTTTTAGAAAAAATATGTAGTACAAAAAATTTTATTAAGATGTTAATTAAACTAATAGTTATAGAAAAATTAAAATTATGTATAATCTCAATTGACTATTATAATTAATTATTAAAAAAATATCAGATAAAAATTATAAATTATAAGAGAAATTTAATTATATTATTATAATTATTAATTTAATAATTAATTTTTAAATAAAAAATTATAATAAAAGTGAAATTTAATTAATATTATATAAAATATAAATATATAATTTATTTATATATAAAAATTATTTTATTTTTTATATTAAAAAATATGTTTATTAAAAATATTTATAATCCAAATCATATAAATTTTTTATTTTTTATTTTTATTGTTTTTGGGATGTTTCGTCCCCGACAAACACGAGATTGAGAACTTCGTTTCCACTAATGAACGGACTACTAGCAGCATAAATTATTTCATGTGCCGTGCACCCTTCAATTTATATTATTTATTTAATTCAAGCGAAAGAGAAGTAACAAAAAGCTAGGAAAAAATGGATCAAATAAAGACCAAGCAGATGATGACGTCCGGTGCGAGATGTCCCAACTCTGCAATTCACAAGCCTGAGCTAGACTTCGACGCTTCTTGGAAACGACGTTCTCGAATGGTTTCTTAGTGAGCTGGGCATAGTTAGATCTCAAGTGCTTCTCTCCTGCTTTTCTGGTTTGGGGAACTTAGCATGCATTCGTGGCCTTGCAAATTAGTAGATAATTTAATCTTAGCAAAAGCCAGAATGGAGCACTTATATTGCAATGTGTGTCTTCGCTTAATTTTTTTAGTATATGTAGCAAATTTGAATGATGAAGTGTCACGCTGTGTTCCACTGGGTTTCGTTATTAAAATTAATAGAAGAGGAGTTATGAAGGTTGAAATTATATGATTTAATTATATTAAATTAAAATTGAGTGAAAAAAAAAAGTTTAACAATGAAAAACATTATTTATGATAAAATCAATAACAAAAAATGTAATTTTACTCATAAGTCTAGTTATGTAAATAAACACATAAATTTAAAAAATTAATGAAAAAATATAATAATAAATTAGAAAGTAAAGTAAAAAAAAAATAAAAATATTAAAATTAAAATTACAAATATCTTTTAAAAATATTTTAATAATTAAAAATTCAGATTTTAAATTTTAATTATATAAAAAATATAAAATTTATAAAAATAAAAAATTAATTCTAATTTGAAGTTTATGAGTTAATTAGTTTCATAATAATTAAAATATATATATATATATATATATATATATATAAACACAAGTCAAAGGAAAAATTGGAAAATGAAGGGGGAAGTTTCGCCCAAAAAGGGAATAGGAATATTCGCCATGGGCGCCCGGCAAGGCGTATAAGCCAGGCAATTGAGAATGGTTGAAAAAAATGATTACTCTGTATTTATTAATTCGTATAATAATTAACAATAATATATATATATATATATATAACATTAATATATTAAAAAAAAATTATACTTACTATAAACTATTACTTGAATTTATGTAGATATTTTCATATAAAGAAATTGAAAAAAAAAAAACAATGGAAAGTAAGTAAAGCAAGAAAGGACTTAATAATATAAACAGCTTTGGAATACCTTACGCTTTTGCAGTTTGATCGAAAGTTGGATCCAGATAGATTCCAATCCCATTTTGCAGTGAGGACGGAGCGACGTTTTCGTCTGCGGAAGCTGAAAATTGAAATTTGCAGTAGAGAGGGTTTTGATTTCCGTATTTGGTGGGACGGAAGGATCAAAGAAAGAACAAAAAAGAAAGAAAGAAAGAAAAAATAAAAATGGCATCAACGGAGGGTTTGGTGCCAATAACCAGGAAGTTCTTGGCTTCATATTACGACAAGCACCCTCTTCCACCTCTATCCGACGACGTTTCTCGTCTTTCCTCGGAGATTCGTTCCATCGCCTTCGATCTGCTTAAGCTCAACGAGTCTCCACCCTCTCCAGGTCCGTTCGCATTTTGTCTCAATCGCTCTCTCTTCCTTGATCTAGCACTGTAAATGCTTCTTTTGAATTGAATGCGCCTTTCATTAATTGCTTGCTCGGGCTTGCTTTTTTCGCAAATACATTTCAGATGAAAGCTTTTTGGTTAAAGAAGCTGACCGCCAGCCCCCACATAAAATTGACGAGAATATGTGGAAGAATCGTGAACATATTGAAGAAATTGTTTTTTTGCTCGAAAAATCGCACTGGCCCCCTCCCGTACGCATCATATTTTAAGCAATTTGGTTCAGTTTCCTTTTCTTTTTTACGCCTTTTTGGTTAGAACTTAGAGCTTTTCAAGATTTCATACTGTTTTGATGTTCGTCTTGCATTTTGCGTCAGCTTCAACAACCATCCACGCCCGAGCACAGCCAACTTGCTACCGTTTTTGACAATCTCAGAAATAAGTTTCAGAAGATTTTGAAGACATTGGAGTCTTTCCAGTCTCAAAACTCCGAGCGTGTATTCAATACAGGTTGCCACTTTTGCATCTATGCAATTCTACCATTATTTGAAATAAAAATTTTGTGTGACGTGATGATTGCTTATTATAATTCCACATACTACTATTTTAGTAAATATGGACAAATGCCTCAGTTACCCTGACCTAATACTATGAACTAATGCATGTTCTATTTGGTTAGCATAGCTTTTGCATGACATAAATAGGGGGAGAGAGAAAAAAAAAATGCAAATGAAATTGTCTGACTTCACTTGGTACCCATAGGTGTTGAAATCGATTTCTGATATTGTACGAGAGTTGATGGTTAACTTTAGTTGACAAATCACTCAGCGTGATTAAAGTCCCATTGCATGAGGTTCTCATACTGTAGAGGCTGTTCTCAAACCTAAGACTTCTTGGTAACAAGAGAGTAACCTTACACACTAAGGTTTGCCTCAACATGATCAAACCAGTGGGAAAAACATGTTTACAAGTTAGCAAATATTTGGCAGTGAATGGTGGAAAATAGAATTGTACTCTAAACTAGGAATTTATGATTCTGTTTATTTCCAGAACCTTCTTTTTTATTAATTAAGGCTACTAAATGGCTGTCCAAAGGTTGTAAAGAAGTAGAGAAACCTCTAATACTTGGCTTTTCAATGGGTGAGGTGGCGAGCAATGAGTACCAAACTTGGAAATAGATTTATTGACCCATCAGGTATTCAAGATTGGTAGCTGGGATGTGAACATTGCTCATTTTCTGTTGTCAGCATTTAAGGATTCTTTTATCCCATGTGAGTTATGATTGACCTGCAACATTGCCACATCATCTTTGTCATAGGCAGATTAGCAACTAGTAACTTGTAGTAGTAGTTATCTTTTATTTTTTCAGTTCAGGTTAATGAAAAAAAAAAAAGCATAAATCTGGCACCTTTTCCAACTTCAGCATATTGTTGCATTGGCTAAATTGATACAAGTAACAGTATATGCTAAATTTGCAAAAATTGATGCAATTTTTGGTTGTTAACTTATCAATATCTAGGATGCTGCCAATTTAAAAATGGGCATCCTAGAAAACTAGGTTCCCACATTATATATCCTGGGGAAGGATGTTGCTAATTAAAGATTTTAACTTCATTATGAGCCACTTTTGGTCCTGGCTTGTTGGGCATGTTTGCCTTGGTGTTCTGTTCTATAAAGAGATATATTCATGCACATTTAAGCATTGGTAAAGAATAGAGTCAGGATGTTAGTCCCACATAATTTTACAGTCTCCCTGCTGATTTTTTTTAAAAACACCTCTAGAGATGTACAGCTCACATTACATGACATTACATCTGGGATTTGTATTGAGAGAGTTTAATTAATATATATGTGAATTTGATTTCAGTTATGACCTACATGCCCCAAGATTTTCGGGGAATGCTGATTAGACAACAGAGGGAACGGTCAGAGAGAAATAAGCAGGCAGAGATTGATGCTTTGATTAATTCTGGTGGAAGCATTCATGACCGATATGCTCTGTTGTGGAAACAACAAATGGAAAGGTGAGACATGTTTGCGTTTATCTGAGAAGTTTTGGAACAGACTGTAGTTGATCTGGTATCTACTTGCTATTTAACCTCTCAGGAGAAGACAGTTAGCTCAACTTGGATCTGCAGCAGGTGTATATAAAACTCTTGTAAAGTACCTGGTTGGAGTTCCACAGGTACGACCTTTTTCTCCTACCACACCCTGCTTCAGCTGGGGTTATCTTTTGTTGGATTGAGCCAGTTTACCTATTGTGTTTTGCCCTCACTTTCATCAATTGCCATCTTAGGCTGCTTCTTTACATCCACTTCTTTTTTATTTTTGTCCCCTTCTAATACTTTTGTTTTTTTCAATTTAATGATCTCAGTTTCTACATGGTGCTCTGTTCAAAGTTCTTACATCTCCATTTATAAGTTGTTCTAGTGCATTGTGGGCTGTGTTAAGTGTATGATTGTATTTTTCCTCTAATCTTTTCTCTCTGTTTCTGTGTGAGTGGGCACGTGTGCATGTCTGGACATTTTTATGCCTGTCAAAACTTTTTATTTTCCCTCTTGTTGTTTTCATATTAAACAATGGTAGCACTTGGTTGACTTCATATCCGATCTTTTTCATGCTTGCAGGTTTTACTTGATTTTGTGCGTCAAATAAATGATGATGATGGGTATGTGTTGCCTTGTACCATTAACATATTTGTGTATATGATTACATGTGCCCAACTGGGACTGACTATGTATTGCTTCTCGAATCAATGATGTTATGATGTAATTTTAATCTTCCATAGGCCTATGGAAGAGCAAAGGCAACGATATGGACCACCTTTATACAGCCTTACAATGATGGTGCTTTTAATTCGATTGTTTCTGTCATTGGCATGGGGGAGGTTTGAGAATTGCAAATTGTAAGACAGATACATTATATTCTCAGACTTGCATATATGCAAGTTAGGACATTATTATCTGTCATAGAGCAAGGTTGTGACTCTTGCTTTTCTGCTTGGCACTTTTCATATGTAATTAAGCAGAGATAGACATCATGTTGGTGTCCTGGAGCAAGCTGTTGATGTTTATGTGCATGAGTTTGAAAGGTTCATAGCCTTCATCAGGTACTCCTTTTATGTCATGCGCTCATTTTGTCATATAGCTTGTTTCTATGTGATGTTTGCCATTTTAATTATTTATCTGCTTTTCACTTGTGAGAATTTTCCTTTTTTGTTTTTTCCTTCTTCTCTAACTGGGGAAAGGGTTTAAAGTGCAAGTATTATCTTTCTTACATTGTCAGGAATATTGAAATACAATGGACTAGTAATCTATTTCCACTATTAAATATAATCATCAATTGGGAACAAATCTTCATTTTGTTGCAAATTGTAAATCCCACTTACAATTTCAAAATAAGCAATTTGAGTTAGGCATCTCATTTCATGCTTAAAGTTAGGATCTTTGTGGCTGAGAAATTGACTACTATCATGTTATAAATTATTTTGTTAAATAAAAGCCAGTCATATCCTTGCTGAAAACATGTTCAAATAAAACTTTTGATGGAAGAACCTCTGTCTCTCTCTTTCTCCCTGCCCCATTTCAATTATTTTTTCAAATTTATCAATGCCTTGCTACATCAGGTATTTATTTGCTTCTACTAGTTAAAACATCAGCAATTTATGGATTTGTTAGTGAGTTGGCACTTGGCAGTTGGGGTGTCCCAACGAGTACCATATAGATAATCTATGAACAATGGTTTTTTGCAACAGAATGCAAGATATTCATCTTGCCACTTTACGTGTTCTTTGTTTTTTTTCAGCGTGGTCTTTGCAAATTCTCCCTTTTTTATTTCAGCAGAGGTGGCTGGTGCATTTGAAGCAAGGTAAGTTGGCATGGTTTTACACCAAATTGTTTTAGGCATTCTCAGTTGGATTTTTAAGGGAAAAACAATTGTAAATATCTTTGGGCTCAACAGGAAAAATGACGACTTCAAAGAGATAAGTATTCCAGCTGGGAAAAGTCATGAGGTGTGCTTTCAATCTTATTTGGATAATTCTGTGAATGCATTGTTTTCCTTTTCATGGATGGAGGTCTGTTTGCAATTCCATTTCCCTCCACATCTTTAGTTCAGTTGTCTGTTTAACACCATTATAATGACGGGATCATAGTAGATAAATTGACCTTTGCAGTTTGGTCCCACAAAAGTAATTGGCATATCAAGGCAGAAAGCCAGTATGCCTGTTGAAAAATTGTATAACACTTGTCTTCATGAATGGAAGCAATAATATGTAATTTGACAAAACCAGTTTGAATGACCATGAAAAAGAAGGGAAATGAATTGTTGCTGGGAAACATGCCACTCCCAAGCTCTATGTTGTCTTCGGCTTTTGGATTGAATATTGTCTGCTTGTAGAAATTAGAGTCCAATGGCAATTTGTTTATAATTATAACTTCTACTAGATAATTTCTTCATGAAATTCAAGTAACAGATAGATAATTTGGGTGTGGGGAAGGAGAAATTCCTACAGACTCATAAAGCAACTTGAATTGGTACGTTTTCAAATTCTGCAAAGTTCTTTTTGGTTGCACTGGAATCAGCTTTGACAGATAGATGATTGGATTGTATTTTTAGAACGTATACAACTTCATTTTAAATTTAACATTTATGCCTGTTAATAGTTCTTTGTTTTTTTACATTACTTTTCAATTCTATGATGTTGGTAATTGCCTTCTGTTTCTAGGTGTCATTGTCAGTGGAATCACTAAATTCATACATCGCATGGGATTTCTCTTTGACACAAAGCAAGATGAACTTGGTATTATTCTTTAACCATGCAGTTGAGCTAAGTTTGTCTGATTTTGAACATGGATTTGGTTCAGCTGTGGGTAATTTTTTTCTTCTTGTTGCTGCATCGCCAAACTTTAGTTAGGCAGCCTTGTAGACTTGATTTATGTTGGTATTTTATTCTTGTCTTCTCATACTGACTAGAGTAGCTTGTGGCTAGCTTTTGATTGAACATGTGGGGTATTGTCCCTTGACATATGCTAATCAACCTGAAATGGAATTCTGAAATTGAGAAATGACTTAAGTTTTGAGAAAGTTACTGTGCATCATGCTATCACAAGAAGTGCATTGTTCTCTTGTCAGTTGTGATGTGCATTAGAATGGTGAATTAGCCTTCTGGATTCAGATTTGTAGTTGATGATTCTACAACTGTTGAAGGTTTTTCCCCTCCATTCTTCTTTTTAGTGTCTTATAATGTATGTGCACAATGGAGAAGCCAACTCATTCCTTTCTTCATTTCTCTGCTTTGCCCTTTATTTATTTATTTTAAGGTTTTTTGGTCTCCCTTTAATCAGGGGAAGCAATTGTTGGAAGTGTGTTTTGTTATACTATTAATTGTTATCTAAAGTCATGTGAATTAGAATAGAAAATGGAATACAACTGGGTGGATGGATGAATGGAATGGCAATGGAGGATGGGGAGAGGACATGGATAAATTGCAAGGATGCTTTATGTCAGTAATTTATGATATGGTAAAAGAAGTTGAATGCTACCAGCTAGCAGATACTTCCATCCATTTATCATGCATGAAGGGGTTTGAGGTCTTTGAAGAAACTTAAATCCATCTAGCTTGGCTTGTAATATTTTGGGTGTACATTTGTTTATAATGTCATTAATGCTGGCTTGGACTTCAAAATGAGAGTTAAGGTTTATTGGAGATAATTCAAGTTTAATTTGATGTCACTAATTTTGTGGCCAGAAAACCATGGCATCACCATCATGTTGTATTTGCACTATTTAGTCAATCTTTTGACAAGCCAAGCATCCTGTTCTTCGTTGTTGCTTGTCAGGATATTGGATTTAGTGTGGAGTATATAGATTCTTCTGGGCAAAAAACTGTAAGTTAAAAACTTCAATGCTTGCTTTATTCTTTCGTAGTTCAAATGATTTTCATAATTGATGCCTCATTCTTGTTTTACAGCTTTGCAGCATTTTAATTCTATTTTATCTTAGTTATGTTTGTAGCCTTATATTTTTTTTTATTGCACTTGCATGTATGTTATGGCAACCAGTTGATACTACCATACCGTCGCTATGAGTCCGACCAGGTGAGCTTCCTACAAAATATCTGTTTTACAATATCCAGGAATACAGTAGTAGTGTGCTCAGCAATGTAGGTGTTTTCTTTCAGGGCAACTTCTGCACTTGCATGGCTGGAAACTACAAACTCATTTGGGATAATTCATATTCTTCATTTTTCAAGAAGGTAACAGAGGTTTTGTTAATAACAGATCCCAATTTGGAACTGTCTATCGGTAGTCTACCTCAACATCACTCCTTGAATTGTGCGTTGGAACTGTGAATTATGTGTTATAGGCCTTATGTGTAGTGGTCCTCGTCTCCTTAAAATTGTGAGCGTTTAGCTGCTGTGAAGTGGGGTTATATGAACGATTTTGATGCAGAGTTGTAACGCACTTGCATTGCTTAAAATTTCCTGATTAGGTCATACGCTACAAGGTGGACTGTATACCTCCGGTTGTGGAACCAATGCAATCTACAACCGAAGCTGAAGAATGACAGGACAATGTTGGTCCAAAATGATGGAACTGGGTGATTGCAAACAAATTCATTCCCTTGTGCTATTATTTCACACTTCTCCATTGCATCTTGTAGGAGCTGGATTCTTGTCTTGGCACGGATGATTAGCCAAGATTAATGTAGTCTTGTTATCATGAATTTGTATATTGCTATGAAGTCCCTACGATTCATTCTTACATGTATTTTTAATGAATTCTGGAGCAGAGGTTTTAGTTCTTGTTAGCAGTTGAAATCTCCTTGCGAACCAAGTCAAAATTTGCAAGATCACCTCAAGGTGTACTTTCACACCGAAGTCCATTTAGATAAACGATTGTTACATACTTAATTAGACCCTATCAAAAGTAAATTAAATTAGGGTGGTTGTACTAATAAGTTTTGGGTTAATAGTTTGGTACTAAAGTCATTTTAAATTTTTAAATTTGAATTTTAGTGTCGTTAATGCATGTATATGGATGCTGTTTCCTAAACTTGCGAGTCAAATTGAATGATATTTGCATGATCCTCGCATACATTTGTTTATGTCTGCCTGCAATGAACGACATATTTGAGTTAATTTCTTGCTGGTTATTGGGCATGACTGAGATAAGCGGAAGTCGGGGTCCCGGTAAGCTGATGAGGCTCAACGCACAGTCCGTAATGCCTCAGCCCATCTCTATTGTTAATTTATCGACAAGCGTTTAACAAAGCGACGAGCAATTGAAAACAAACGAGTATTAGCTCAATGATATACCGAAATCATCTCCAAAGGCTAAAAGTATCGAGTTTGAATCCAACTCAACGCCAATTAAACAGGGAAAAAAAAAAAAAAAAAAGAAAGAAGAGCATTTGAGAATGATAATTTATGTCCAAACTACGGTTATGGATTCCATTCGCTCGAGTGGCATGCAGATAGGTGAATAAGTGGTGGGACTGGGGCATTTGTTAGTAGAAGGACCAGCTGGGGGCCTCTTTAGGGTCGTGGTAGTGAGTGTGAAAGAAAGTTGTGAAAAACAAAATGATTTTCTGATTAGTTATTTGGATAAGGTGAAAATGGGTGAGAAAGAAAATGAATCGAAAGGAAAATTTTTTGTTTGGATGTAGTGAGAAAGTAGATAGAAAATTGATATTTAAAAAATTACAATTATACCCCATACAAAAATTAAATTGAATAAAAACAAAACAAAACAAAACAAAATAAAATATTTAAATATGTTGATAAATTGATTTATCTTTTTAAATAAAATCTACATTGTATTTTCGTTGTTGTTCAGGTAGAATAGTTGTGCATGAGAGTGCCAATTGCTAATCACACCCACCCAATTAGGTCTTGTTTTATGAGGAAAAGAAAAGGGGATTTTTCCTTTGAGGTGTAAATGCAGTTGAAGACGCGTTGGCTCGGGGGTGGCTGCCTAATTGACGTGCCAATTAGAGGGATTCAGATTGACCATGGTTTGGATTTGATTGGTTTGAAACTCAACACGGAAGTTACTGGAGCGCGAGTCGTAAAGAAAGCTTTTAGAGTTGGTTGGTGTAGCTTCCAGCCAGATAGAGTAAACTTTTGAACATTGCTCGGCAATTTTGTTGCTAGAAATATCCCAGAAGTCCATTTTCACGTACTTCTTCTCTCACCCATTTGGTGAGGAAAAAAAATTGTGGGCCTTTTTGTGAATTTTCTCATTGATTTTTAACATGTTTCTTTCCCTTGTATCCAAACATGGGAAAGCTAACTTTTTTTTTTTTTTGGCTATTTTCATTCTTATGGTTTTCTTTTCACACGATTTTCCCTCAATCCAAGCAGGCTACTAGAGTTCAAAACACGATATCATTATACAATGAAATTAAGATAGAAGATGATGGTTCTTTTTTCTTTTTTTTTTTGGGGAAGAATTCCACTTCACACAACATATCTGAATAGTGGAAGACCCTGACATCTGATAATATTACATATTTACATCCATCTATATATCGTTGTAACATGACGGAGCATTGGGCGGCAGGAAAATTTGGCTCTATGCTGTAAGCCGTATCTACCTTTTTCTGTTACCATTTATATCTATGCCATTGTTGGGTTGCGAAAAACTAGAATGTTTGGTATATTACTCGCGTCTTTTTCTAATCAATATATGTTATCGTTTGTGCATCAATACATTTTAACTTGGAACCGAATTCCTCAGTAACCTTTGATGTTTCACATCACTCGTGGAGATTGGCCATGTCTGCTGTCTAGCCAGTGTCCTTCGCTTGCCTTCCCTCCTGCATACAATCCCATGTACTTCGTTCACTACTGCTAGGTTAGCTCTCGTTTTCTCGTCGGCGGGGCATTGGAGGAGGACATATACGTGAGGTTGTGGCGCAAGCGTGCCGTGTATATGTATACAACAATGATTTGCTCATTGTTGGATATTTATGCTTGAAAGTATGCCAGAGTGCTCTATTCGCATTCACATCCACGCCTTACATATCCATGTATATTATCAATTATTTAGCAGTACATCCTGAAATGAAAACACAATAAGATACCCATCAAGTGATAAGACTACCAACAGAAAAAACAAACACAAACGTTTTTTTTTTTTTTAAAAAAGAAAAAAAAAATAAAAAATGGGTCTAGAATTTCATTGCCTCCACCCCGATGCACTAGCAATTGATTTAATTTACTCGTAATTAGCTATGGGAATGAGAAAAGACCACAAAATTTTTCCTTTTTTTTTAATCCATTTGGAGTTCTGTTGACATTTTCCTTTCACTTTTCATATTTTATAATAATTCATTAACAACATTAGCCCAATCCCCGGAACATGCGCTACAGTCCCGGGTGAAGCAGAAGGAGAGTGGACATGGAGGTGCCCTACTTATCAATGACGGAGGAAGACAGAGATAACGTAACAGGAGCATTAATGACGTCACGTCTCCAGTTTTACATATTAAAATATTAAAATTTCATTTTTTTTTAATCAAAATATAATAGTACGTGCGTAATGTGTAACAAGAACTACAAATACGTGCAATAAAGCATCAAGAGTGCCATAACAGTCATAATATTACAAACAATATTGAATTTACTTAATATCATAATTATTACATTAATTTGACATTTAATTGTATATTATGTCATTTTGTATATATTATCATTTGAATATTATTGTAATGCTTATGTCTAATTTGTTTTTTACATTTTGTCATATTTTGACAAAAAAAAATTAAATTTTTTATTGTGTGATACAAATGTCACTTTTGATATTTCTCTCTATCTTCTCTTTAATTACGTAATAAAGTAAATTTAATTTACCTTAATTTACTTATTAGAAGAAGAAAAGTTATTAACATAATCACTTACTAATTTATCATTCATATCAAAAAAAAATATTTTTTAATATTTTCCATTACAACTTCTTAAAGGTTTTTACCCTCTTCATTACACTAATTTTAATTTATTTGCTTTTAAAATGAAAAAAAAAAAAAAAAAGTTTTTTTCTCGCCACTTTTTGCAAGCTTCATAATATTGCCCTTGTTTTTTAAATGGTACATTGGAAAACAAATTTAAATTTTTTTTTAAGAGTGATTAGCCAAGTTAGATGTTAGATAAAATAATAATAATAATAATTGATTCTTTTTGCTTTTCTCAATTTCTTTATATTTCTTTTTTCTTCGACATGTTTTTATTTCTTGACGATGCCAACCACAGGTACGAGCTTCCAGCTTTTGCTTTTCGAGTTTTGAAGAGACAAAACAAAGATGGAAAGATGGCAACGGAAAGTGGCCAAATTCAGTGGAGAACGGGGCAGCGAGCCGATCGAAGGGTCACAACTTACGAAACAACTTGCAATGAGAATCCCACAACGGTAACCGAAAGAAAATGCGCGCAGGAAATATATAAGGATGAATTGTAGGGAGTGCCTGGCAATATACAAATTCATGATGATAACAAGACTACAACACTCTTTGGCCAACCATCCATGCCAATACAAGAATCTGCCTCCTGCAAGATGCGATGGAGAAGTATGAAATAATGGCACAAGCCACGATTGCAACAATGCAACACCCTAAGATTAGCAAGAGAATGATAATTTGAAAAAAAAAAAAAAAAAAAGGAAATGATGTTTAAAATTAGTTATTGATTCACAAGTTCCACACTTCATTTCAGTCTGCTAGGAAAAAAAAATTATACAATAAAATATGAATTGTATAAGTTGAAAAATGGGTGAAAAGAGAAAATAACTAGAAAAGAAAATTTTTTGTTTGGATATTATAAGAAGGTAGAAAGATAGAAATTTTGATATTTATACAATTACAATTATACCTCTATATAAAAATTTAATTGAATAAAAACAAGAAAATAATAAAATATATGTATACATATGTTGTTAAATTGATATATATCTTTTTGAATAAAATCTACAGTGTGTTTTGCTTGTTGTTCAAATAAAATAATTGTGCACGAGAATTGCAATGGCTAATTACATCTACCCTCTTAGGTCTTGTTTTCAAAGTTTTCAAAGTCGAATCGAAAGGAGGATTTTTTTTTCCCATTTTTCCTTTGAGGTTAGTTGGAGTTGAAGGCGCGTTGGCTGGCTAACTGACGTGCCAATTAGAGACATTCTGATTGACTATGGTTTGGATTTGATTGGTTTGAAACTTAGCACGGTAGTCATTGTAGCGTGAGTCGTTAAGAAAGTTTCTAGGGTTGGCTGATGTAGCTTCCAATCAAATAGGGGGTAAACTTTTGAAGATAGTTTGATAATTTTGTTACCGGGGCTACCCCAGAAGTCCATTTTCTCGTGATTTTCTCACCCCGTTTGGTGAAAAAATAATTAAAAAAAGAAAAATTTATAGGCCCTTTTGTGAATTTTCTCACTGATTTTCCACTTCTTACTTTCCATTGTGTCCAAGCATGGGAAAGGCGACTTTCTCTGCAATTTTTTTTCTTACGATTTTCTTTCACACGATCTTCTATCGATCCAAACAGGCCATTAGAGTTCAAAACATGATGTCCTTATACAATAAAACTAAGAAAGAAGATGACAGTCTTTTTTATTTTTTATTTTTTTTTTTAAAAATTTTTTTTGGAAGAATTCCACTTCTCACGACATATCTGAATAGTGGAAGACGCTGACATTTGATAATATTACATATTGACATCCATCTATATATTGTTGTAACATGACGGAGCATTGGGCGGCAGGAAAATTTGGATCTATGCTGTAAGCCGTATCTCCTTTTTTCTGTTACCATTTATACCTATGCCATTGTTGGGTTGCGAAAAACTCGAACGTTCGGTATATTACTTGCGTCTTTTTCCTCTCGGTATAGGTTATCCTTCGTGCATCAATATATTTTCAACTCGGAACCGAGTTCCTCAGTAACCTTTGATGTTTCACATCACTCATGGGGATTGCCCATGTCTGCTGCTGTCTAGCCACTGTCCTCCGCTTGCCTTCCCTTCTGCATAGAACCCCATGTACAACGCTCACTCCTGCTAGGTTAGCCCTCATATTCTCGTTGGCGGGGCATTGGAGGAGGACAAATAGGTGAAGTTGCGGCGGAAGTGTGCCATATACATGTATACAAAGATGATTTGCTCATTGTTGGACACTTATGCTTGCAAGTATGCCAGATTGCTTTATTTGCATTCACATCCACGCGTTACACAATGGGTTTTCTGTGTCTCCTGCCTCTGTGTGTGTGTAATGTATTATCATAATGTAGCAGTACATCATGAAATGAAAGCGCAATGGGCTAGCTATCAATTGATTAGACTACTAACCCAAAAACAAACACTAATACTTCAAAAAAACAAAAAAGGAAAAAAGATGGGTCCAGAATTTCCAGCTCCCCCACCCACCCCGGTGCACTAATAATTGATTTAATTTGTTGGTGATTAGTTATGAGAATGGGAAAAGACCACGTCATTTTTACTTCTCCCTTTTTTTCACTCATCCGGAGTTATGTTGACATTTTCCTTTCACTTGTCATATTTAATTATAATTGATTAATAACATTAGCCCAATCCTCGAAACATGCTACGGTTTATGGTGAAGGAGAGTGTGGAGTAAAGTTTAAGAATTGGAACAACAATTAAATTAAAAATTTTAAAATTTAAGTAATTTAATTATTTTACTCAGAATTTAATTAATAAAATTAATATGAAAAAATTAATATTATATATATTTAAAAATTTAACACAAAATATATTATAATTTCATATATTCCTATTAAAATATAAATAAATATAATATATATATATATATATTTTTTAAAATTTTTACAAATTATGATTTTTTTAAAATAATAGAATAACATAATTTTTATTTTTAAAAAGTTAAAATATTAAAATAAATATATATTATCACTTTTGACTCTATGACAAAGAGTATTATTTGTATTTTTTTTTTTGTGATTTGGGTTTAAAGTTTATAATCTTTATAATTTTTTATAAATTTTTAAAATTAAAAACTTTTAGTCAATTTATTAATTTATAATTTAATTAACATTAATTTTATTAATTTGATTAATTAATCTAATTTAATTTTGAGAAGATTAGAGTGGAAATAAAGGTGCCAAACTTTTTTATGGATGTGAGCTCTTACGAAAGATTAGACTGTTATCCCTGCTGTAATTTTTATCCTGATTATTCTTCCACTCTATATCAGTGACTTACCAAGACCGACTTCTGTCCATGCTCATTGCAGTTAAGATCCTTTCTGTTTTCGCAATTGAGGACCAATCTCGATTTTGCCTATAAATATTAGAGTTTAATTAGTTTTAATATTTTTTTATTAATTTGAATTTGAAAATCATTATATACACATAATAATACAAAAATTATATTTTTATATAATTATAAATACCTAATTTTACTTAATTATTGATATTAACTTAAATTAAATTAATTTGACTATTATTTGAATATTAATTAATTACTATTGTAGGTTAATTTCAACGTAGGAAACCCATATGCATGCCTCCGTTACCATTTGGGAGAAAGCCCACGTAGGCCTTAATTCACGGCTTGAAGTCGGCTGTTCATGTTAGAAACCAAGTCTTGTATTATTGTTTATTGTGATCTAATAATTAAAAATTTTGTTCATATTATAAAAATTGTGAATTTTTTTATTATTAAATATATGTTTAATTCTTCAAATTTTCACTAATAATTAGTAATTTTTATTAAATATTATAATTTTTTTATTTACTATACCACACGGATAGTGTAATTCTTATTAATAAATGAGAAGAAGACTACTTCTATTTTGTTGACAAAAGAGTAAAATAATAATAATAAATAAAGTCATGTTAAGATGGAGTTTCGATGGACGGTCACCGTGATGCGACAATGTGTCAATCATATGAAAAGGACGGGTAACAGTTAATTCGAGCAATCTTTAAGTGGTCACCAAATTTGGACGACATAAGAAGAACATGACATGACATCGCGTCTTTAAGTTTCACATGTTAAAGATATTAAAAATTTTAAATTTTAAAATTTTTTGTACAAATATATAATAAGAGGATGTGTACGTTGTGTAACAGGAACCATAGATAGGTAGCACAAACTTTGTAATGACCATCGTAATAATACACAGATGTATTAAATTCGCTTAATATTATTTTTATTACATTAATTTGACATTTTATTACACATTATATCATATTTTGTATATATTATCATGCTATTTCACTTTTTTAATAACTCATTTAATATTATTATAATATTTATTGTATATTATATCATATTTATTTTTCATATTTTATCATACTATAATAAAAAAATTATGTAATAGAGAGTTGATTTCTGATTGATCTCTATCTTCTCTTTCTACTTACTTAATAAAGCACATTTAATTCACCTTAATTTAATTATTAAAGGAAAAGAGTTATTAAAATATAATTATTAATTATTATTATTAAATATTATCTACGTAATCGCTCGTTAATTTGTCATTCGTGTAAAAATATAATTTTTAACATTTTCCAATATAACTTCTTAAAGTTTTTTACCCTCTTAATTACACTATTTTAAATTTCTTTACTTGTGGAATGACGGAAAATAATTTTTTTTTGCCCCTTGTTGTTGGAAGCTGCATGTACCGTCTTAGATTTTTATTTGGTACATCGGAAAGCACATTCACCTTTCTTCTTTTTTTTTTTAATTTACTAATAGTTAGTAATTAGTTTGATTTGATGTTAAATATTAAAAAAATAAGAGAAAGTACAAATTTAAAGAAATTGCAAAGAATAGTTTACACTCAATCTATGTTCTCATGTGAAATCCACGAATTTAAGAAAGAGAATGTAAATTCGAAAATACTGTAACCGATACTTTACATCTCAATTCACATTTTTATGCAAAATCTAGAAATTGTAGAAGTTTGAAAGGAATTGAACTCGAATTCCCAACATTTCCAAAGAAGTATGCCACTTTGGCCGCCGTGATGCTTGGAAAACATATATACACTAGATTCAAGATATGCACAAGGCATTGGAAAAATGGGGAAAAAGGCAGTATCACTGACAAAAATAATGCTCGAGGAATCGATTCCTTTGCTTTTCTCAATTTCTTTATACTTCTTTTTTTTTCTTCAACTTGCTTTTTATTTTTTTTCTTCTTTATTAACAACGTCAACCATAGGTACGAGCTTCCGAGCTACTTTTCGAGCTTCCAGATTTTGCTTTTTGAGTTTTGAAGAGACAAAAACAAAGATGGAAAGATGGCAACGAAAAGGTGGCCAGATTCGGTGGAGAACGAGCCAGCGAGGCGATCGAAGGATCACAAATTACAAAACAAATTGAATTTAGAGTCCCACAACGGGAACAGAAAGAAAACGCACAGAGGATGGCCAGAACCTAGATTCTGCAATTTTAAATATTATTATTATTTTTTTAATTTTAAGTCTTTTCTCTTAAAAAATGAATGACGTGTGACAACTATAACATAATGTATAGTAATCATTACATAATCTACAATGAGTTATCTAACAGTACATTCCATATTTTGTTATAAATTGTACACTATGGAACAGAAAGAAAATGCAAGAAGACAGGACGCGGATCTCACAATTTAAAAATTATATATTTTTTCAAATTTTAAGTTTCATATTACTTTAAAAATTGATAATGTGAAACAATCATAATACGTAATAATTATTATATAATATATAATAAACTATAAAATAATATATTTTATATTCTATTATAAATTTTATTATATTTGTTATACAGTTTAATAATCTTGTTGCATATTGTTAAATGATAAACTTCGAGTTTTAAAAACTAGAAAAATCATTTTAAAAAAAAAAATTGAAACTCACGTGACACATCACTTTGTATTTTTTATTTAAATTTTATATTTACATACTTTTTTTTTTAATTAATAAATACATGTCATAAAACTTAAGCTGAAATCAAAATAGTAAGTAAAAGCAACAAAAGATCCAATCAATTTAGCTTCGGGTCAGGTTGTTATAGCTTGCAGTTTAATTGGGTTTCAGTCATTAAGGTTTTGTATGTCAAAGTTGAATCTTTTGGACTTCATGTTATTTTGAGTCAAATATTTCAAGTTTTGAATGTCTCTCATGTTAATTATATATTTGAAATAAAAAGATAATATATATTCCTAGCATATTAAACATTGCACATTAATATCACTATACGACAATTTAATCTAGGAATGAATAATCCAAACTTTTAAGGCTAAATTTAGATCTTTGGATGTTATAATACACATAACAATGTTTGTTATCAATGTATTACAAAATCAATTACAAAGAAAAATACTATAAATTAATGTGTATATTTATTTTACTAATTACATTGAATAATTTGATTTACAATTTGTTAAATATGATGTTATAGTAATTATATTTAATATATTTGTTTAAGTTTGTTGACAAAATATTAATTAAGATGGAAAAATAATTTGATTTTAAAGTTGTATATATTTGAACAAAATGTAAAATAATTTCATAACTTCTAAAAATTATCAAAAATAAACAGTAGTTTCATTAACATTATATTATCATTGTTTCCTTTTGGAAAATAAAAGGTGGGGTGAAAGGCACAAAATGACAACATTTTATCTTATTCTTGATTTGTTCTCAGGTATAGCTCAAAATTTTGGCATTAGATTAAAGATGCATGCATGCTCCTTTATCTCAAATTTACATCAAGAAAGCATGGTTTTTTTTTTCTCTCAATTACTAATATCACTAGATTAATAAAGTTAGGCTATTTCCCTCTGTTTATAATATCAACATTATAATAATCTTAAAATGTGACTTATATTTGAGTGAAAGTAAGTTAAATAAGGAATAATGTTACTAAATTGAAAAATTATAAGAAAAAAAATAATCATGTCGATATTGTATTTTAATTGTTGCTTGTAGACAAATAAAGGTGAAAAAAAAAATTAATTTAGTCAATGTGAAGTAAATAAATGAATCAATAAAATAAAATTATTAATGTATTATTGGTCATAACAGCTATTTGAAACTCTTTACAGAAGTTAATATATTTTGACAAAGTAGGAAAATGATGTTATAAATTTTATCACTTAAAAGAAACACAAACCATTAGTCTAAATTTAATAATGGATATTTGTTGTTTTTTTTTTTAAATTTATTAAATTGTAAATTATATAATAAATTAAAAATTATTTTTAAAATAAAATAATTTATATTTTATAAATTAGTTTTTTATCAAAATAACGCATTATTAGTTAGAATTGAAAGATTCCATCAAATGACGTGATAGGCCGATTGACTTTTCCACAACATAAGACAAAAAAATATACAATAATAATTGAGTTGCATTGGTATCGTGTTACTCGATTAAGTTTGTTAGCCTTGAGAGTGTTATTAGCACAAATTAAAAATCCAAAATAAAATAACAATTCTTCTAAGCTCTTCTTAGAAAGAAAATTTCCCATAAGTTATTCTTTTATTCTCCATTATTCATCAAACCTGCCATTGGAGTTCCAAGTAACAAAATAAATTAACTTAAAAAGATTCGTAAAGCTTAATAATAATACATGCTTTTTTTTTAATATTTTCCCACATTTAATTTATTCATTAATATAACCCAAAAGTCTCCAATACAAAAGAAAATCAAAACACATTTTAATTTCATTTGGTTTTTTAATAAACAATTACAAACCATTGCAGAGAAAGCGTAAACCAAAAGCTCGTTGAGAGTACAAATTAAAAAAGAGAGGACGTTGAATTTGTGAGGTCGATACAGTCTCGTTGAAACTCGGAGGAGCTCGCTCAGTCGTCTCTCTCTAACCTCAGATCTCGAGTCCCTAGATTTCCAAAACCACCACCGAAGCGGTGCTTGTCATCTTTGTCTCTCTCCCATTATTATCTTCTGTTGGTTCTGACGAGTCCATTTCAGCGTCGTCTCCATCTCCGCTTCCAACTCCTCCAGCTCCAATGGTGGTCAAGCTAGTTGCCCTTCCCCCGCCACCTCCACCTCCGCCAAGGGGGACTAGACAGTGGACGGCAAGGGTCAGAGGAGTCCCAAAGGTGGCAGAGTAGTGTTTGGTTAATTGTGTTCTAGGGTTTCTTTTTGTTTTCGAATTTATATAATTTGATTTTTCTTTTAATATCATTATTTAATTTAATTTATGTGAAAATTTGAATTTGAATTATCTAAGACGCTTAAGTCCAATAAACCCAATTGAGTAACATAACATTTATACCACTTATTCGTCTTTTTGTCTTATATACACATTGTGTGAGGAGATTAGTACGTTATATCAAAATATTTAACAAAATTTATTAATTTTAATTTATAGTGTGTTGCTTTTGATAAAAAGAGTATAAAAAGTTAATTATATTCTAAAAATAGTGTTAGATTTACTACAATTTACAAAATTACAAGCATTTTTTTGTATATAAACTTTAATTTAAAAGGTAATAGTTATTTAAATTAAAAATCAAATAAAATAATTTTAAATTAAAAATAAAGAATTCAAAAAAAATATTTATTTATTAAAGTTAATTATAATTATAGATCGATTCCAATATTTACAATTTCTGGGGGGCTATTTCTGATGTCTAAGGATTTTAGATTCGGATAATTTGGATTAATAATGGATCATTCATTTGTCTGGTTCAAATCTGGCATATTATTCATAGAGAGGACGAGCGTTATTTAATCAGTATAATTGGAAATGGGAAGGAGTCTCGATTTCAAATGGGTAGGTACTTTGGTGGGATCAGTGGAAGTCAGCTTTTTGCTGCTTTATAATCGCAGGGTCACGATCCAACCGAGAAAAAATTGAATGATGCGGTAGATCGCAGAACAAAGCCCAATGTGGTAAATTATGCATCGAGAACTGAGCCGCCTCACGTGTTGCGGTTTTACTTTCTGAGAGAGGACTACTTGTCTTTTGTGTACATACAAACGGATAGGTTAAAACTTTTTGAGAGGGGATTTTTGTCTTTGTGTACATACAAATGTATAGGTTAAAGACTTCTGAGGCCTTAAAAAAAAGGGAACAAACTCTATAAAAAAGTTAAGAAAGACACTTAGCTTTTTCAACCCTCCAAAGTCCTAACCCAGCCAAGCCAGCCTCGCTAGGGGGGGGGGGGGGGGCACTGTGTACCCAATGCTTGCCTGCCTCCTAATTTTACCCTCCCCCCCCCCCCCCTTAGATTTTTTCTTACCTTGCCTCGTAACATGTGTTAGTCGCTTTTACCTTTTTCCAAAACCCTGCTGCCTGCCTGGGGTTGCAGTCTCTTGTCCATTTCTCCCATTTAATGTACAGTAATTGACGCTTTTACACCCCCCAATCTCATTACCATTGAACAATGGCCCTCCCATCTCACCCCCAAGGAGAAGAAGGCAAGAACCCCATCCCCATGTATGTGTGTCGAAGTCAAACAAACTAAATCATTTGTCATTGCCAAGGGATGGAATCTAATCGCCTTTTTTTTTTTTTTTTGGGTACTCCCAATTTTTCCTTCCCTTTAAGTTAAATAGTTTTCTCTTTGACTTGGTCACAGTGTCCAAAAAATTCAAAAAAGAAAAGAAAAGAAAAGAGCTACCCGTTTTTGAACTTGTCTTGTATGCCGGGGTCCGAAATTCTTACCTTCAAAGTTCAAGCATTAATCTCTATTTTGGTTGCCCTTTTTCCTAAAGTTTTGCCAACAGTAGCAGCGTGTCGCTTTTGGTAGTGAATTTATATACACTATTCCGATATTAAGAGTATTTGCGCCACTGCCATAATATAAGAATCATGTCACATCTACGTTTTTCTTTTTAATTTTTTTTTTTGTTTATCATTTTTCATAGAAATACCTTAAGCGACAATCTTCACGTTAAATTGTAAAGTACCTGAAGTCTCATCCGAGCATAAATGGAATGAGAGTTCATCCAATTTATGTATTGTTTTCACTTTAGTTACTTACGTCCATTGTATCAAACTAGCTTGTCACCTGGAGGTCCTCAGAGATTCTGATTCCTAGTCCTCTCATATCATTTTTCTTTTTCAAAGAAATAAAAATTTCTTAAGCTTGTTAGCATGAAGCCAGAAAATTCTACCTGTGTTAGTCTCAACACTCACGAGTCTACTTTTGACAAAAATGATTGATTTGGAAAAAATTCTAACACTTGAACCTACCTAATAAAGGTACCAAAAAAAAAAAAAAAAGGACCTACACTACAGATAAGATCTGATGTGTAGCTATGGGTATCTTCAAGAGTAAGACCCACGAATCATCTTGTCAAATACGCGTACCCCAGCAATTAAAATAACCATGTGGCTTCTAGTTAAACCATTCTGTCGCTATAATTATAGTAGTAAACTAACTTACGCAAATGGAATCCTTTTGCTATAAATTGAACGAAGCAAAGCCAAATTGATATGAGACGGATTTTCCAAATGTAGAGTGGTTGCTTCCTTTGTGGGTGGGAGTTGTGTTTTTGAATGTGACATTTCCCAATCACTACAATCCGTGTATCACTAGGATGAGCTCACTTAATTGATTTGCAAAAACTGACCTCACTTCTTGTTCCAAGAAAACAAAAAAAAAAAAGAATGAGCAGAACAATGAATCAAATTTATACAATCGGACCATCTCAATTGATTTAATATTCTCAGTGCTCCACGTAAGTAGCCTTGAAATTGATTATCAAAGACCAAGAAAGGGAAGAAAAAAGGAACAAAATCCACAAATTAAAGGAAAGGAGAAGATCAATGCAAGTCCTTGTAGTTTTCGCAATAATCTTTCACCCCAGTTCAATATTGTTCTTTAGATTCCTTAAATTGGACATCTTATACTTTCCAAGGATAGAGTTTAATCTTTAGTAGCTAAAACTAAGATTCTAAAGATTCTACCATTAGCACCAATGACTTTAAAAAATTTTATTAGTGGGGGCAACATATACTGACATATATTTAGTAAAAGGCATGTATTTGTCAAAAAAAAAAAAAAAAAAAGCTAAAGTATATTATGGTGTACCCATATGAACATAAAATTTCACTAAGAAGAAATTACAGTAAATGTTAAATTTTAAAAAATACTAATCCAAAGTTGCCAAAAAAAACTTGTTAATTATATAAATGCATGGAAGATTTATTTTGTGATATTTGATTGAAAAGGTACTTAAAATAAGGACTTACAGAAAATAAGTAAAAAAGAACCGCATCGCACAATACAATGTGTCCGTTGGTAAACAGGAATTCAATTATACCGTCATTAAAGGTATTTGTATCGGTGATTGATTTAATGTAATTTCCTGGTACAAATTATCAAAAATCCATTAAGTGGTTTAACCAAAATAATTACGGCCCATCACTCTTATATACCAATTTTTTGTTTCTTTTTTACCCTGAATTTTAACTGGGCATTTTGACCAGATAAAGACAGCACATGGCATCGACGGCTACGGAGTACGTGCAAACGTTCCATCTCCCTTTTAACATTTTATCCTTCTCAACCGGTTCCATTTGTTGCCAAGTAAAAAAGCACTATATATCTTCCAAAATCAAGGGCTAATATCAGGTAACTATTACTGCTCGTTCCCAACGTCCCAATGCTTAAATTAATTAAGAACATGGAAACAGGTTTTTATCCAATAAGCGCCATTAATTATCCGTGTCATTTTCTTGTCCTGCGCAACCCGTGATTAATTAGTAAGCCCAATAAAACTAAAAAAATGAAAATAAAAACTAGAGAAAAAGACACATAGATTTGTGTTGACTGCATGAAGACCGACATGTATGCCCGTGGCGTGACTAATTAGACACCCTTTTTGGCAATTAATTAATGAAATTAGACAAGACAGAAGAGGGACATTGTGGGCGAGAAAATTGAAGTTGTTGAATAGTAAAAAGAAGAAAAAAAAAAATCAAATTTATGAAAATTGAAGCACATGCATTTGGGGAAGTGACATTAGGGGCAGCAAAGTATAATTAAGTGGGTAGGGGACAAGAGATGATTCTCGCAAGGGTCGTTGATCAGAGTGTGAATCTAAAAGAGGTTAAACAGGCACCGACGAACTAAGACTAACAACCCCCATCTTCTCCAACATGCCACTTCTAGCCTAGCTGCTCAGTTTGCTTTGCTCAAAACCTTGTCAGCACCACCCCAACATTTTAATTAATTACATCTCTCTCTCTCTCTCTCTCTCTCTCTCTCTCGCGTTCTTTGTATAGGATTAGTATCCAACTAGAGTTTAAGAATAGTCAATTACGATCCCACGTTGGCATCCTGAACAAAAGTATATAACGAAGAAGGTCATTTAAAAATAGCCTCTCCTCCAGTTAGCATTTAGCAAGCGATTGACAGAACCCCTCGTCACCCCCGTAGTAGCATCCCCCTCCTTTTGCTTTATTTTTCTGGGTTATGAAGAGGACTCGGAAGCCTCCAAAGGCATAGGCCACGCCATGTTTACTAATTAATTATAGACAGAAAAGAGAAGAAAAGGAGAGAGAGAGGTTTGGCATCAATTGTCATAGGAAGGCGTGTGCTGGGTTGGATGAGAGAGAGTTGTGATGTGTTGTGTTGTGGGTTAAAGCACATTGAAGTGTGGAAGGATGTTAGAATCCCAACATTTTCTGCTCAATTAGCTTCTGTCCCAACCCTCACGCCATTTTCTGCTTTGGTTGCTCTCTCTTCTTCTCCATCTATTTGTAATTACTTATCATTAGCTGCTTGCTTGCTAGCTAGCTAGCGCCTCCACCTTCCATTTAATTATTTTTAGCTATTGTTATCTCCTCATCCTCCTCAAATTGGAATGAGGACGATATGCCAAAGTCTAGCTACCCTTGCATTCGCATTTGCTCGCCTGTCCTAATAATCTGCTTCGCGACGCTGATGTAACTGGCAATGGCGGCAAAAGCCCATTGACAAGCGCTTCCCTCGGCAACGGCAACGGCAACGTTACTGCCCTCGACTCCGCCCGGCCACGATAAAACAACCGCCAACGAAGACCCGTAATAGTGATAGACGGGAGTACTAGTGGTGAGAACAGGATGGTGAGGAAGAGAATGGCTTCTGAAATGATGGAACTGCAGAGCATCCAAAATCAAAGGTGCTCGCGGCCGAGCAGGTTCGGTGGTGGCGCCGCCATTGATGCGCTCTCGGAGACGGAGGGCAGTGTCAATGTTAATGTTAACGTAATTGGTTGCTGCTCAACTTTGGGCAGCAGTATCAGCCCCGAAAGCCCAAGCCCAAACCAAAACCAAAACCAAAACCCATATCCTGTTCCAGTGCTCAACTACTCCACTATGACTATGACGACCATGCTGCCTCCTTCTTCTATGACCTTGACCTCTATGACGTCTGGCGGGTCATCCATGTCTGGCTCTGGATTGTTATCCACCTCTACCCCTACGGCAATCAACTTTACTAATTGTCATGACATCCATCTCTCATCACCAACACCCCAGCAGGCCCAGCCGCCGCCAGCCGTCTGTGGCTTCTCCGGCCTTCCCTTGTTCCATCCACCCGAAAGTGAGATAATAAGGAACCGTACCACCCCCACTATCAGTTCCCCAGCAGCTATTCCTTCCAGTTCCATGGAAGACAATAACTCGGCTACAGCTTGGATTGACGGCATCATAAAAGACCTCATCCACAGCAGCTCCAGCGTCGTCTCTATTCCTCAATTAATCCAGAATGTGAGGGAGATTATCTATCCTTGCAATCCAGGACTCGGCTCCATCCTTGAGTTCAGGCTCCGAGCTCTAACGGATCCAATCCCTCCCAGTTATCCTCCTCCAGTAGTAGATAGGAGAAGGAAGGAAGCAGTGCTACCAGTACCGCTGCCTCATCATCATCATCATCTAAAGCACTATAATCATGGACATGGGCAAGGACAAGGGCAAGGGCAAGGGCAAGGGCAAAGCTCTTCTGCAGCTGGCCTTACCCTCAATCTTGAAAATGTCCCTGGTTGTATATCCTTAGCAGGATCTGCTGCTGCCGTTGCTCTCACTTCCCCCAACCCACACATCCTTAACCAGTACTCCACCAGTGGCAGATCAATCACAATACCTCCAGTTTCTCAAGAGAACAACCAACAATTTGTCCATCTTATTCACGATCAACAAGAAGAACAAGAAGAAGAAGGAATCCCATCTTCTAATTTGGCTGCACTTGCACCGCCTCTTGGTCAAGGGCATCCGCAGCTGCCAGAGCAGGAAAAATCTTCATCCAATGAAACAGAACAAGGAGCCGCTGCTGCAGGCACAGGCTCAGTAGCTGCTTCTGGTAATACTACTACCATTGATACGAGAAGAGAAAAAAGGGAAGAGATGCAACAGCAGAAGAGAGATGAAGAAGGCTTGCATCTCCTAACTTTACTCCTCCAGTGCGCGGAGGCGGTCTCTTCCGACAACCTCGAGGAAGCCAACAGGTTGCTACTTGAAATCTCCGAGCTCTCCACGCCCTTCGGAACATCAGCTCAGCGAGTGGCAGCGTACTTCTCAGAGGCAATGTCCGCAAGACTGGTCAACTCGTGTCTGGGAATCTATGCGACGCTGCCATCATCATCGGTGCCCCTCAGCCACGGCCAAAAGATGGCCTCCGCCTTTCAGGTGTTCAACGGAATCAGCCCCTTTGTCAAGTTCTCGCATTTCACTGCAAATCAAGCCATTCAGGAAGCCTTCGAGAGGGAAGAGAGGGTGCACATAATAGATCTGGACATCATGCAAGGGTTGCAGTGGCCGGGGCTCTTTCACATCCTGGCCTCGAGGCCCGGAGGACCCCCATTAGTACGTCTCACCGGGCTTGGTACCTCCATTGAGGCTCTGGAGGCCACCGGCAAGCGATTGTCCGACTTCGCCCAAAAGCTGGGCCTTCCCTTCGAGTTCCTCCCCGTGGCTGATAAAGTTGGGAATCTGGAGCCGGAGAGGCTCAATATAAGCAAGAGAGAGGCCGTCGCCGTCCATTGGCTGCAACACTCTCTCTATGATGTTACTGGTTCCGACACCAATACCCTCTGGCTGTTGCAAAGGTCCGTCCATGAACGCGCTTTCCAATACCTAGTTAATAAATAGTATATAAAGCTGATAGCCATAGTCTTTTGATTTTTGAGATACTGCATGCAATGTGTACACACGATCCCATGAATAAAGTCAACAATCTCATCTTTTCTAGCTTTTTCTAGCTTTTCCTTTCCTTTCCTTTCCTTGCGCATGTGTTGGTTTGGGTTGTTTATATATATATATATATATGCTAATATTATTATATAATATTAACATGTTGCACTTGCAGATTGGCACCCAAAGTGGTGACGGTGGTAGAACAGGACTTGAGCCACACGGGATCCTTCTTGGGGAGGTTCGTGGAGGCCATACACTACTACTCGGCGCTGTTTGATTCTTTGGGAGCAAGCTACGGAGAGGAAAGCGAGGAGAGGCATGTTGTGGAGCAGCAGCTGCTGTCGAGAGAGATACGCAATGTGCTAGCCGTGGGAGGGCCTTCCAGGACCGGGGAGGTGAGGTTCCACAACTGGAGGGAGAAGCTGCAGCAGTCCGGCTTCAAGGGCGTGTCCCTTTCTGGGAACGCTGCCACGCAAGCCACTCTGTTGCTTGGAATGTTTCCCTCCCACGGCTACACCTTGGTTGAGGACAATGGCGCCCTCAAGCTTGGTTGGAAAGACCTTTGCTTGCTCACTGCTTCTGCCTGGAGGCCTTTTCAATTTCCTGCCGACACCACCATCGCCGCCTGCACCATTGCTAGTTGCTTTGCTACTGCTGCCACCACCTAGCTAACTTCATCTTCCATAGCTCTACCTCAGGCTTGCTATACTTTTTAATGCTGCGCTGCTGCTGCTGCTGCTGCTGCAGCATTGATCGATCATGATCATCCCTGCCCCAATGTCGGCCTTAATTTGGCAAGTCTTTCTTTCTGCACCACTGCTATAAATTTTGTCACCTCGCTTCATGCAATGAATTCAGAAAATTTTATTGTATTTTATTTTGTACTGGTTTAATTCCATTACGACAATAGTAACAATGTGTAGGAGGATCTCACTTTTGTTACACTCTTTCATTCGTATTAGGATTTTTTGTTTTCTTTGACTTTTGTTCTTTTAGAGGGGATCATGCTAGATCTATTTCAAGAAAGGGAATCTTTGTGCTATCCAATTTATTTGAGTTGAGTTTGCTTTTTGGTTAAAAGATACAACCAGAAAGCATCTAGAACGTGGGTTTTATTGAATTAAAAAAAATATATTTTTTGGCTTTTAAAATTTTAGTTTTTCAACCCAAATTAGTATATTTGTAATAAGAGATTTTTTCAATAATGAGTTACAAAAGTATCAAATACATTATTTGCATTTTTTTTTTTTTTGTTTTGGTTGTATATTTGTACATCTACTAGTTTTCTTTTTTCGGTGAGTTAAAAAAAAAAAAAAAGAATTTCAATGACAGCTACATTTTAGATGCTTTCTAGTTAAATTGTGGAGCTACAAACTTTTTCTGGTTTAAGTTATAGTCGAGATGGCCACACAGACTTTGTAGCCTGGGGGAGGTCGGGGAGTCCAACCTTTTCTTAAATATCCACTGTAACGTGAGGTTATATTTGGGTGCTGTGCACTTTCTATGATGTTTTTGGATTTATCAATTTTTTCTTCACCAAGCGATGACAGACTAATTTTATATATATATATATAATATGCAATTAAAACATTTTTTTGATTGGTTGCGTTCCAATTTGCCCCTGGCGAGGTTCCGCGAAGACGATAAGAATGGCAATCGCTTCGTACAAAATGGTTGAAAGTACTCAAAAATTGCGGCCGAAAGGATGCTTTGAATTAGTAACAAAATTTCTATTAGAAATTAATTCTTTAGGATTGACTTTCACGAAACGAAGACGACGTTTTTTTTTTTTTTTTGTGCTAACAAACAGACGTTCCTGTCAGTCTTTTATGATCGTTTTAGTTCGAATATTGCTGATTTTTATCAAACTCAATAAATATTAATATAAAATAAAATTGCTTCCTTTCCTAAATTGTACACTCATTTTTATAATTTTTGAATTTCGAATCTTGAAGATAAATATTTAAATTATTAACTACTTGAATAACTCATTGGAACATAGTTTGATTATGACTAGTCCTTAGTTGGAATGCCAATAAAAAGAAGTTTTGCTTTTTTTTTTTTTTTTTTTAATTAACTGGTAAATATTAAAAGGGGCTGGTCGCTACCGGAAATAATTTCTCCCTGTTTACGTGGGGCCATTAGTTGCCGTGTATAGGCATGCTAGACCTGCCAAATCAACGAAGTGCATCGTCAAACAAAGCCATCGACAGTTATCGATTGGTCTGTGAATAATTTGCGTTTACCATCTGAGGTCGCAACTTAATGATAATTTGATGTGTTTTTTTTTTTTAATTATTTTATTGAATTGAATCTAAATTTTTTTATTGATTACTTGTCCTCAAATAATAAAAAAAATAAATAATTTGAACTTTTTTTCAGCTTATGTTAAAAAAATATTTAACAAGATATGAGACTCTCAAGTGATTATTTGATGTAAGATTTTAATAATAATTTTTCATTGATTTATATTCATATTCTTGTAAATGTGTCTCTCTATACATAAAAGGAAATTTATTATAATACGCACTGGATTCAATATGCGGTACGCGATAATGAGATGTAAAGAAAACTTGTTTGGAGCCATTATGGTCTAGACGCCGAATTCTCATTACAAAACAAAATTGAGTCAAAATCCCAAGCTAAGCCCGCAAAAATTATGACAAAACATCTCTTGCAATGTCCTTTTGTTTTTCGTGCCATAAAAAAGGAAAAAACTCACAAGTGGTGAGTGTTGTATTACATGCTGATCTGTGGCACATTAGTCTACCACACTTCATTTTATATTTTATTAGAAGTACTCAATGCAGATAGGTGAAAGTTGCAATTTATACATAACCCAGCTACTGACCAGTCCTGATGAACGAACAATTTGATAATTGATGTTGCTAAAAGAGATCCGCGTTACAGATCCATGTTTACAAGAATAAAAAACGCGATAACAAAAAATTGGCCCGCCAATTTTCTCATCATAAAATAGATCCACGTTATAGGGAGCCTGAAAATGAATCACTCTTTAAGGATACAGAACCAATTGCTTTCTCAATGATGATTTACATAATTAATGGCTACCTATTCTGCTTGAAATAAAGGATGAGTCGCACCTATATACAGAATTATTGTCAAGAATTCCAATCCACTCGCACAATCCATCCAAATGGCAGAGAACGTAGCTCTTCGTATCATTCTCTGCCTTTCCCAATAAATCACGGTTCCTACTCCCAATCTTCCCGGCCTGGTAACTCTAGCTGCCCTAAGTGTCTTCATCCACTTCAGTTTCACAAGAAAACATACCAAATAGCCTATTCCTCCTCTTTACCAAAAATTAGAGGCTATACTTTGTTACAACCCAAAACCCATCGAGAAATAAAGTTCGTACCAAAAATTCCGAGCACTGAAGAAATAAGTCTCCGCACTCATAAGTGTCTTAAGCCTTGAATTCTCCGTGAATTGGTAGAGGAACAAATCTGATTTGCAGCTCATCACGGATTTACCTTGCACTCGCTCAAGCGTTGATCTTCTTGGTTCAGAAACCTCTTCCAATAATGCTTATATTTCGGAATGCCCAGCTCAAGCCAAGGCTTCATGTTTCCATTGTAGTGCAAAACTGCAGCATTCTTGATGACTCTGTCATCAAGACCATAGTCATGACCCAGTCCTGACACAGCCCACACATCATCAAGGGCATAAATTAAGTCCTGAAAGGTAAGCAAGGTGGTGGCCAATGCAATCGCTTCAATTTGTCCTCCTCTCTTGCTAATCTGATCCCATGGAAAATCAAAATGAGTCAAAATCACGAACAATTTATTTTGGCTAAAGCTATTGTATGAAATGGTGGAAGCAACATATCTAAAAGGCAGGTCAATTTAGTTCATTCTTTTTTCATAGGTAACAGCTTTTCCGTACAAGATAAGTACTGTTAAAAAACTGGTTATTCCAAGCACAACAGCACGTAACATATCCTTTTTAAAATTTCACTTACCTCTTTTTCCAGTTTCCAATATGTTTCAGTAAGGGCTAGCTCTCTCCATCGAGCCAGATCAATCACATTTATTCCAGACATCCAAGCACAAGAACTTCTGCTATATCTCTTTCCAGCCATTAAAACATTTAGCTGACTCAACTGAACAGAACATAATTGCACGGCACCATTTACTTTCCCTCCCATGTCCAGCATCCACAAGTTGGACAAATCTTTCTGGACAACAACATCATCATCTAAAACCACGACTCTATTCAAGTTGTGCAATATATAAGGAAGCAGAAAATGAGCGCGTGAAAAAACAGACACATATTCTGTTTTATAGTTGGTTGCAGAAGGACCATCAACACCGTAAAAAGAAACTCGGAACTCTACAGGCAAGGAAATGCTTAACAAAGCCGCCTTATCTTGAATCTTCAGGTTAAGATTTTCAAGATTCAACACTTCAACCGTCGCTTTGTTGTATGTATTTCTCAAAAACCATTGTCTCGTTGCGAAGTAATTCTGGTGATCAGTCAGCACGTGAAATACCAGGTTTCCACTATCCTGAAACATGCAAGATAACCAATTCATATAGTTGCAAAAATTTTATAAACAATTAGGAAAATGGTGCAAGAGAGAACATACTCTCGCATGAGCAACAGTTGAGTTTACTACAACAGAAGATGCAAGAACATTGTTGGAGAATATGACATAATGCTGCAATGTGGGATCCAAGTATTTCTCAGACATAGAAAGCTCCATATCTTTCAAAGAAGACAGAAAGTATTCCATGGTGAGTTTCATAGACAGACAATGGAGACTCTTTGGCATGGTCTGGACTGCAACTTGGTAGAGGAAAGAACTCCGCTTCATGTGAAAGCCAGCTTCTTCTTCAGTCATATCATATATTTGTCTCAATTTCTTGTCAACATTATTACAGTCCACAGGGAATGATTTAGCTCTGGCTATTACAGCTTCCATTTTCTGTAGTTTCATCTCAATTCTGATGAAATACATAACTGTGGTTAGTGCAATGTGCAGGCAGCTTTGACAATGATGCACAAAAAGAGAGAAAAGTGGCCAAACAAAAAGGCCATCAAGCAATGTGTGAAGGCCTACCAAGGGCAATTAAGCTGCTTAGGTAATTTATGTAGGGAGTTTTGCCTACATATAATTTTGTAGCTTTACCTTTGATTTCAGAACTTCTATTATTTTGACAGGGAGGAGGAGAATGGGGAATGCTAAAAACATCCTTGACACTCCTTATTGCATCAGCTGACATATAACTAAAGCTTAAGGTGGCTGATTAAGAGGCATTCTGCAAACACTACAAATCAAAAGATAGCTGGTGCAGAACAGCAATAAAATAAAAGAAGTAGGAGAACAGAGGGAAAAAGAAAAGTTTAGAGCAAATAAGGGGGAATTAGAAGGAAAAAGAGGAAGAAAGGATTAAAATAGAATATATGGAAGCAATGCAGAACCATTTAAAAAAGAGATGGCCAAGAAAATGCCAATAATTATGTATAACAAAAAGGCTTAGTAATTAGCACATACAAAGAAATCCCCAACTCTAGAAATTGCAACTTAGAACTCGAGCAAATACTACCACAAGTAAAGCACTAAAGCATATGCTTAATAGATGAAATCCCTATAGATGTCCCCTATCCTAAATTCTGATCACCCAACTCTGATATAAGGCAGCAACATGGGAAACAGCGGCAAGTATGGGAAATGTGGCATAGACCCTAGCTGCTAATGATACTCAGGAAGGAAAAACACCACATGCAAGCAAACATGTGAGCAACAATTGGAGCTCAAAAAGGCATAATAGTAATCATTATTCAATGTGTGTACTGACCATGTGTGCATAAAGTCCATAATGTACAACAGCTCCATATTGCGCACTCAATACAACATTATGCTGCTGTTGAAATGTCACTGATGATGAAAATAGACACTAGGGTTTCAAAGTATCCTAGACTTACATAACTATCCAGGAGCCAAAGGTCAAGGAAGCCATCACATGTGCAATTGGTACAACTTCCTACCTAAGCTCTGCTCCAAAAATTTGAAACTCATTTATGTGCCTAAATAAGCCCAAAAGTGAGCATTGGAAATAAAAACCTCTAATACATAAAGATTGATTTTTTCTTGGAGGGGGATAATTGTACTAAATCCAAGCTACAGTTACTTTTTAGGAACTTAGAGCCAATATTTCTATATATTGAAGATAAGTTATAATAACTTTTCAGAAACAAAATGGTTTCTGCAGGCCACACAAATTCATGATATATTCTTTTTTTTTTTTGACCATCAATTGCACAGTACAAGTACAGCATAATTCCCACAAAACCAAGCTAATTCATGGCATCAAGAATATGCCGCGTAGAGGGCTTATTTCTTTCATTTCTTTGCATCATTATGTACTGATTGGCTATGCAAAGAGACAGTCCTGGATCATATGAAGGAAATCCCAGTGTGTAAGCATACATTTCAGTACCTCACCATAGCAGTTTCCTATTTCAATCTATGGCAAGACCAACTTGGGTCCTACAATTTAGAAAAAAAAGGGGGAAAAAACCATTTCTGATTTGCATTGCATCAATATTAAGCATAAATTTGCATCAGGTAGACAGATACTGATTTTGGTTCCCCTAGAGATATATTGTAGGTGCACATAACACTCTTGCTAGACGGATTAGAACAATACACTTCCCTGTCCAGCAGTGCTTATCTGATAGTAAATACTTCTAATTCACAGGCAGAAATAATTTAGTAATAGTGAATATGCTTGTGACTGTTTTGTAACAAAGCAAAGCCCATAATTAATAGGTCACACTGCTAAAGTCAAAGACATCATAAGAACTCACAATTACTTACCCTGGTGAAAGATCAGTGTCCATTGTGTTCTCACTAAGCACACGCTCAAATTCTTGAATATTTTGTTTCAACTCACGGGTCAAGTTGTTTTGTGCTGGAAGCTTTGCAATGCTTGGATAATATGCTCTAGCCACAAAAAGCTGATCCCTAAGTTTCTTCACCATGTAATCCTTCATCTTTTCTCTATGTTCTTCACGCCAGAGGCAATAACTCCCAAATTTTAACTCACATAATCTTTCAACCCCCTCAACTCGACTTTTCATTGATTCATTCACTCCAATTTTAGGGCCAGCTCCAGTGTACTGCAAAGAATGTTCAAAGTGTTTCAAAGACTTTAGAAAACATGTAAAATGACAAACAATTTTTCATGATTGCTCAGATGCACACATACATTTCTACTGAGAACTGGTTGCGGAACAGCTTCAGGTGGCACTGGAATATCTGTCAATTTTAGAAAGAAATACAAATCTTTAATAGGACAGAAACAACCACCTATACAATGTTGCAAGAACTCAAAAAGACCTTTTTTCTGTTCAAATTCTTCTGGTGTGCCTCTATCAATTTCTTTCCCCTCTGAATCATTTTGAAAATCTCCACGAGAATCCTGGGATGCAGAATAAAAACAGAATGGATTAAATGGGTTTTCCGAAAATCTAATTGCACATTGATTATCAAATAGGCAACAAATGCATCAACACCAAATTCCAAACTAGAATTGAAATTTGCAGATCACAGAACTTGAAATATGTATTATTTCAGCTACAAAGATATATTAATTCCATAAGTAGGTAGGGCACATCATGGAAGTATCTATCTTGAACCAGTTCAAAATGAACAAAGAAAATGCAAGAAGAAAAAAATGAGATAAACATGTCACCATTTACAGTAAGATTGCCAAGATAAAATTACCAGGGGGAGGAAGACCAGAAGCCAAAGCAGTTCCATTAAAATCTGTTGGAAAATTTTAATTACATCTTTGCTTCAACAATGCCATACCATAATTTTTTGTTCATTCCTCTAGCAATTATTTCCCACAAAACAACTTGATTGAACAAAATGATTCTCATTGACAAAAATGTCAAATTCTTATGTGCATGGAGACAACAATTGAATTTCTAGTTACTACTTCAATGTCCAATATGTGGTTTCAGACTTTCACTACTTCAGCATTCCTTTTACAGAAAAAAAAAAAAAAAACATATTTAGAAGCCACAAGTTATCCGAAAATTCATTTACCACCTAAAATTGATTTTCAACATTGTCAAGAGAGGGAACAAAAAAAAATTAAGTAGCATAGCCAAATCCTTTCAGCACCCATGCCAACAAGACCAATATAAGTTAATGGTCTCACTTAAATTGCTCCATCATCTCATTTCTGGAGAGCGTCAGCAATCCCAGAATATCAAAATATTTCATATATCATATCAGATGTTACATGTATCTAAATTCTATGACGATTTATTGAAACTAAATGGAAAACAGGACCAAACATCAACATTAAGAATAATTAACACAATCTTATAATACACAACAAGATCACAATACAACATGCTTTGGTGAACCATAAAATTATATTCAACAGTGTGTGCCATAACATGAGAAGAGTGTATTTGAAAATGAAGTAAAAGAGAGTAATGATTAGATCTTGTTTCTAAAACTTATAGTTGTGCAGACCCATGAAGTCCATGGTGAAACATCCACCACCAATTTTCTTGCAGAAATGTGGACCATAGCCTCGGCCCAAAAAAAACAAAAAGACCATCAGTATCACCTGCTTCCAACTTCAAATCCTAACTTTCAACAGTTTAGACACAGAAAATGAAGGAAGTGTTCCCAAGTGCAATAAAAAATTGTTGCCAGCATCCATATATCAACCTTTTGACCACTATTATAATTTAAATTTCCATAGCCCTAACTACTGATATCCAAAAGAAGCAGCACTACTCATAATGCTAGAACAGGATGCTTGTTAAAGAATCAGTAATGAGAGCATCAAGTCACTAACCTTTGGAAGTGTTTGTTGCAATTTGTTGATAAAGTCAATGTTATGTACAAGATTTGATGAATGCATCCACAAAAACAAAAACATTAGCTTAATAGATAAATACAAGAAAAAACTAGTCAGCATTACAATCAGTGAAAACAAGAAAATGCCATTCATGATTCATAGCGATAAATCTTACAAAAACAAGGGCAATCAAACAAATCATGGAATATTAAATGCACTCACAAGGCTGATTAGCCGACACATATGTTTGTAATAACAGTATTGCCTTTCAACAAGCAACATTGAAAATGGACAAGAATCTCATTTCCTTTCGTGAGTTAGGGAAAAAGGCAGGAAAAAAGAAAAAAAAGAAAAACTAGACATTTCATCTGCAAAGGATGACAAAAATAAAACATGGGCTTTGAAACTGGCCATCCGCAGAGATAATTTTAATTCTTAGTGACTCAGAGTATTATTAACATTCTAAACATGACAGCATTCATCCATGATCATTCTGGTTCAATTCAATTATGCGTACAAAGATAGCCGGAGAAGCATGCTTGTACTCTATTGGTTAAAAAAAACGGAGAGAGAAAAGCTAAATACATACTGGAACTGAAGTAGTCGTACTTGGTCCATCAGAGAGATATCCTGCAGAAAAAAATGCAAAATGCAAAGAAATGAGTAAGTGTTTTGAGAATAACATAGATAGAAACAGAGATTTCAAATTCATCCAAATCGATCGTATCGTTCTTTTCAATTTCATTGTGGATCTGAAATGATATCTGTCTGTGTATATATATATAGATTAAGACAAAGATTACGGAACAGATCTCAGTCGGAAGGAAGAGAGAAAGAAAGGAGGAATGTAGAAGAAATGGAAAAACTACCAGCAGAGTGGAAGCCTTTGTAAAGGCCGTACAAGAATCTGAGGGGAACGAGCATGGAAAGGACGACGAGGAAAAGCACACCCGTCGCCAGACATCTCCACCGGCGTTTCCCCTGAAATGTCCCGCCGATGCCTCCTTTCATCTCTCTCCTCCGCCGCTCTTCCTCCTCTTTATTATTTCTACCATATATATATATACGTGTGTATATCTAGATAAAATTAATCTTTTCAAATAAAATATTAAAGATATAGAAATAATGCTGCTCTGCCAATCCTCTCTACAATTAAAGAGTTTCGAAGTGTCAAGAGCAAATGTTACAACACCGATTTGATGATGATGAAGATGGACACATACTCTCCTTTTTTCTGTTTCATTTTATTATGATTTATTATTTTCTTGTTGCTTCCTTCTTTGTTACCCTCACAAACTCAAAAACTCTCGCTGTCTCCCTCTCCGTGCATGGGTTCAAAACGAGCCATGACAATGCCCAGATTAACAGACATTTTATCAAGGATACCTCACCGGTAAAAATATCTTCCCCAACCACATATTAAAAAATTTCGTATTGATTTAAATTAATTGAGATTTTAGAGTAAGCATTGAAAGTGTTATTTTATTTTATATTGTTAAAAAAATTTTACATTTCTTCCTAATATTTTTTCATATTATATTTTTATACATTTAATAATAATTTTTTATTAAATAATGTCACGTATATCACATGCTAAGCTGTTGTATTCAGTTAAAAAAAATAAAAAAAGAAGAAGCATTATTTAGACCTTTAATCCGTTAGCAGTAAATTTTGATAAGGGAAAATTTAAATAAAAATTAAAATTTCAACTTTCAGTCAAGTCATTTAATAAAGAGTTTGAAAAAATCTTCTAAATTTAATATTAAATATAATTGTACCCATCACTTAAAAGAAAAAAAAAAATTAACATATATTAAATTCTTAATTTTAAATTTAAATTCAAAATTTTGTCTTCAAAATTTTTTTTGAAAAAATGTGTCCATCTCTAAGCCTTAATTATTTTTTTTATTTTATAAATTAAGAAAAATAAAAATAAATTCTCTTAAATTTTTTTTATATATATTTTTTTAAATTTAAGTCTTTATATTTTTTTAAAAGAAAATAAAATTATTTAATTTATATTTAATTTTTCTCTATTTCTTATAAAAAAATTAATATATATATTTATTTATAATTTATTGTGTAACCACAAATTTAACTTATAATTATAAAAATAATAATTTGATAATATTTATCATTTTTTAGTAATAAATTTAACATATTATTAAAATAAAAAGACAATCTTATTATTTGTATTGATGTGATTAATTGAGATGGACTCCATATTAACATATAAATAAAACAAAATAGATAACTAAATATTGTGTTGGATTGAGATTGGATTGGACTTAAATTAATATATTTAAAGTTCAAAAAGTTATTTTTAAAAATTTTTATTTTGTGTTATGTAATAAATAAATGAAAAAAATATATAAAAGTTTAATATATATAAATAAAAGTTGGCTTAGAGAATTAAAGAGAGAATGGTGTTAAGTTTAAGATTGGTCAGTCTTTTAAGAAAAAGGGAGTGAGAGTGGGAAAGCATTTAGGGTCAAAAAGGAGTCTACTAGTTTGAGAATGAGGTTATGAATGTTTTATGAGGGGACCAAATTGGTGGAGAGAAAGCAATAACAAGAATGATGTTTGAGAACTATTTCAGAGACAAAAGGAAATTTGAGTCTAAAGTATTCTTATAACAAGTATTTCTATTTAAGTTAAGGTATATTTTAGGTGAAATTGAGTTTTGTGATTTGTCAGATTAAGAACTTGTAATTAGGGTTTAGGATTTGCTAACTTAAGACTTTTGAAAATAACAATTTATCGTTTATATTACTTTAAGTTTTTATGTTTTATAATGTGAGTTGTTTTTATTTCTTTTTAAATTACAAATGACTTAGATTTAAGTTTCCAAGTGTTGGGCTTATTCTTGTTTAGATATGAAGATTTTATTTTATATATATTATCTAACTTATCTTATGACTCTAAAATTTCAAATTGAAGAAATGAGACAAATGTAAGGCTAAAAATAACAAAATAAATAAATGTCATACACAAGGAATTAGAACAAACACCATTAAGGAGGGTCATAATAGCTAATAGAAGAATATGGAGAATTTACATTACATTTGCACATCCATATAAATTTTTGTGATTGCTCTTGGAAATGTTGGGTTCATAGAATCACAGATCTATATAACATGTTTTGCTTATCCTTTAATACTTTTCTCTATTTGGTGCCTAACAACAAATATTCATATTCAACTTTTATACATCAATGCCTTTTGTTGTGAATATATGAATTTATGGGGAGTTTATTATTCATAGTTAAATCAAAAATTCAATTTAATGCAACATTTAAAAAAGTATTTCATAAATGATGGTTTATTTTCTCTTTTGTGGCTATGACCAAGTGGTTAAAATTTTTTTTGTCTTTGCAGGATAGGTTGGTTAGTTTTGATCGTTGGTTAAAGTTGGCTAGCTCTAGCATAATTTGTTGTCTTATTGAAGACACTCCAGTCCAAAAGGTACTTTTCATATGCATATCAAGTTTTAAACAATCATATAATGTTGTATATCCTAGAAATTTGGTGATTATACACTTATAACTTCCATGTACTCCAACACAGACTTAAAGAATAATGTTATGACTTCTTTGAAGAAACTACAAATGGATTAGATGTTCCTTCCTTTTGTGAAGGAACTATAGTACAATTTGAAAAAGTTAAAAAAGCATAGCTAGATAAATAATGTAATGATGATGACAATTCATTTTTGGTTATTACTTGTAAAATGTATTATAATGACTAAACATTAAGAAATTCTAGTTAGTGTCATTTACTTATGTATCCTATATCTCACATGTCTCACTTTATCGTAGTAATGTAAAGAAAAAGCTTCAAACTTGGAATGATAAAGACTAGTGTGAATGGTGAAATTGGTAATGGATCATTATGGTTCAAACAAGCCTAGGAACATAAATCCTTTACAAGAATGGAGTAGCAACTCCAATTTATACATCTTAAAGCCAAGACAATCATGGAAGAAGATTTCTAGGTTGTTGGTTTTGGAAGGAAGTTAACTATAAGTTTTTTAGAAGGTATGCTTAGACATTTGTAAGGTATATAAGGAGGTTATAAGGATGCTATAAAGACACTATAAAGAATTATAAGCTAGATTTACTTAGATGGAAAAGGGAAATGCCTATTATTTATTTCATATGAAGTATCTTAAAGAGGAATTAGAGTTTAAAAAGATAGAAATGAATATTATGAGTAAGGATATAAGAAAGGTATTATTTGAATATGCTAAAATGAAACTAAAATATAAGAGATTGGTGAATAAAAATGCAATCTTGAGGTGCAATAGGAAATTGTGCATGTATCTTTATGTATTTTAGATGCCTGTTGTTGTAGTTAGCTTTAACCTATTGTTGATTGATAGTGGAAAAGGTAAAAACTTATAATTCTTTTAGTGTTATTTTTTTCTTTTTAGTGAATAAATTTTTGTTATTCCTCTTAATTTGGATCATAAGTGCCTCCTCTATTAACCCAATTTAAATTTTTAGTGTGGGAGGATCAAGCTTCATTTATTGGTAATGTTTAACTTAAGCCTTAAAATTAGGATTCATATATGTTAAAAATGGAATGAACATTGTTAGGCTTGGGTTTGAGCTTGTCCATTTGAAATATAACCACTTCTTCATCATTGACAACTTTATTCATCATGACAAATTTTGGCTTCTCACATGCTAAAGCATTTAAAAATGGCATCTAAATTACTACGTGACATATAACCACTTTAGCATCCATTTAATTTTCATGGACTTTGAATTATCTTGTTTTCTTCTTCTATTTTCTTAAAAATAAAAGATTTATATTTGTACTTTAATTTCTTGAAGATGCGGAAGGGGATAAGACTAGGATTTGAGTTAGAAACTTTATCTCAGAAAGGAAAAAGCATTATTTAGACCTCTAATCATTAATGATACTATGCACAACTTATGAAAAAGGGGAAAACAAAAAGTGTAAGATTGTCATGTATTATTTACACTAATGTAATTTCATGAATATGGAATGGAACTTTTATTACCTAGAAGAGTAAAAAATCAAGATTTGTTATAACTTCATGTTTAATGAACTAATGCTTGTTTTTTTTTTTTATTTGTTTATTTTGAAATAATACTAGAATTTTTGTTTATTTTATTTATTTTCTGTTTATTTGTTTATGCCTCCCATAAAAAGATAAGTTATATTGTTTTGCCTCATTTTAGTGCAACGAGTTAGCATAACAGTAACTTGTAGCAAGGCTACATGCAAAAAAGGCTTGAACTAATCTTGTATATATATATCTTTATATGTTTATATCCATTTACCTTGTTGTAATTATGGCAACAAGGAAATAAACTTCACATCTTAATTGGTTAATTAGTATAACTACCTTCAAGCTAACAACATAATAATCTTAAACTATAATTTCAAGTTTCTAATTGCACATTGCTTGCATTTATCTCTTTTGTTTGTTAAACTGTAGACAAACCACTTGAATATGGTTTTTAAGAATCACTTGCCATAATCTAGTTAGAGCTAAAAACAATCTTTTTGGGTTAATGTGAAGGTGTCTAAAATATCAAGTGAAATGTATGTTAATATATAATTACAATGAATCAAATAAGAAAGAGAAAAGTACATTATTATTTATCCTCATATAAACATTGTTGTTCTTAGTTGAAGTCATAACTTTAAAATCCATCCTTGTCTTATCTTTGCTACAACTTGTTTCTTCTACATCATGGATGGTAGATTAGCCTCTAGATTCATGCTACTTGTCCTTTTCCTTTTAATTTTGGTGGCAGATTTGCTTGATGCACGCGTTATTCTTGAGGTATAATTACTGTTGCAGCATTGTTTTTTTTGGTCTCCCTATTTTGTTGCCCTTACATATAGACAACTCGTAATTGTTCTAGTTTTTGGGACTCAATTAATTGCTACATCAATTTGATCTCACTTAAGTTACATTAGGCCTTGTTGGATTTTCAATGCCTTGTTCTCCCTCTTGTTTGCTATGTTATGCTTTTAGAATAACATAATTTTCCTTCCTCTGTCTCCCATTCTTTCTTGCTTACTCCAAATAATAAGAATAATTGAAGTTCCCGACTTCTCCCTAAGATTTACTAGTTTGTGATACTGAGAGGGGGGTGAATCAGTACCACCACAATTCGCAGTTTGCAGGTAAGTGAACAACTTCAACCTCTTCTTAAAAGTGAACTCTTTCTCAAATACAACTAAGGTAGATCTATTGCTACTTACTAATCACAATAGTCCCCAAAGTCACCTTTCAGACACCTTCCCTAATAGACAATTCGCATATTCTTGTTTAGGCCTTCGTTAGGTTATGGGTTGGCTGATACTTTAGCTGCATTCACAACTCAATTCAAAACATAGAATGTAAAGCAAATTAAGGACACATGAGATTTACGTGGTTCCGTCAACGTGATGTACATCCATGGTGGTAGGGACTCTCCCTTATCGAGACCATCCACTATACTTGAGAATTCCAGTTACAATGGATGTCTTAATCCTCTGCTCCTTTCATTATTACAAATTCTAAGTAAGTACAATACAAAGAGTGTCACTTACTGTGTTTACCCTTCTTCTAACTTATCTTGCCACTGTTGAATTGAAAGGTTACTCCACTGCCGCTTAGAAGTTCACTGTAACGCTCTCTAACCTCTCTTGAAGAAATATGGAAATACGTTGAGTTCTTTCCAATGCTTCACCGAATTCCTTCTCTAGGTTGTCTTACACAGCTCCTACTTTCACGATCTCACGGTCTCACCTGTCTACTTGTCTCACGGCTCGCCTCACGTTTCTGGTTTGCCATTCCATGTCTCACGCACGTTTTTGGTTTGTGCATTTTGTTGGTCTCACGCCTCACGCACGTTTCTGGTCTCACGCCCATGCACGCCTTGATCTCACGTTGTCTCACGTTCTGGTCTCACGCCGTCCAGCCGGATCTCTCTCACCATTGGTTTCTGTTCTTCCATCTAGCCACTGTTCTGCCAGATCTCTCACCGTCGACTTGATCTCTCTCTCACCGTTGGTTTCTGTTTCACGCCATCCAACCCCTGTTCTGTCGGATCTCTCACCGTCGACTAGATCTCTCTCACGATTGGTTTCTGTTTCACACCGTCCAGCCCTTATTCTGCCGAATCTCTCTCACCGTTGGTTTCTGTTTCACGCCGTCGCCGGATCTCTTCACAGGTTTCTTTCTCTTGCCGGTGGTGTACCGTTCTGCTCAATTTCCGACTGTTAGTGTGCCAGTGGTGTGCCGATCTGCTGAGTTGCCGACCGCTGGTGTGACGATGGTGTGCCGATCTGCTCAGTTGCCGATCGCTGGTGTGCCGGTGGTGTGCTGATCTGCTCAGTTGCCGACCGCTGGTGTGCCGGTGGTGTGCCGATTTGCTCAGTTGCCGACCGCTGGTGTGCCGATCTGCTCAGTGGCCGACTGTGTTCTGTTCTACTCAAATTGCCGATGGTGTGCCATTCTGCTCAAATTGCCGATCCTTTTTTTTTTTTTTTTTTAACGGCTTCTCTCTTTGGTCGGTTGTTTGTCTAGGTTTTCTGTCCGTTCTACTCAAATGCCGATGCTCTTTTGTTGTCTTCTAATGACCTTTATATACTCCTCCATGAAACCCCAATAGGGTTTACTTGCGGCGGATTTACTGTCTTGCCCTTCCATGTGGCTTTTACGTTCTTACCCCTCTATGTGGCTTTTACCTTCTTTCCCTTCCATGTGGTTTTACTTTCTTACACACTTAAACATAGTTGACAACAATTATAGCCCATACAAGGCTGTGGGAACAACAATCTCCCCCTTTGTAATTGTTGGCAACACTCATAACAAAAGCCACTATGCAACAGTTTCAACTCCCCCTAAATATGCACTCCCCCTTTCTTAACAGCTCCCCCTGCACTGTTGCTTCTCTCCCCCTTTGCTAACCAATTACAAATCTAAAAAACTCGCAAAGTGGAGATGGAGGATTTACTTGAACTTCAGGCTTGAGGAGGCATTTGCATAGATAGACTCAATCTGTGCTTTCCAAACAACACTGTGGACAGAGGTTTAGTTAGAATATCTGAAATTTGATCTTTAGTGCCAACATATTCCAACTGAATTGTACCCTATTCCACTTGATTTTTGACGAAGTGATATCGGATGTTAATATGCTTGCTCCTCAAATGTTGAATCGGATTCTTACTGAGATTAATAGCACTTTAATTATCATAAAATACACTCACTGGTAACTTCACTTCAACACCCAAGTCTGCCAATTGTCTTAGCATTCATATCACCTGTGTACATGCTGCACAAGCAGCCATATACTTAGCTTCAGCTGTGCTCAAAGTAACACTATTTTGCTTTCTACTTAACCATGCAACACACTTTGAGCCCAAGTAGAAGCTGCAGCCGCTAGTTGATTTTCTATCATCTATACTTCATGCCTAGTCTACATCAGTGTATGCTTGGAGTTTAACAAAATCCATGGCTGGATACCACAAGCCCATTTCTAGTGTTCCTTTGAGGTACTTTAGGATTCTTTTCACTGCAAACACATGAGACTCCTTAGGATCAGTTTGGAATCTGATGGCAGTGCACACAGTTTGCATAAGATCAGGCCTTGATGCCGTAAGGTACAGAAGGCTCCCTATCATCTTCCTGTACTCTGTAGGGCTTGTACTCCTTCCCTCCTAATCTTTTGTTAACTTGCAGCCCACTGTCTAGGGGTACTGACATATCTGCTATCCTCCATGCCAAACCTTTTCAACATCTTTTTGGCATATTTCGTTTGAGAAATAAAGATATCTTCTTCACACTGCTTTATCTGTAATCCAAGAAAGTATGTCATTTCTTCAATCAATGACATCTCAAATTCCTCACTCATCTTCTGTGTAAAATCTTGGCATAGCTTAGAGTGATCCCTTCCAAAGATGATGTCATTTACATATACTATGGTTATTAGCTGGCCTTTCTTTAAGTTCAATACATACAGGTTATTATCAATCGTTCTTCTTCTGAAATTCAACCTTCTCAAGTACACATCCAACCTACTGTACCATGCTCTTGAAGCTTGCTTAAGACCATACAAGGCGTTCTTCAGCTTACACACATGTGCCTCATCCTCACTAATTTGTACTCCATCGGGTTGTTCAATATACACTTCTTCTTTCAGGAGCCCATTCAGAAAGGCGGATTTCACATCCATTTGATAGACTTTATACCTCTTATGTGCTGCTAAATCTAAGAACATTCTGATAGTTTCTAACCTTGCTACTGGTGTAAAAGTTTCATCAACATCTACCCCTTCTATTTGAGTGTAGCCTTTGCAAACCAGCCTGGCCTTGTTCCTCACCACCTTGCCATCTTCATTGTGTTTATTCCTAAACACCCACTTTGTTCCTATGACATTCTTATTAGTAGGTCTTGGAACCAGTTCCTATGTATCATTCTTCTCAATTTGATCCAACTTCTCATTGATAGCTTTGACCCAGGTTTTGTCTTGAATAGTCTCTTCAACAGATTTAGATTCAACTTGTGAGAGTAGAGCAGTAGCTCCCACAATTCTTCTTCTTGTTGTAACTCCTGCTGATGGATCACCTATGATCTGATCTCCTTGATGAGCACTGGTCCATGTTTTCTTTATCCTTTTTCCTTGCACCGTCTTAGTTGCAAGAGGATCTCTTTCTTCATCTTCAAACTCACTCTTCTCCGAGTTTGAACTTACTTCTTGTTCCTTTTCTTCAGGTTGGTTTGATTCTTTATCTACATTGAAGTCATCTTCTTCATTGTCCTCAGTTTCTCCATTTTGCATTGTTTTCCAGTTCTTATCTATTCTCACATCACTGGAAGTGATCACTTTTCCCAACTTATGTAGGAAAACTCTGTAACCTTTTGTCTTTACTGAGTATCCCACAAAAATGTCTTCATCAGACCTAGCGTTAAATTTTCCCAAGTTTTGCTCCTTATTCTTCACAAAACATGGGCTGTCAAAGACTCTGAGATACTTGGCTGTTGTCTTCTTCCCACTCCATAGCTCATATGGAGTCTTATTAGTATTGGGCCTTAGTAGAACTCTATTCAGTAGGTACATGACAGTAAATGTTGCTTCTGTCCAAAATCTTGTGTGAAGCTTGGATTCCAGCAGTAGAGTTCTTACCATTTCAACCACAACTCTATTCTTCCTCTCTACCACCTTTTTCTGTTGAGGTGTTCTCGCTGCTGCCATCTGATGGTGAATACCATGCTTCTCAAGGTAATCTTCAAAAGCTTCATTTGTAAATTCAGTGCCTTGATCTGACCTCAATACTTTGATTTTCCTTCTACTCTCATTTTCAGCTAATCTTCTGTATCTCTTGAAGTAATTCAAAACTTCTGACTTGTATTTGAGGTGCATGATACATGTCCTTCTGGAATAATCATCAACAAACAAGACGAAGTACCTCTCACCTTTCAACCCTTTTGTTTTCATCGGCTTACACAAATCAGTATGCATAATGTCAAGCACTACTTCAAAACTGAACTCTTTGGTCTTATACTGCTTTCTGACATGTTTTCCTTTAGAACATGCTGAGCAAATATACTCTCTCTCTCTCCTGAGGTCAGGAATATCTCTGATTGCATGAGTAGTGGTTAGCTTCCTCATGTTTTTCTGTGATAAGTGTCCTAGCCTCCTATGCTAGAGTTGATTTTCTTCTTCTTTGGTGAGTAAACAACTGCTTGTCTTGTCCTCATCAATCACATATAAATTTTTGGCTGTTCTCTTCCCGGTTGCAATAGTATTGCCTTCTTTACTCTTTACTTGGTAACCTGTTTTTGTGAATATTACCTTATGGTTTTCGTTGCATAACTGACTGACAGATGCTAAATTATATCTGAGTCCTTCAACGTGCAGAACATTTTTCAGATTTCCTCTTCCAATCTTTACTGACCCCTGACCATTAATATTGAGTGAATCATCATTGCCAAACTTGACTTTGCCTTCTCTTGATTTGTTTAGTTTTGATAATTTACTCTTGTCTCCCGTCATGTGCAAAATGCATCCACTATCAAGAATCTACTGCTTATCCTTGCAGTCAGCTTTGAGTGCAATTTCAGCTATATTAGCCACCTCCCTTTTAGCTTTATATTCCTTCTATTTAACTGACTGGAAGATAGCTTTCTCCTTTTTCTCAACTTTGATTGCACCGCTTGTTTTCACTGTGCCATTAAGTGCCTTCTCTTGTTCAGGGAGAAGTGTCATGCATCTCTTGGCATTATGGCTATCCTACCTGCACCTTTCACACTGTTCCAAGTCTGCCAATATAGCAAACTTGTTCTTTGAAACCACTGGTTTGAGCTTCCACCAACAATCCTTGTCAGCGTGTCCTTGCATTTTACAGTATGTGTAAGAACTCACGACAGGTGTCCTCTTCTAAATTCTGTATTGTCTCCCCCTGTATGCAGCATCGTATCTTCTCAAGTTGGAGACATATACTGGCTTTCTCCACCAGCAGTTACTTGCCTTATGACCCCAAACTCCACAATAAAGGCAATGACCTTGAAACTGCCTCTTCTTGGGTCTGATCATAGCTTGTCTTCTTCCGTTCATCACTTGCTGTGTAGGCAAAGTAGCTGGCTTCTTTGCTTGTATGACTTTCATTTCAGTCACCTTCTGCTCCTTCTTCTATTCAGCCATAGCCCTCTATTGGCTGACTTTCTTTTCTTCCTTCTTGTTTAATCTTCTCTTTAAGTCAATATGCTCAGCCCTTATTTCATCGTTTTGACTTTTAGCTTCCTCAGACTTTGCTTCAACTTGTTTTATATAGGCCTCCAACCTTCTTATGGTTCTGCCCCTTCTGATTATCTCCTTTGAAGCTACTTCCAGCTCAGCTTCAAGATCTGACACTTCTTCATCAACTTCCTCTTCCTCTTCAGAGGTTGAGCTACTACCTTGTGCTGATGCCATAAAGACATACTCATCTGATGAGTCTTTATCTTCCTCCTCATCAGCTTCTTTTGTCTGACTCACATAACTCTTGAATAAGCCTCTCGTCTTCCTCTATGGGTTAGCAATCTTCTTACTGGACTTTTTTAATTTGAATGATGATCTTCTCCATCATGAATTTTGTTCATCATCACCATCCTCATCTTCATCATCAAGTTTCACTTTGTACTGAGAAGCAAAGTGTCTAGTCTGCCCATAATGATAACATCTCAAGGACAACCATCCTTTTCCCTTCTTAGACCCCTTTTTGAATTTCCTTGTAAAGTAAGCCAATACTTCACCCTCACTTTCTTCCTTATCATCATCATTATCCTCACTAGATGATTCTTCCTCTTCTTTTATCTTCAAGTATTTCATAACTTTGAAAGCTACCTTCTTTGATACCTTTGACGTTGATGAGCTCTCAGTTGACTTTATTCTCATCTCATATGCAATGAGATTGCACTGAAGATCATGCAGAGACATAGAATTGAGATCTCTACTCTCCTTTATGGCTACCACCTTTGAAGCAAACCTCTCAAAGAATTCTCAAAATTTTCTTCACAATCGATGAGTCCTTCTTGTTCTTCCCATGACTTCTCAGGTCATTTACAGCGTCAATAACCCTGGTGAAGAACTCTTGAACTGTCTTATTCTTCTGCATTCTGAGAGATTCATATCTCTCCTTAAACACTTGAAGCTTAACTTCCTTCATTCTGCCATCACCTTCATAGACTTTCTGCAATCTGTTCCATATCTCCTTGGCAGATTTGTAGTCCATAACTTTAGCATACTCAGCATCTGTCAATGCTGAAATGATGACATTTGAGGCCTTCCCATTTATCTCAAACTGCCTTAACTCCTCTGGGGTTGGGTCTTTACCTTCTTCTGGAGCCATAAAACCCTCCTGTACGCATTTCACTATGTTCATGCCCATGGTTGCAAATACTACTTGCATTCTTGCTCTCCACATATGATAGTTGGTTCTGTTGAAGATTGGAACCTTATTACTGTAAGTGGTGCTAGTGCTGGTATCAATTTCCATTTCTCAGTATGCTGAACAAGTCAAACTTCTAAATCCCTTCAAACTAGTACACTAAGCTGTTAAGTTTCAAACTGGTGAACCTGTGCTCTGATACCAATTAAAGTTCCCGACTTCTCCCTAAAATCTACTAGTTTGTGATACTGAGAGGGGGGTGAATCAGTATCACCACAATTCGTAGTTCGTAGGTAGGTGAACAACTTCAACCTCTTCTTAAAAGTGAACTCTTTCTTAGACTCGACTAAGGTAAATCTATTGCTACCTACTAATCACAATAGTCCCCAAAGTCACCTTTCAGATACCTTACTTAATAGACAATTCGCATGTTCTTATTTAGGCTTTCGTTAGATTATGGGTTGGTTGATACTTTAGCTGCATTCACAACTCAATTCAAAACATAGAATGTAAAACAAATTAAGGACACACGAGATTTACGTGGTTTTATTAACGTGATGTGCATCCACGGTGGTAGGGACTCTCTCTTACCGAGACCATCCATTATACTTGAGAATTCCAGTTACAATGGATGTCTTAATCCTCTGCTCCTTTCACTATTGCAAATACTAAGCAAGTACAATACAAAGAGTGTCACTTACTGTGTCTACCCTTCTTCTAACTTGTCTTGCCTTTGTTGAATTGAAAGGTTGCTCCATTGCCGCTTAGAAGTTCACCGCAACGCTCTCTAACCTCTCTTGAAGAAATCTAGAAATACGTTGAGTTCTTTCCAATACTTCACCGAATTCCTTCTTTAGGTTGTCTCACACAGTTCCTACTTTCACGGTCTCACCCGTCTCCTTGTCTCACGGCTCGCTCACATTTTTGGTTTGCCGTTCCACGTCTCACGCACGTTTCTGGTTTGCGCCCTTTGCTGGTCTCACGCCTCACGCATGTTTCTGGTCTCACACCGACGCACGCCCTGATCTCACACCGTCGCACGTTCTGATCTCACGCCGTTGCACATTCTGGTCTCACGCCGTCCAGCCGGATCTCTCTCACCGTTGGTTTCTATTCTTCCGTCCAGCCATTGTTCTACCGGATCTCTCTCTCACCGTTGGTTTCTGTTTCACGCCGTCCAGCCCCTGTTCTGCCAGATATCTCACCGTCGACTGGATCTCTCTCACCGTTGGTTTTTGTTTCACGCCGTCCAGCCCCTGTTCTGCCAGATCTCTCTCACCGTTGGTTTCTGTTTCATGTCGTCGCCGGATCTCTTCACAGGTTTCTCTCTCTTGCCGGTGGTGTGCTGCTCAATTGCCGACCGCTGATGTGCTGGTGGTGTGCCGATCTGCTCAGTTGCTGACCGTTGGTGTGCTGGTGGTGTGCCGATCTGCTCAGTGGCCGACGGTGTTCCGTTCTACTTAGATTGCTGGTGGTGTGCCGTTCTACTGAAATTGTCGATCCTTTTTTTTTTTTTTTTAACAGCTTCTCTCTTTGGTCAGTTGTTTGTCTAGGTTTTCTGTCCGTTCTACTCAAATGCTGATACTCTTTTGTTGTCTTCCAATGGCCTTTATATACTCCTCCGTGAAACCCTAATAGGGCTTACTTGCGGCGAATTTATTATCTTGCCCTTCTATATGGCTTTTACGTTCTTACCCCTTCATGTGTCTTTTACCTTCTTGCCCTTCTATGTGGCTTTACTTTCTTGCACACTTAAACCTAGTTGACAACAATTACAACCCATACAAGACTGTGGGAATAACAATAATAATAATAAGAAATAAAGATAATGAATAAGAATAATGCTATAATGTGAATAGACTTTATAAAAGGGATATATAGTTTTGCTTACACTTGTTCATGGTCCTATAGTAGGCATTGGCAAATCAATGTGATAACAACTTTTTTCATTATAACCAAATTAATGACATTGTTGGCACTACATCTTAACCTTTGTTCTTGTTATCTTTCCTTGCCTTTTGGGAGACTCGTCCTTGTCCATTCTCCTTTTTCCTTGATTTCCTTGGTTTACTGGGCATTTGCTTGAATGGTAGAGGTAGTATCTTGTTGTTCATAACCATAAGCCACAACTTCCCCCCATTCTATGGCTCAATAACTTTACCATATGCCTTTAGATAAGCAATTTGTTTGTCACATTCATCAACATATTCATCCAAGTTTGCTCTTTGATAATTGATAAATGCCATAAAATATATACATAGGATACTAGTCGAGTCCCACATGCAAAGAATACTAGTCAAGTCCCACACTCTACAATGATAATTATGTGATATAAGATCCATCATAAATCTATCATCATAACATGAGATCTCAAATCTCAATGTATTATTTAATTTCACACTACACATTTTTGACTAAAATTTAATTTCCTTAAACTTCTTCCTTATATAAGGGCATATTACATCTTTTGATTATTCTATCAACTTTTTCTTTTCCCTAATCTTTTACATCAATGCCACCCTTATATCCTTAAGCATGTTAATAATGCCTTTTCTCTTTTCATTAACAACATACCCATTGAAACACTTTGATATGTTGTTATCAACCTTATCACACTTTGGCCAAGTATTTATAAAAGCATTAATGAATTTGTGCACTTCCTTGTTGGTGAAATCATCATAAGCTATTAGGCTTAACTCTTTCATTTCCTTCAAGGCAATCTTGAATTCGTACTTAGTTGTGCTTTTAATTGCTTTGCAAAAGCACTTATTTAATGTATGTTTCTTGAATTTCTTATGCTAATTAGCATATACATGCCTCACATAATTTTAATGCTCAACAAGTGGTAGCTTAGTTGAGATAGAATCACATAAACCCTACATCGCAAACCAAAAATTATATTATATAGTATCAAAACATATAATAAGTGAAATTAGTTTGCATATATACATCCAAAAAATATATAATAAATAAAATAATAATACATGTACTTTTTGTTTATTACTTATAATAGTCCAACAAAGTCCATCATTAATCTCAAGATGTTTTGCAAAATGATTTAAAAACCAACTTTAATTCTCTCTATTCTCCTTTATGACAATAACCTATGCAATTGGATACATTTGGTTGGTACCATCCTTTCTAATTGCACTCAGTAAAGCTCTACTAACAATAGTCTTCAAAATACAATCATCTAACCTTATAACTCTCTTACAACCTACTAAAAACTAGATTTCAATTAAAAGCAATGTAGCATTTAAACAATACAAGTTGTTCTTCTGTTGGGTCTTCTTTAGCTTAAACAAGTTACCAAGATTTGCTAACTTTAGTTTAACCTTATATGATCTTAGTTTGCTGTAGTGTTCTTCTATAGAGTCCCTTATCATATCTATAGTTTTCTTTTTGGCTTTGCAACACTGCATTTTATTTAATGTTAAGGCAAATCTTTTTTGTAGATCCTTTTGTATCTCTTTCACACTTTAGCTAGGTCTTTTTTGAAACCTGTGAACATACTCATTGGTTGACTAGGTTATAATTGCCTATTTATTTCTTATTACATTGTAGTATGTATGAGTATCAAAAACTACCTTTATCAGAAAGGTCATCTCCCTTATTCCCTAAGTTGTATACACTTTCCATGCACATCTATCTATATTAGTTGCCTCTATTTTCCAATCATAAGTCCTTTTCTAACTGACAACATACACATTAACAATTGTATATCTCTGTATATATTCTTTGAATTAGGTTATACCATTTAATCATATATTTTTTATAAATTAGAAATCGTTATGGTCATAACCAAGTTCATATACATTACAATTTTTCCTTCTTCTTCCATCTTTGATATGAATATCCGTATCATTCTCATCACTACTAATTAGTATTTCAACATCACCATTGGAGTCATTATACTTAGAATGTCATTCACCATAATAAAAAATTTCCTTAGTATCACCCATAGACATTTTGGTAGTCCCTCTTGCCACATGAACTTGTGGTTATAGTTTTAGAAAAGCCTTATAACTAGATCCTCTAACATTATTTAATCCTTTCCTATTTCTTTTTACATTGACATACTCTTTATCATCAATCATCAACTCATTATCATTGAACTCTTCATTAGTGTTACTTTTATTATTAAGTATATAATCAAAATATTCTTCTTTTAAACTAACATCCTTTTTTGCACCATATATTATATGACCACCATATTATTTAATCTCCTCAATCTACTGTTCATGGCTTTTATCAACTCTAGTAGCCATAGCACATTCCTGTTAATGATACTTATTCTACCCATTCTTACTAAAATGTTCTTCATGTCCAGTAGCCTCAATTTGAGCACACTTAACATTATGCTTTAAACCAGTTGGTACTTGTGTAGTAGGTTAAGTGATAACCTTATCTATAAGTTTATCTTCTTCATTAACTTCATTACCTAAATTGCTAACATTAGCACATTTAACATCATTCTCAACACCACCTACAAACTACATATCCTTAACAATTGTAGTTTCATTAACCCTGTGTAAAACATACAAGTTGATAATATGCTCTTGCTTCTTAACCATTTGATCCATTATTTCTAACAATGGCCTATCACTTATCTTACTTAGTGGCTTTATTAACTCAAATGATTAGTTTAAGAGCCTATACATATAGCCAATTATGTTTTTATATCCATGCCTTTGAACTAATCTTTCTATCCAAAGCATGGACAATGTATCAGTTGTGATCACTTTTAAGACCTCAACTTCACACCCTTCATTCTTTATCTTATGACACATTATTATGGTCCCATCATGATAAATTTGAATAGTAATCAACATTTGCATCATCAAGATTTACTAATTGTGTCATATGTATTCACAAAAACACCATATCTTAACATCAAGTCAATTTTTCATTAACATACATGTTCTCATATATGTTATTTTATAGTTACCTATTAAGTGAAAACTATAGCTCTTTGAATTAAAAACTATCATGTTTAGAAAACTTAATCCATAAACCAAATTAGGGTTAAATATGATTTGTTAAACCCTAAGTTAGTAAACCTATTTAAATTAAATTTTCTAAGTAATTTAAACATGAATCTTCCTATGGAGATATTTCATGAATCTTAGTAAGGTATGGAAATATAACATTTATAAGTGCTAATATGTTAAAATGAGTTATTTTTGAACATCTAAAGTTTGGGAGTATCAAATTTGCATGTTTCCTCCCATAGCATGAAAATGGTATATAAAATTTAATTTTCATATATTGAAAAAATGACAAGTCAAGGGTATAAGCAATTGAAGACTTGTTTTATTTATAAGTGAAAAAAAAAAAGTTTATTGGATAATAATAGCATTATTCTTTAAATTTGTGTTAGAGTGCACGAGGGTTTTAAGTGTACAATCACCAAATTTCTAGGATATACAATATTACATGATTGATTGAAATTTGATATGCATATAAAAAGTACCTTTTGAACTAAAGTGTCTTGAACAAGATAACATATTGTGCTAGTGCTATCAGCTTTAACCAATAATAAAAAATAACCAACTTAACTTATAAACATAAAAAGATTTTTTAACCACTTAGTCATAACAAGAAAAAAGAAAATAAGCCATCATTTATCATATACTTTTTTTGGATGTTGCATTATATTGAACTTTTGATTTGACCCTAAATAATAACCTCGTCACAAATTCATATAATAACATGCAAGATATATTCACAACAAAAAGCATTAATGTATAATAGTTAAATATGAATATTTATTGTTAAGAACCAAGTAGAGAAAAGCATTGATGGATAAGCAAAATGTGTTATATAGGTCTGTGACTCTATGAACCTAGCATTTCTAAGAGCAATCATAAAAATCTATATGGATGTGCAAATGTAATGTAAATTTTCCAAATTTTTCTGATAGCGATTGTGACCCTCTTTGGTGGTGTTTATTTTGCTTCCTTATGTATGACATTGATTTATTTTGTTGTTTTTTAACCTTGCATTTTGTCTTATTTTTCTAATATAAAATTTTAGAGTGAAGTATAATAATAATAATAATAATACTAATAATAATAATAATAAATCTTAGTATCCAAGTTAGAACAAGCCTAACACTTGGAACCCTAAATCTAAATCATATGTAATTAAAAAAAGAAATAAGAATGACTCACACCATAAAACGTAAAATCTTAAAGCAATATAAACAACAAAATTGTCCTTATTAAAAGCCCTAATTTAGCAAATCTTAAACTTTCGTTATAAGTTCCTAATCTAACAAATTATAAAACATTGCTTTACTTAAACTATATCTTAAATTAAACAAGATTACTTGTTAAAAGAGTATTTTCAACTTAAATTTTCAAATTGATGGGCTTCCTTTATCTTCAAAATGGTTCTTAAATGACATTCCTATTGTCATTTTTTTCTTTACTGTCTTTATCCCCTTATAAAACATTTATAACCACCATTTTCAAACTGATGGGCTCCCTTTTGACCTTAAACACATTCTCTCTCTCACTTTCTTACTTTAAAAAAGCTAGCTAATGTTGGGCCTTAACATCATTCTTTCGCTAATTCTCCAAGCCAACTTCTCAAAGAGTTTTATTATATACGAATATGAATAGAACTCTTATAACCACTTGATAATTGTCTTAATGATTTTTTTTTTTTTTTTAGTTTGTCTATTATGTCATTTACATTATAAAACACCTTTACTTATGAAGAATTATTATAGTTTACAATATTTAAAATATAATGACAATAAATAAAATGATAAATAAATTAATTTCAAATCATTTAAATAGTCTAAAACACGTGATTAACAAAATAAATAAAATAAGGTTAAAAATATTAATAAATATAATTTAAATTATAAAAATATTAAAATTTTTAATTTATTGATAAGTTTCTCACAATAAGGGTAAGTATCAATTTTAATATATAATTATATTATTGTTATTTTTTCGTAATAATAGAATAATTAAATTTCATTTCAATATTTATTTGAATTCATATTAACACTTTTATTAAAATCTAACAAACATATGTATCATGTAGTTCTAACTCTAATATAATATAGTATGTGCCTAATTGAGAAAAAAAATGAAATTAGGTTTTAAATATTTTTATACATTTAAATATAATATTTTGATAATATTTAAAGTTTTTGATAAGATCAATATTATTCTTCTCTAAGTTTAATCCAAATCTAGTTGAATTTTATAATTTTGGTTTAATGTTATCTTTGTCTATAATTGGAGTTCTTGTGGGAAGTACATACACTTATTAGCATGGTTTTTGGAGTTCTAATCACTTAATGCCCTAGGCAAGTGTGATTTGATAAAGAAAATGATTATGAGCACATTAACCAAAGTTTAGGCCCATGTTTTAACAATTATCTAAGAGTTATTTAAGTGAGGTAATTTGCCTATTTAAGTTAATTATTTTAAATTCTTGTCATTCATTATGGATGCTAAGCTTGTTAGATACATGGAACATATAAAGAAAACTTAGGCTATACCTATGCAAGGAGTTGTTAAAGCTTAAGCCGTGAAAATTCTTAAGCAAAAGTGGTTATGTCCTCCCATTTTGTTGTTTTTATTTGTTTAACTAATTTACTTATTATAAGGAAATTATTCATTTGTTAATAGTTACTATAATATTATTCACTAATGGTCATGGCCTGCTTCATCATGTCTTATATTGAGGGGGGTCTTGAAAGCCACTTAAAGAGCAACAATGTTTAGCCTTCTTTTTCTTGGTTCTTTACTTTAATTGTTTGCTTTTGTGTAAACTCTTCAAGAGGCAAGCTTTATATAACATTTTCATCACTTCCCATGGTTCATTAGAGATTCTTTGTAGTAACTTTTACTAAATGTTCTTCCCAATCCCATCTTCAAACTTCTAATTGTACCAAAATTTTATGATATTTTCTATCTATATTTTCATATTTTTTTTTTCTCAATGGCTAACTATTTTATGAGTTTTAATTTAAATTTATTATTTTGATAGGTTTTGTGAACAAAATAGAACTTAAGTTCATGGTTTTTTTTTTTTTATTTGTTATTCCTCTTTCCTATTGATTTTTTCTTCTTAACTTAGCTTCGATGATAAGGTTTAGTGAAGGACTCATCATTTTCACAAGATACATAGACAACTTGGTATTTCAAGTAATCTAAAGTATAATAATGACGATGATTATGACACATAAGAGGGTGAGAATGCAAACCTTTTTTTCCATCTTTTTTCTATTGTCCTTGATTTACTAGCATATAAGGTTTTTTTTCTTTTCCTTAAATTAAGTTTTTTGGCTCTTTAGATGTGAGTTACTTTCAAAGTTTTTTTCTAAATAAATAATTTACTGTAAGGGATTTGTTTTCTTATTTGGCACCATTTTTACTTTCCCTTTAGCTTATGTTAAGCCTACCATTTTATTTGCACGTTTTATTCCTCACCTTTTATGATAGGAGTTGAATTTTATGCAAAATATTTTCTCTAGAAGTAACTTATGAGGTCATAAAGGCAAGGAAGCATTCTCCTTTTTTTATAAGGCTAAGCAAGATATTTGGATGGTCATGGTGTGATACCATTTCTTTTTAAATTGTCCCATTTAATGTTGTTTGGTTTTTATTTCCATTTATAATTATAATACCATATGAATATTACAAAAAGACACTACTCCTTACCATTTTACTTTGTCACCTTCTTCTTCCTTACAAATTCATTTAGTTCATATTTCCATAGGTTCATAGTTATCATGGTCTTAATTTCATATTCCATAACAAGGTGAATGCTCCATTTTTCTTACTTTTTATAATGATCATATGCAAAAAATATCCTAACTTTAATATACACTTTCAATGTTAGAAGAATATACCGTTAACTTTTATCTAGTACACTGATATTTCTAAGTTTTTTCTTAATTTTTTAGATATTGAAACAATTTGGATTACCTTTATATATATACACATCTAATTAAGTTTGCAATTTAAGCATCATAAACCATTATAATTTTGTATTTAATATTTTTTGTCCTCTTGTTCTCCCTTTTTCCTAAACTAATCAAAGATATAAGGAATTAGTTTTGAAAGGGGTTGAGGGATACAATGACAGAGGTATTAGAGAAGGTGCACCTTCTTGTGTATACTCTTAACCTCTTAACATTACAGATAATTTTAAAGAGAATACCAATGGTGTATCAGTCATTATTTATTTTTTTTATTAATTGTTAATTTTGTGTTATCTATTATGCTATATCTCAACATCCAACTAAATTCATATTATTATTTGTCAACAAATATTTTTGACTCACACAAAATGCAAATTTAAGCCTAGTATAAATAGTACTTAAGCTTGTTAGACATATTTTTAAATTGGTCATTTTATCAAAAATATCAGCATTTGTTGTCAATTATGGTTTTCTTTAAACCTAAATCTATCAATCTTATTCCAACTTCAATTTCCTACCCTAAATTCAACTTATATTTTAATTTCTCTACACCAAACTTGGTATATGGCTTAACAAATCCAACTATTCTGTTATGGTTGGTTAGACACAATGATAAAGATCTTGGTAGAGGAGACATGATACAATATGTTGAATTAATTGATTTAAGGTATATAATTAAAGATTTGACTTAGGTTATTCAAGTTATATAAGAACAAGAACTCATGAGAGCCGAAATGGGAATTCCAAAAGATGAACACAATGTCTCAAATGCATTGAAAGGTGTTTTATGGACCAAAAAAGTCTAAAAGAGTTTGAAAATCCATTTCATGATGTTAGATCTATTAATTATGCGATAAGAGGTGGCTTAGAAGTAAGGTTGATTCATTCTCTATACTTGAGTAAAGGTGGAATCAAGGTATAAGTTGCTAATTTTCATGGAAAAATACATGTGAATCATCAGTTTAATTAGGAAATAAGTCTAGACAATTAGTTTGAGTGGAAGCTCATTGGTGGAAAATCAGAAAGTATTGTTTGATAAAGGATCTTACACTTGAATGCTCGAAGAGAGTTGAAAAGTAATGTGCATGAAAAGACAAGTTAAAAATCAATACTTGGGTGCATATGAAAGTGAAGTTAAAGAAACAATTTTTACTTACTAATTAAGTGATGGAAATGGACAAAAAATTCCATTCATTAAAGCGACAGGATATGTCTGTTGAGGAGTATACCACATCTTTCAATAATTTGTTAATCAGAGTGGGTTTGAATAAGACTAATGAATAATTAGCTTTTCATTTTCTTATTAGTTTGAATCAATCAACTAGAAATGAGATGCGAGTTTGTTTGATTAATCTCAAATATAGTTGACAACATACTTTAATAGCTAAAAAGTGAGTTTCTTTTTACAAGGCCAAGATGTCTAATTATGGAAAATCTAATGGAGATGGAAATAAAGGCTTTTGGAGCAATCAAATAGTCCAAAAAAAGTATTTGAGGAGTTGCCTAAAACACTAAGGTTAGCATTGAGAATGTCACCAACATTGACAAAACTAAAAAGGGTAAAATTATGACATGATTTGATTCCTAATTAGTTTTGGTTGGGTTTCCTTTAAAGTTGATAATAGCTTATAGGTTTCATATTTTATGTAAGACAAAGAGGACATCACCTTACTCTTGCTTGCAATGAAAGGTGACATTGGCTAAGCTTGCGTATGATAAGAAAGCATTAGAAGACCCTTTGTATGATAAAATGTTAAAGATAAAAAAGACATTAATTAGTAACTAATGCAAGGAGAGTCCTAAATGATTTAAAGAGTAATGACTATTGCTACTAAAGAAGATAAAGAGGATTAGAGGTGATATGGAATTTTTTAGACTTATATTCTTTGTGGTGGGAAGGTATGTGATTTGATAATTGATAAAGGAAGTATGAAGAATTTAATTTTAAAAGATACAATGAAGTTAAGGTTACCCATTGATAAACACTTACGTCCCTACAAAATTTGGTGGCTTCAAAAAAGTAATGAAACACTTGCTACATCTCATTGTTTGGCTAATGTGCAATGGGGGCTGATTTGAATGATAAAAATTTTTGTGATATTATGCCAATGAATATTGTTCATATTCTTTTAGTTAGACCTTGGTTATTCGATTATGATATGAAGCATTGCACCAAACATAATACTTATTCCTTTGTTTTTTTTTTTAAATAAAAAAGTTAATAATAGTCATAAGGTAAAACATTTTTGTGTGGTGTGCCTATAAAGGTTTCCTTCCAACAAATGCAACTTTGGCCAACAAAGGATTAATGGTCAATTGATTATGTGGGATATATGGTGGAGAGTTCAAGATAATTAATCACATGTTGCTTCATTGCCTTTAGGCAGAAGGGCATTAGTTCCTCAGTCCTTTGGGTTTACAACTTAAGAAGTAAAGTAGGGTGAGTTCCTTGATTGGTTTATTTCTTTGTTAAAAGGTTGTGATTGTGAGGTTACAAAGCTTGCTTTTATGGTGGCTAAGGCCCTTTGGCATGCTTAAAACTTGCTAACCATAAAAGGGAAGTTATGCACTCCTTAAGTAGTTGTGAATGTGCCTTTTAAATTATATTATGAATTTAAGAAGGAGACAAAGGAGCTAACTTTGAATTGTAAGGGAAATGAGCAAGTATAAAGGTAACTACATGGAGAAGAATATATAAAAATTCATTCAAATGCTACATTAAGTATAGGCAAAAAGGGTATCTATTTGATTTTTCATGATCCCAATGGAGATCCTATGCTTTTATTCTCAAAAGAAATAATTAAGATTTCTCTTTTAAAGCTCTAGAGCTCCTTATAGTTAGATTGGCCTTACAAAAAGTGAAAAAATTATCTTTATCTCATATGTGTGTAGAATCAAATAGTCTCATAGTTATCTAAGCAACCTAGAAGAAGTAATTTAAAGATTTAATCATTGGATAACTTGCAGGAGATGTGTGTGCACTATCTTTAGGCTTTACTAATTTCACTATTATTAGTAGGCAATTTAATGGTGTAGCTTGTGCACTAGCAAAAACAACTTTATCTAATATAAGAGGGGTTACTTAGAATGAGGTTAGTTTAACACATATTTTTTCTATTATTCATTAAGTGAATAAAGTTTTCATCTTTCATTCAAAAAGAAAAAAGGTCAATCATTTATTTAAAGTGAAAGTTATTCTAGTCAACTTTTATATTCTAAGTGTTTTAGATAAGAATTTAGCTAATTCTCATTCTTACACATCTAGTCTAAATATTGGTAGTTCTTTTTATAGGTTTACCCTTAGTTATTGCAAATAAGGCTCTTATTCTATGACCCAACTAATGAATAATGAGCCATATTTAATTTGGTATGCTGAGATAATGTCTATAGACGAAAGAAAACTATTGGCAAAATATCATGTGCATAATGAAACTAGTTAGTTAACTTATTACTACCTTTTCAAAATTTGAACTTAATGTGCACATTTAACCAAATTGGTAGGCTTTTTATGCTTTGTGTTTTAGTGATAATTGTTTACACATTATTACTTATTTTAGAGAGATATTCCTATATAAATTTTTAATTTATTAGGTTTTTAATCAAAAAATTTGCAGTCAATAAAAGAATATATACATATATGGTTTATAAAAGGACTTACAATGAGAGTAGCACACCTTATTTTTATAAATTCTACATGACCATCCCAAGATTAAAACTTGTAACCATAGAAATAAGAGTATAAATTTTTAATTATTAGGCCCCTAAGGGACTTTGATAAAATTACATTTGTTTGAGGAGATTTGTATTCTTAAATTGCAATCATTTGCTGATACTTGCTAATGTTTTCTACTATATGGCTTATAAAGGATCCATATATGTGTATTTTTTGTTTTTTAAATGTCGGTAGATAGAAATTACCTTATTAAAGATTTTCCATCATATTACATAACTCTTAACTTAGGATTATAATTTGATGTTCATGACTTAAGTTCAAGTATAATTCTAATAAATTAATCAAAGCCCAACACTAGTAATTGAAAAACCCAACACATCCACATAACATATGACTTAAGTATGAGATATAAACATAGAAAAGTAGCAATACACATTTTTATTATTTAATCCTTATAGTATTAGTGTTTTTTTTTTATTTTAATATGGCAAGAAGAAAGATGATTTTTATTTATTTAGCATGATTTTCATACATCTTGATTAATGAGAGTAAAAACATGGCTCAAAATAGACTTAGACCATTTAATCTCTCCTTTCTTTTTTAAAGTTATCTTAGTTAAAGCATATATAACACCATTGGCACCTCTTTTAAAATGGTGTATATGAAAACGAGAAAATTTAAGAGATAGAACTCACATATGCTTTATAATTTGTCTTAACTTTGACTTTTTCACCCTTTGTGCTTGAACAACAATAACAGTGATTTGGCTATAAGATTCAACCCAAATACATGGAAAACACAGAGTAAATGCTTTCCTTATCACCATTCGAATGGCAAAAAGCTTTAAAACATCAACATTAAAATTGTTAAATAAGCTTATTATGGTTATATGGATTAACTCCCCCACATGATTATGGAAGATATAGCCAACACCCATTTTTCCATTTAACAAAGCAATATTAGTGTTAATTTTTACAACTCCTTTCATAAGTGGTGACTAGTGCAATTATTCTTGGTTTTATATAGGGTTACAACTAAGCCAATTTAAAAAAACCTTCATCAGATTTAAGTTCAATTTGGTAGGAATATAATGAAACTTAAGTTTAATTCAACTTTAATTTTCCAAGCTTAAGCTTAGCTTGTTTTCAAAATTTTTTCAATGATACATAATGAAGCCTAGTGCAAGCTTGATATGAAGCTTGGCTTAGCTTGATACCAAACTTAACTTGATATCAAACTTGTCTTAATATAAGTATATGAAATATAAACCCACAAGCAAAGCCCAAATTTAGCAATTAGCCCCCTAGGATTAAAACCAAGAATTGACCTTCAACATAAACAACATATCAAACAAAATAAAATTAGCAAAATCATATTAAAATCAAATTAACTTACCTCAAACATAAGCATAGATTTAGAAATCAAGATATATTCTTCAATAAACCAAGATTTAGGACTCACTCAAATAGTTAGAAAATAAGGGAAAACTAAAGACCACATCAAAAGCCCAAATCAATTTCAAAACCTAAAGTGCATATGAACCCCAAACCAATAGGAAAATTTCAAGACTCACTCAAACATTTAAAGCCAAAGAGGCAAGTTGAAATCCAAAACTAAAAACATAACCACTTGGACTTAATAACCACTATCAAACCTATAATCAAAGAATGAAAAATCAAGAATCAAACTTAGATCATTTCATGGGACAAAATTTAAAAATGGAAGAAAAACTGCATCAAGAGACAAGGAGAAAAAGAAAGGCAAAAAAAGAAAAAAAAAAAATTCTAAGACATGCTTGAACAAAGCTAGCAATGAAAGCACAAAAAAAAGGGAGAATGACTAGGTCTTAAATAACAAATAGGTGAGTTCAAATGAGCACAATATAATGCTATTTTATTAATTAAAAAAATGGTTTATAGCACATGAAATAAGCCTAGTTTGTCCAATTTGTTAGTTCTATGATCATGGCATATCTTAAGCTAAAAATAAAAGCCTTATCTCAAGCCTTTCATGTTGACTTTTAAGCCTTTTTACAAGCCCACACTTGTTCCTTAATTGGTTGTAAATTAAGAGTGAGCTCTTAATAGCACATGTATTAGGCTTTTAATCGAGCCTTAAACTAGGTATTAATGAGCTTAGATAAGCTAAGCTTGCCATTGCCTAGGATTTGCTAGTTTAATAAATGAGCTTTAGATTTAGGCTGGTGCATCACTTACTTAGCTAAATGAATGAGCTTCAGTAAGCTTTTATTGAATTAAGCCACTAAGCTTATAATGAATATGTTGGTTTGTATGTAGTAATAGTTTTATAGTAAAGATGTTAAGGCTTACAACTCTTTATTGTAATCATAATAGAGCTTGTAAACCATATATAAAACCAAGTGAGGGTAAAGTGATTTTCCTTTCATTCCCAAGGAGTTTCAAGCCTTTTATAGAGCATATACTATCATGCTAATCATCTCTGTAACTTGTTGCTCACTTTTATCAAGTGTATCCTAAAACCAAGGGAAGAATTCACTCTATATATCTACTCATGTATATATAATTTATGGACTCAATAACTAGATTGCAATAGCATACGAGTAATAGTATAGGACATGGGAAATGGATTTAGGTTCCTCCCTACCTCATGGACAAATGTAGTTAATCAACAATCCTTTATTATCTAAAGAAAATTATGTTGGCAAGAAGCCTTGACAAGCTCTCTAAGTAAAGTGTTAAACTTTATTTGGAATTTGTAAATTACACAATTGCTTCCATGTCTAAGTATTAGCTTTAATGTTCAGTTAAGTGGATGTGCTTACTATTTAAGAATAAAATTTCAAAAAATATAATAAGCACTTTTAACTAAATTTACTCCATCCTTATTATAGTGTCATATCAACTTGTCATCTAGAAACCTAATACTAAAAGGTATTAAAAGGATTTAAGTACTCTCAAAGGGAATAGAACTGTGTTAGATTAGTTCCACTTGCCATCACTTGGTATTCGAGTCAATAAGTGAAAAAATTGAATCATGTTCTAGAGGCACTTGTAGAAATAGCTATGTTATTGTTATAAAGCCAAGGATCATACCAGATGTTAACTTTGTTCCATTATCAATTAACCAATGAGGACCCATGTGTAAGAGAGCTTGAAATTCAATAATGTTGCACCAAGTATAACTCAATTTATAGCCAACCTTTGTATCTAGAAAATCACTTTTTTTTTTTTAAAGAAAATAGCATGCTTTGAGAATTGTAAATAAAAATGAAAAGCCATTTGTTAGAAGACATCATGTCTACTTACTTAACATAGCCTTACTAAAATCATGAAAATTAAGAAAACTAAGTTCCTTACTTGATTTAAAGGCATTGAACTTGTCTTATGATGCCAGTGAATTTTTTGGTTCGTATATGAGCTCCCCTTTTAGAAGGGATTGACCAATAAAGATAATTTTTCACACATCGTTTTTGGTAGTAAAAAATAGCTCATCACATGAGTAGCAATAGCTTGAACCACTACTTTAATCATAACTTCTTTACTTATTTAAGATAGATATTGCTTTAGCTAACCATTTAATTTCTTTCACATGTAATCCAATAGTAGGCTAAAGACTCATGTTTTGAAGTATAGCTTAACATCATTGATAAGCGAAGATATGTTTGTCAATGCCATGTTGTCATGTCATTTAAACAATTTTAAATTGTATCTTTATCAATCTCACGCATATTGCAAGTAAATGAGAACTTTGTTTTCTTAAAATAAATCTTTTGCCTATATATTGCTTCACATTAGAAAAGGATTCACTTTAATTATTGAAATTTAGGTATTATGTCTTTTTATACATTAAGGAGTCATTTGAAAAAAAAAAAAAAAAAAGGAAAAAAGTGGGTGATTGATAGGGCTTTTTAACATACACACAACCCATGAATTAAACCATTATCTACTATTAATTATATTAAGGAAGATAGATCTTTTGCACAAAATAGAAATAAATAAGGTGAAAAGATTACTACCTTATCAAAGTCCTTTTGATGGGATAAAAATGCTTTCGGGATCAAATTAATGATTAATGTGTAGGAGATGGTAGAGACACGTCTTGTAGCCAATTGAACCCATTCTATGATAAATCCCATGTGGAGCTTTATACTCTCCAAAAAGCTATATTCAACTCATTTATAGGCTTCACTCATATCAACCTTTAATGCCATAAAGCTTTTTTGTCCATGCCTCTTATGCATTATATAATGAAAATTCTTAAAGGCTATAAAAATATTATTTGTGATCAATCACCTTTAAAAAAAAAGCACTTTAAGACTTAAAGATAACACTTGTTAATATGACCTTAAACGTGTTAGTAATAACTTTCAACAAAATTTTGAAAATAACATTGCATAAATTAATAAGTTGGTAATGCTCATAACTCACTCATAAGCATGTGATCAAGCTTCTTTTGTCAAGACCTTAGCTTCCTGAAATTAGATTTAATATGGCTAAACACATATCTCTCCCACTCAAGCAAAACATAATTGGAATGACTCAATATACTTGGAATATTATCTAGAGAGTGTAAAGATCATGCCTACTGCCAAGCTTTCATTAGAGTGGTCTTTCACGATGGTTCTTAAGTCCACATAAGCTTAAAATGGGATGACTTTTTTCCCTTAGCATTGGAAATCATAAATGTTTCAATTTATATCTTAATCAAATTATGATCGAAACCAAACTTGGTAAGTGAGTCAAACTAAATATAAGAAAAAGATACAAGAACTCTTCCTTATTAAAATTAAGCTCTATGAAGTTGCAAATGTTGATAACAACTTTGAAATTATTTATGAAGTCCATTTGTTAAAGGTGACCGCTTTACTTCTTAAAAGAGTAAATAGTTTTATGAAATCCCCACCATATAGCGATGGTCTTGTTGATTCAGCTTTTAAAGCTCAAAGGAGACTTTAAGAAAGACATTTATGATCATTATCAGGGCAATCATATATCCTTATGGAACATTATTATTGTGCTTAATGTTTATCTAAGACAAAGACATTGATATGATGATCATAATTAGATTGAAGAATTATAGATATAGAATCTTTCCACATTTAGCCTAAGCCTCTACCTCTGTCCTTGCCATTACCCCTATAATTATCAGAATGACCATGTAAGTATTTTGTTTTTTTCTTTATATCTTTTGTCTCATATACTTTTGATTTAATTTCCATCAAGAAAACTAAATGGGGAGATTAAGGTTAGACCAGCTTTTGTAAATGACAAACTAATCGTGAATTCCCCAAGCCACAATAGTTCTAATTAAGGAGATTTGTGGCATTTAGCAAGACTGCTTTACAACCTTTGCTAATATGTAAATTGTAAGTTAAGAAAGAGAGGAGCCTAGATCTTATTTCTTCTTCTTAAATATAGGAGGCAGCATACATTCACATTTTACGTCCCATTATGTGGCCTTAATTTTTTCTTGGTAGCAATTAAAGGGATCTTATAGGGAGGAGTAGCTATATGGATTGACTTATATCCTCATTGTTTATTACCATATGCATGATGCTCTTACTTTTAGGGATTGGGCTTTAGTTCTACCATGTTGAGCTACTAAAAATTTTGTATTGATTAAATGAATGGTATCCATATTAGGAGGCCTAACCTTGGTTGATTTTGCTTAAGGCATATTTCCCTATTTGCATAGGAATTCTTGTCATTTACATCAACCCACTTAGAATTCTAAATATTGTGTATGCTAAGCCATAAATTTTGAATTTGCAAAAATATTATGGTTATATCTTCCATTGCTTGGTCAAGAGTTACATAAACTTTCATAATATTCAAATTTCTAAGAGCTAGCTCATACACATGCTTTTATCTTCATTCAAATATTGAGAACGTGTCTTATCCTCCCTTTTATCTTACTTGTGATTCAAATTTAAAAGAAAAAAAAAGTTTGAAAGTGTAAAGAATTCTACTCATCTATTACTGTATATTGGTCATTCAATATCGACTTATTACCTTCTAAAGGAGTACTGTGTGACCATAAACAGTAAGATATACTAGTATTTCAACAAAAGTCCTATTAATGTTTTAATATTGACTCTTTAGGTAGGAGAGGCTTAAACGTCAACATAGTTTAAAGAGCATTCACTGGGGATGAGTTACCTTTATCTTCCTTAGAATAAAGCTCATAATCCCACTATATCCTACCTAAAAAACCATAATGATAGCAATAGTTTGAAAGCTTTTTGTACTTAAAAGAAAATCTAGGTTTTGTTGTCATTCTTAGTCCATGTGAACATTCCTTTCATTCTCAGTCCCTATATGATTATTCAAATCCATAATTATAGATTTGGACATGGAATTAAGAGGTAAATTATATACTTTTACCTAAAAAGGAGTCCAACAAAGATTTACCTTAGAAGATTGTTCTTCACTCGTGATCTCCTGGAGGATAAGAACTTGCTTATTAAAGACCCGAAGGGTATCATCCAAAACAAATTGTTTGTTGTGTGAGCTAGATAATTGGAAGCTAAACAAAGTAGTGTCAAGCTCTTTTGCTTTCATAGAACTTGTTGATTTCTCAGTGATTTTCAGAGTGTTGGAAGGACCTTTGAAGAATATGGAGGAAACAATTTTGCATATAAGTAAGAAACCAGAACTCTAAAAGTTTCAAAACTAGCAAAACTCTTTAGACTAGTTAGTAAGATAACAAATGAAGGAAAATAACAAAAGTTCTAGTAGAAATGCATAAATGCAACAAAAGTGAAAAAGGAAGAAGAAAAAGTTTCAAAAGGTGAAAGCTTATATCTTAAATTTTAGACATCTTTCATTGATAAGAATCCAAATTTAACAAACTTTAGAGGATGCTACACGTAACATTCAAATTCAAGTTATGTAATTCAAAAATTACTTTCACATTTTCCTATAACTTGAAATTTTGATTACAAATAAACTAAGCTAGCTAAAAAAACTAGTTACAACATAACCAAAAGTAAAAGGTTAGTTACAAATATAGTTAGGAGACATCCAAAAAGTTGTCGAAACCAAAAATCTTCAATGGAATAGTGAAAAACCTATGGCTATCAACACTTTTTCTTAGCTTTATTGTTGTTCACACCCATATTCAATTTCAATTGCTCAAATCTTGACTTTGATAAACCTTTTTTTTCATTATGTCAACTAATTGAGCTTCAAAACTACAGTGAACTAAACTCACCTTATTCTTTTGCCAAGCTTTTGTTCTTTCATTAAAAAAAAAAACCTCGATATTTTAAGATTGGTACAAAAGATTAGTTATTAACTCATATCTAAATAGGTTCTACTTGCTTTTGATTTAGATCACTTAGCATTTTTTTTAACCAAATGACTTGATTTATTACAAAAGTTGCTACAATGTTCATTAAACTCCATGCAATCACATCAGACCCAAGAGAGAAAAGGTAGCTTGAAGTGCTTTTTGTGTCCTCACATGAACTAGCCTAATCATTATTAGAAAATGCTAATAACTTTAATTTAGAGTTTTTTTTGTAAATAAAACACCAAAATTTATAGTGCCTTTCAAGTATCTTAGTGCTCTTTTGGCAGCCTTGAAATATATTTTTGTGGGCATAAATCTTGACAGTAAATGGGTGGCATGCATAACATTAGGTTTAACTACTATTAAGTACAACAAGCAACCAATCAAGCTTCTGTAAAGTGAGAAAATTATTTCTTTTGATCCATTATCTCTACAAAGCTTCTCATTCATAGCCAATAGAGTTGAAACTAACATGTAACTAAACATATTGAACTTCTTTATATCTTATGTGGCATACTTCTTCTAGTTAATGAAGATGCCTTAATCAATTTGAGAGATTTTCATACTAAAGAAGTAGGATGTGTCTCTAAGATATGTCATCCCAAAGGCTTCATGCATTTTCTTTTTAAACTCTTGAACCAAATCATTGTTACTACTAGTGATAAAAAGATCATCAAAATAAATTAATATTATCAAAAGATTAACATTGTTAACTTTGACATAGAAAATGGTTCCATTCTTTCTTCACATGAACCATAGCTAACCAAGTAATTATTAATCCTACAATACCATGCTTTTAAAGCCTATTTCAACCCATATAATGCCTTTTTGAGAAAATAAACTTTCTCTTTTTTTCTTTTAATAAGAAAGCCTTTAGGTTGTTCTATGAATATTTTCTCTCCCAACAAATCATTTAGAAAAGTCAACCCTTTTTTGTAGCAAGAGATAAAAGAAGTTTGATGGTATCCAACTTTGCAACAAGTGCAAAGGTTTAAGAGTAAGCAATTCCATATTATTAAGAGTACCTTTTAACCACCAACCTTGCCTTTAACTTGTTAACTAAACCATCAACATTTAGTTTAGTTCTAAAAACCCACTTAACTCCAATTTCTTGCTTATAAGTTGGTCTACCAACAAGTTCATGCGTTATGTTTTTCTTAATCATGTTTAACTCCCTTTATATTGCATCCATCTTGGTTAATTTCTTTAATTCTTCAACAAAGTTGGTAGGTTCAAGAATGGCAATGTTGCTTCTCTCATAGGTATTAGATAGTGATCTAGAACCTCTAATAGGTTCATCATCAAATTTAGCAACCTCATCAACTATAAGCTCTTCTACTTATAAAGGTGCTAAGTTGCTGCTAACACTTTTCTTCTCAATCCTAATCTAAGATTTATTCCAATTCCTATCTACTTCCTCATCCCTCATCAAATTTGTACTTCTACTAACACAAACAGTTTTAGTTCTAGGATTAAACACCCTGTAACCTTTTGAGACATTGTTATATCCTAAAAACACACCAATTTCAACTCTTTGATCAAGCTTTTCTCTCTCCACTTTAGGAACAAAAGTATAGCATAAGTGACCAAAGACTTTAAGGTGATACATAAAGGATTTCACACTATACTAATTATCATATGGTGTCTTACCTTTCAAAGATTTGGTGGGAAGCCTTTTAATAAGAAGATAGAAGTGTTAACAACTTTAGCATAAATCCTTTTAGGCATATTTTTCTCAAATATATGACATCTTATCATCTCTATCATTTTCCTATTTTTTCTCTTACTCACATTATTTTTTTAGAAGTGTAAGTAACAGTAAACTAATGATAAACTTTAGCTTCTTCACAAAACTTTATGAATTTTTTAGAAGTGTACTCAGTGTCATTATCAAACTTTAGCACTTTGATTTTACAACCAACTTAGTTTTCAATCCAAGTCTTAAACTTGAAAAATATATATGGAACCTTTGACTTTTAACTCAAGAAATAAACCAAACAAAACCTTGTGAAGTCATTAATAAAGAGGATAAAGTATCTACTACGAATGATAAAAGAAGTGCTCATTACATCACACATCAATGTGCATGAGTTGTAATTTCTCACTTGCTCTCCAATCTTGATTAGATGGGAATGGGAGCCTAGTTTGATTTCCCAATTAACAAGCTTTACAATCACCAAAACTTTCATTCACAAGAGGCATGTTAAGAGCAAGTTGATTTTTGTGCAAAAACCTTAAGAAAGTAACATTAAAATGGCCCAACCTTTTGTGCTATAAAGGTTATTCATCAGCAGCATTGAAGTATGTTGATTTTTCATTCAAGAGTAAAACTTTTGTTCCTCATTTAAACAATAAATTCCTTACAGCCAGAAAGATCAATTCATTTACATGACTTATCTTTAAAAAGCAAATTATAGTTCTTTTTAGGAAGCTAACCCACATTGAGCAAACTTTGATTTATATTAGGAACAAATAGAACTTTAAAAACAAAGTTCATGTCTATTGGTGTCTCCACCATATAGTTCCTTTTCCTTTCACTTGAATATATTCTCCATCTCCCAATTCTAACTTTAGAGAGATAAGATTAATTCAAATCCTTGAACTTTTCAGGATCATTTGTCTTTTGATGGGTGCAGCCACTATCTATCAGTTAGGACTATGAGTTGCTACTGGTTGTATAGCAAGTTACAACAAACAACTGCTACTCTTCTTGTTTGCTTTCTGCTAACTAAGTTTGTTGAGACATTTGCTTTTGTTTTTCTTTGTTTTTAGGGACTTTAGCCACGTACACCAACATTTTGCAAATTTTACATTGGACATTAGATCTATACCAGCAATACTTTTCAATATGAGTGATTTTCTTACAATGCTGACAAGGTGGAAAAACCCTCTACTTCTTTTCACCTTCCTTATTGCTTTTAGCCTCCTTCTTGTCCTTGCCTTTCTTGTCACCAGTTTGTTTCTCTCCTCCAAAGTGAGTCTTTTCTTTGCTCTTTGAAAATAGAGTAGCTTCCTTTAAGTCTTCTTGCTTGATAGCTCTTCTAAGTTCAAGAGCTTAAAGGGAATTTACAAGTTCAGCTAGAGTGGACTTGCTAAGATGTTTTGAATCCTCCAAAGATGAGATCTTGGTCTCATACTTCTCAGGCAAGCAAACCAAGATTTTTTCTACAATACTTTGATCTATAGGCTCTTCTCCAAGTAACCTGTTTTGATTTACTATCTTCATGAGTCTATCTATAAACTCTTTGACAGTTTCGGCTTCTTTCATTCTCAAGGATTCAAATTCCTTTCTTAAATTCAAGACTTGAATATGCTTTGTCTCGTCACTGCCATGGAATTCATCTTTAAGGTTATTCCATACTTCTTGAGTTGTTTCATAGGTCATAATCCTTGTAAAGATGACATCAAAGACAATAGAGCAGATACATGTCAAGGCCCTAAAGACTTTGGCAGTTTTCCCTCTATGGTGCTTGATTTGAGCTAGAGTAGGCTTGTTGGGAAGTGATGGAATTTCACCTCCAGATTTAACAAATTTCTAGAGGTCATAGGCTCTGAGATTAGCTTTCATTTTCACTGGCCAAATAGGATAATTTTCACTTGACAACACGTGTTGTGTGGAAGATGGAAACTACTGGTTGACATCTCTAAAAGTTTAAAGTATATTTGGTCTTTTGGTGGGGTAAACCTCAATGGTTTTCTCTCCTTTGATAGACCCTTAAAGACCTTAAGAGCTCTGATAACATTGAAAGTCTCAAAATGAGCAAAACTTTCTAGACCAACTAGTATGATAGCAAAAGGAGAAGAACAAAAGCTATAGTAGAAATGCATAAATGCAGCAAAAGTGCTAAGAGGAAGAAAAAGAGTGTTAGAAGGAGAAAACTTATATTTGAAAATTCAGACTTCTTTTCATGGATTTTAATCCAAATTTATTCAAACTTTGCAGGTTTTTATACATTACATTCAAATTCAAGTTATGTAATCCTAAAACTACTTTCAAATTTTCTTGTAACTTGAAATTTAAATTACAAACTAACCAAGCTAGCTAAGTGCTAGTTAAAATATAACCAAAAGTAGAAAATCAGTTACAAATACAGTTGAGACACATCCAAAAAGATACTGGAACCAAAAATCTTCAATGGAAGGTACTATGGTTGTCAACAAACTCTCACAAGGCAAAGCACCTTGGAGAGAGAGGAAACTCATAGATAGAACCTATTGTATTAGTGTTATTAGGCAAGGTTAAACCAGGCAAAAATAAATAACTAAATAAATATAACGTACCAAAATATGAAAATATGAAACTAATCGTTCTTTATGATTAAGCAAATTTAATAGTTCATAATGTAACCCCAAAAAAGCATTTCATGACATGAATATGACACTCTGATTGTTTTTTTTCAAATGGACAATCACTCATATTAATCCTAATTAAATCTCAAAAATCCAAGAAAACATGCTGCACGGTGCGTAGCATTTGCTTGCTACTTGGGTTCAACTTTCGAGGGAAGTGTATATCCCCCACTATAATCAAACACATCATGGTCGTTGTTAGCATCATTATTCGAATTCTTAGGCAGATCGTTGTAAGGATGCCTAAGACCAACTCCTCCTCTTGAAGATCCAAAGTCTGTTGCAGACGAGGCTGCAGATGTTGAGTTTGTGTTCATCCCATCATTTTGTAGAATAATTTCTATTGCCTTTACCACCTCACTCATTGTCGGACGGTCTGCAGCTGATTCTTCGACACACTTCATCGCTAGATCCAAGAACTTTCGGAAACCTACTAGATGATTGTTTCCTGTGTTTCTAACAATGGCTCGATCCAGTATGTCCCTCAAGCCATAGTATTGCTCATCATCCTTATCCATTGCCATTCGCACCTCACGGACAATGTATCTTCCCTTTTGAATAGGCTGCTTAGCTGATACGAGTTCTAACATAACTACCCCAAAACTGTAGACGTCACTTTTCTCTGTTAGTTGTTGAGTCATGTAGTACTCTGGATCCAAATAACCCTGCAAATGAAATACCACATCGTGTTGCTAGAATTGTAACAAATGTTTTAGGACAGAGGTTTGAAAAGTTGCTTCAAGGCAACAGGCTACGCATTAGTATATGTTGTAGGTGATAAAAATACTCACCAGGGTGCCTTTGACTTGTGTTGAAACATGCCCTTTTGTACCATCTGATACCAGCTTAGACAACCCAAAATCTGCAACTTTTGCAGTTAAACTTTCATCCAATAGGATATTGGTAGACTTGACATCTCTGTGAATTATAGGGGGATTCGCAAGGTCATGTAAGTAAGCTAGTCCTCTAGCTGAGCCAAGAGCAATACGGAGTCTCCTTTTCCAGTCAAGATGAACGTCAGACCTCCCTGCAATGCAAAAAAAAATCAATTGCTTTTTTACCGATAAAAAGATAAGCACTTGAAAGACCAGTCAGAGAAAGACCACTAGAGAGCTTTCACTGCAGATATCTAAAACTTCCTAACAATAATTGTAAATGACCTTTCCTCTCCTCAATCTCGAGAAAACAGAGAAATGCTAAAAAAAGGACATGCCAACCATATGTTTTCCTGTGATGACTTCCAACACTTGCCATGTATGAGAAAACCGATAAAACATTGATCAACTTAAGATTTGTAGCATTACTTCCCATGTCCGCTGCCAATCTACTTTGTAAGTTGAAATTTACTAATGTAGTCAGCTCACCTGACAAGCTTTCTCTAAGTGTTCCATTGGGCATATATTCATACACCAGCATCTGTTCCCCTTGTTCAAAACAAAAACCCACAAGTCCAAGAAGATTCTTGTGGTGAACTCGTGATAGCAACTCAATTTCAGTCTTGAACTCAAGCCCCCCCTGCATCGATCCCTGCTGAGCTCTTTTGATTGCTACCACTTGGCCATCAGAAAGCATTCCTTTGTAAACCTGGGGATAGAGCACAATATGACAAAGTAGGAATTTGGAGAGCATCAGTGTACAGATCATACCTTGCCATAGCCTCCAGATCCTATCTCATTCCTTTCAGCAAAGTTACTAGTGCATTTTTTAAGTTCTTCATAAGAGAACCACCTCGCTCCTTTCAATTTTGGTGCACCACCGCTATCTTTGCCACTTGCTGTCCATGATGCTGGAAAATTTACACAAATTTTATTTTTATTACAGTTTCCAATGTCTTTTCCTCATAGACCAATATACACACATCAGAATGGTTAAATTGAAAGGAAAATAACGATGCAATTGGTTAGTTACCGAATGGTTTACTTAAACCAATAGCTTTTTCAGCACGTTTCTTTTGGCGAATGGCATACACGACTACCCCAACAAGGCTTAAGACTAGAAGAGTACTGCCAACTCCTACCCCAACCGCTACACGGGAGTCGAGACGAGATGTCTCATACTTGGCTGAAACATATAGATAACTTCATTTCATATCAAAATTTTGATAATATTGCTGAAATGACATTGATAAGCAAGAATGCATTTTGAGTTACCGAGAAAAGGGTAAGGAGATGCACTAAAATAATAGGGCCCAAATTCTGGTGGAGGCTTGTAGGTCTGATTACTCAACGCAAACCCAATCCTCTGAACTTCTGAGCGATTAAAATATTTGCCAGTAGGAAATAGTGCAAGCTGCACTTGAAGATAGTCATCACCATTGAAAGCTGGGCTGTGAAGGAAAACTGAGCCAGGAGGTAGGTCCAATTCTACCCAAAGACTCATCTCCAGGGAATGGAATCTGTTCACATTGGACAAATCCTTGAAGATGGCTCCTTTGAAGTAAAAGGTCCCTTCAAATGGATAGGCACATTCACAACTCTGAGGACTGAGCTTCTGCTCAGGGGAACAAACCACGCTTCTACAATTTGCCAGGCTAGTAGAATAAGGCTTTGTAGACTGCAGCTCGCAGTAATTAGTATTTGAGAGAGCAGTGCACACTGGATTTCCCAAAAGTCTGAGACATGATGTTGAGAATTAAGCATGATGGTAAGAGGAAGATGCACAATATATTTTACATGTTAAATATAGCCACAATGGCATCTCACATTAAAATTTTGGTGTACTCGGCAGTCAAGTTGACAGAGGAAAACTGGTTATTCTGTAGATCAATAAGCCGAAGTTTTAGACTGACGCCTTCATTCATATTCAGTGTACCATTGAATGCATTGTTCCTCAGCAGGCTGCCATAATATCAGAAATAAATATGCGATTTTGACATTGTCTGGCTAAGAACTCGAGAGGAATTATGTAAAGTATCCAAATCAAAACTCACACTGTCTCTAGCTGTTTGCAACTGAAGAATTTTGCAGGCAAAGGCCCTTGAAGTGGTCCATATTCTATAACCCTGCAATGCTTCTGTAGTTTAAAAACGAGACAGCACAGCATATTATAAATTATGGGTTATTACTTTGTGATGGAGACATACAACGTTGTGAGTGAAGGTAAGGTTGAGAACCAAACAGGAGATGTCGATTCATCGAATGAGTTGTTGCTGATATCTCTGAGTAAATATGTCATCACAGGCTGGGATTTGTCAACATGAAAAATATGGAAAACGAGGATTGAAAGGCAACTTTCATGTTACAAACTTACACAGAATTAAGCCTAGTCATTAGAGTCAAGTTTGGTAAAGGTCCTGTCAGCTTATTGTGCGCTAGATTCCTGAAAAAACATAACGAAGTGTGAAATTTTTATTGAACACCATCAACTTTTGGAGCCATTTACTTGTTTAGCAAATATACAGAGCACCTACAGTGTCACTAGGTTCACAAGATTGCTCAAATTTGACGGAACATTTCCTTTTAACGCATTTCTATCAAGCCGACTGCACCAAATAACAGTTTCCGTCAGAACAGAATGAGTTTGATGCAGGGGATAATTACACGGGAAAAAGAGTGCTCCGAAGGAAGGAAATATTAGTTGAGGTTTCTTTTACTCACAGAACCTCAAGTGTCTGGACTAGTCCTAATGTGGATGGGATGCTTCCATTAAGTTGATTTCCATCAAATAATCTGCCATCAAAAATGGAAAAAACTTAAGCAATTGTTAAATGATAAAATACAGGTATAAGAAAGGCAGAAAAAGGGGTGAAAAAAATATTTGAGTATGACTTACATATGTATCAATTTCATATCAGCACTGAATAGTTTTGAGGGGATGGGACCTGAAAGCTGATTCTTATTGAAATGGCTGCATTAAATTGTCAAAAAATTTAGTTATTCTTCGTTCAGGAAATGTCGGTGGGCCTAATGCCATACATGGGGGCATTTAAATTCTCCTCTTACTCGTCATCCTTGAAAGGGAATTTGGAGTTGTCTGGGACAAGTGTACTCACAAGTGCTTACAATGTAGAAGTTGGTCCAAGCCAGGCTGGGTTTCGGACGTTGAAATTGGCAGAGTTCCTGTTAATTGATTGTCAGATATGTCCAGCCAGTAGAGCTTTGAGAGTTTACCCAAAGAGGGAGGGATGGCCCCAGTGAAGTTGTTTGAGTTGAGAGCCCTGTGAATGTAAATTTAGTAGTGGTCAATTACCATAATTATTAAGGCGTTGGTGTTACTTTTTGTTTTGTTTTTTTTTTTTTTTTTTTTTGACAAATATTACGTACAAGAAGGATAGCTCTGCAAGGTTGCCTAGTTCCTGAGGAATTCCACCACTGAAGCCACAGTCCTCAAGGATTCTGAAGAGTTGTGTATCAAAAATAAGAGACATTTTACAGGATATATTATTAAGAAAGAATATGAAAAATATTTGCTAGAAAATTGGATCTAAGGCAAGTATATAAATGCATATAGGATCTTACAGCGTGCTCAACTTCTTCAAATCTCCTAACCGAGGAGTAAGTGAACCTACGAGGCCTTGGTTATGTGACAGGTCCCTAAAATGCAATATCTTCACAACTTGAATACAAGATAAATCAAAAGAAAAAAAAAAAAAAAACTCAAGTAGATTAATATAGAAATTTTAGTATAAATTATCGGTCTTGCTTCATTTACAAATTACAATATATAAAAAGACTGCTACCTATGTGCAAATTCCTTTCCAGTAATTCACTTCAAAGGAAATTTAAAGAGGGGTAACTCACAAGGATCTCAATTCCGTAAGGGTCCCAATGTCGCCACTTAGCTTTCCTTTGAGGCCCATAGTCGATAGTCCCCTAGACAAAGAAAAAAAAAAGTGAGGGTGGGGGGGGGGGGGAACAGAGACTATTTGATTCCAACAACAATAAGCTCCATTAGTCTAAATGTTCATTAATGCATAAATGATACTGTTAACTTCTGGTGAACAGTTGAGGTGAGGATTATTACTCACAATGCAGTGACCCTTGAACCGCTGCATGTGACTCCTTCCCAGGGTGCTCCTGCTCCACATGGACCACCGGACTGGTCCCAGCTTGGCGGGGTGTTTTCCCACACATCCTTCAGGGATTGCAGCGCAGCCGCTGCACTCACCCACGCACGGATATAAATTAGTATAATTCTCAAATTAACAAAGTACTGGTAATGATACCTTAATAATAAGGTGCCCTGTGTACACTTAACAGCGATCCCGCAATGAAAAAGTGCCCCGTATTAGAGAAATTTTAATTTTTGAAGGATAACAATAAAACATCTTTATAGTTTTAATCTTAAAAATGTTCTAAAAGCACAATTTAGTACAAAACATTACAACTGTTAGGAAGATTGTGACTTTGTTTTCATGGTGAAATGTTTTGTAAAGCCAAGTGATATTCAAAGCTTTGTATTACCGTACGAGCAACAAGCAAATTATATTTATATATTGCCAAATGAATAGTAAATCATATGGTATCATGTTGATAAACCCAAATCAAGAAATAATATATTCCCTAGAAATAAATTATATACAATATCATCAATAAATAATATATGCTGGGATTTTTTAAAGAACACTCTAATGTTTATTTACTTTTGTTTTTTTTATTTGAAATGTCTCATAAAAAAAAAAGTATGAAATTTATATGAATAAAGAGAATTGTAGTTCACCGCTCAATGAGATTCTTAATAAATATATATATATTTGCTGTGTCCTAGACGAAAATATTGAACTTGTTATCTCCTTTTCTAAGCCACAAAGTAATAAAAAGATGATGAATTCATTCAGGGTTCAGCACTTCAGACTATATTAATATTTTCCAAAACGTTAAAGCTTCGAAATAAAGAATTGGACTGAATTTGCCATTATTCCAAGAATCTTCGAGGCAATCATAATGAAAAAAATTCAGCTAAATGGTTAAAAACACTCGATACCTATGAGTTTTAGGCCAATGATAGTAGAATTGGGTCAATTTCAAATTTAAATTTCAGTTGAAATTAATTTTTTGTTTTGAAAAAAAATCATTACAATACACTAGATTCCCCAACTTACATGTAGAATGATGTGCATGGTTGGCCTCTTACACTTAAAATTAGTTTCATCGTAATTTTGGAGTTGTTGCGACTTACAAATGACAACAATAGAATAAGAATCTTGCATTCAGAACTCAATTCAAGCATAACGGTATGTGATCTTACGTAACAATACTAATGTAACGGGCAAGAATGATATCTAGCAAAGGTGTTGCTAATTAATAACGAAAATGAAGAGAGAAAAAAAAAAAAAAACAAAGATGCATTTGCCGGCCGCTTACCGTCGCTAGGATCAGTAAAGCAATAGACGACTTGAGTTCCCGCGATAAAGAAAGCCAGAAGAAGGTAGAGCCAGAGCCACCTGATGGCTGCCATGCACGGCTGGCTACAATGATCGGCTGCCGGACGTCAAACTTTATTCTTAATGCCACCTGAAATATCAAGAAGGTTTTAATCTGAAATTATTGCCGGCCAGATCATTTGCTTGCTTGCTGTGTGAGGGATGAGAAGAAGAATGAACGAGAGGACTACTGATCCACACAGATCGTCGACAACCTTTTTGTTTGTTTGTTTGTTTGTTTGTTTTTTCAATCGATTTATCTTCCCTTAGAAGCCACTCAAAGGCTAATGTTTGCTCATCATAACTCACGAGTCCCTCTCTTTCCTCTCTGTGTGCTTGCGACCCCATTGTCTCATTCATAGTCATAATAAGAAAAACAGATTTGGACGCTTTTGAGCGTGCTTTCCCTCCCTGTTTCCTCCCCTCTAATTATTTTCGCTTTGATCATCACAAAGCACTATCGCCCAATTGTCTGGGGATTTCCTTGAGTCGGTCTTACGAATGCCCTCTAGTCATTATCACCCCGCACCTAAAATGGCCACATGTAATTATTTGGTTGTCCCAGCGGACCGTGCTTTGGCTTTGCCACTCAAGTTTTTACTCTTCACACTTGGATTAGTGGGTAGAAAATAACACATTGAACAACGTTTCTTTTCACGTTCCGCAAAAATTAAAAATAAAAACCAGTTATTTTGCACCAAAAAAAATTGAAAATAAACTTAAGATAGCATCAAAATCTTGGGATATTTTTGAAGTTTTGTCTTGTAAGAGACTTCTATCTTGTTTGTCAAAAAAATCAATAGACTTCCATCTTTTTAAACATTGATAAGGAGGTGAAAAAAGGGCCATGGACTCTTATTTGGGTCTAAACCCCAAAATTCTTTAATTGGGTTTATTGTAAACCAACCAAATTTGTTACAGGCCCATTGAGCTATCAACAGTCTAAGACTCCTATCCTAAATCCGGGCTATTAAGTTGAAATTTTAGATCTTACCCACAAGGATTTTGCTCCTCCCCTGTTATATTACTTTTAAAATCTACTTAATATGCACCCTCTCATACATATAAATGGATCAAGTCCCCACTTAGACAAGATAATGATTCTAATCCTTCTGTTTATTTAAGAACTCATTATTCTCTTATTGACTTAAACATTAAAGTATTAATATTAAAATTTAACTCTAATTCTTAGTCATGTATTCTTGTATAGCACTCAAATTAGACCTTACTCTTTTGACCTTTATAGCAACCTAATTTCATAGGGCCATGTGTATTCTTTAATGAACTCCTCATCAATTGGTGTCATTTATGGGAATGATACATCATTTGTTTTTCCCAACATTACTTTCTTCTAAGGGCACACTCATCCAAATCCAATGCAATAATAGACTTTTTAAGAATTCTTAAACCAAGCTTTAAAGGTATACATGTAAAAACTGTCTGCATTAACAATGCATAGATCATTTATTATTCAATTCATTATCAAATTAACAAGACCACCTGGAGTAAGGATTACATCCACAATATCTTAGAGCAATCACTGCCACCACTCTATTAGCCAATTATGTGAACTTTCCAACAGCTACACTAATGGCATTCTTGGTAGTGCAAATGCACCTCACCCACTACTATTGCCCGCTTTAACATGATGAGACCCATAAGAGTCATCCTGATCATTGAAACACAGGGTGACACCTCCTGTGTACTCTAATGTTAACATTATATGCCCCATAAAATTCTCAGAACAAAGGAACCTCCAAATCATCTCCTGAGGGAGGACATTTGACAAAGATTAACATTTTCGGAAGATAAGACTTATTAACTAGTGTCCTTTATAGCTTCATCAAATGATAGGTCTTGCCATTTCTAGGGAGAGATACCTAAGATACTATTTCTAGAGTAAAACACACCAACATGATAATAGGTATGTGCTTAACTGTTAGGTTGACTAGAAATAGGCAACATGAGCAAGAAGATCCCTTCATAGGTAGGTGAATGAGGTGTGAGAAACAAGCCTTGTCTAAGGCTCAAAATCCATACAAGAGACCATCTATATGATCATAGGTAGACCCTCAAAAGAAGGTGATAATACAATGACCTAAACATTGTATGCTAAAAAGGTTCTTAATGTACAAGGTATTCACTATAGAGATAAGGAGGCAACACTTATCACTTTCATGTATGATAAACTTAAAGAGTTAAGCACCCTTTTGAAGATCCCTTAGTCATCACGACTATAGTCAATTGGTTTAACATTAAAAGTATATTTGTAGACACTATTAGCTCAGTTAACATCTTATTCTTCAATGTGCACTTTGAGATTGGATTAACAAAGCAAGACCTACAACTAATAAATTAGTCATTTTATGGATTCACTAGTGAGTCCAACATTTCGGAAAGAGTCATCAAGCTACCTACTTAATATGCTTAATCTTGCAAATTTCGACCGTAATTGTTAAACTAGTAATGGTTAACTTGCCTTTTCTCCCATAATATGAACTTAAAGGGATTAAAGTTGCATGCCTTGGATGCTATCTTATCCATTAAACTACTTAAGCTAAAATTTTTAGGAGAGGTCTGTTGAGAGCAAGAGATGGGGGAGTTCCAACTAGTATGGATTAAGGAAAAAAGGAAGGTGTCAATGGTAAAGGTAGTAAGCTTAGATGTCTACCCAAAGGATATAGGCAAGTAAGGCATCCTTATTGAAGGATTAATGTAAGTGCCCTACAATCCTTACAAACTTTCCAAAATGATTCAAATTGGAGAAAGATTTGAGTGAAAACTAAAGGAAGGCATCATCTACTTCCTCCAAGAACTCTTAGAGGTGTTCATATAAGTGTCAGTAGATATATTAGACATTGGTGTAAAGGTAGCCTTACATCTCTTAAGCATCAATGCCAAATACCCCCATAGTAAGGAAAAATAAATGCAATATAGGCCTTAAGCAACAATTAGCAATGGTTGAACATACAGGTAAGCTCTTGAAGGCTAACTTCATTTGTAAGGTCACTTACCCCATTTGGCTAGCAAATGTCATGATTATGGAAAAAGCTCATGAAGAATAGTAAATGTGTATATACTTTATCAACCTTAACAAAGTACGACCAAAAGATAACTATTTATTACCCAGGATTGACCAATTAGTGGATGACACATTAGATCATGAGCTTCTAATCTTCGTGGATACTTCCTCTAACTATAACCAAATACCCATATAGGAGGCAAATCTAGAGACAATTATTTCATAATGTAGTGTTGGTCGTATTTTTATAAGGTAAAGTAGTTCAAGTTAAAAAAACACATAAGCTACATATTAGAGACTAGTGAACAGAATTTTCTAACACCAAATTGATATGAATGTGGAAGTGTATGTTAATGACATACTTGTAAAAAGCAAGATAATGGAAGATTATATTATTAACCTAAAAAAAAACATTTAAAAACCTTAATCATTAAATCATAAAGTTTAACCCCATTAAATGTGCCTTTAAAGTGAGATTATGTAAGTTCCTTAGCTTCATAGTTTCATACAAAGGAATTGATGTGCATAGAGACAAGATGGAAGTGATCAAGTTTTTTCTTTTCCCCAAAACCACCAAAAATATGGAAGTCTTTATGAGAATATTAACCCACTTAAATTTGTTCATCTTGTGATATATAGACAAGCAATCTCCATTCTTATGGGTCCTTAAGAAGTCATCAAATTTATAATTTATGGATAAGTGTGCGTAAGCCTTTAAGTAGTTATCATCCTTGTCATTATTAAACAAGCTTCTTAATAAGGAGACATTAATCCTCTACCTTGCTATTAGCAAGTTCGCAATGAGCTTAATTCTCATTTGAAAAGATGACAACATGCAACCATTGATATACTATATAAATAAGATCTTACAAAGAGTTGAACTACAATACATGAAATTTGATGAGTAAGCATTTATGATAGTGACAACAATAAGGAGATTACAAATTTACTTTTAAGCCTATCCATTATGATCATGATTAACTAACTGCTTTAGTTAGTATTGCATAAGACAGGAGAAGCAAAATGACTCTCCAATGGTTTGTTAAACTTAAAGAACTTAATATTCAATTTTAGCCTTGTGAAGCTCAAAAGGTGTAGATATTTGCTGACTTTGTTGACGAGTTTACAGACTTTAAGGCCCATTGAGCCCAAAATTTGCCTTATTTTTGTAAGGCCAAATGAGGTTACACTTGAATATGCATTGGAGTTCAATTTCCCTATGTTAAACAATGAGGTCGAGTATAAATCCTAAATTAACTTGGCTTAGTTAAAGTCTTGAAAATAAAAAAAAATTGAAGGTTTATAGCAAATTACAACTAATAAAGGGTACATGAATAGTAAATACGTGGCAAGAGGGAACAACGTGGTCAAATACTTGTAAAAGGTTTGCACCCTTTGTGACGTGTTAACTAAAAAAAAAATGAATATCATTCTCGAGTGAATTCCCCTATATAACCAACATCTACCTAGATGCCTTAGCAAAACAACTTGTAACCATAGAGGCATCCCTTAAATGACCCCTTTTTTTTTGGAAACTTGATGCAATTGAGTTACTCGAAGCCAACAAAGAATTATGTATTAAAACTTAGTGTGACCTCCTCATAAATGGATCTAATTGTCGTATACTTGCAAATGGGAAAACTCTCAAAGGGGAAGGTCGAGGTAAGGCACCTATAGTTAAAGGTAACAAAGTATGTGCTAATGGAAGGAAGGTTATATAAATGATTACTAAGCATGCCCATTTATAAATGCTTAATTAAGGAAGAGGCAAATTATGTTCTTTAAGAAATCTATAAAGACATTTGTATAAACTATGTAAGAAGTAGAGTCCTCGTAAAAAAGGTAATTAGGTAGGGATATTATTAACCCACCCTAATCAATGATGCCTTGGAATTGGTATGAAAATGCAACATATGTCAGTGCTTTACCAACCTTCATTTGTCCTTAGCTACATGTCTCATTCTTATAGCATCTTAGTGGTTATTTTCACAATAAGGACTCAACATCATCAGGTAGTTTTCAATGGCCATCAAAGAATGCAAATTTGTAGTAGTCATTGTCAATTATTTCATAAAATGAGCTAAAGTTAAAGCCTTAGCATTAATCATATAATGGTAGATGTAAACCTTTATTTAGAAAAATGTCATTTGTAAGTTTAGCATCCTCTACGATATCATCATAGATAATGGCAAGCAACCTGAAAACAACAATTTCAAAGAATTTTGCTATGATTTATGCATTATTCTTAAGTTTTCTTTGGTGAAACACTTGTAGACCAATGACTAAGTAACTACTCACACCATAATTAAGGGTTTAAAGGCATAGAGCTTATGTAAGGTTGCATCATATAGGCCTTTCAACAAGAAAATGACTCATTATAACAAAAAGAGGACAAGAGAACAATTATTCCACAAAGGTGATTTTATGTTAGGAAAATGGGAGGCTAACAAGCGTGATGAAAAATCAAACAAACTAGCCCTTAATTAGGAAGGCTTGTGCAAAGCTACAAGTAAAGTAATACAAAGGAGTTATAATTGTAAGCGCTAGATGAAACCCTAATCCCCTTACATTGAACTCTAAAAGTCTTATGACATATTAGGAATAATGTAATTAATTGCTATGTAAAATGTGTCTTATTGTTTTATAAATAATGTCTTTAATTTTTTACCATACCATATCCTATCATCTTATATCATGCCCTTTGAACCTATGACAAAGCCAAAAATGCCTCAAGTGCCCTATGTAAATGTATCATATAGGCCACTTAACAAGAATGCTTAAGGCACCTAATGTAAGTACTACCACATAAACTTTTTACTTTATGACAATGCTATAAATGTCTAAGGTGGCCAATACAAGTAAGACACATTGGTTTTTGTTGTTCCCACAGCCTTATATAGGTTGTAATTGTTGTCAACTAGATTTACGTGTGCAAGAAAGTAAACCCACATGGAAGGGCAAAAAGGTAAAACCATATGGAAGGGTAAGAACGTAAAATTGCCACGTAAACCCTATTAGAGTTTCATGGAGTATAGTATATAATGGTTTTGGAAGACAAAGAACAAACTGAGTCGGCAATATTGAGCATTCAGCAAAACTTAAACAACCGACCAACCAAAGAAAACACCAAACCCTACACGGAAAAACACCACCGGTAAGGACGAAGAGAGTGAACAGTGCCGTCGAGTGAACAGTAACCGCACAGTGAAGCCGTTGGACGAAGAGAGAGAAAACGCCTGGAAGAGAGAGAAAGGACGTCGTCGGCGAGGAGACAGCAAGGCACACGGCAACCCTACACCATCGGTAGAAAAGAGAGACGATCAAAGCGGCTGGTGAAGGGGGCGACGGCAGAACGATACAGAAGAGAGAGAGAACCATCGGCAAAAACAGAACCGCCGAGAGAGAGAAAGAGTTGACGGGAAGGAGAGAAAAAGAAACCTGACGGCCAGAACAGAGGAGATCCGGCGACGGCGTGAGAGAGATTCGGCTGGGACAGAGGAGATCCGGCGACAGCAGATCCGGCGACAGCAGAAGGAGATCCGGCTGGGACAGAGGAGATCCGGCGACAGCAGATCCGGCGACAGCAGATCCGGCGACAGGAGAGAAAAAGAAACCTGACGGCCAGAACAGAGGAGATCCGGCGACGGCGTGAGAGAGATCCGGCTGGGACAGAGGAGATCCGGCTGGGACAGAGGAGATCCGGCGACAGCAGATCCGGCGACAGCAGAAGGAGATCCGGCTGGGACAGAGGAGATCCGGCGACAGCAGATCCGGCGACAGCAGAAGGAGATCCGGCTGGGACAGAGGAGATCCGGCGACAGCAGATCCGGCGACAGCAGAAGGAAATCCGGCAGGGGCAGAGGAGATCCGGCGACAGCAGAACTGGGATCCGGTCAACGGTGATAAATCCGGCAGACGGTGAGACAAATCCGGCAGGAAGAGAGAGAAGTCCAGCAAGAAGACAGAGAAATCCGTCGAGAAGAGAGAGAAATCCGACTAGACAGTAAGAGAGAGAAACGGACAGGCGAGCCGTGAGACAGTGAGATTGTGGGGTAAGGAGACGGGTGAGACCGTGAGATGGTAAAAGCAGGAGTTGTGTGATACAACGTAGAGAAGGAATTCGGCGAAGCATTAAACTCAACGTATTTCCAGACTTCTTCAAGAGAGGTTAAAAAGCGTTGTGGTGAACTTCTAAGCAGCAGTGGAGCAGCCTTTCAATTCAATAGAGGCAAGACAAGTTAGAAGAAGGGTAGACACAGTAAGTGACACTCTTTGTATTGTACTTACTTAGTAATTGCAATAGTGAAAGGAGCAGAGAATCAAAGACATCCATTGTAACCTGAATTCTCAAGTACAGTGGATAGTCTCGGTAAGGGAGAGTCCCTACCACCGTGGATGTACGTCACGTTGACGGAACCACGTAAATCTCGTGTGTCCTTAATTTGCTTTACATTCTGTGTTTTGAATTGACTTGTGAATGCAGCTGAAGTATCAGCCAACTCATAACCTAACGAAGACCTAAATAAGAACATCCGTATTGTCTGCTAGGCAAGGTGTCTGAAAGGTGACTTTGGGGACTATTGTGATTAGTAGGTAGCAATAGATCTACCTTAGTCGAGTCTGAGAAAGAGTTTGCTTTTAAGAAGAGGTTGAAGTTGTTCACTTACCTGCGAATTGCGAATTGTGGTGATACTGATTCACCCCCCTCTCAGTATCAGGAGAGTAGTAGATCCTAGGGAGAAGTCGGGAACTTCAATTGGTATCAGAGCACAGGTTCACCAGTTTGAAGCTTAACAGCTTGGTGTACTACTTTGAAGGGATCTAAAAGTTTGACTTGTTCAGTATACTGAGAAATGGAAGCCGGTACCAGCACTAGCACCACTTATAGCAAGAAGGTTCCAATCTTCAACGGAACCAACTATCATATGTGGAGAGCAAGAATGCAAGTGGTATTTGCAACCATGGGCATGAACGTGGTGAAATGCATACAGGAGGGTTTTGTGGCTCCGGAAGAAGGTAAAGACCTAACCCTAGAGGAGTTAAAGCAATTCGAGATAAATGGAAAGGCCTCAAATGTCATCATTTCAGCATTAACAGATGCTGAGTATGCTAAAGTTATGGACTGCAAATCTGCCAAGGAGATATGGGACAGATTGCAGAAAGTCTATGAAGGTGATGGCAGAATGAAGGAGGCTAAGCTTCAAGTGTTCAAGGAGAGATATGAATCTCTCAGAATGCAGAAAAATGAGACAGTTCAAGAGTTCTTCACCAGGGTTATTGACGCTGTAAATGACTTGAGAAGTCATGGAAAGAACAAGAAGGACTCATCGATTGTGAAGAAAATTCTGAGAATTTTGCCTGAGAGGTTTGCTTCAAAGGTGGCAGCCATAGAGGAGAGTAGAGATCTCAACTCTATGTCTCTGCATGATCTTCAGTGCAATCTCATTGCATATGAGATGAGAATAAAGTCGACTGAGAGCTCCTCAACGTCAAGCATATCAAAGGAGGTAGCTTTCAAAGCTATGAAACACTTGAAGATAAAAGAAAAAGAAGAATCATCCAGTGAGGATAATGATGATGATGAGGGAGAAAGTGAAGGTGAAGTATTGGCTTACTTCACAAGGAAACTCAAAAGGGGGTCTAAGAAGGGAAAAGGACAGTTGTCCTTGAGATGTTATCGATGTGGGAAAACTGGACACTTTGCTTCTCGGTGCAAAGTGAAACTTGATGATGAAGATGAGGATGGTGACGATGAGCAGAATTCAAGATGGAGAAGATCATCATTCAAATCAAAGAAGTCCAATAAGAAGATTGTCAACCCACAGAGGAAGACGAGAGGCTCATTCAAGAGTTATGTGAGTCAGACAAAAGAAGCTGATGAGGAGGAAGATGAAGACTCATCAGATGAGTATGTCTTTATGGCATCAGCACAAAGTGGTAGCTCAACCTCTGAAGAGGAAGAGGAAGTTGATGAAGAAGAGCCAGATCTTGAAGCTGAGCTGGAAGCAGCTTCAAAGGAGATAATCATAAGGGGCAGAACCATAAGAAGGTTAGAGGCCCATATAAAACAAGTTGAAGCAAAGTCTGAGGAAGCTGAAAGTCAAAACGGTGAAATAAGGGCTGAGCAAATTGATTTGAAGAGAAGATTTGAGGAACAGATCAAAATATGTGAAGACCTTACAGTAGAGCTTAGCTCAAGGGCCTCAAAAATTGAAGAAATGGAGAAAGAGTTGCTGAGACTTCAACAACAACTCAAAAGCAGCAAAGAGAACTTGCAGAAGCTTAAAATGATAGGAGAAACAAGTTCTGGAAAAGGAGAGAAAAATGTAAAGAAAGTGCAGCAATCTGAGACTGCATTGGTTAAAGAAAATGAGAATGTGCCGCAGAAGTTAAAAGAGAAGGTTGTGACTCAGAAGAAGATAGCTGAGACTAAAGAAGATCTGAAGAAGCAACCTAGGGTGGCAAACAAGAAGGACAAAAAGAAAGTCAGCCAGCAGAGGGCTACAGTTGAACAGAAGAAGGTGACTGAAATGAAAGTCACACAAGTAAAGAAGCCAGCTACTTTGCCTACACAGCAAGTGATGAACAGAAGAAGACAAGCTGTGATCAGACCCAAGAAGAGACAGTTTCAAGGTTATTGCCTTTATTGTGGAGTTTGGGGTCATAAGGCGAGAAACTGTTGGTGGAGAAGGCCAGTATATGTCTCCAACTTGAGAAGATACGATGCTGCATGCAGGGGGAGACAATACAGAATTCAGAAGAGAACACCTATCGTGAGTTCTTGCACATACTGTAAAAGGCAAGGACACGCTGACAAGGATTGTTGGTGGAAGCCCAAACCAGTGGTTTCAAAGAACAAATTTGCTATATTGGCAGACTTGGAACAGTGTGAAAGGTGCAGGCAGGATGGCCATAATGCTAAGAGATGCATGACACTTCTCCCTGAGCAAGAGAAGGCACTTAATGGCACAATGAAAACAAGCAGTGCAGTCAAAGGTGAGAAAAAGGAGAAAGTTATCTTCCAACCAGTTCAAAAGAAGGAATATAAAGCTAAAAGGGAGGTGGCTAATATAGCTGAAATTGCACTCAAAGCTGACTGCAAGGATAAGCAGTGGATCCTTGATAGTGGATGCACTTCGCACATGACGGGAGATAAGAGTAAATTATCAAAGCTGAGCAAATCAAGAGAAGGCAGAGTCAAGTTTGGCAATGATGATTCACTCAACATCAATGGTCAGGGGTCAGTAAAAATTGGAAGAGGAAAGCTGAAAGATGTTCTGCACGTTGAAGGACTCAAATACAATTTAGCATCTGTCAGTCAGTTATGCAACGAAGATCATAAGGTAATATTCACAAAAACAGATTGTCAGGTAAAGAGTAAAGAAGGCAATACTATTGCAGCCGGGAAGAGAACAGCTGGAAATTTATATGTGATTGACGAGGACAAGACAAGCAGCTGTCTACTCACCAAAGAAGAAGAAAATCAACTCTGGCATAGGAGGCTGGGACACTTATCACAAAAGAACATGAGGAAGCTGACCACTACTCATGCAATCAGAGATATTCCCGACCTTAGGAGAGAGAGAGAGTATGTTTGCTCAGCATGCTCTAAAGGAAAACATGTTAGAAAGCAGTATAAGACCAAAGAGTTCAGTTCTGAAGTAGTGCTTGACATTGTGCATACTGATTTGTGTGGGCCGATGAGAACAAAAGGGTTGAATAATGAGAGGTACTTCGTCCTGTTTGTCGATGATTATTCCAGAAGGACCTGCATCATGCACCTCAAACACAAGTCAGAAGTTCTGAACTGCTTCAAGAGATACATAAGATTGGCTGAAAATGAGAGTGGAAAGAAGATCAAAGTATTGAGGTCAGATCAAGGCACTGAATTCACAAATGGAGCTTTTGAAGATTACCTTGAGAAGCATGGAATTCACCATCAGATGGCAGCAGCAAGAACACCTCAACAGAACGGGGTGGTAGAGAGGAAGAATAGAGCTGTGGTTGAAATGGCAAGAACTCTACTGCTAGAATCCAAGCTTCACACAAGATTTTGGACAGAAGCAACATTTACAGCAGTGCACCTACTGAACAGAGTTCTACTAAAGCCCAATACTGATAAGACTCCATATGAGCTATGGAGTGGGAAGAAGACAACAGCCAAGTATCTCAGAGTCTTTGGCAGCCCATGTTTTGTGAAGAACAAGGAGCAAAACTTGGGAAAATTCAACGCTAGGTCTGATGAAGGCATCTTTGTGGGATACTCAGCAAAGACAAAAGGTTACAGAGTTTTCCTACACAAGCTGGGAAAAGTAATCACTACCAGTGATGTGAGAATAGATGAGAACTGGAAAACAATGCAGAATGGAGAAGCTGAGGACAATGAAGAAGATGACTTCAATGTAGATGAAGAATCAGACCAACCTGAAGAAAAGGAACAAGAAGTAAGTTTAGACTCGGAGAAAAGTGAGTCTGAACAGGAAGAAAGAGATCCTCTTACAACTAAGATGGTGCAAGGAAGAAGGACAAAGAAAACATGGACCAGTGCTCATCGAGGAGATCAGATCATAGGTGACCCATCAGCAGGAGTTACAACAAGAAGAAGAATGGTGGGAGCTACTGCTCTACTCTCACAAGTTGAACCTAAATCTATTGAAGAGGCTATTCAAGACCAAGCCTGGGTCAAAGCTATCAATGAGGAGCTGGATCAAATTGAAAAGAATGATACATGGGAGCTGGTTCCAAGACCCACTAATAAGAATGTCATAGGAACAAAGTGGGTGTTTAGGAATAAACACAATGAAGATGGCAAGGTAGTGAGGAACAAGGCCAGGCTGGTTTGCAAAGGCTACACTCAGATAGAAGGGGTAGATGTTGATGAAACTTTTGCACCAGTAGCAAGGTTAGAAACTATCAGAATGTTCTTAGCTTTAGCAGTACACAAGAGGTATAAAGTCTATCAGATGGATGTGAAATCTGCCTTTCTGAATGGGCTCCTGAAAGAAGAAGTGTATATTGAACAACCCGATGGAGTACAAATCAGTGAGGATGAGACACAAGTGTGCAAGCTGAAGAAAGCCTTGTATGGTCTTAAGCAAGCTCCAAGAGCATGGTACAGCAGGCTGGATGCATACTTGAGAAGGTTGAATTTCAGAAGAGGAACGGTTGATAATAACCTATATGTGTGCAATTCAGAGAAAGGCCAGCTGATAACCATAGTATATGTAGATGACATCATCTTCGGCGGGGATCACTCTGAACTATGCCAAGATTTTGCACAGAAGATGAGTGAGGAATTTGAGATGTCATTGATTGGAGAAATGACGTACTTTCTTGGATTACAGATAAAGCAGTGTGAAGAAGGTATCTTTATTTCTCAGACGAAATATGCCAAAGAGATGCTGAAAAGGTTTGGCATGGAAGATAGCAGATCTGTCAGTACCCCTATGATAGTGGGCTGCAAGTTAACAAAAGATCAGGAAGGAAGGAGTACAAGCCCTACAGAGTATAGGAAGATGATAGGGAGCCTTCTGTACCTTACGGCATCAAGGCCTGATCTTATGCAAGCTGTGTGTACTGCCAGCAGATTCCAAGCTGATCCTAAAGAGTCTCATGTGTTGGTAGTGAAAAGAATCCTAAGGTACCTCAAAGGAACATTGGAAATGGGCTTGTGGTATCCAACCATGGATCCTGTTAAACTACAAGCATACACTGATGCAGACTGGGCAGGAAGTATAGATGATAGAAAATCAACCAGCGGCTGCAGCTTCTACTTGGGTTCAAAGTGTGTTGCATGGTTAAGTAGAAAGCAAAACAGTGTTGCTTTGAGCACAGCTGAGGCTGAGTATATGGCTGCTTGTGCAGCATGTACACAGGTGATATGGATGCTAAGACAATTGGCAGACTTGGGTGTTGAAATGAAATTACCAGTGAGTATACTTTGTGATAATCAAAGTGCTATTGATCTCAGCAAGAATCCGGTTCAACATTCGAGAAGCAAGCATATTGACATCCGATATCACTTCATCAAAGATCAAGTGGAACAGGGTACAATTCAGTTGGAGTATGTTGGCACTAGAGATCAAATTTCAGATATTCTAACTAAACCTCTGTCCACAGAGTTGTTTGAAAAGCACAGATGGAGTCTATCTGTGCAAATGCCTCCTCAAGCCTGAAGTTCAAGTAAATCCTCCATCTTCACTTTGCGAGTTTTTCAAATACGTAATTGGTTGGCAAAGGGGGAGAGAAGCAACAGTGCAGGGGGAGCTGTTAAGAAAGGAGAGTGCATATTTAGGGGAAGTTGAAACTGCTACATAGTGGCTTTTATTATAAGTGTTGCCAACAATTACAAAGGGGGAGATTGTTGTTCCCACAGCCTTATATAGGTTGTAATTGTTGTTAACTAGGTTTACGTGTGCAAGAAAGTAAACCCACATGGAAGGGCAAAAAGGTAAAACCATACGGAAGGGTAAGAACGTAAAATCGCCACGTAAACCCTATTAGAGTTTCATGGAGTAGAGTATATAATGGTCTTGGAAGACAAAGAACAAACTGAGTCGGTAATATTGAGCATTCAGCAAAACTTAAACAACCGACCAACCAAAAAAAACACCAAACCCTACACGGAAGAACACCACCGGTAAGGACAAAGAGAGTGAACAGTGTCGTCGAGTGAACAGTAACCGCACAGTGAAGCCGTTGGACGAAGAGAGAGAAAACGCCTGGAAGAGAGAGAAAGGACGTCGTCGGCGAGGAGACAGCAAGGCACACGGCAACCCTACACCATCGGTAGAAAAGAGAGACGATCAAAGCGGCTGGTGAAGGGGGCGACGGCAGAACGATACAGAAGAGAGAGAGAACCATCGGCAAAAACAGAACCGCCGAGAGAGAGAAAGAGTTGACGGGAAGGAGAGAAAAAGAAACCTGACGGCCAGAACAGAGGAGATCCGGCGACGGCGTGAGAGAGATCCGGCTGGGACAGAGGAGATCCGGCGACAGCAGATCCGGCGACAGCAGAAGGAGATCCGGCTGGGACAGAGGAGATCCGGCGACAGCAGATCCGGCGACAGCAGAAGGAGATCCGGCTGGGACAGAGGAGATCCGGCGACAGCAGATCCGGCGACAGCAGAAGGAAATCCGGCAGGGGCAGAGGAGATCCGGCGACAGCAGAACTGGGATCCGGTCGACGGTGACAAATCCGGCAGACGGTGAGACAAATCCGACAGGAAGAGAGAGAAGTCCGGCGAGAAGAGAGAGAAATCCGTCGAGAAGAGAGAGAAATCCGACTAGACAGCAAGAGAGAGAAACGGACAGGCGAGCCGTGAGACAGTGAGATTGTGGGGCAAGGAGACGGGTGAGACCGTGAGATGGTAAAAGCAGGAGTTGTGTGATACAACGTAGAGAAGGAATTCGGCAAAGCATTGAACTCAACGTATTTCCAGACTTCTTCAAGAGAGGTTAAAAAGCGTTGTGGTGAACTTCTAAGCAGCAGTGGAGCAGCCTTTCAATTCAACAGAGGCAAGACAAGTTAGAAGAAGGGTAGACACAGTAAGTGACACTCTTTGTATTGTACTTACTTAGTAATTGCAATAGTGAAAGGAGCAGAGAATCAAAGACATCCATTGTAACCTGAATTCTCAAGTATAGTGGATAGTCTCGGTAAGGGAGAGTCCCTACCACCGTGGATGTACGTCACGTTGACGGAACCACGTAAATCTCGTGTGTCCTTAATTTGCTTTACATTCTGTGTTTTGAATTGACTTGTGAATGCAGCTGAAGTATCAGCCAACTCATAACCTAACGAAGACCTAAATAAGAACATCCGTATTGTCTGCTAGGCAAGGTGTCTGAAAGGTGACTTTGGGGACTATTGTGATTAGTAGGTAACAATAGATCTACCTTAATCGAGTCTGAGAAAGAGTTTGCTTTTAAGAAGAGGTTGAAGTTGTTCACTTACCTGCGAATTGCGAATTGTGGTGATACTGATTCACCCCCCCTCTCAGTATCAGGAGAGTAGTAGATCCTAGGGAGAAGTCGGGAACTTCAGTTTTCCTGCCAAAAACTCTTAAGGCACCTAATGTAAGCATTTTTCACATAGGCTTTTTACCTTATAATAAAGCTAATAATGCCTAAGTTGCCTTACATGACTGCACCACACAAGCCTCTTATCAAATGTGCATAAGGCACCCTACTTGAGGGCTACTACATAAGCTTCTTGCCTCATGACAAAGCCAAGAATGTCTAAGATGCCTTACACAAGCACATCACACAACTCTCCAACTAAGAATGCTTATGGCACCCTATATAAGTGCTACCACACAAACTTCTTCCCTCATGAAGAAGCCAAGACTATCTAAGGTGTCTTACATTAGCATGCTACACAAGTCTCTAGCCAAGAATGCCTAAGGCATATCAAGCAAGCATTGTTGCATAAACTTCTTGCCCCATAACGAAGTCAAAAATGCTTATGGCCCCCCCATGCAAGCACACCACATAATTCCCCTGCCAAAAATGCTTAAGGTACCACACATAATCATGCCATATAAGTCTTTTAAATGCCTCAAATGCCTAATCTAAGTACAATTGTCTAAGACCCCCTTTTAATGGAGCCCTAAGCACCTTAGGTGCATAACCATTAATGCATCATGAAATAAAAATAGAGAAAGCAAAGATAAGAAAAAGGGTGTAAAGGTTACGAATAAAAGAACAAAACAAGATGATAAGGTTGCCAAGCAAAAGGTTATTTATAATAAGTTACAACATAATAAGAGAAAGGTTATAGTTTAACCTAACTTCTAGTATAATTAAATGACTACAAAAACAATATAGCAATTAGACTAAAAAGAGCCTCTAGCCAAACAATTATGGCCTATAACAACATAATACTACTTATCCATGGCCAAGTGAGGAGACAACAAAGGAAGAAATGGTTTAACTAGACACACACCTTCCACATTTGGAATGTAAACCCTATACGAATAAATCTCCCAATGCTCCTCATATGCTCACACTTAACCCAAACACTAATCTTGAGCCATGTACCACCTATCATAAGAAAGCAAAAAGGTTGCACAAATTAAGCTTGGTGCTTATAATTGGTTGAAGGTGCAAAAGAAGTAGAAAAAGTTCATTGCTCCCCCACCAATGTTGGTATTACCAGCGAACTACTTGACATAGGTAATGTGTTTTAAAGTAGTAAGAGATAGTCCTTCTCAGTAAGATGTTGATAAAAGGTAAACCTTTCTAACAACACATTAGGCCTATGCATGGTGATCAAGTGGCTTACCATAAGGAAATAATAATAGCAATAACATTAACACAAGGTAAGGTTAGCCTTATCCATAGTAGTATAGTATGAAAAATGTAAAATAAGCTAAATGTTGGATGTTAGATGCCACTACCGCATCAGTAACCTTAATTTATAACCAACCTACACTTTTAGTATAAAGACAAGTGGAAACCTAAAAGTCACATCTATAAGTTAGATGACATTTTCCTAAATATGCAATCTAGTCTCCTAGATTCAATAATTACCAAATGTTTAATTATTCATAATACAAATAAAGTAAGCCTTCGACTACTTCTCATAAGATGGAGGTGGGTCCCATAAAATATAAAAATGTAGGAAATAAGATAAAGTATGGAAGACTGTAACTCAATAGAGGAATAAGTCATAAGTTGTAAGTCATGTGTACACTTGTTGTGAGGACAAACAAAAAGCATGTACATTGTGTCCCTTATAAAGACAAAAACAAAATAATGCAAGAGTCAAAAAGACTAGGTCACATCTATAGATTGATCTAAAGTCCAATGTCAATCACCTATCTTAGGCCACTAATGTTGACAAAAGGCAAATCTCCTAAAAAGCCCTCACAGGTGGTGAACTTAGTGGAAAATCAATCAGAACAAAAGAAGACTAGCTTGACCACCTTTATAGTGCTTAACTAAGCAAAGGAAGGCAAGCATCTCCTATAAAGACTTGTCATCAATCTATAGCCTATAAGCCTTAAGGTCGAGTTATAGGACCTCTAAACAATAGAAACTAAAGTTACCTACCACCACAATCTTCTTAACAATAAATCCCTTCACCTACTTTAGTTGCCCCTTGACTTGATAAAGGGAAACTTTTAACTCTACAATTTGATCCTTCCCTTTCATTATGCTCCACTTTATAATCACTTGAAGGCTTTGCTCTTTAAGTAAACTAGCAGTAACTTGCCAATGTAAACCTCACACCTTTCCTTGATTAGCCTATAATTTAGAGATAGTCTGTTAGCTCATCAACAACTTAACCCATTAAATGGAGCTCAAGGTCCCTTTCTTTACCATGCCTAAAGCCTCACTCAAAGATTTTAATGTTTGGTTGAGTTGGTCCATATCCACTAATAAGATGTCATCCCTCTATTTAGTAATATAACTAAAAAAATGAAATTGCAAAGGGTATAAGAGGGGGTAATTAAGCTTGGTCATCTAAACCTAAAAGGAATATGCTTGAAGCTCATCAACCATCCCTTTAAGCATAAGGCTTTGTTGATAACTTTAGACTACCAAAAGGGTTAGGGAGCACCTCGTCCAAAGTGGGAGAAATGCATGCCTCAGCAACGCATACATGCTTAGTATTACAGGGTAAAGGAGGGCAAAAGGAGCATTTTATACACGGATTGGAGGTATGTTTGTGTTGATCATCCAAAGTGACTCACTTTCTTTCATCCTCTTTCTTTCTTCAATCACTTTCTTTTCTTCCTTAACAAACAACGTCTCCTTCTCTTGTATTTAAACTTGTAACAAGTTAAGTTAGAGAAAATTTCTAGGCCTTAACCAAAATTGAGTCCGAGTAGTTGTCGCAAACTTAAAGACTCTAGAGACTTGAAGATTTTTATTTGTCTTGAAGAGATATCCATAAGCACAGCTTGGTTTCAGTTTTTATATATACAGTCAAAACTTCAGCGCTGGCAACTATTGAGTTTGTGCTTTCACGTTCCATGTGTGCAAAACTGTTATACCCATCAGTGCACCGTCTAACCTCTTTCGCGTTGTTCTTCATATTTTCGTAGTTTGTATATTCTCTCTTTTTTTTTTTTTTTTGTCGATAAACAAGCTTTGCAATGGTTTCCCCACGCATTTTGAAATGGACAAGAAAAGGCGAGACATGAAATTGCCATCCTGTTTGGTAGGTGAAGTATCATCCTCCAAGAAAAATGCACGAATGGCATGAAAGCCCGGCAAGTTTTTTGACTGCTTTTGCTGATTCCAACCTTATTGTACCTTATGTCACAACATTAATTAGTCTAACTTGTTAGATAATAGGCCTTCACAGGGATAGAATGTCCTATCTTCTTCTTAACTACGCTCACCTGTTCTTTACAAGTTCTCAAACCATAAAGTGAGACCAGTGAAGTAATTAGATTTTTTTGTCAGTGACAAAAAAAAGCTAAAAAAATAAATAAATAAAACACACACACACATATAAAACAAAAGATTTAAAAAAAAAAAACACATAAAATTTATGTGTGTTCATCTATATATATATATATATATATATATATATAACTAAATTGAATGTCCAGTGTGTAATTTATGTTTGAATACTTATCTCACATAAATAGATAAGTATTTCTATATCATAAAATTTATGCTCTCATAATATATAAATATATGTACCCTAATATAAAACATAGTACTCTGTAAGAGAAAAAAAAAAAAATCTATATAAACATTATATCTACTAGAATTACAGCATCGTTTTGTTTGAGAATGTCCAAAAGTCAAATTTAGACTGCAAATCATAATTTTTAAAAAGTTTAAACAATCAAACTGCTGAATACAGTTTAATTTAATTTGATTTGTAAGCCCGATCAAATAATGCGGATTCAAATTTGAGATTGCGTGAAAATCTATAATCTTTTCCTTATTAATAAAACATCATATACACGTAAAATGATACTGGCAATGAGTCGCCTATTAAATCAACATTTATGTTTTGAATACTGCGATGTAGATCTTCCTGCCAAACAATGTTAGTAATTTTTTCACGTATTAATATGAAGCGTCAATGGCTTGAAAATTTCTCCATTTTCACACAACCGTGCATGTTATCTTCATCTTTATTTCCTAGGAGCAGAACATAGATACGATAGTTGTAACATTTTTTTTTTCAAAAGGTTTTATTTTTTTTTTCTTCGAAAAATGTGCATGTGTGTTTATATTTTCTACGTGCATACTTATATTTATAATTATTATGATTGATTGATATTTTAATAAGTACTTTGAATTTATTATCAAAATATTACGTCAAGAATCGTTGGTTATATATATAAAACAGGTGTCCACCCAATATTTTTTATGTACAAAAGAATAATGTGAGTGAGGGCAAATGTGGCCAACGCCTTTGGCTAGAGTCCAAGTTTATATAAGGCAAGAGTTGGAATACCAATTCCCAGCTGACTTACTCGGGATAGGCATGGATCAAATAAAAGGAAAAGTTTGTGTCACAGGAGCCTCTGGATATCTTGCTTCTTGGCTGATTAAACGACTACTCATGTCCGGGTACCATGTCATTGGAACAGTTAGAGATCCAGGTTAATTCATTTATTCTTCTCCTTCTTTTGCATGTGCCCTCTTTTTCTCAGAAAAATCAAAAATGATTTTTTATTTTTTTATTTTTTTGAAAAAAGAAAAAAAAAAAAAAAAGTAAGGAGAAAGGACTAGAAATAATGTATGCTAAAATTTGCATTTATATGATTCGTGCATAGTTTTGTGGGAATAATAAGAACTCTCTGTATTTTATGTATGCGCATATATGTATGTACTTTCGTATATGTTATGAATTTTCACATTACGTGCGCAGGTAATGAGAGGAAAGTAGCACATCTATGGAAATTAGAAGGGGCAAAGGAGAGACTTCGATTAGTGAAAGCTGATTTGATGGAAGAGAGTAGCTTTGACGACCCAATCATGGGATGCCATGGCGTCTTCCATACTGCTTCCCCCGTAATCAAACCTTCATCTGATCCAAAGGCAATGTTAATTATTATTATTATTTCACTTGGGATTTTTGGGGACATCCCAAAGTTCAATCTTAGCAGTTGGAGTATATATTGCAATTGATTTTAGTTTTCGAATTCTCAGGCAGAAATGGTAACACCAGCCATAGAGGGCACGTTGAATGTCCTGCGCTCCTGTAAGAAGAATCCGTCACTAAGACGTGTAATTCTCACCTCATCCTCATCAGCGACAAGAGCACGAAATGATTTGGACCCGACTGTGCCCATTAACGAGTCATCTTGGAGCTCCGTGGAGCTCTGCGAGACACACCAGGTAACAAGGGTTATTTTCCCACCCCACCTTGTGGGATGCAGGAAGAGAGATCTAATATATATATATATATATATATATTTTATTCCATTTGTACAAAGAGACTTTTTCTAAAAATACTGTTTACGTGTGACTCAGATCCGTGACGAGTTCATGCTCAATTACCATTTTTAACAATCAATTAATTATAGAATTTTAAATGTAAATACATAAAATAATAATAATAATAATAATAACACATCTTTCTGATCCCTTTGTTTCCAGACTATGTATGATGCGGTGCGTATTATATTTATATATATACTGGATGCAGATATGGTATGCTTTATCAAAAACGCTCGCAGAAAGGGCAGCGTGGGATTTTTGCAACAAGGAGGACATTGATTTGATTTCTGTTCTGCCCTCTTTTGTCATTGGACCTAGTCTGCCGCCTGATCTATGTCAGACGGCATCCGATGTCCTTGGCTTGCTTCAGGGTATTTTTCTTTTCTTATTCCAAACATTTTTCAGATGCCTTTTGCGTAAGCATCATAATTAAGAGTAGTGGAAGCACAATTAGAGCCATGGTTAACAAGGTGGGTCATCTCGCCTCACTCGTTTTATATTGATAGATTATCAATTAAACCATTAATTAAATAACCATGATACAAAAATATCAGTTTTCTGGTACCAGACGTACGGCTGAATTAGCTTGCTGTAACGGCAATGTGCATGAAAACAATTTTGTTTTTTTTTTTTTTTTTTTTTAATAGCCAAATTCAATCTTTATTAATCGGTTGGAAGGCTACTTACAAAGGCAGCGTAATTCCTGCATTAAAGCCTTAAGAAATGTAACTCTTAGAAATCCACACAAACATGACATCAGAGCGAAACCACAACCAGATCCAACAAATTTAGTAGCTAGATTAGGAGACAATGAAAGTAAAAGAAAAGGAAGAATTAAAGGGATTAGGCAAAGCAGAAAAATAAAAAAAAAATTTTTTTAAAAAAAAGAGTTTCTATGCCGGAAATAGATCCAAAAAAGTAAATGTTTTCTCTTTGTCACATGCCTTTGTTATCAAGGGATACCCATACATGGATATATAGGTTTACTTTTTTTTTTAATAGAGATCTCTAATTTTAAGTTAAGTCAATATTATATGCAAAAGAATAAAAAATTTAAATAAATTTTGAATAAAATATTAAAAAAAAAAATTGTGTGATTATAATAAATAAGTGCAGTAAACACCTCATTTTACATTTCTTTATAACGGACCTAAATCTGTTGTAATTTACTCCTCAATTCTCATATAAGGCCCTCTACCAAAAAAAAAAAAAAAAAGAATTTCTTTAATCTTAATTCTTGTGTTTGCCCGCGTTTTTGGGACATACAGGGGAGGTGGAGAAATTTCAAATGCATGGAAGGCTGGGGTATGTTCACATAGATGATGTTGCGCTTTGCCACATCTTTGTTTACGAGCACAAAGAAGCCAGAGGGCGATATCTCTGCAACGCAGCTGTGCGCGACAATAATGAATTAGCATCCTTTTTGTCAGCACGCTATCCTTGGCTGCCAATACCCAGAGGGTTGGTATTATCCTGTAGCTAATTAGCTTTGATCACATGCGCATTCATTTTGGTTCAAAATCAATATATTATGCGTTAATCACCGTGGGGGGAAATCTCCTCAGGTTTGAACAACTAAGTAGACCGTACTATGAGTTCAACACCTCAAAGCTGACAGCGTTGGGATTCAAGTTTAAGCCCGTTGAGGAAATGTTCGATGACTGCGTTGCCTCGCTCGTGGAACAAGGTTATCTCTGCCCCATTGGGACGAATTAAAGAAACCATAGCATCTCGAGACTCGACAATAACTCAACACGCAGTTGCTTCTTCCATCGGTTCATTTCTCCTTGAAGTTGCATTTTATGTTTGTGCCTTAAATTCAGCTTCCATGTAATCAAAACATGAGACGTTGGACTCTTCGTCACTAAAGACGAGAAATATAGTCAAGAACAGAGTGGTAAGGAGATGATCAACAACAAAACTTCATGCAACAAGAAATGCGGAAATATTTTTCGAAATAGAAAACTGGGGTTTGTGACAAAGAAAAAGGATTTTTATCAAAAATTTTCCAATTTTTTAATTTCTCTCCTTCTCCACAGCTGAGCGTCGCCGTCGGACACGCCGCCTTCGAATCGAACCTCCACACTTCTCTCTTCAGGGCACCCCAGCAGCAGCAACAACAACAACAACAAAAAATCCCAAAACCCCAATGCCCCAAAGCTACCCAAACCAATCTCCGCTCTCTCCGACAACCGCCTAAACCTGCACAACCGAATCCCGATCCTCATCTGGGTGAATGACCTCTACGAGGCTGCGCTTTTCACCTGTCACTTTAGTTTTGGTTTGTAATGCCTTTCAATCTGCGCATCAAGTGAGAAGAGTCGCAACCACCGCCGGAGTGATTCAACAATTGAGAAGCATTTTGCTGACACGCTATTTCGACACGTTTGATGCATCCCAAACGCCACGTCAACACTTATCAATCCTTATCAGTAAATTGATGACTCACATTTGGACAATTTAAAATTTATTAACTCAAATTTAAATTAGTGAAATTTTTGATGGGTAAATAAAAAGTGTGGTAAACTCAAGGTGAGTAGACATGTGTATTATATAAAATTCAGAATTATTATTTTTTACAAAAAAAAATTAAATTTTAAAAAGTGTATATTTTTTATTATTGAGAACTCACATGTTAATTCATTTTTTTACTTTTCTTAAAGTTGAATATAATAAGCCCAGACCTGCGTTATGTGTACCATTATTTTTTGTCAATATTAATTATTTCAGTAAAATAATCATTTAGAGTTAGAGGTCTAGTGGGTTAAGCGCAATAGCATGTAACGCGGCCCCCCGTCTGACTTTCATACGTTCTGTCATTATAAGCAGGAATACTCGGTGGACCTCAGACCAAAATTGGGTAGAGGTAGATGGAGAAGAAAGCGCCGGGGATTTTAATTTCCAACTAAATACCAACTACTTAACTTGTGCCCCAAAACAAAAGTGATTTAAAGAAGAAACAAAAAAACAACTGGCCAATTAAATGTAACACTGCGTGCCAACTGCCATATATGCAGTGCGCTTTCATGATAATTTACTTTTGTGAGAAAAAATAAATAATAACTTTCAATTTTATCTATAAATTTCTTATACTCGAACTTAGAATTAACAGTGTTTTTTTAATAACGATTCATCGTTATTGAGTCTAAACATATATATATATATATATTTTTTATATTAAATTTTAATATTAATAAATATAAAACATAAATTTTAAAACTTATTTTATTTGATAACGTCACGGGGACTCAAAGTAAAAGAGTAGACGATATGTAACATAAACTTCTTCAAAAGAAATAAAAACGTTTATATCTAATGGTTGTGGAAGAAGACCGCGGGAGCAGAGTCCAAAATGGCGCTTTCTCACATAGGAATCTGAGGAGGCTGGCTGGCCACCTTGGCGGGTCACATCATTTTCGTATCAAAATTGTGTAAGAACCGCTCGTTTGTAGAGCAACGCCTTGAGTCCACATCACTTCCTGATCGACTTATCGGTTAGAAACTTTATGGTTCATTTCAACATTCCTCCAAACCCCTCACACCGCTAAAGCTCCCTGGAAAGAACCCCAACTCAGGCAGCCTCTGCAGGCAACATTTCTGGTGACTTCAGCAGCTTTCTTTCTTTCCCTTAATCTGCTTGTTCCTGTGTTGGTTTAAGATAGCGTTCCTTGTCAGTATATTGGCCATTGCATTTTCTTTGAACTTTTTCCTTCCTTCTCTCTCCTTACAGTTTTCCTTGTTCTTGTGCTTTATATGCTTCTTCCAAGTTAGTCATTTGCTTCCAACTGAAGCGGTTGGCCAGTTGCTGGCACTGACAGTTGAGCTGAGTAGTTATGCTCCAAGTGTTGTTAGGATCCGATCACACATTCAACGTCGCCCGAACGTAGTTAGACTGGCACTTGTTAGAAAAGAGCTACAATATGCCAGAGAAAATAATAGTTTTAACGAGAGATACGAGATGGTTTTCAAGGCCAAAATTGTAGAGTCTGCTAATCTATGCTCAAGAGGAGGAAGAAAAGGAGTAGAGGAAAAACTCCTTTATTTTTTCTTTGTTGCTATGTTCATAAATTTTGAGCCTCTGCTTTCTGCCAGTCGGTGTAAAATGTTGGCGATTAAAGTTTTATACCCCGGAAGTCAATCTTGTCTAATTCTATGTATGAACTGTGATCACGGATTATGAAGCTCATTGTGTACATGTTTTCGGGTTTTGATTGGAAATTTGATAACATCTGTATGTGTCTCATGTGTTTGCTTTAAGTTTGTGCAGGATGAACGAGGGAGGGAGAGAATCAAGTTGGTAGATGCTTCGAATAGGACTGGGATAAAAGCAGAAAGATCATATCTTCTGATATCTGTAAACCCTCCTGATCATAGGTCAGTTTGATCAGAGGAAGAGAAACTGTGGGTGAAATGGAAGAGAGGAGACCAATCGAAGTCTTTGATCCAGCTGCAAGTCATGGTGTTGTGCAAACTAGCCCCAGTCCCAGTAGCAAGGATGAAACAGAAGGAAATTTGTCACAAACTTTTATTACCACTAGCAGTAAGAAAGAGCCTGTGAGCAAGTGGATGGCATTTGGAAGTGAGGAAGCTGGCAAGTCCAAGATTGCTCGTGCTGAAGATGAAATTACAGAATTTGACAGGAATGGCTCTGAAGGTAGACCAAGGTCTGCCAACAAAATACTAAGTGAAGCTAGCATAGCAGAAAGGACAGCAGAATGGGGACCAGTGGTGAAGTCTGATGCAGGAGAAGGCAGTTTTAGAGCCATAACGATAATGAGACCTTCTGGAGCTGAAAACAACGAAATGTCAGTGGAGAGATTCATGGCTGATTCAAGGAAGGCATCAGAGGAAGGCGAGGCAGGAACCCTTCCAAGAGCATCTCAAGAGTTGAAGGATGCTCTGGCCACACTGCAGCAAACATTTGTTGTATCAGATGCCACCAAACCGGACTGTCCCATAATGTATGCCAGCAGTGGGTTTTTCACCATGACTGGTTATTCTTCAAAAGAGGTCATTGGAAGAAACTGGTAAGCATGCTGTCATGTCCTTCTTCAGAAGCTAGGCAAGGCAACTATGGTTTTTCTTATCCATCATTATAAATATCAAAGCAATTAAGTTTTCTCGATGCATATCCTCTGGGAAAATCACATTATACTAAAACTAGCATCATTAACAAGCCAATAATGGTAAAACTGCTCCTTATGTTAGTTTAAATCATTTGAATCCAAATATAGAACAAAAGTTTGGTTTTGAATTCCCTGCACAAGTGGGAATAGGTGGAGTTATCTTCTTAGAGCAGGACAGGCAGGATTGTGCTTGTTTAGTTCAGCTGATAGCAGCTTTTGACTGACACTTATGCTGACTGTCTGTGGTTATATAGACAACCATATGCGGTTTTTAATGGAGTGGATTGTCTTGGAGATTTAGGAATAATCATACTGGGTCCTAACATAGTGGATTTTCTTGGAGATTTATAAATAAAAACAAAAATTGCAAAAAAACATTTGGGTATTTATGTGTTGTATGTGTGCAGTCGGTTTCTTCAGGGGCCAGACACCGACCAGAATGAAGTGGCAAAGATACGAGATGCTGTCAAGAATGGGAGAAGCTACTGTGGCAGGCTCCTCAACTACAAGAAGAATGGCACTCCTTTTTGGAATCTTCTCACTGTCAACCCCATCAAGGATAAGCATGGCAATGCTATCAAATTCATTGGGTATTAGCTTCTTCCCCTTTAAAAACAGCTTTTAGTTATCTTACTCTCTTATTTTCCTTTCTCTGATCAACTCATTTTCTTCTTGTTAGTTTATTTGTGATTCTGTGTGCATCTGTTCTTTTCTCCTCTCATAATCTATTGTTGGAACTTGTGATTTACCAGGATGCAGGTGGAGGTTAGCAAGTATACTGAGGGTGTTAATGACAAGGTTTTGCGCCCAAATGGATTGCCCAAGTCTTTGATTCGATATGATGGTAAAATCATAGAAATTTTGTTTCTTTATGAGAGTTTTGATTTCTTATTTCTATCGAGATTGAACCACACCTCCATTTTATTTTGTCATTCTCAGCTCGCCAGAAAGATAAGGCTCTAGATTCCATTGAAGAGGTTGTCCAGGCCCTGAAACATCCCAAATCTCACACTTCAACTTCGACTCATGATGCTTTAGACAACCTTGATTATGTTTTGCCTAAATCTGTCAACTTTGACACCACTGTTACACCTGAAAACCATGTTTCTCTCTTAAACTCTCGCACCGGTGCTTCCCAGGAACCTGGCAAAAAATATAGAAAATCAAGCCGCATTTCCTTGATGGGGTTAGTCTCCTAACATAGCTCCTCCTTTTATTCTTCTTTCTTATGGGTTTCCAATATTTTGTCAAATGCCACTAGGTTGTACTCTTCTTGTTGTAGCTAGTTGTCTAGCATAACATCACTCTTTTGCTAGGGGCAAAAGGATGTTTAACAAAAGGCTACTAGAATTCATTTAGATGCCTTATTATTCCTCCTAGTGACATCTAATATATTGTTTCTTGAGGAAAAGAAAGTTAGATTTTCTGCCCACAATTAATCTTGTAGCATTTGGAAGCCATGATAAAAACAGAAAAAAAAAAAAGTATTTGACCATTCTCTATTCAATGTTCATAGTCAAATTGATGCCAATGGTTGTTTAAGCCAGTCCTAAAACTACTAATATACACTCTATTATGACTATAAAACTGCAGGTTCAAAGGAAGATCTCCAAGTTCTACTGCAAAGCATGAGGAACCACCAAGTCTGGAACCTGTTGTTCTAATGACTAAAGAAGTTGAATGCTCCAGCCGCTGGGATAATTCCGCAAGAGAGAGAGATATCCGGCAAGGAATTGATTTGGCAACCACATTGGAACGAATTGAAAAGAATTTTGTGATCACAGATCCTAGACTTCCTGATAACCCTATTGTAAGGCAAAATTTCAATAAAATGAATTTTGCATACTTTTCTATCTCCTTGTAGGACTTTGTTTTCCATCACTCAATTTTGATAGCCTTGTCATAACTTGCTTCCTTGCATGATTGCCTTCATGCTTCTAGCATCATCATGAAGAAGGGAAGGCTTTAGCACATATCATAATTGCAATTTATGTTAGAGATCATTGATTCTGGAGTTCCAGTCTCTTCCATGATAGAATACAATAACTGGCTAAGCTGCACTCTATATTGGCAGCATGATTGCTTCTAGAACACTTAATCTATGTAGGAGTTGCAGTTTATTAGTGTACAGATCATAGCGTGTGCCCTTTCTGTGCAGATATTTGCTTCTGATAGCTTTCTTGAGCTAACAGAATATACACGAGAAGAGATCTTAGGAAGAAACTGTCGGTAAGAAAATACTGAATTTAGTTACTTTTATTACCTTTCTCGCTTTGTTCTGCACAATTACCTCAAAATTTTACTTCTTGTGCTTTGACATTCTGGGCAATGCAAGTTTCTTTCATTATCATACCAATTATTTGAATAAGTTGCAACTAAATGTGATTTGCAATGCCTTTTGCAGTTGTTACAAATGGAGTTCATTTTTCAACATCTGTTAATTGTATTTGCAATTAAAGATGTTCATATGTGTTACCCCTCTGTAAATTATTTGCAGACATGATATTATTTTCAGATTGTTCATATGGATGGTTTAAACTCTTCAACAGGCAGAGAGAAATGCTAATGGGAATATGCAATAAGTTGCAATGCTATCATAAAATTAGAATCAAGGGACCTTCACTAACCAGTCACTTGTTTTCCTGTTTGAGTGGAATATTAGAGCCAGATCTTCTGATGTTGACTCTTATCATGTTCTTGTTAGATACAAGTTTAGCAGAATTGTGTGTGCTGTGCCAAATTTAATGTGCATATGACAGACATAGCACAGAATCTAGTTTGTGATTTGGCACAATTCTCTTCTGATCCATGCTATTCTCTGTCAGCAATGACAATATTATTCTTACTTTTTTAATGAATTATACAGGTTTCTTCAAGGGCCTGAAACAGACCAAGCAACTGTCACAAAAATAAGAGATGCTATAAGAGAACAACGGGAAATCACTGTTCAGTTGATCAATTACACTAAGAGCGGTAAGCTTTGGTAAAAACCTGTATAATACGGTTTATACATTGAATACACTTTGCTCTGCTGATTACATGATCAGCCTATTTTACTTGAAAGCTACAAAAAACTTTAAAATTATGATTGGCTTATATACTTGAAAGCTGCAAAGAATTTGTATCATTCTGTTGAATGATTCACATCTATGTATTTTGTTGGAATCTAAATTTCCTCCTGGACGAAGATATGATCCCTTTTTACCATAATATCATACTCTCCATAATATTTGTCTTGCAGGTAAGAAATTTTGGAACTTATTTCACTTGCAACCTATGCATGACCAGAAGGTGGCTATCAGATTGTTGTTCAAGTCTATCATCTGCCATAGTTAAATTATCCTACATATTACTTTAAACCTAGTGTCCCCATTATTGTGCAGGGTGAGCTTCAATATTTCATTGGTGTTCAATTGGATGGGAGTGATCACTTGGAGCCCCTGCGTAATCGTCTCTCTGAACAAACAGAGCAACAAAGTACTAAGTTGGTATGCCATTTCTTTTCATTGGTGTTTCCTTGTGTCACTATTTTTTTATTGCTATAGCAGCCACATAGTTTCAATGATAATGAGCAGATGAAACAAAGTTTCTCAAATTATTGACTACATATTGATTGACTGGACATGTGTATGAACAGGTTTGCTTGTGTTGTTTTTCTTCAGTTTTACTTGTACAACATTAATTTTGTTAAGCTCCTATTGCCTAACTCCTCTTTTTTGTTCTCATTACTGTGAAGACTATGCTTTGCCATGCATTCTAATGTATTGAACAGCCCTATTCACATTGTTTATCATGATAAGAAAAGGCGAGTCTTTGCAAATATATGCATTCTTTTCTAACTGCAGTAGTAAGAAAATGCTAAGATCATTCAAGTAGGTGTTGTCTTTGTGGATAATGTTTTCATAAATTCTGCAATCTGAATATTGTAATTTACTTCTCAGCCAGTAATACTTTGACATGTCTTTTATCAGGTCAAGGTTACTGCAGAAAATGTTGATGAAGCTGTTCGAGAACTTCCTGATGCCAACTTGGTAAGGTACTCCTTTCACTTGTATTAGGACTAAACAAGATAATGTATTTTTCAATAATCCCAAGATCATTATCCTCTTCTTTCAATTTTTTTTTCGTGGTTTCATTTTTTACTTATGCATGAGTTGTTCAAGTAACAATGGTTAGTGAACACTAGTCTCTGTGGTTTTCCTGCTATTTAAAAAGTAGGGAAAGTTTGCATTGCCAAATTTCGAGAAGTAGAATTAGTGATTAAATACAAATTTTCACAAAATGTAGCTCGCAAAATTGTTTATTTTGAGATGGATGATTCAAGTTCCCACACTATACTTATACTTCAGTTTTACATTCAGATGCTTCTTGCTCGTCCACATTGGAGAGAGATTGCATCCCTGGTTCTTATTGTCATGAATTTGTTTTTTTCATGTCTTTGCTTATGCAACATCTATTATTCTACTTTTGTAGAGACCAGAAGATCTGTGGGCAATTCATTCACAACCTGTCTTTCCAAGGCCTCACAAAAGGGACAGTCCTTCTTGGATAGCAATTCAAAAGGTGCCAGTAGCTGAATTATAGATACCATGTCTTCACTGTAGCGAGATTCAGTTTTGTATTTTCAAGATCATTATTGTGGAAAGCATTGTTTTGTTCAATAAACCTGTGAGTTCATGGGAACTCTGTAACTCCTGTACATGGATGTGCAAGCATGTTTACATTTAGACTGAGAAATATGTGTGCTTCATGAAGAGTACCATTGGGACTGAATTTTAAAAATGCCCCCAGAATAAAATCTCATCTTCAACTTTCCTTCCCTTTCTTTTCCCCAAGCAAGTTTGTCTTTCCAACATTAAGCTCTTCTTGCTTAATTTCCCTATTAAAAGAACATAAAAATGCCTACCATATGCAAATGATTTTTTATCTGGTATGCCATTTATAGTCATGCAGTTCCCTGCTTATCTGCAAGTTCATGTCTTGAGTGTTCCCTATTCTTCATTGACACCTAGCAGACACAAATAATAGGGTTCTACCATAACATATTTACTCTGATTTTCTTAATATATAAAACTATAATGGCAATTTTTCCCACACTTTGCAAGGATTAATGTAATAAAGAAGGGATAGCTTTAGTTGTCCTAGGATCAGATATCATAAATGCTAAGGAAGTATTGCTGGAATGTTCAAACCGGTATGAAGTCGTGAATAAAATTCACTCTATGTTACTTTTACTCGTGTTGTGGTCTTAGTTGCCACAAAATGAATGAGAACAATGAATTGCTCTATGTTTTCTTAATAACAAAACCTTGCTCACACTCTATAATTAATGATGATGTTCGTTCAACATTCTCAAATAAATTGTGTAAGTTTTATTTCTTTGGAAAGGCATCTTGGATTGCATGCTGTGCTCATAACTCACTAGAAATAATTATATATGTAGTCCTTTTAGTTCTAAACTTTTTAACTTTGAATTTGTTGGCACGCTTGTTGTCATCTATTACTCTTCATATGATGTCCATTCTTCATTCATTACTCTTGCTCCTCATATTAAATCTCATCCATTTGGTTTTGATAGATCACTTCACATGCTGAAAAGGTTGGGCTACATCATTTCAGGCCAATAAGACCTTTAGGTTGTGGTGATACTGGCAGGTAGCTCCTGTTTTTTGATCTTTACACAATGCTTGATTGAATAGGTGTTCTCTCTGCATAAAACTTGTGCTTTCTAGGTTATCAGCTGCTCACACGATTTTCTCATCATTATTGCTATGTCAACAAGTTTTTGTTACTTGCATGATCCATATCGTGATAAGATGCTTTTAATTTACAGTCTGCATAGAGACCTTGAGTTCAGTCCATAATTAACATTGGCTGCAAAGCTGATCTGCTTGTTGGGATTCTAGTCACTGCTTTAACCCAGTTCAGGCATCAGCAAATGTCAGCAAGAATGTTTAAAACTAATTAGAGTGATGCAGATTAAAACATGTGGCTTAAAATGGAAAATCAATTTGGCTTTAGGTTTGCATGTCTTAGGATGACATCTTCTGTATGAATAAAGTTAGATGTTTCAAGACTCTTACTTGGAAAAAAAGCGAGGCAAGCTGTAGGAACATAGAGTGAACTGTATAATGACATCCTAAAGGAATTTGGGAATTAGGCACAAGATCTTGGAAATCTTTCAAATGGCCCCACCACTGCAATCACAGGAATGTATGATGGAACACTAAGGCAGGAAAATAATTCTGCCATTTGGTCTTGGTTTAAAGAACCTTGAATCAAAATAAAACTTAACTAAACACAAAAGATGAACCATAACCTTAAAGTTTGCAAATCTTCATGTTCCTTTAGCTGGGCGAGATGTAGGTATGGGCACATAAAATATCTTGGAACCGTGCTTGGTGTAAGATTCATCTTTCAGTATATGCAAACAGATCTTTGTCCAAGGTAGGCCATAAGGAAATGATATTTGCCTAACTATTGTTCTTAGCAACTGTAAAAGAAAGGATCATTTAAATCCAAGCATGTCTGTCGTCTTTACCTTTTAGTCAATGCCTTGAACCTTTCCACAATAAGAGGAATTGAAGCAAGCATTTTCCGAACACTAGAGCAAGGGCTACGATGAGGAACTAAGAATTAGGAATTAAAGATTGGGAATAGGAATTGAGAATTAGGAATTAGAAATAAAAAATTTATGGAGGATCAGCTTTTAATGATCACTTTAAAGGGATCGACCTCTAATAAGATAAAAGTTTTGATTGAATATTGCTTAAATGAAAAAATCATAATGCATTATAAATATAAACTCGAATTTAACTTAATAACTTACTATGATGGAATTAATTATTCTTACTAATTTAAAAATAATAAAAAATAAATATTAAATGACATAATTAATAATAATAATTTTCTAATTAAAAGGATTTCATCATTTTCTCACTCTTCAAATTGGCCTTGTATTCAAGGTTTGTCTTGATCAATTATCTTCTTCAATTTGACCTTCTTCCACATAACTTTTTCCATATGATAACTAAAGGTTGCATGATAATTTCTCTTTAAAAGATTTCATAAAATATTAATTATGACTTACATGTTGAACTTGTTACACATTTTCAAAAAAGTAAGTTGTTTGGCCAGCATTTCTTTCATGAACTCATTAGTTTGATCTAATTCAACCAATATAACTTACTCTTCTTTAACAAATTCTTTAATTTCCATAGATTCTTGGAAAGATTCATCAATTTTTATGAATGACATATTAAAATATTTAGTCAAAAGTATAATAAGTTTACCAAAATTTTTGTTATTCACAATATCATGCTCTAAATCAATGTCATCACTAGAATTTTTGCCTTTAAAAATGTCATGCCTTGAATTGACATCATCACTAGAATTTTTTAATTTGGTATTAATAGGTTTTGTTCCCTTTAGTTTAATAATAGATCCTTTGTATAATGACTGACCATAGTAGTGAAATATAATTTGCTCAAACCATTTAACAAATTCTTGAATAAGAGATACTAATTTTTCAATACGACTTCATCTAATTTCAAAAGAATTTGATGAATTTTGCAAAGTCATGATGAAACTATATATAAATATAAATATATATATATTGATTTGGTGATAGTGATAATGGAAATATGAAATAGAAACAAAATCTTTAAGAATACTACTTTGATACTAAATGATGAGAAATTAAGGATTAAGAAGTAGAGGTTGGAGATAGGGATTGGAAATTGAGGATTGGAAATAAAAAAAAATTTACAAAATTAAAGGATAGAATTGATTTTTTTGAAGAGATTAGTCTCCAATAATCACTTTAAGAATGAAAAAATCATAGCGTATTACAAATATATAGACTCGAATTTGATTTGATAACCTATTGTTATAGAAGTAATTATTCCTACTAATTTAAAAATAATAAAAGGTAAATATTAAATAATATAATTAATAATAATAATTTTCCAATTAAAAGGATCTCATTAAGTTATTAGAGCTTTGAAATGCAAGTGAGGCCTTCCATTGACATCAGAAAAAAGCTCTGTTGCATCGTTCTTTGTTTCTTTCCTAAATTTGTAGAAATTAAGGCAAAAAAAATCCTTTTCTTTTTTTCTCAGAAAGGGAGCTGTCTGATATGCCAATGTTGGAGTTTAGTATCTCATCCATTCTTGGGCCTCATCTAACATCTTAAACTTTTGGGTTAAATGGTTTTTTGAAATGGTATCAAAGCCTTTATGATCTGAAGATCACGAGTTCAAATCACACTCTGCACTCACATTTAACAATGAATAATTGTTAATTTCTGGACCTAGGAGAGAGCCGTTTGCTCACTTTTCCAGCCCAAAGCATTTGCCTGAGCAGAAGTGTTAGAGTTTAATATATGATCCATTCTTAGGCCTATCTATCTGAAACTTCAAATTTGTATTATCAGGCTGAATAAGTTGGAGCATTGAAATGACTCTAGACACTCTCACAATGTCAACTGTACTTTTTTTAATGCTCTCCTCTCCACATAATTGTCTTCCAAGTCAGTAAAATCCCAAGAAGATGTTGGTTCTGTTGATTTTAAAGAAAATTTTAGAGACTTTATTTTTGTGGATTCTGTTCTTTTCTTTTCTTTTCTTTGTGATTGCAACTTTTTTTCTGTTTTATTTCAGTGTTCATTTAGTAGAACTGAAAGGCACAGGTGAACTATATGCTATGAAGGCAATGGAGAAATCCATGATGTTGAATCGCAACAAGGTCTGAATCAACTTTTTCTCATGATGGCCAGAATATTTTTTTTTTTTCTTCTGAGACTTTATTGTGGTTAAACTTTGCATGCTGGCTTGAAATTGACTTCGGCTTTACTTCATAGCTTTCTGTTGCTGTTATTTTGGTCTCTCCAATCTTGCTTCTGGGGTGATTCTGCTAAGTGTTGCAGCCTATGAAACATGTTTGAAACAAAGTTGATCCATCTTTCATTTTCAACATGTGCTTTTCATGTGGTTTAAAGTTTCATATGTGGCATGCAATTGTTTTTTTTATCGCTTATCACCTTGCTACACATATAAGTACTTCAAAGACTTTATTGGAAAAAGAAATGGCTTGATGAACTCTTATAGCTTACCTAAATCAATTCTTACATGCATTTAACATAATAATTTTCCTCGTGGGAAGATGTGCATAAGACATAAGTTGACTAAATCTGAAAGTAACTGCTGTTATGTCTCTAATTTAACATAGAGTATGACTAGCCCAAGTTCCTGTGTGGTTCTTTATCAGCATTACCGAGTGTGGGAGAAAAGATTGTTCATGGTTAAGTAGTGCAAAAGGGACAAGAGCATTTGAAACAATCTCTTGATTCAAAAAAGGAAAGGAACAGTAATGTTGTGGACATCTTAAAATTCACAGAAATCTGAGAATGGATTGATTTCATAAGTATCTCTAGAAAGGCACTAAAAAATTATATGTGTGGCTCTCTGGTGGTCTAACTTGACATGGAGAATCACCCATGAGTCTTTTATTGAACATCATCATAATTCATTATGACTTTACAGGTTCACCGAGCATGCATCGAAAGGGAAATCATTTCCCTTCTGGATCATCCCTTCCTTCCCACATTGTACACTTCCTTTCAGGTCTTCTCCTATACAATACTATTTTATCAGTATTTTTTCCTTTCATAACCCTTGCTCAAGCCACAGTAATTCCATTTGCTAATTTCCATTTTTGCATTTTGTTTAGATATGCATAATTGGTAAATGCTTTTCATATATGAGAGCTGCAGACAGATAAATCTTAAGTTGCATAATTACTTTTCTACCATTAGTAAAAGAATACTATCATTTGACATATGGCTGTAGGATTTTACAGGCACTTGTTTTGAAATTTCTCTTTCCTTGTTCTTCCAATTAAATATGGATGCCCTTTTCATAGGGAATTTAACTTTATGCATCCTGCATGTGAGCAGTATGTAATGATCATATTGAGTTCAAGTATTTTATGTCTTGTTTCTGTACCTGTAGTCACAATTATGAGTGGAGAAAAATAACAGCTTGGAGAAACTAATGATTAGTTGATTGAAGACATCAGTCTTCCTCCATCTACCAACATTTTTTTCAACATTGTTGATCATGCACATATAAATATGTATGAATACAAATAGTATTTGAATGAAGTAAATTGTAACATCCATGCATGTATCCACGTTTCTTGCCCAGTCTTTGCATGGTTTCATATCTAACAACAATCTTGACTGATGATACTACCAAAAGCTTTTGATCCCCTTTTAAATTTATTTATTGGATGATGGACGTGTTTATATCCTCATTGCCTCAGACTTCTACACATGTTTGCCTGATAACGGACTTCTGCCCCGGGGGAGAGCTATTTGCATTGCTTGATAATCAACCTATGAAATTAGTTAGGGAGGAATCTGCAAGGTATTCTCAGTTTACCCCTTGCATCAAGAATGTAAAATTCCTTTCTACTTCATCGTCAACTGGTTTTACATATCCAGGTTCTATGCAGCAGAGGTTACTGTTGGCTTGGAATATCTTCACTGTTTAGGTACTTTTGTCTACTAAAAGTCTAATTGTTTGCTATGTTCTGGTTCAACTGCATCACTTTTTGCTGTCTATTTCTTCATATTGCATCATAAACTAAATGAAGCACCAAGAAGTTGTATCTTTGATTGCTTCCTAGAAGTCAAAAGCTATATCCTTGGAAAAGGTATTTCCAAATATTATACTGCCTTCTATTACAATGCTTAAAGTGATTTGCAGTTGGAGAGGTTAAGTGTAAATGCTATTTTGAGCAGAGCTGCATCTTTTTTATCATCTTTTGACCATTAACTTAGGGGACATTGTTAGTGAGCATCCTAATGAACACAAAAAGTGTGGCACTCAAAGCTTCTCTGGGACGATGTTTTTGTGTTTTCTAAGTCCTGTATTTTCCTTTTCATTGTATTTACCTCTCCCCTAATAATTTTTTGCAGGAATAATATATAGGGACCTGAAGCCTGAAAACATTTTGCTCCAAAAGGATGGCCACATCGTTTTGACTGACTTTGATTTATCATTCATGACTTCCTGCAAAGCACAAGTATGTTATTATATTCATGTTACAGTATCATATTATTATATTCATTTTAGAAGATCATATTCTTCACTGCATACACTTTTCATTTGGGCTTCCTGACTATGGATTGGTATTCGCTACATAGAGAAATGTACAACCAAATGATAAGGTTTTGGTGATAGGAGGGGGAGTTTCTAATCCAATAGCACTAGGAAGCCAATACAGCTGACAGGATTGCATTTCATTCTACTTAGATAGGCTGTGATTTGAACTCAAAAATATTGTATGCCTCAGACAATCAGTCATTTGGTTTTGGACTCCTGTTTGATCAATGAGAATGCCATACACTGGTTGCTATAGAAGAGAATGACAATAAATGGATATCAGTTCCTATTCACAATAAGAACATTGAAATTGTCTGTTTTCATTCTTTCTGTGACCTTAATTTTGTGAAAAGCTTCCTCATATTTTCTTTTGATTCTTATTAAATGGGATTCTGATATTATACTGGGATTTCATGGATTATACTTGAATACCTAAGAACTCCTTTTGGAATCAGGTCCCTTGTTTATCAGGTATTTGGATCTAATTCTTGTTGCAGATTATACAGCACCCACTACCTAAAAATAGAAGATCAAGGAATCAACCTCCACCAATTTTTGTTGCTGAACCAGTAACACAGTCAAATTCATTTGTTGGAACTGAAGAATATATTGCTCCAGTAAGTCAAATTTTCATATATGCTACCACTTTATTCTATTGGCTGGAAATATTTTCATGGACTGAAGATGGGTTATATGCATCATGTCATGTTAACCTATTTAATGGGTGTTTGGTTTACTGGGTAGACAGTTATAAGCTATTATTCAACAACTATTAGTTACTTTTAGCTAACATTATGCGTTTTGTGAACTGTCAAAACTTTGTAACAGTCATCCACCAGTTGTCAATCACAAGATATTAGAGGTCAACTATACTGGCTGTCAGCTGAGCTAAACATGCCTTTAACAAGAACAATGCTTTTGCTCAATCATTTAACTTCTCATGTTCAGGTTGATACATATGCCTACTATATCTAATTCTTGACGGGGTACCATTATGACTCTCCAAAATGGAATGCTTTCCAACCTATATTGTGTTAAGAGTGATTTGGTGATTTTGGATTAGTATTTTTTGCATTGCCCATGCCTATTCAATTTGATGATATATTTTGTAGGAATTATTTTCCTTGAAAGAAATATTGGTCATTTATTCATGTAGGAGAGTTCTCATAGCATAGGTTTCTTGATTTCAGGAAATAATCACAGGCACAGGGCACAGTAGTGCTATCGATTGGTGGGCTCTTGGTAAGAAAATCTGTTGATGTGGTAATATAAGCATCTTGTGCTCTCTTTTTTCCTCCATAGCCATGTGTTTATCAATCGTAACATTAGAACCTCCTGTATTGTTCTCACTTAGAGTGCACTGCCTTTCAAGATGATAGAATTATATGCAGTAATGTGGTCTCTCTCTCTCTCTCTCACTCTCTCTTTTTGTCAGTTTGCAAGGACTACAGTTTGAATGTTAGACCAGAGACTAAAAGTCCAATCAGCTCTGCCAGACCACATGGCTAGCAGTGTTGATGTGGTCTATTTACATCATGAAATTTTTTATTTTTGTTGGCGACCATTTCATTAGGCATACTACTCAATGCAACTGGAATTATGTGTTCTTTGTATGGTTTTACATAACTGCTTGCCCTTTAGAGAGCAAGGTCTCTCATTGCCGTCACTGATTTGTGTGTCACAGCTTAATGACCGTCAGGATCATCGGCCATCGTTAATGTTTTCATGTTTCATTCAAATGTCTACAGTTAAAGACATGCATAATTGTTTTGTAGCACTTAATGCACAAGAAAATTACAGCAAAATGGCCATCATTGTTGAAACCTGGCACATAATCTGTCATGGGACAGACAATAAGTCTTCAACTGTTTGCCCTTGGACTGAAAAGATTGACATTCAGTTTGAACATTCCTAGTGACGGTCTAAATTGTTTTAACTTTTCTCTCTTCTTCAGTCATTCGCTTGTTTATGTACATTTTGAATTCAGGTATCTTACTGTACGAGATGTTATATGGCCGTACTCCTTTCAGAGGAAAGAATAGGCAAAAGACATTTGGGAATATATTGCACAAAGATCTCACGTTTCCAAGTAGCATTCCAGTAAGAGATAGCATTCCATTTTCATTTGGTGTCTGAATCATACAACATAGTGTTCTGCTTGCATATAATTTTAGCTTTCATCTTGACCATCTAATCAGTTTTATAGTTATAATTAATGTACTCAAGATAATTTGCAGTCTCTAGAGATTGATGGTTCATCTTACTGGCTTGACATTTCAGGTTAGTCTTGCTGCCAGGCAGTTGATCAATGCATTGCTGAATAGAGACCCTGCCAAGCGTTTAGGATCAAATTCTGGTGCCAGTGAGATCAAACAACATCCTTTCTTCCGTGGAATTAACTGGCCTCTCATACGATGCATGGTAATTGTACTTATTATCATTCTTCCTCCCCTCAGAAAGTCTGATTTTGGGCAGACTGAGAGTGTCAAGTGTAGTGGTCTCCTTTGCGAGCACTGCAAGGAACGTTATTATATCTCTTGAATGTTGTTTCTGTATGCAGAGACCACCTCCATTGGACGCTCCCCTACAATTAATTGAAAAAGATCCTAAGGCTAAGGATGTCACATGGGAAGATGATGGAGTACTTGTGCAATCTGTGGACATGGAGATCTTCTAAGGTTCATATTAGCTACACTTGATAATTTTGATCAGCATGTTTCCATCTACTGTCAGCTCATGTTCCTTTTCCATGCCATCAAATGCAATCATCTGTCAGTAAACTTCTTTCCTTCTGCAAATCTCATGTTGCAGGCAGGCATTATTGACTAGCGCTTTACATTAGATGTGCATTCTTACTCAAGACAACATCTGATTGCCGAAAATGGACGTCCCAATGACCCTAAGATTGTAGGGTGGGGAAAATCGTCAGATTTGCTTGTGTGTGTTTATTGTTTAATGTGCCAGGAATACCTATAACTGCTTTGGAAGATTTTAGGTGGACGTCCTTTGGGTCACTCATGCTCCCCTAAGACGACGCAGAGTTAAATTTTGCTGTGAGTATAGGACTACAATCGTGCCCCCACATATATTTTGTTACTGAAATGGTAGATTTTGTAAGCCTTCAACTACTGCACTCCACTTACTAGTAAACTCCTTAAACAATGAAATGAGATGTCTATATCTATCGGAGAATTTTAATTGATAAAGGGGAAATTTATATTTAATGTACTATGATTTGTGTCTTGTAACAATTCACCACATGTAATAAAAAGCATACTATAACCATTGATAGTTAGTCAAAATTTTTAAAGAAGTTGTAAAAAATATACATTTGTCTTTGTTTTTTTTTTTTTTCATAAACTTTATAATGTCTCCAGAATTATGCATAAAAAATAAATACAAAAAATTTATTTAATTAACTGTTTTACTAATAATATTAGTAATATTATTATTAAAAAAATTAACTAAATAAATAATTTAATTTTAAATTAAGTTTTAAAATAATTTTAATTTTATTTTAATAAGAGTGATTTAATTTTTTTTATAATATTTATAATTATATATTTTTAAATTATTTTAAAAATTTTTAATGGGATACTAACTAAGTAAATTAATTTAGATGTATTTTTGGTTACATTTAAAAATATAAGGTATAAATTATTATTAAACCTAAAATAAAATACGTTAATGTAAATTTTCCATTAATAAAAGGTTGAATGTTGAAATGATCAGGTACCGGATTAAAGAAAAGTTAATCGATGAAAATCAATAAACGTAAGGCTCTTCTTGGTCACAAAAAAATAGACACCCTATTATGCTGCCGTCGTTTTTACATAGGATGCTGATCAAAATTCCCTGTTAATATGAGATCCTACGAACATTCGGTTAACATAATATCCTAACCATCTGGAGGGTCACACTCAATCCCCCCAGCAAGAACAAAATACGTAAAAATCCAAGCATAAATAAATAAAAAGAAACAGGAGCTCGATAAAATTAAGAACTCGATGCGATCAGGAACAGGGAAAGAGAAAGAAAAGAAACAGACTTGTTGATTTGATGCATGAACATCTCAATCCAAATTTAGCTTAATCTTTCTTTTTCATTCCCATGTAACCAAGAGGTGTACAATTTTCATAATGGTGTTTTGCCTTCCAAATGATGTGTCTGCATGATATTAACAAATGTTCCTCGCCCTTGCGTTTCTGCGTCTCCCTCTGTAGCATGTCTCTTTTGTCGAGGAACGGCAAGCCCACTGCTTCAAGCTAACACTCCACATTTTACTCATACAAACTAAGCCGATGTCAAAGATGGCTGCTTGCAATTTTTATATTCCCTCAATAGGCATGGACACCACTATTATATAACCCAAACTATTGTTTCTGGCTTCCAGTTGGAAAAGTGGATTGATCAGAATGTATAGTGGTCTTATAACCACATGATCCCGACCCACAACAGCATCTATATCACAAGAAGACTATTTGAGGAGTCAAAATGCTTCTATCAAATTCATTCTCTCACGGGTGATACAAGATATGCAATATAAATATCCACGGAGGGATAATCCCACTGATGTCACTGGTAAAACAATTATTCTTCAGGCTAGATTAATTTTTCTATTGAACCATGGAATGCAAAGGTGAAGTGATTCTTCACGTACACTCTAATTTCATCTAGTATGCCCATGGCATTTTAGCATTCAAACGAAACTAAAGTGCAAAATCATTATGAAGAATAAATCAAAGCATTCTCTTCTCTGTGAAATCAAGATTACTGACATTTGGATTCAAAGGAGTCATAAAGAAGAGCCTTATAAAAGCCAGTACAGAAGTGAGAGTCCCTCCCAGGAGACAGGCTTGCAGAACTTGTGCCCTCTTCCTTGAGCCCAGTGTAGTAAAGCGGCATAGAGCAGTCTCCAAGATAGATTCACCGTCTAGAAAATATACCTGAAATATGATAGTATTATTTTACACATCACAGCTCTTGCATTTGCGATGATATGTAATTTAGTTTTTTCTACTAAATAAAAAGACATCTCCAGTGCATGAGGCACCCATTTTGCAGGCACTGGGGAAGGCTCATCAACAGGCATCCTTACCCAACATTTGGTTGAACTTGTGACCTTTTAACAAGAAGGGAATAACTTAATCAAAGTGCCATGACTAGTTTCTTACTGACATCAGTGACCAAATATTCTCTATTTCTACTTTCACGGGTGCAAAGATGCACCTAAAAGATGTCCCAAATCTTATGATGGGAGAATTTCACTATTGAACCATGTTCTCAGCTGAATCTAGTTAGAGCCTTGTGATTCACATGTGCAGAGATGTACCTAAAAGATGTCCCCAATCTTAAAATTTCACTTTTGAACCATGTTCTCAGCTGAATCTAGTTAGAGCCTTGTGATTTAAGTAATGTTACTTTAGGACATGTAACCATCTTCGTTAGTTAATAGCTCAATGATATTGCTGACATGGTCCCTATTTGGACATAAATGTCAGTCCTTTGTTATTTATTTAGTTGGAATCCAATCCACCCTTCTGGTTAGGTTGCAAGCCACATTAATCCCACGCTTGCATCTGGGTAAGCTTTACATCAACAATTTTTAACACTATTGGATTGTTTGACTGTGAGGCCATTCATGTGGTGCTAAAGTGTCAAGACTGGAACTACATGGGCTCTATGTGAATTGTGGTCAAATCACAGGGTGCCAAATAGATTTTGGTCAAACAACAGGATACAAAAGTGAAGGTTTCTCTTAGGGGGAAGGAAAATGTTGGAGATCTCAATTGGACCCCACAAATAATACATGCATCCAGGTGGGCTCCAAGTCAGCAATTTTCTAATCTTGTTGAGCTCTTTGACCAACAGAGCTATTTACAAGATACTAAAGTGACAGCTCAAATTCAAAGGATTTCTAACACTATGTTTGGTAAGGAAATTAGAGTGACGATGAATTTGACTCCCCATTTGCTTCATCCACTTCTTATTCCTTAATTTCCTTCACTCATTTTCCTTCCCTTTTACATTTTTCCCAAACATAGTATAGTGGATTTTGCCCAGACTAAATGGTATTAAAAAGAATCTTTCCCCTTTTTTTTCCAATGCCAAAAATTCCAAATAAGAGAAAAAAATAAACACACATGATGAACAGGCAAGTATACCTGCAATGAAATTTTAAGGCCTATAAGAAAAGAAGGAAAATTACCGGCAAACTGTTGAGGAGTGCTAGTGTAAGAGATACATAGAATGTGCATGTTAAGACCCTTTCCATGATGCTTGGAAGATATGCACCGAAGGGAAATTCCCAACGGGGTAGATAAGCAGTCAACTGAACAGAATGTGCCATTGAGATCAAGTCACCAACAAAGACAAAAGTCCCACCACAGCCATGGTCTACAAAATCCTTAATTCCAGTATTTGAACGTGCATTTCTCCACAGTTGCAAGCATCCTGGAGAGTAAGTGCTCACATAGGTGATCTCAGCCCATCCTAACCCTGGCAACTGAACAGGACTGAAGCAGTATTCACCCTGCAGACAATGACCATATATATTTAGTAACAGTTATAATGCTCATTAATTTCTTTTTCTCATAAATAAAACAGATGGAAGAAGATCAATACTCTTCAGAAATTTTGCATGAAGTGCTGCTCTCAAGACTTAAAGTAACAAAATTGTCAGTACCAGCCTATGGTTTCAACCATAGCAGTGACATTACTAGACTTAAACAATTAGGATGCACCAAGATAAAAATTCTCTAAGGATAATCACTGGCTGAGAATTTTAAGACAATTACCTGTGAACACAACAAGCTGCTTCCATTAATTATCCCTGTCCTCCATCCATCACCACATTTGTTGAGCTTGACAACATCCCCGGCATTGAAGCAGTGCCTACATCGTGATCTGTTTGGTTGATTATCTTCAGTTCTCAAATTGTCTAATTCACTTGAATCAAAGCAATTAATCATTACAAATTCAGTTAGACCATTTGGACAAGTATATTGATTGTCTACAAAAAGAACTTTCTCGCTTTCAGCCATCATAGATGTGGTAATGCAGTATCCCTTTCTGCTGCGAACAACAGAACCTCGAGAATGATCTGAATGATTCAAATTCTGAAGAGTCTGTTCATCGATTAGAGTGGTTGCCTCCATCCATTCTCGTACATTATGGATATACTTGCCATCCAATGACACGATTAAATCACCAGGAGACAAATATCCAGACAAAGGAGATGTAGAAGGTATATCCAAGACCTATTCCAAGTGACCATTTAAATCTTGTGAATGGGAGGGGAAAATGTTTCAAGCCAGTAGACCCAAATGCATATACACAGAAATATGTGGAGAATGTGCAGTGTGCACACACATAAATATAAACAAGAGAATAATTATGTACCATAAGGCTTTCCCCATGCAAGTAGAAGGGATGCAAGACCAAAGGAAGGAAGAATAATGCCAATCCACAAACTGCACAACACTGCAGAAAATTGAGTTATGAATGTCAAATACGTGGAAAGTTTACATGGCAACAGCCAAGGTTGACAAACTGAATGATCAAATTTTGGTATTCCAGCCCAAAGTATGCCCAAAAGCTTAAGAAAGACAATAGGGCACTCCTCAACTTATAACAAACGAAATTGGGTAAGCACTTCAACCCTCAAATAGTGACGGCAGTAGAAGAACTATAGAGATTTAGATGTTGACTCTAAGTCCATTCATATGGCCTAGGTCTGCAACTACCAATACTCTCAATAAGAGCTCAGTGGCTCAGCTTGATAAGAGCTCACTCAATCACAATCAATTACATAAACAAGTGGTACTCAAGCTCAACTTTGAGGCTTGTTTACTAGGTCAGCCAGGCCTGAACACTTGGCTTAGTGGCTTGACAATAACTAGGCTCGTTTTCAAATTGGGTATTATATTTTGCAAATTGTGTTATATATTTCCAAATATATACTGAAATGAAATATTTTCATTTTTTGAGTAGTTACTTTCATTAAAATAAATGGTCTTGTCATTTCAGCTCTATTTATAACAATCAATTTTCATAACTAACTTTAATTATTTCCATTAGTTTTGTAAACTTAAACAAGTTGTTCATCAATAGCTTGCAAGCCCAGCTTGATAAAGGCTCAACTTATTAAAACTCATTTAGTAAATGAGCCTTTCTTGAACAAGATTGGCTTGGTTTGTTAACTAACAATATTGACAGAGTCATTTTTAGACCCATCTATGAAACGAGCCAAACCTGGAATATGCCAAAACACAGCTTGGCTAGGCTCAGCTTGTTTGCAGCCCTAGTACTAAGAAATGAATAACCAAGATTGAAAGTCAAAGAAGACTCTAATTAGAACATCACAACTTGAGAAAAAAAAATGGAAAAGAATAGAGCTTACCACAGCATTATGCCAAATACCAGCACAATATACTCGGAGGGCAGTAAAGTACTGTAAGGGTTGTAGACACTCATAATTGAAGGCTACCAGGGCACCAGGAAAAAAAACTGCAATGAAAATGGCAACATATTCCATTTGTATGCCCTCACTGCTCTACAATGGAAAGGTGCCTAAAAACACCATATGAGAATCTATCCTTCTGCAAGTTCAGATATATACTACTTTCAAGTTCATAAAATTAATTATTGCCCTGCATGGTGATTAAACCATCTAAGAATTATAAGAGCAGTCAACCAATTGATGTTCTTTAGAGTGACTCCAACCAAAACAACACTTCTTTCAGACAAACAATCATGCATTTTTGTGAGCAAAAATTGAATAGCATTTCACACCAGAAAACAATATCTACCGCATGAAGGCTCCATCAATGCTTCATATTTTGGTTACAAATACTGTCTATCCCATTCTGATACAAGTGTTGTCCAAATTATCTGCTTTTCCTATGATTGAAAAACCAAAAAGAGAATGACATGAATATGTGGTTGGGTGATAAAGTGAAAGATTTAATTTTTCTTATCAGCTCCATTTTCTAGTTTTAGCAAGAGGCTTCAAAAAGCAAGCTTCATGCACGTGCGCACTCACACACACACAAACATGGAGACACACACAGATGGGTCTAGGCAAATGCTATTCATAGCACTAAGCCACTAAGAAAAGGGAAAATGTGGCAAAGGGTATTCAGTACAAGAGTTAAAAACCCAGTCCCTGTGATGGGACCAAAAAGAAAGAAAGAAAAAGGAAAAGGATAAAGGCGGATTGACCTTGCAGCAGCAATAGCATGACCGAATTCATGGAAAGATACAGATATCAAGGTGGAAAGAAGTAAATAGATAGCATCGACCAGTGATAGTCTCAAACCATAGAGCTGCAGGGCAAGAAAAGGCCAGGCATTAGATATCAAATAAGCTAATAATTAGATTACATTATATATATATATATATATATATTATGATTATGGTTATGAGAATGCAAACCAACCCGAGGAGAAAATCCAAAAAGCAAGGAGCCAGAAAGATCAGAGAGGTCAGTGTTTCCGCGAAAGACATGCAAGGCGCTGCCTAATTGCCAAATTAGAACCTGCAAACAACGAACGCTCCCCCCAAAATCATCGAGGCCAACAATCAGGAATCGACGGGTTAATTAAATGAATGAAGAAGCACAATTTGCGAGTGATTGGAAGATAGATAGATAAGAAGAAGAAGAAGAAGAAGAGACATATATAGATGGATGGATAGATAATTTTATTTAAATTATTATTACCAGAGTAACAAGAAGGAAGGAGGAAAGGGTAAACCCGGCGCCAACGGAGAACCAAAGTTTGAGAGAGGAGGCATGTCGTTGGCCAAGATGAAAAAGAGGGAGATTGAAGGCGGTGATCTTGTAATCGCAATACCAACAAGAAATGCTGTGTCGCCTTGCTGCTGCGCCTCCTCTTCCTCCTCCTCCTCCTCCTCCTCTTCGACGGTTGTGGTTGTGGTTGTGGAGAGGAAGCAGAGTGTCCGTGTTCCTTTGTCCCCTCCAACTCCCAGTCCCAGTCCTTCCCCATCGCCTCCCTTCCATCCCACTCACTCATCCATCTACTCTCTTGTATATTTATTTCATTAGTTTCTCCACGAAGCCCATGCGCAGCCGGCCTTAGTGGCCGGTTAAATGTAGAAGGTACTTTTCTCTACATGCATCTAATTTGTTTTTTATTTATATCGTGATAATAAATATATTTAATTTACATTATTTATTAATAATTTTTAATTAAATTTTCCTTAATTTTTCTTATAATACTTCCTCAATTCAATTTTTATCTTTTCTTTTTTTTTTTCAGAAATGTCAGCTCTTTTTTATTATTATTAATTTATATTTTACTGTTATATATATTTATAAATTTTGTTATCTTATTTTATTTATAAAATTTATTTATATATTTATTTGTTAATATAAATTATGATTTTTTTAATTATTAAAATTAAAAAAAATTTAATAATTTTATTTATATTTATTTAATTTTAATTTTTTATTAAATTTTTATAATTTTTTATTATTTAATATTAATTTAATAATTAATTTATAATTTTTAATATTTAAATAAAATTTAAAATTTAATATGTATTTAATTTTTAAAAAATATTATAAAATTAAATATATTTGATACATTATTATTGTGTTATTTTTTTAACTTTATTTTTCTATTTTAGATATAAATTTTCTCACATAAATAATTTTTTAAAATTAATATTTATTAATAATATTATTAATTAAAATTTTAATTATTAATTTAATTATGATTAAAAAATTATCTTTCAAAAAAGCTTATTGTTATTATTCATAAAGGGGTTAGTAATTCTACCACAATTCTGCAGTTAAGTTGTTATTGCCACTCCATTCTCTTTATTTATTATTATTATCTTTTATTATTCATAAAATGAACTGGGCTTGGATTTCAAACCGACTTTGGTGCCTATGACAATCAGTGAAGGCCTTCAAGATTAATGGTGTCGAGCTACCACTTTGATCTTTTCACTTAAACGATAGTACATTCTTTACATAGCATTAGACAACTAAGAAACAAAGTTTACTAACGATAATATATTATCACGATCCCCTCTCTCTCCTCCTTTCTCTTTGTCCTCCAAACAATACCTGCAATTTTAGGGAACCCATGGATATAACAAGAATGTTACAGTGACAAGGAGTTTTGGAAACTTATGAATAATAATATAAAAAAATTGATATCCTCCTTCCTACTTGCTTAGAAGAGAATCTCTTTGGCTTGGATAAGAAAATGTTTTGGAGAACTTACATTATATCTTGGCATCTTAGCAAAAGGACTTGTAAGTGTAGTTAATGCTTTAGAGAACTCAAAATGCATTATAAATTACTTGTAATCCAAAGTCCTTAAAAAGCATTCAAGTGAAAAAAAAAAAGGCATTTACTTATCTTGAAATTTCAAAGTTTAATGGTTACACATGTTAGAAAAATAATTAATCAAATAATATAATGACACAATAAGAGTAAATTAACAAAAGAATATTATGTATGAATTAAGTAATATTCTTAATAATAATTTTATTTAATAGATAAATTATCTCAGTATAAAAGGTTATAATATCTATCATTTCAAAATATGTCTCGTTAATGTAAATCTTAAATGGAAAGATAATAAAAATAATTTAATTTTTAATTAATATAATAGTTAGTAATGGATTTTTGTGAATAGTATATACCATTTGCCATCTTTTATCGTCTATTTTTTAAGAATAAGAGAAAAAAGTTAATTTATATTAGTTACAATATAATAAATCATAAAATATAATAACATTTAATATAAATTTTAATGATAATAAAAATTATTATTATTATAATTCATAACAATTAATATTAAAGAAATAATAATTAATCCAACAAATATAAAACAACTAATTGAATAAATCTAAAAACTAGTAATTAGTTTTTAAAAATACACTAATGTACTACAATCTTTCACTATTTTAAAAAAACTAATTTTGTTAAATTAATCAATTAAAATATAACACGTAATCTTTAGTAACTTTGATATTTAGAAATATGGTACAATTAAAATTTTTATAAATCATAATTTTTTATGAATAATAGTGAATTTATATCTATATTATATTTTTTAAAATCTTATTATTTAACGCAGTTGAATATTATTGAGTTTTGCATACATCTTGTTTATTTTTATGAGAGTTCTAAAGATTTTGTTAGAATCTTATAAAAGTGACCCCACTCTACTCTTACATAGTTAAATATGTTAAGTGTATATTTTAGTAACATACCACTTATAAAAATTATAAAAATCATTAAAAATATAACTTAGCCTCAAATATTAAAATTTTTGCATTATCTACAATATGGGAAAAGACTTATAATTTTGATATTATACACAAAGTCAATCAATTACTTGTTATTATTTATATAAACCTATTTCAAAGAATCTCCTATCATATATATTGGATTCCTATCACTCTTGATCATTCTCTATAAGTATTAATCTTATTTCTTTTGATGAAATTTACACTAACTTTCTACTTAGTAATTTAGTTGGAGGATCAATTCATCTTTAACTATATAAAATCAAGTGATCACTCTATCATTTAGTAATTTACTTTATCAACTTATAAGTAAAACAAGCATGTTTATTCTTTTATTTAATGATTTATTCTTGATGTGAATAATAAAGATTTAACTATCACAATATATTAACATTTATAGTATCAGTTTCACTTAAAATGAAATATTCATTAAAATTTTGTTAACTGATTTGTCTTTATACTAGTAATGTTTATGACTATAAACTCATATCCAATATAAATTGAGTAATAATTAATTATTTATCAGATTTTTAAGCCATTATTTCACCTTTAAAGTGAACACATCTCATCTAAGTGAAAGATTTAATTGATATTGTTATATTTTTCTAATATAATGAAAATCTATTATAAAATATCATAGTTGGGTATAAGTACAAAACTTATGGCCCAAAACTAATGTCCCTTAAAAGCAAATCAGTTCATTCTCACTAATAGCCTTAACTTATTACATCATAAGTGTCAAGTAGTTCTCACAATTGCATATTATAAATTCAAAACATCTTTTTTTTTTTAAGTTGCATTAATTTTTTCATTGACTATATACTATAAGATTAGTATAATGATATGATAAATAATATTTTAAAGCTCAATAACTATTAAACCAAGGTATATCCATATAAACATTATATGATATAAAATTTATTAGCAACCAAAGAATATCCTACCAAAATTAGAATTTCAAACAAATACTTGTTGGCCCTTTTTTTCATGACATAATTGAGTGAAATGCCAATAGTGTAAAGACGTCCAAAATAATTGCTATTTTATTTGTCATATAATAACTAAAAATTCTTACTTGAATTGCATAAAAACTTATATTTACACAACATAAACACATTTCACTCTAGAGTCTAAGATAAGTTGTATAAGATTTTATGACAAGTTGTAGAAAATTTTGAATATTTTGTGTCAAGCTTGCCACATGACCATTATACATTCAACAATTCTTAAGGTAGCTCGTCATATTAAAATGTTTTGCCAAATATAAATATATGATCAATTATACCTAAAATTTAACTTCCACAAAAAAAATCAAAAACTAAAATTTTACCTTTTAGTTGTTAAAATTTCATATAAAATTCAAATCTAACACCATAGACAAAATATTTCTAAAATGAATAATCTCTAGTCAAAATGTCCAACAAAAACTTTGAGTGCATTAATCTTATGTATTTACATATTGATCATTCCATCGTAACTTATGCCTAGCAATCTTAACTAAAACATGAAAGTCACACACATTGGTATTGTGTTAACAAATATATACCATAATTTTCATATAAATACAAAGTCAAAAAAATATACAACTTAAACTATACCTAGTGACCTCTAGCTAGAAAGGGAATAAAGTATTAACACCTTTACAAGATTGTGTATAAGTCAAAGATCTAATTAGCAATTATGAAATCTTTGAATATGCCTATAACATAAGTAAGAAAAACTATCCTTAATATTGTTGAAAAAATTGTTCAATCAAATAACATAGAGATGCAACAATAGTTAATATTATGTTTGAAACATGTTAGACACTATTTTTAAATATTATTTTTGTCCCAGTAGACAAATTATCCTAATGCAACTAGTTATGTTGGTTTTCTTTTAAGGATACGATAAACTTTCTCATTAATGTACAACTCAAATAATGGGGTAATAGAAATAAATTAATCTTTGATTAACCTAGCAATAGATTATAGATTATTATGAATATTGTTTACCATTTATCATTGACTATTTATTATTTTTTGTCATTTGTCTTCCAAGAATAAGAGAAATAGACTTATTTATATTAGTCACAACTTAATAACTCACAAAATGTAATAATATTTATATAAATTTTAACAGTTATAAATGATTAATATTATTATGATTTATAATAGTTAGTAATAGATAAATAATAATTAGTCTAACAGATATGAAATGACTATTGTTCAAAATGGTATGTTCATAATTCATTGGCTTGTTGAAAGAAGTATCATTGAATAGGTTTGTTGAATTTATTGATCATAAATTATGAACTAGTTGAACAACTTTAGTTTCTTCATGTAAATCATACATAGTACACCAAGCTTCTACCCTTTATTTGATAATTGATAGTCAATTTTGAAGCACCTATCCCATACTTAAAAAAATGATGTCTAATTTGGAGGAAAGTGAGACAAGTAGTTGACAAAATGATAAAGGATATATGAACTTAAAAATGAGACATTAGCTAATCCACCTGATATAAAACTTTTTTGTAAAATATTTTAAATTGTATTGATCAATTAGTTGTTTTTAATTATAAAAAAATTAACTTTATAAAGATTGATTATTATAATGATATAATTATTATAACTATTAATTATTATTTTTATTTTTATTATTTATTTTTATGAGATATTTAAATAAAAATAATATTAAAAAAATTATTTTTTTTTATTTAGAAATATGAAATAATATTTTATCTTATTTTTTTTTAAAAAAATTTATTAAATTAATTAAATTAATATTATTTTTATTATCTAAATATTTAAAATGTATATTAATAAGAATATATATTATATTTTGAAACGATAAATATTATAATTTATTTTCTTCAAATATTATTTATATAAATAAAAATTATCGTCAAAGATAATAGTAAGTATACATTAAATATTAATTTAATTTAATTTAATTTATATATATATTTTATTTATTTTTTATTTTTTTAATAAATAAAATTTAAAAATAATGTTTAAAAAATAATTATTAATAATAAATAAAATAAAAAATATAAATTTATAATAATGATATTAAGATTTAAAATAAGTGAATTTTTTTTAAGAAGAAGTTGATGAAAAAAAATTAAAATTTTTAACAAATATATCTTATATATAAAAAAAAAAACTTCACTTTCATGTTTCTAAGTTAAGACACAAGTTTAAGAAATAGAAAATTAAAAAAAAGATATCCATGGAAATGTATATATATATATATTTTTTTTCTAAAAAAAAAAAAACTGAAGAAGAGACCAATTATCATTCCCGTAAGCAAGAGAGTGAACCAAACGCGGCCTTAATTAATGCCTTCCTGTCCCCGGAGTTATTCTCTCTAGTCTGTCCCCAATAAAGTGGTCGAATTTACATTGATGCCCCCAAATAATAAACTATTTTACGCATTTAGTATTTCAAATCCCACCTGGAAGGGACAACAGGACGACATTGACAGACCGGAGTCTAGTTTAGACTTTTAGAGTGTTGGCTTGTGACTTGTGTGCTTTGAGGTTGGCTGCCCCGTTCGTCACGTCAGCTAAATGTTCTCGGTCTCAGAACCCCCCCCCATCCCCCAAAGCGCCCAGGCCCAGAGAAAAGAGGGGAACATAAAGAGAGAGAGAGAGAGAGAGAGAGGAAGAGAGAAAGATGAAATCTTTTAGCATCTGATATTGATTTTGAATTTGGGACATAAATTATTGTAATTATCATTATCGTTATTATTATTATTACATAAAAGAGATCGATGATTTTGTTGCAGTCCCACTCCAGATTTCTGCTCCAGACCTTATTGAATCGCCTTCACAAGTACCCCTTTTCTCTCCATTTCTTTTCCTTTCTTTTCGTGTCCATGAGTTGAGTTTTATGACAATCATACTCGGAGACTGAGAAATTGAGCAATTGAGCCGACGCCCAGAGTTTTTTTTTTTTAATTTATTTTTTTATTTTTTGGTTGCAGCCTTGAAAAGGCAGTTGAATTGGATTACCATTGGGTTGAGTTTGATGATGTCCGCTACCACATTCAGGTGACCTTTCCTGCCCCCAACCGGCCGCACCTCTTTTTCTTGGTAATTTCATGTCATTTGTATGTTTATAACATGAAATTATATTGCATTACATAGGTATCAATGAAGAATCCGAATGTCCTGTGGCTATCCGTCTCATTACCCGCCCCGCATCCGGCAACTGTGTTCGTGGGCGGACTCCCTTTTGGAGCAATAGAAGCTGTTAAGTCTGCATATGGTGCTGCTGTTCAAATTCTTGATCCTCCAAGAGACGGCTTTAACCTCACTTTGAAACTCAATTTCTCAAAACTCCCCCCAGATGAAGGTTCTACACTCTTCCTATCCTAATGTTTACTCACATTAATATGATCTTGCTGCCTGCCCTTGTATTGTTATCATTGTACATGCCAATTAACAACTTACTTGGGTCTCAGCATCATGCTTATTCTCATCTTCGGTAATTATGATATACAATAGGCTCAAGAAGGGGGAAAAATCAAAACAATTTTCTACAACTGTGCATAATCCCCCTCTTTATATCTAGATTACATTGATATTTTCCTCAGTTTGGAGCCATCTTTGTTTCCCACCTTGGAGATTTTCATCTTCTTCATTATAGGTTACAAGATGCTACTTGTTTGACCTTGCTCTTGTGCCAGGCAATGTGGATGGTCTGGAGATCACGTTACAGGGAACTGAGAAGAGTTCCACTGACCACTAACCAGAAAACACTATTTTTTAGCTAATTACTGTGCCTGGTGGTTTTAATTTATGGAATGGCTTTGTCATTGATCGTATTCTTTTGATATCCTGCAGAGCACAAGAGTACTATTCTGGTAAAGATTGCATCTGTTAGAGAAGTAGTACTAGGTGCACCATTAAGGCTAATTCTAAAACGTCTCACTACGAGGACTGTTGCTCCTGATATGGGTCAAATTCTTGCCCTTGTGCATCGGCCTAATGAATCCTTTTTTGTTCTTCCTCAGGTATGAATATCTGTGGATTTAAGTTCAGTTTAAGTTATAAATTTCATTGTCCATCTTCTTGGGACTACTTAATCTTGTGCTGTGTATCTACGTGCATGACAAATGGTGGGCATGCAGGCAGAAAAGGTTACTGTGGTGTTTCCCATGAGATTTAAGGATTCGATAGACACTGCCGTGGCAACTTCTTTTCTCCAGGTACAGTATGTGCAAGTTTCCTTATCGATTAAATTGATGTTTCGGAGGTCACAACTCAGAAGTGTATATTTAAGAGACACAATTTATATATATAAGATCTAACTGTTAGATTTGAGATGATGCTTTTGTTTAATATAATTGAACTGTTTTATTTTGTCATCAGGGAATCTATCTCTGATACTAATGCTTTTGGCCATAAGTTTATGGTGTCCTTGCTTTTTCTGGTCTTAGTCAGTCATTTAGCCTATTAATGATTTGATTACAATTTAGGAATTTGTGCAAGCAAGAAGAACAGCTGGGCTAAATAGTGCTCCTCCTTGTTTGTGGTCTCCTCATCCTCCTCGTGAATTGGAAGGAGCTCCTGCTGAAGCATTAACCGTGAATGCAGGATTTGTATCTTTTGGTAATTTGAAGAGATGAAATTCATTTGATTTGCTCCAGTTTTCATCCTTACAGTAGGATTGTAATGGAACTGAAAACATTGCAGCCATTTTTCCTCGTCATGTGGAAGGCAGACGATTGGACAGTACTGTGTGGAATCTATCAACATTCCATGCTTATGTTAGTTACCATGTTAAGGTGATGTTTCTTTAACACAAATTGTTTGATTTACCCCGATTGATTTTGAAAGATTTCTTACTTCCACTTAGTTTCATCAATTCATATCTCCACAGTGCTCGGAGGGGTTCATGCATACTCGCATGCGACGACGTGTTGAGTCCATGATTCAGGTTGAATTTTTACTTTCTCTTCCTTATCTGTTTTCTGTGTTCTGTGCTTAATTCTCTCCAAATGTACCTTTCTTGAATATAAAATGAAATGTAAAGGATAATATGAGGAATTCAGACCTATTCTTTCCCAATATACGGCATTTATGGCGGTTTTTTCTTTCAGTAGTTTGGCTACCCATTCAATGCTTAGCTGCACACAGTCTGACTAGGTCAACACTGAATGAGGACCATAATGGGCCTTGTAATATAAAGAGGTTGCGTTGTTACTATTGTTTTTGTTTGAGAACAAAAATAATTTAAATCTGGACCTTGCAAAAACTGTGTTCTATGGCTATTTTCAGTAACAGTTTAGTGTATGTAACGTTTATCTGATCCAGCTCATGCTGGCAACATAGTTTTTCATTTGACATATTGGATTACCTTTTACTCACTACTAAGATACACACTATAGAATTTTTGGTCATATGAGGTGCAAAAACACAGCATGGGCATCAAGCATTCTCAAGCTTATGTCCATTATTTCCAGAGTTGTGTGTTGAAACCGCTCCCAGAGTATTTTTCTTGAATTACTTTCAGAAGCAGTGCTTATTTTCTTTTTCTTTACTCTGTTTTCCAAATTTTCTGGAGAATTTACTCTTTTTGAGGGAATGATGAACCACAATATTTGGTTTTGCATATTGCCTTCAAGGTGGGCTCACCACTGCTGCTGCCATGCAAACACTGGCATCACCCTCCATAATTGGAGGTGCAAACTTCATGCTCATGTGGTGTCACAGTTCTTGTGAGAGAACTACTTCAATTAACATGAAGGCAACACAATGTTTTTTTTGGTTCTTTTGTTTTTAGAATTTCTTCATTAGATAGCCAAAACAAAATTTTACAATTGAATTATATTCTTACTGATGCCAAACCACCAACACCATATCATCAATGCCATCACCATGTGATTATCATCACTATTACCACCTTGCTGCTATCACTATGCTGTGTTTACTGTTTTTATTTTAGTTCAAACATGCCTGGAGGAAGTTATCCAAGAATTTATTGCCTTGGTAAGGCATATTGTCATGTTGTCTCCTATAGCTTACTTGTCCTTCCATCCTTCTAATAGATCCAATTGATCAAATATTTTGGACTGACTTAAATGTGATCCAACCAATGATTTTCATCGAAAATTTCTGAATGATCTGTGTTTTAGAAAGATAGGTGTTTTTCCATCAAAATGCACCCATGGATTGCTCTCCTGTATTGTGTAGGCCTTGGATCGTGCAAAACCGGATTTAGAGGAGAAAAAGAAGTCACCAAACAGCAAATCCTTCAAACGGCTGGTATGTCATGATAATGCCGATTTACATGCTTTAAGTACTAAAGAAAATTAAGTATGGGCTATTTGATTGCTTCTACAATAAACCTTTTCCACCCTTCCCGGCATTTTTGGGTAAATTAATGAAGTTCCTAAGGTATTGTTGACTGAAGACACTGTCTTATAATCAATGTCCATGCTCAACTGTAGAGTCTTAAGGATGCTAGCATCAATCGGAAAACTTATAAAGGGTGAAATTGCAAAGGCCCTGTTGCATTCCACGTGGATTCTTTTTGAAGAATTTTCTTGCCACAAGCTCGAGGGAAAGGAAGCAAAACATTGAAAAGCAAAGAAAAAGATTGTGGTGCTGATGTGCAAAAGCTTCTGCAACTTGGTTCTTTTACCAGGTTAAATATTTTCATTTTAGCTCTTTCAGTTCCCTTTGCCGCATTTTACCTCGAGTCTCTTTGTTTTTGCTTTTGTTTTTGTTTTTGTTTTTGTTTTTTTTTGTTTTTTGTTTTATTATTTATTTATTTGGGAAAATGATTCCTAGAATCATTCCAATTTGTGAATGGGTACGCATTCTTTTGCTGCCATTCAAACTTTTCATTAGACATATATTTAAAATAAAGGACCCAGGGGGCACGTTTGAAAGATTTCAAGAAGCTTCGCATAGCTTCTTTGTGTGTGGAGAAAGAAATCTGCAATGTGCGAACCAAAAATTGGTCGACCACGCGGGAACCTGAAAACGCTTGAAAATTTTGGGAACACCAGTGAGTAGACCTCATCTAAAGAACCCAATATAATACCCGATTTCCGAAACAAGATGGATCCATCTGCCAACGAACCTCTAACCAGACACGATCAGAATAGACGAGCAGAGACAAATACGAAAATCAATTAAGTTCACTGTATGAAAATGAAATGGATGATATCGTATCATACTATCATGTCTTAATTGATTAATAATTGAACAAGGAATACTAGATATGGAGAGTCAGCCCAAGTTTAGGCTTATGACCAGGTGGAACTTCAACTGCAGTCAAAAAGAGGATGTCCTGTGCCAATTTTCATTCAAGGATACAACCAAAACCCAACACCATGCAAACCAGCCCAAGACAACGCTTTAGTCTTGGACTGTCACATACACTTGTGCATATCACGAAGGCCGTGGCAGACAAAAGCACTTCTACAGCTTGGACTGACCCAGTTCTTCTTCATTAAATGTTCTATGTGATGGCATCACACCTTTGACACGATCCACCTAAGAACAGGGTGGATAAAAAAAAGGAACAAATTGAAGAACAGTGAAGACATAAAACAAGGAAGCTGATAGAGAAGAACAAACTTATTCCAAATCTCAATGCAAACTCCGACATGAAGTACAAACTATGCGACTTTAACAGGTATCATGCATAGTAATTTCATCCCCTGTTAAAATAACAGGAAATGTCTTATGTTTTCCATCCCTCGTTCCAATGTCAAAAAGTACCTCTAACATGCCCAGGTGATAGAGGAATGCAAAACACAAGATAAAAAGGTACCTCAGTGCATGAAGCTCCCCGTTTTCAGAGAGATGGGACCTTCTCGTCACAAAATTCCAAATACGTGAATCATTTTAATTAATGTATAAATAACACGATGTCCTCGCATGGACCATGGACATGTGTGCACACACAGGATATTAGGAAAATACCTGACAGTCAGCCACTAAATTTGCATTTGCACCCACTACCGGAAAAGCCTTGGTACTGATCTCTTTGGTACTTTGCCTTCAAGCTTCAGTCTTCTGTATGCTTCTCTTATGTGGCAAGGCCTAATTGGTCCAGATTCCTTCCTCTCAGTCATTACAACTCTAGCTGCAACCATGGTACATCGACAAATCATATACAAAGTAAAAAGCAAAATTGACACATGAAACTGACAAAACATGAAATTTACATTGCAAAAAGTAGGCACAATGAACATGGATTTGTGAAAACAAGGAAGTTCATCAGAAAGAAAAGCCTCAATGCAAACTACCCTCTGACACAAGCCCTGCCAACACCATCCCCTACCACCCATCACTCTTGCAGCCATAATTGATGCTGCCACCATGCTGCTGATTCTAATACATCACCATCATAACTACTACGACTTTCACCATACCACCACCATGACATTATTGAGGGTGGCATGTGAATGTTAGGGACTTTTTAATGCAAAAGCAGAACCAGAAGTCACTTGTAACTTGTTTATATGCTCAAAAGGCCATTGTTTCAACTCACGTAACCCTTTGTTATACAAATGACAGGAATTTCTATTCTGGATATCAGATCAAGCAAACAATTGGCAAATTTGACATGTAGAAATACCTGTTTCAACGAGCTCACCAACAAACATTTTTGCAATTCCGCAAACTACAATTGTCATTGGTAAAGATATTTTCTGGGTTCCAGTGATGCTCACCAACAACTGCATCCACACCATTAACATCAAAGTGTTAATGCTTATTTCACTTTAGAGATGGAATCAACTTCAAAATATCTCAAGAGGACACTTCTTTTTCATAACTGAATGGTAGGCCTTCAATTCAAAGCCTCTTAGTCCCAAGGCCTCAACCTTTAACCATCAAGCTAAAAAGCCTCATTGGCATCCCCAGAGGACCTTTACATACTGCTTTTCTCTTGCAATCTACAATTTTTTGTTCTTTTTTTTTTTCTTATTTTTCTCACAAAGTGCACAAAACAAAAAATTCAGATAACAGTGACATCGAAAAAGACAATGAACCCTCACAAATTGAAATACTCATCCAAACAGATGCAGTATGTAAGTCCCACATTGGAAGAGACAAGAGATGCTTAGGAACTTACATATCCACTAAAAGTTTTTTTTTCGCCTCCCTTGAACAATGTTCCTTCTCTTCTGTGGGATGTTACACAGTAGCATATTTGGGAGACAACAACACGAACAAAACCTTAATTCCATTTCTAATTGGGGATGGCATATCCACACTAGCATATTTGAGAGAGAGACAGGGAGAGAGATAATTTTTACCCTTTTCATGTTAGCCTTCTGAAGTGCAGATCTGCGAAAGGATTCATATCTGCTCATCTGTTGTTCAGTGAATTGTGATAAGATAGACCTAAAGAGATGCAATCATAATAATTAGCTTGCATGCGTCTTCACAAATTACAGAAGCTTGAAAAATAAAAGAAGCCATCTTGCATTTTGCAATGTATTAAACATTGATTGCCTATCATTTACATCAGGATAGTGCTGTGTTGTTATTAATTCCTTAACATTTTCCCGATTCACTTTCACTTCAACACACATCAAGAGACTATAACTGATGGAGAAGAATCACTTCATCTATTTACTCCTTCATCATTTTGATAAGCAGCCTTCAAGCAGAGAAGCACAAACAATGAACCATCCATGACAGCCTGTCGTTTGAGCAGTTAATAAAGGCACTTCCTATGCTTCAATCATCAAATTGTCAGCAGACACGCACCGGGTTAACAATAACAAAACTAGGGTTAGCATGAGCAAAGTCAGCAAATTGTACATGACTCAGTAAATAAAAAAGAGTAGATGATAAATCGAGCAATGTTGGTGGTTGGTGCAGTTGTGTTCGGAGCACTAACTGCATCTTGGCCATCTTATCGGGGTCGGCACTGGAGGGGAACTTGGAAAGCTCAACATCCATGTTGTCATCGTCTTCCTCATCGAAATCATCTTTGGTCTTGGGCTTTGTTCGAGCGGAAGCAGAAGTTGAAGCGGAAATTGGCGGAGCAGAAGCAGCGAGGGCAACACTGCTACCATTACCGCTACCACTGGTATTAGCTTTCCTATGAAATTCATCATCGTAATCACCATCATAATCTTCTTGTTGTTGTTCTTCTTCTTCTTCCTCTTCTTCTCGAGGAACAAGCACAGGGTTCTGAGGAGTGGAAGCCGCGGCAGCGCCAGCAGCAGCAGCAGCGGTGGTGGTTTGGCCGTCAAATTCCTCGGAGGCACTGGGGGATTCCGGCGGCGACTCCACAAACGCTGCCTCGAAGGGATCCTTTGATTGCTTCATTTGAATTCTAAGTGAACAATTTAGAATCCCTTTCTTCTTTTATCTTTCTCTTGCAAATCTGCAATAATTTATGCTTATTTATTTATTTATTCTTTTTAACACTTGAGGGAAAATATAAATAAAAAATTAAGAAAAAAATGCAAACAGACCAAGCGGATCGCGGTTCAAGATGCAGGGCCCGTGAGATGTGTCTATCAAACCCGGAGTCCAAGCCTGTGGTGGCCCAATTTGTTTTGTTTTTTTTTTTTTTTTTGTGCCTTTTTATTCGGAGAGATCGGATAAATTTGAGGCGTTACAGATAGAGCCGATTGCTCTCCATCCTTAGTTGCAACAATGCATTAAGAAACTATAAAAATTAGCTTTTTCGTTTTTTTTGTTTTTGTTTTTTTTTTGCACCATGTGCAAATGTGTAAATTTTAATTTACTTTAAAAGAAAATATTACTATAAATATTAAAATAAATTTGACCAAGAATATAAAACATCATTTATTGTAATTGAACAATAAAATTAATATACTTAATTTGTACTCAATCTGTAGGTAGTGTTTTCTTTGTTCAAAAGATAATAATGATAAAATTTCTTAGATTTTATTTAAATAATTGGTAATGAATTCAAGAAAAGAATATAAATAAATTTGTAAAACCACAACCAAAAAGACAAGTCTAGAGTACTGTTAAAAAAAAAAAAAAAAGGCCCAAGTCAGGATGCAAGGAAACAATTCCATAGAATAGTTAGCGAAAAATTTTCTTTGCTTATGTTTCTTTGATTGGTATGGCAACATCAAGCTAACAGTCTCATTTTAGTATAATGTGTAAAAATTAAAAACATCATGTATAAATGTGTAATATTTTAATTTTATTTTAAATTGAAATATAATTTGTCTTGATTTTCATCCTTAACAAATTAATAAACTATTATTAATTTTTTTAGAAAAAAATTTTTTTTTAAAATAAAATAATAATTATTATAACATTAAACAATAAAAATCAATAACAAAAATCTGACAACATCAACAAACAAATTCTAAGTTAGTAGTTCATTTTGTTCATTTATTTCAATTTCACCTAGTCATTGCACTTATTGACCTAAGCATTTTTTTCCACCAAAATTTTTAATTTTTTTATTTAAAAATCTGTCCAAAAATATTTTACTACTAATAATATCTAAGTACTTTGATAAGGCATTTAAAACATCCAACGATGTTTCTAATTACTGCAAAATTGTCTTTTTTTATTAATATTTTTTATTAAAAAGATCAATTTACTCTAAACTAACAAATAAAAAAATACTTTCTTAAAAAAATATATAAAAATATTAATAATTATTATAAAAATTTATAAAATAACTGTTGAATATAAAACTAATATACAATATTTATGAAATATTATCAAATATAAAATATTATAAACCTATGGATTCAATACATTAGTTAAACCAATAATTCTCGCAATATGGTGTTTGGACTAGATAAATTTAAGACCCATTTTTTAACTTTGGTTGGTTATGTATGTCTATCCCTTTTTTTTTTTTTTTTGTAATTTTTTTCTTCCTTTTTTGAAAATGGTATCTTGCAAACAACACTTACTAATTCTTCGATATTCACGTCCTCTTTCTGCCATTTTTTGATAATCTTAATGGCCCCGAGGGTTTGACCATCAAATAGTTAGCCCTGGTTTATGATGATCGCGGTGGACTTTACCACCAAGCAGTTCAAGCTTAGGGGGATTGATAGAAGATGTCGTAAGAAGTCAAAAAAAAAAAAAAAAAGAAAAAAAGGAAAAAGTCAAGACAAAGAAAAAGAAAAAGAGATATGGGAGCAAAGACTGTCCCAAAACAAGGTTTTATGAAAGGAGAGAAGGTTGCACGGCTGCAATGCCTACAAGTAATAATATTAAATTGAAAGATTCAATTTTACAATCAATAAGGGAAATAATAATGTTAACATCCTCAGCCTCAAGACACACACACACACATATATATATACTTGCAAATAAAAGATAATTTATAGAAATGAACTTCAGATGAAGGACTTTGGCTGGTCAATGACTTTTAATATTACGCACAGAGAAAGCCACTTTCAATATACGTGGGACCTTAAGTTGCTGACAACAAAGCAGATCTGATGATTCAGTGTCCCCCCCCCACCCCCCAAAAGAAAAAAAGAAAAAAGAAAAGATATATATATTTAAGCATTTGATGGGGTACAATTTACAAAGACAAATAATTAAGTAAAAAAAAAAAAAAAAAAACTGATTGTTGAACTAAGATTCCAGCAGTTGTGGCATTATCAATTGCGTTAAATGATATTATATGTAGTAATTTTTTTTTAATTTTTTTTTGGTATAACAAATTTATTATTTTTAAACACTTTTTTTTTTTTGGGTTTATTTCAATTAAATTTTACTTAAACTTTTTATTTTTTTTCTTATGTATAAAAATGAGTTAACAGAACATACTTCCCTAATAACTTAAATTAGATATCTCCACTGTTTATTTTGTGCCGCAGAAAACTAAATCAGCTAGCTGAACACCATCATCAAAGGAGACGAAAAAAAGGACAAAGAGGAGAATGGTTTGTTCTTTCTCTACTCATAGATGCTGTGGATATTCAAACATGATACTGGGATTTACATGATGAACTAGGGCTAGCCGCTTGACCAACCGAGAGCAATTTTTTTTGGACCAAATAATTGCTTTTGTTAATTAAAAGGGAAGGCACCTGCGAATGCCTGTATGAGGAAGATTCCAGTGTCCACACCACACCAGACCACACAGGTGTGAAATGTGACAACAATAACAGCAATTGCAACCGATGATGATGATGATGATGATGATAATGGACAATGGATCATCTCAAAGCCAGCATCATCATCTTCATGATCATCATCAACAATCAACAATCACCGTGTATCTACAAGGCATGGAAACAACCAGCCCTACCCACAAGACAAAGCTGCATGATCTTGGTATATTTTTTAGTGAATATGAGTTTGGCAATTTAATAGAAGCAGAAGGGCATGTGGGTAACTTTGGCTTTAAAAGCAGCGGAAGATTCAAATAATGGCTGATGAAACGTTCTGTTGCCACTTTGCTGGCTGCCGCTACACTACACATCTTTATGCAAAGCATTGCTTTTGCTTTTGCTTTCCTTTTCTTTTTCAAAAGCAAAAGTGGCATCTAAATATACTGGGGTAAAGAGGAAAAAAGAAAGACCACACCTTGGGTGCTGTTAATGTGAAAGAACTTTTTATTCTATTATTAGATTCCTCACATACCCCACCTTATTTACCTCTCCTCTCTCTCTCCTTTGCCTGGGTTCTTGTTCATGCTTGTGTAAATTTAATTGAACTCTGCCTCTTTGTGCGGTGAAATGCCAATAGGTTTTATCCAGCCTGAATGTCTGATAATAAATAAGACCGGCTCCTCCAAAACACAACCCATTTTCTCTAAACAAACATGGCTGCCTATGATGTGAGATTTACCTTACCTGCTCTACTTTTTATTGTTCTCAATTCAATTCAGTCACTTTCTTCCCCTGATCCGTACTACCTCAGGAAAATGAAAAGAGAAGCTTCAATCCTTGTCTCTGTGAAACAGTCTTTTGATTCATATGACTCTAGTCTGAACGGCTGGAACATGTCCAACTTCTTGCTTCTTTGCTCTTGGACTGGCATCGGATGTAATGGCATGAATGCATCAGTAGTTTCTGTTGATATATCCAATGCTAACATTTCTGGTCCTCTTTCACCTATGATCACCCAACTCCAGAGCCTTGTCAATCTTTCACTCTCCAGAAACAGCTTCTATGGTAAGTTTCCGCGTGAAATTCACAGGCTTTCAAGGCTTCGGTTCCTCAACATTTCTGAAAATCAATTTGGCGGAGAGCTGGATTGGGATTTCTCTCAGTTGAATCAGCTTCAAGTGCTGGACGCTTATGACAACAACTTCAATGGTTCTCTTCCAATAGGTGTTACTCAACTTGCTCAGCTGAAGCACTTGGATTTTGGCGGGAATTACTTTTCAGGGACCATCCCTCCAAGCTATGGAAGCTTCGAGCAGCTCAATTATCTGTCGCTCAAGGGAAATGACTTGCGTGGAGCTATACCTCGTGAGCTTGGTAATCTCACTAATCTCAAGCGCCTCTATTTGGGCTATTACAATGAGTTTGGAGGTGGAATTCCATATGAGTTTGGTAAGTTGGTCAATCTGGTCCATCTAGACCTTGCAAATTGCCGCCTGGTCGGTCCAATACCTGCAGAATTGGGAAATCTCAACAAGCTAGACACCCTTTTCTTGCAAACCAATGAGCTCTCTGGTTCCATTCCTCCCAAGCTAGGCAATTTGAGCAGCATCAAATCTCTTGATCTCTCAAACAATGGGCTAACAGGAAATATCCCACTCGAGTTTTTGGGGCTTCATCAACTCTCTCTTTTGAACCTATTCCTTAACAATTTGCATGGAGAGATCCCTGATTTCATCGCAGAGCTACCTGAGTTGGAAGTCCTGAACCTGTGGCACAATAATTTCACTGGAGCCATTCCTGCAAAGCTTGGAGAAAATGGCAGATTAACTGAACTTGATCTGTCCAGCAACAAACTTACCGGAGTCGTCCCAAAATCTCTCTGCTCAGGTAGGAGGCTGAAGATTCTGATTTTGCGCATTAACTTTCTGTTTGGGCCTCTACCCGATGATCTTAGCAATTGTGACACGCTAGGGAGAGTAAGACTGGAGAAAAACTATCTGTCAGGATCCATTCCAAGTGGATTTCTTTATTTGCCAGACTTGTCACTCATGGAGCTACAGAACAACTACTTGAGTGGAGAAATTGCACATCAATCAAGTGATGTGTCCTCAAAACTTGTGCAGCTGAATCTCTCACACAATAATTTGTCAGGGCCCATTCCCTTATCAATTGGGAATTTCTCCAAGTTGCAGAATCTTGTGCTAAGTGGAAACCGATTGACTGGGAAAATTCCTCCTGAAATAGGTCAGTTGAGAAATGTCCTTACATTGGATGTGAGTAGAAACAACTTGTCTGGCACTATTCCACCCGAGATTGGTGATTGCACTACTTTGACATTCTTAGATTTGAGCCAAAACCAACTCTCAGGTCCAATCCCAATTCAGATTACTCAAATTCACATACTGAATTACCTTAACCTGTCTTGGAACCACTTAAACCAGAGCCTTCCCAAGGAGATTGGGTCCCTGAAGAGCCTGACCTCTGCAGATTTCTCCCACAACAACTTTTCAGGGTCCATACCCGAAGTTGGGCAATATGCATGCTTCAACTCCACATCTTTTATTGGCAATCCTCAACTTTGTGGCTCCTACTTGAACCCCTGCAACTTTTCGTCCACTTCTCCTCTGCAATTACATAACCAAAGTGGTTCAAGGTCTCAGGTTTCTGGGAAATTCAAGCTTCTGCTTGTTTTTGGGCTGCTGGCTTGTTCGTTTGTATTTGTTGTTTTGGCAATCACTAAGAACCAAAAGATGAGAAGCAATTCACATCGCTGGAAGCTGACAGCATTCCAAAAGCTTGACTTTGGAATTCAAGACATATTGGAATGCATCAAGGAAGACAACATCATAGGGAGAGGCGGAGCAGGGACAGTCTACAGTGGATTAATGCCTAATGGGGATCAAGTGGCGGTGAAGAAGTTGTTGGGAATAACCAAAGGCGGTTCTCATGATAATGGTCTCTCTGCAGAAATAGAGACATTGGGCAGGATCAGACATAGAAATATTGTAAGATTGCTGGCATTTGTTTCTAACAAAGACACCAATTTGCTTGTGTATGAGCACATGCCACATGGAAGCTTAGGTGAAGTATTGCATGGGAAAAGGGGTGGTTTGCTCAAGTGGGATACCAGGCTGCAAATTGCCATTGAAGCTGCAAGAGGACTATGCTACTTGCACCATGATTGCTCTCCTCTGATCATCCACAGAGACGTCAAGTCCAATAACATTTTGCTCAACTCAGATTTTGAAGCTCACATAGCAGATTTTGGTCTTGCCAAGTTCTTACACGACACTGGAGCATCACAATGCATGTCTGCAATCGCCGGCTCTTATGGCTATATTGCTCCAGGTACGCCATTCCAGTTGTTTTTGTAACATTTAGGTCCTTATCATAATTAAAAGCAAAATGCACCCTAAATTCAAACTATAATTTTTTTATTTCTTTGGGGGTTGGTCCGATTTAATAGACCACCATATAACCTCAAACCCAAAATTCTGAAAACATGTATAATTGATTATTTATGCATATTCCTTGGTGGCCAAAAACACATATCCATGTTTGCTAATCACAGGCAACCTTTTTTTGAACCAAACCTATAAATAAATTTTTTTTTTTTTTGAAAAAGAAAACAGAGAGAGAAGTGACAAAAATATTCCGGTCCTTCCAAGCTAGTTAAGGATATTGCTTGGGTCTAATCTTTACTTTCCCCAAGACAAGGAAAGGGAAATATATCCGTCGGATGTGTCAATGTTCATCTGCTGCAAACAGTCAAAGCATAAGCAGCTGCTTTTTCTTTTCATACCTTGGGAGATGAGTTGAACTGCGTGAATCTCTATGGATTCTCTGCAAATCAAAGCGCATTTCCACTGAGAAAGGAATAAACACCTATGAATTGTCTACACAATCACCTTCCTTATTTGACCATATATGTTTTCGTCCTAACGTGCCGCAGGTGAGACTAAAATGGTATGTCGAATGATGTGGTCGTCCGCCATTTGCCGCATTGCCCCATTACCCTATCACAGCCTCATTAATTAATCTATATAGTCTTCATACTGCAGGTTCATATATATATATATATATATATATATGTATGTATGTATATGTGTATGTATGTATGTATAGATCCACTGATTCTGAATTAAATCTAAAATTTTTGCGCTGATGACAGAATATGCATACACATTGAAAGTCGACGAGAAGAGTGACGTGTACAGCTTCGGGGTGGTGTTGTTGGAGCTAATCACAGGGAAAAAGCCAGTGGGTGATTTCGGAGAAGAAGGGCTAGACATTGTGCAATGGAGCAAGATGCAGACCAAGACCAAGTCGAGTAGAGAAGGGGTGGTCAAGATTCTGGATCAAAGGCTGAGCGAAGTTCCACTGAATGAAGCAATGCAGTTGTTTTTCGTGGCCATGCTGTGCGTTCAAGAGCACAGCGTGGAACGGCCGACCACGAGAGAAGTTGTTCAAATGCTTGCACAGGCTAAACAACCCAATGCATTTCCCATTTAGTGACACCGGCCGGTGGGGCAGACCGCTCGTGCAACTGCTCCAGTACTTCACCAATGGACATTGATAACCATCACCGTGGCAACCTAATTAGTTACAATATGTAACGCATCATATATGCATATATGTATGCATGCGTAGCCATTAATTACAACAGTTGATTAGTGCAAACCAAAGCCAGATTTAGCACTGATGCGTACGTTTGTGATATGCATGTAAAAGCAAAGTAAGGCATTGATTTCTCTATCACTGCAGCCAAATGGTTAGATACACGTCGTATGTATAATATTTGGTGCTTCTTTTTGTCACTCACTCTATTTTTTTATTTTTATTTTTTAAAATTTTTGTTCTTAGTTCTAATACACTAGGTTCATTGGTTTCAAACAAAATATTTAACTTAGTTTTCAACGCTTGGCAAAGTGAAAAATGTTGATTAAAAGAAAAGTACCGTCACGTCTATGGAAAATGTTTCCTTATTATTGTTATTATTATTTTTTCTAGGGAAAATGACTTCTAGTTTCAAGAAGTGAGAGTTACTTTCCTAAGTTTACAAAGAGAAAGGTGAGAGATAATGGGAGAGAGAGGGAACGGGAAGATTGTAAGAGAGAGGAGAGACCAACGTGAGAGAGGAAACACAGGAGAGTGCGTGAGAGGGGGAAAGGAGAGGATAACAGGAGAAAGAGAGAGAAAAGAAGAGGGTGAGAGAGAGTAGACAAGAGAGAGCTGCAGAAGGAGAGAGAAGAGGACAGAGAACAAAAAATCTATGTAAGTGAGAGAAACCCCACCTTTGGCATTGCTTAAGGCGTCAAAATTTTTAATTTTTTTGGAATATTTAATATAATTAAGTCAACTCAATATTATATGTAAAAAAGAAAAAAAATTTCAAGTAAAATTTTGTTAATCGTTTCATAAAATTAATAGAAATGTGACGCCATAGTTGGTCCGGTCCGGAATTAGAAGTGGTTGCATAAAATTGGCCTTCTTACAGTTTGGAAAGTGCATCAACAGCATTGTGGTGCACCCCTTTCTTGTAATAATTCCCTTCTGCTGCACATGCGTATGAAGCCTCTGTTGTGGCTAGGGTTTAATATTCTCATGATCTCTTATAGATAGTGGCACCATTTTGTCATTGCCATTACGATTGCCAAGAGCTCTCATAAATGAACACTCTTTTGTTCCTAACGTTGAATGGTTTGTTGAGATACGCTAGAGGATGCCTGTCTTGCATAAGTACAACACCCATACTTGCATCACAAGCATCAATTTCTACCACAAAGGATTTGTTAGAATTTGGGAGTGGTAGAACAGAAACCTTGCACTTGACCTCCTTCAGTTTCTCAAATGCCAATTATGCTTCTTTAACTCCACAAAAAGTTACCCTTCCTTAAGAGATCTGTGAGTGGTTTACTCATAAGGCCGTAAATCTTGATAAATTTTCGGTAATATCCAGTTAAATCCAAAAACACAAGCAACCCTTTTCTAAAATTTAGTATTGGCCATTCACGCATTACCTCAATTTCTTGATGGGTCTGTCGATACTCCTTCCACCGTTATATATGACCCGAATACTTGATTTTAGTTTGTTATTATGTTGCTTTCTGCTTTCAAAACCAAACTGAAAACCCTATTTCTTTGATTTAATGCCAGTTTAGAGTGGCATATTGTAAGACAATAAAACTAAAAATCATAGTTATCCTTAAAAACCTTTAAAACTAGCAACAAAGCGAGACTCACTTTTCCAAACCTTCCTCATGATCTAGATAGTATCGTTAAATTAAATAACACTTTGTACACAGTATATGAATCTCTTACCATGAGAATTAATGGAGAATTTTGTATTTCAATCTTTTTTCAAGAGTCAGACAAGTTGTAAAGCATTAAGGATTTGAGTGTCTGTAATGTAGACAGATGACTACAATTTATTATATATGCTTTGTAACGTGTGTGCAGTGGGGAGGGAGTTTTAACTCCCTCCAACTTGTCTTTAATTAATTTTGGTCAATCTATCGTGGTCTAGTTAACGTAGCCCAATAACATTTACATCTTCCACTCACTTATAATGACCGAGAACAACCTAATCATTGGTTAAAAAAGAATTCTAAACATCTAATTCTTCATACGTAATTTATAAAGGCAAATAGACCGTGTGACCAGCAAGAATACCTATACTTGAGACATTTTAAAGAGCCTTGTTATGATAAATTTAGTGTCTCCTTGTGTCCCAAATGTATTTTGTCGCATTAATCTCAATTTACCATATCTCTCTTAGACTAAGTTAGATTTTATTTTTTTCACATGTATCTATAATTATATATCAATAATTATATCTTATTCATCATGAATAAATATAATTGGTTAAATTGAAGAAGTATAGATTGATTCTTCTATTTACCTCATTGGTCAGGTATGAAACATGTACTATAGTAATCATTCTTCACATAGAGTATATTTTATTCCAAACATTTTATTATGACATCATCAATATTAATTCAATTGTTGTTAAGCATCTAACTTAAATTCTTTAAGTGACCCCTTCACTCATGAATATCTAATTAACATCTCACATCTAGCTTTAAAGAGTGAGATTTTATATAAGTTCTTACTTTTGATAGTCTAATCTTAATCATTACAAAATAACTATTTCTATATGTATAGACTTAGAGGCATTTCTTGATTACTCACATAATGGTCTCATCTCAACATGCACTTTTAACATTAAACATGAACTTTTGTGCAAGTGGATTAATCTTAATTTGTTTGACATACTTTTACTTCTCTTATAAAAATTTGTGCTATAAGTGATTTCATATCAATCTCATTATACAACAATCAACACTTGGAATGATATTTCAAATATATGTATAATAAGCAGCAAGTTCTTTTATTACATAATAACACATAATCACAATGTATTACAACATATTAAATTTTATAAAGTTTTATAAACTTAACATGTGATTGAAATACACTTTTAGTAGTGATTTAGTTAGAGGATCTATTATCATCTCATATGTCAAAATATATTATAGAGTTAGATCCATTTTGTTACATAATGTCTCTTACAAAGTTGTACTTGATATTAATGTATTTGGTTTTATAATGATACTAGGGATCTTTTGTGTGTAATAATGACCTGATTATCACAAAAAAAAAAAAAGTAACTACTTTTGTTGATCACCATATACTCTCAAATGTTTTACACATCTCTTGAGTCAAACAACTTCTTGCACTACAACTAAGTAAACTACAAATTACCTCCATCATTTATAAGGGAATACAAGTTTTCTTCTTGTAATTCCATAATATGATACAATTATTTAGCAAGAACATATATCTTGATGTAGATTTATGTTCATCTATATCTTCTCCCTTATCAACATCTGAATAACCAATTAGTTGTAAATCATTTCCTTGATAATATAAAGATTAATCTACAATGCTTTTGAGATACCAAAGTATTATTTTTACAACTTAACAATGTGTTTTTCCTGGGTTTGATTAATAACGGCTCACCAACCTCACATTATAACAAATGTTAGGGTGAGTATACATCATTTTGTACCTCAAATAACCCATTATGCTAAAATAAGACATATTCTTCATTTCTTCATACTTCTATCACATTTTAGGAACTAAGACCATTGACTTAAGCAATTAGAGTATTAATGAATTTATAACACTTAATTTTAAATTGCTTAAGGATTTTATGAATATAACAATCCTTTTGTGATAGAGCTAAGAATATTTTAAATGATCCTTGTACATCTTTAATCCTAATATTTTAAATGATCCTTATGAATCTTTAAAGTTATTAATAGTCTCACTGTATATTATAGTGATTTTCATGTGCTTCTAGTTCAAAGGTATGAAGTAAATGACATCCTGATCTTACTGCTCACCCATGAGAGTATGACCAGTTATTTTGAGTTCTTTAATCATATTACATGTCAACATCATATGTTGCCTCATGTTATGATATGACTTTTTTATATAAACATCAAAATTGGTTGTTAGCTTTTAGCTTAATGGTCGAAGTATCCCTAAATGTGCTTTTCAAAGCCAACCACATTGCTTATGTAATCTTATTCTCCTCAAATACATAAATGAGATCATTTTCCATATTTTTAAGCAAAATAATATTCATACAATTCTTTCTTTTCCAAGCCTTAAAGTCTTTTTAGCCTCACCTTGGCTAAGTTGAGGAACCCTCCCCAAGGTCCATCATGTCATGGTTAATGGCTTCTAACACTTCATACTCTTTCAGGATATACTGAACCTTATGGTATTAAATATCATAGTTTTCACCATTCAACTTATCCTCCTTATTGAACTTGCTAATAATATTCTTTGTAATCATGGTTACAATAACCTTAAGACATTTATTAGTAATTAATAGTCACACTTTAATTGTTACTTTTGCATTACTAATGAAATACATTAATAATAATCTAAAATTAGTCAAAGAATCGAAACCTCATAATGTTCTTAATTATTTTCTTTTATATTAATACTTAATTATTTTAATTTATTTCAAACTATACAAAATTTAAGTTCTTAGGTAAAAATTCCTATAATCTTACCAAACTAACAACTCTCATACAAAAGGTAGACCTTTTAGTTTATTTTTCATGCATGTAAAGTATATGTGTTGAGCATTATAAATAATAATTAAGCACATATAACACACTATATTTAATTATTTTAATTACATAAATTATATGAAACATAAACATACATATGGTTTAGAAAAAGTAATGAGCTTAAACTAGAGAACTACTAACTAGTAAAGTCTCACCCTTCTCAATATCTCGGATAATCTAAGACCTAACTCTTAAAATTCACAAATTAATTTCCATTTTGCCAAAATAGATGTGTCTTGTAGCTTAGAGATTTGGACTTATCAACAATACAATAGAGCATCTTATAGCATGCTCAATATAATGCTTCCATGCTTTCATGAGGGCATCCTTCAAATCATCATATCACTTAAAAATGTGCTTGATGTATACCAACTTAAGACACACCTTAACACTTTAGAAGTCTATTAATGACTTAAGAACAATGTCAATCTTTACCTCTTTATAAGCCTTTTAGACATTAAGGTTTCAACATGATTGAGTAAAAATCTGATATATTTGACATATTATATAAAATCTCCATCATTTTTTATTTTGTATTTTTTAAAAGTGCAGAAAAAGTTTCAGTGACTAAGTGGATTTTTTAACTATTTAAGGCAATCAAAATTTATTCTTCTAAAGTACTCTCTAATGACTCTTTTAGTTGGAGTTTGGATCAAATAACTAATATTCCTACTTTAAACATAATTTCAAAAAATACTAACAATTATCAACATAACAAAAAATTATTGTTTTTATAATGTGTAATTTTTTTAAAAAAAATAATATCAAAATTTTGTACAGTATAAAATTGAAAAATTTGTAATGCAAATTTCATATTATTCTAATATTCTTACCAATTATTATGAATTTATAAAAAAAAATTCATTTTCAAAATAATTTAAAAAAAAAAACTCACATATGAAAGGTTTTATCGGTAAAAATCAATATGTAGTGCTTCATAATTAGTCAATGAAAATTGAAAGTCAAATTAACATATTTGACTCTAATGTTACCACGTGGCAACATCTTAATGGTAGTTATAGTGTGTATTAGTGGTTTTGTTTGCACCAAATCAACCAGTAAGAGGCTTTGTTTCACTTCCAAGTGAGAGAGTACAATACACTCGCTCATTTCTGAACCTTTAATGACTATATAATTTTGATAACTATCATAATTTGGCCTTGTTTATTCATTGGTCTAGTTTATTTTAAAAAATAATAAGTGTAAATGTGTGTTCAAAAATTCATCTAAATATATGAGATTAAAATTAGTTATGAATACAATTTTTCTTCTTTCTTAAAATTTCAAATTTAATTTAAAACTTTGAGACTTATTACTTTCAATTGGTGATCCAAAATTGAAAACTAATATATAACTAAAAAAATCATAATGAGTAATCTTTATACATGTAAATTTTGTGTCACAAAATTGTTGTTTTCAATTTTAATTTGGAAAAATAATGTACAATAAGAAAATTATTTTTCTGACAAAATTCACCACCAAAAATTGTCAAAATTTTAATAGCATATTGTACATTTATTAATCTCATCACATGCAAAATTTTATGAAAATATAACAACAAATGTGAGAGAAACAATTTTCTAAACAAAGTAGCCCAAAAATACATAAAAAAAATTGCATATAAAATAATAAAGAAAAAATTTGATCAATTTTCTTGCTTTTTTTTTTTTTTTCAATGCAAGAATTAGTCTAATTATGATTTGATATTAATTTAAAATAATAAGAGTAAAATCATAATTATCCTTGTAGACCTCCAAAACTAATAATAGATTGATCACCAATATTTCCAAACCTCCCTTACTATTTAAGTGGTATCACTAAATTAGATAAAACTATGAGAATCAATAAAGAATTTTATTTTTTTTCTCCATTAAAAGACATATTGGGTTTAGGGTTATACAATAGATAACTCTCTTAAAACGTCTAAATTCATAACCACTATGGTGTTTTTAAAGAACATTTTATTCTTCTTTTTAGAGTTGGAGAAGTTGTAAAACGTTAAGTTTTTAAGTGTCTTTAATGCGTTTTTATTAACACAATGACTACAGTTTTCTATACGTCTTATGTAAAATGGAAAGATAGTTTTCATTTCCTTTAACTTTTTCCTAATTGGATTGAGTCAATTCATCATGATGAGTCAACCTAACTTAATAATACATGAAGGCATAATTAGTAAAATAATTATGGAGCAAATTGCAAAGCAACCCTTTTGCAAGTGATTGGTTTCTTTATTGTGGGATTATTTACATTTTCGGTTACTGAATTTATAATTTTTTTTTTAATTTTTGTCACTTAACTTTAATTTTTCATAATTAAATTATTTAATTTTGATTTTATTTCAATTTAATTATTGTATGATTCTATTAGTTAAAAAATTTATAAAACTTACTCTCCAAAGAATACATGTTTATACAATTAAGTCCATTAATCAACATATTGATTAAAAAAAATTAAGGAGTTTAGAGACTTTGATAAATATATCGAGAAAAGTTATTTTTTTTGTTTTAATAATCCATCTACTTTGAAAATAACTTTATCTAAAATGTGATTCAACATTTAAGAGTGTATTGCATTCCACAAGATGTTTACTATGTCATATGAGGTAATTTTTTTTAAAAATTTTTAAAAGAATAAATTATTAATAATATTTTTTGTGATTTTTTCTAAAATGATCTAAAATTTAATAAAAAAGAAACTTACTCCTTTAAAAATTGAAAAAAAAAATAGAGAAAAGTTTTTGGTTTTACTAACCATTAGACAATATTACCTCATATTAAGTTACTTTTAGAGTAAACAAATTTTTTTGTTTTTTGTTTTTTTTAAATGATAACTCTTTTCAAAATATTCATTGATACCTTTAGACTCTTAACATTGTTATTAGTTATAATATCTCAATATAGGAAATTTAATTTAATTATTATCAATATATTAATTGATAAATTTAATAATATAAAAATATATACTATTTAAAGAATAAATTTATAAAATTTTACAAAATAAAGTGTTAGTCATTAAATTGAAACAAAATTAAAATTTAGTAATTTAATTGTAATAAATTGAAATTAAATGATAAAAATAAATAATAAATAATAAATTTAATGAAAAAATATAAATTAATTAACCATTGTGTCATCATTTTTATTCCAGAAACTTTATGTTAGCAAAATGATTTGAAATTGAAACAAAGACCTGGTTTTATTAAGGTTTTATGAAATTATTTTCAATCATCAGTTGTTTTAGAGTTTACTAAAGATGACAATGCAACTTTAAAGTATCAAATGTACAACGCATCTTCAAAGTTTTTGTATTAAGTTTTGAATATCATGTTCATGGGAGCAATTTTTCCTCCTATAATTTTGTTCTATTTTTAATGGAACTATTAGAACAAAAATTAGTTAATGGCTTAAGTAGATTAAGAAGTATGGGAACAATATCATAACTATCAAATTTTTGTTGATGTAATTCAAAACAAAAAATAAAGTGAAAGTTTAAGGATAAAATTATATTTTTCAATTTCTTAATGCAGGCAAGGCATATAGTCAAAACACATAAAGTAAAAAAAGTTTACTCAACTCAAAAGAATTGATTTAATTTTTTCTAAATTTGACTGATTCTAACTTAACATCTCTAGCTTTCTTGCTTTGCAACTTTGTTGCTCATTGTGATGAATCAATGACACTTAGTATATGCATTCTTTTGCTGATATATCGAACTTAGTAGACTTTTAGTCCATAATATGCATGGATGCAAGTTTTATAATGGTGGACATGATATCACTTCACATGCTCTTATACCAGGTGTCTACTATTTATTACCATTGAGGTTAGCCCTCAAGCAATTAGAGTTACTTTGTATACCCTTTAAGTACATGGCCTTCATGCTAATTTAGTAACTACTAACATTGCTTTTCGATTGAAGAAGCTTCTTTGGTTGATATCTTACTTGTTAAACCATTATATGTTCCAATGCCAAAGATTAACAACAGAATAAAATCTTTACATCATTAAACTTAAGTGATATCTAGAAAACATTCTATTAGAAGTAAAGCCATTCTCTACAATAAAAAAATAGGTTCCTCCAAGGTTCATGGTTTCTCAATTTCCTTAATTTTCATTCTACTTAAATCCATGAATGAAAAATATTATATAATATCAGATTTTGTAAATTTCACCTTCTAGCTATCCTTCTACTTTTTCTCTTTTACAATAACTCCTCAAGTTTTCAAGCTTTTTTTTAGTCTTTTCTCTCACAACTTATTATGATTTTATATTTTAAGATTAATCACTATAAGAAATAAGGGCTATAATAGCAATCCAAAATCATTACTATTAGGGTAAAAACCACTATATAAAGTCAAATGCAATTATTTTTTATCTGTTAAATTTGGAAACGTTACAATATATTTTATATAGTGGTTTTCTTAACCTAAAGCAATGCATATGAAACCAATACATAAATATGTTTTAAGTAGCATTTTTAAATAATTATTATAGTAATTTTTATATTAAATATGTAATGGTTATGAAATGTATATATGACAATTCTGCTATTTTAGAAAATATTTTGTCATTTTTTTAGATAGCAATTTTTCTACATTTAGTAGTGGTTATTGGAGAATTGGGTAATGATCATTAGAGAAATAAGTAGTGGTTATTAGAGAAATAAGTAATTATTTTTTGTAAAATATGTAGCAGTTTGTAGTGGAACCTAAAGCATTTATTATGCATTAAGCTGTAATTTTTATTAGAAAATGTTGTAGTATTTTAATGAAATACATAATAACTTTTAAGTAAAATATGTAATGATTTTTAGTAGAATATATTGTAGTTTTTTAGTAAAATAAGTAGTGGTTTCTAATATAATAATAAACACTTCCTACTAGAATACTTATATTTTACTTAAATTGGTTTTTAGTTTCTTATTAAATAAGCATCAAATTGGGTATAAAGGCATCATTATCTAATAAAATAGGGATATTATCACAGAAAGTGCATTGCATAAAGTAGCAAACATTACAATAAATGTAATTAAACAATACAAGTAACAATAAATGATTTAATTAATATTTAGCATATCTCATATAAAGTTAATGTATATTCATAAGTTTTAAATAGAAGTGTACAAAAATTGCAATGTCTTTGACTTTGATTGAGGGGGTATTATCTTACAAAAGATAAACAAAGTTTTTGATGTAAACTTAGAAACATTTAAAAAAAAAAAAAACTTAAAAACAAAATGTAAGAAAAAAGGAAAAATACTTGAATGCATGCACTATATATGCTTGTTAAGAATAAATGATTCCTATGTTATAAATCTTGATTTAGAACACAAAAAGCATGATCAATTGAAGGAATTATTAAAATACCTATAAGAGATATGCCAAAAATCATGTTTAATGCAAGATTTTATTGCTGTAATTTTGAAAATATTGTATAAAAATGGTGGGCTATTGCAGTACTTTGCAATTTCATCTTCTTTTGTAACTCTTTTGTTTATGCATCAAACTTTTTTTGCATCTCAACTTGTACATTGCTTTTAATAGATTGTATAAAGTCTTTTAAAATTTTGACAACATTTTTAACAATTGATTTCTCTTTCAAAATAGTGCAATTGACACCTCTTTCATAAAGTCTCACACTCTTAGAGTGCTTTTCTCCCATAATCGTAGTAAATGCATTTACATGACTTTTGCTACTTAGTCTTTCCCTTTGAGTTTAAAGCTCCTTAATCTGTTTTTGAATTCAAAGTAAGTTAAGGTATAATTGAAAAAAAGCAACAAAACCTTAGTTGTTATGTCATAAAAAAAAAAAAGAAAAAAAAATTTAATCGTTTATAGTTTGTTAAGATATTTTATCTGAAAGTTTTTATTTTTGGTCAAGCCTTCTTTTGTAAGTACCCTTATAGATTTCAACTTATAAAGGAGGGTTTTTAGTAAGATCTTGATTTTTCTATTACAAATACAAACAATTAAATGAAAATAAAATAAAATAAAATATTGGTAAATATTAGTAAGAAATTAGAAAAGTATACCAAATCATGATTAGATATGAACCATAAGATTAATGTAACACATTTAACAATTGGATATATTAATGGTGTTTGTATGATTCACTTACCATTTGTTCTTAGATCCTTGTAAAACCCTTTTTGCCTGTAGTGTGCATTCCTATTTGCTTTTATTAATTATTTATGTTGGTTTTTATCACTACCTATATTCATATTACAATAATAATTAGATGTTAAAGTAAAATTATATCCTAAAAAAAATATTTGACAAATAAAAAATGATAAGATAAATAGTAAATCTTGAATTTTTTACAATTCTAATATTTCAATAAGTGTTTAAATTGTACTATAGGCATATAAGGGGTATAGTCTCCTAATCTTTTTTTATCAATCTATTACTTTGTATGATATTGTCTCTTTAACTTACACTTATAAGCCCTCTAACTTGCACCAATTGTTGTCATCACCCACTTTTTGCCTTCATCAAGAGCCAAATATTTATCCTTAGAGATAAGAAAGAAAATTTACAATATACATTACCTACACATACTTCAATAAATCATTTTTTTTCTCAAGATCTAACACATGTCAAGTTTTTACATAAATTGACACCAATTTGACATTCTTAACTAATGTCCCAAGAAAATTACTAAATTTAAATAAAATTTGCTCATTTGGACCTATAAGTTGATTTTTGACATTTAAGAAAATAAATTTTTTCTCATCCTCACATCTTACCTACATTGTATTCATAGTTGTTAGTCTTCTCTGTTTTTTTTTAAAGAATATTAGTGAATATATATAAATATTTAATTTTAAAACAAAGATTTTAATGAATTATATAATGAAGAGATACATTTTTTGATTATCTTAGATGTCTCCTTCGCCTTCTTATTGTTATCTTGATCCTTCCTCCATGAAAGGTTGTGTTCCCATTTGACTACAAGTTATCCCGCTTGATTGTTAATTATTAAAATTTGTGTCTATTTAAACTTACTACCCACTTATATTAGCAATACTCATTGTTGGTTATCCACCTCTTGCAATTGTCTCAATTGATTGTGACCTATTACTTAGAATAAAAATACTCAATCTCACAATATTTAGTTGCCAAACTTGCATCTTTTCTTCTACATGTTCTTCTTATGTTGATGTTTGCTATCTTAAAATAGTCAAGAAGGAAGTTGCCTCCTCTCTTGCATTAGACAAAGTCTTATTTCTTTGAATGAATTGTTTCTAAATGGCTAATGGATGTCAAAATATAAGAAGAATCAAAAAGTATATAAGTTGTAAAGTTATAACAATAATTGTGTTTTCAACATATTATTCACACATTATGCATATTTTAACTCTTGTTTAAATTTATGCATATGAAAGCAAATAACAAATATGCAAAATCAATTTAATTATATTTCAAATAAAATTAGGACAAAATGTAATCATTACCTCAAAGCAATAACCCTTAATTAATATATATCAAAATATTTCAAATGAACGTAGGTTATTGTGTTTAATATCAATATATTTTAAAAATCAAAATGGGAAAAATAATTATTAACCTATTTTCTCTAATTAATTACATTTATTCACTCATAAAGTGTTTCATCTCTATCTACATTATTGTTTAATTGCTTTAAATTTTTTTTCAAAAGGTAGATCATTTGTTTAAGATCAATTATAGTATTAGATATATCTTCTCTTATCAAATTAGATTACTCAATACCACCAATGGCTCTTACATTTAAAGTTGCTACACTTGACTACCCCTAAAATATATTTTATACATTTATAGTGTTTTCTTCATCTAACTTAAATAACTCTCTAGAAATTTTATACATTACATAATACAAGCCTTTATCAATTGGATCCTTCACATAAAAAACTTGGTGAACTTGAGATGACAATATAAAAGGATCATTTAAATAGCACAATTTATTAGAATTAATATGTTCAAGTCCATAGCCATTATTCTCCAACCCAAACTGATCACATTTAAATAAAGCAACATCAAATTAACTCTAGTAGTCTAATTTAATAATTTTTACAATTGTTTTATAATAACTCACTTCTCCCTTAATTAAATTCTTGTCTTTTAAACTAATAAACCTATCTGTCAATATTGTTAATGTAATGTCATTATTTAGTATCTTACACATTGCATCTTATTCTCTCATATGGAATATATAGTCATTAATAATATAATCATTATAATACTTTGTTATGGTTTTAGGACTTATAGATAATCACCAAATTTAAAGAGGAACCTCCTTATTTGCTACTTGGTTTTAAAACCAAGTTAGAAAATTTAGACTATGATTTTTTGGTCTTGTTTACCTCTTTCTTTGTTATTCACTTATTAGTTGCTTATACTCTCTACAATAAAGATAACAATAAGCAATACATTGAGTAATTTAAGGAGACAGGATCAAATGACAATTTAAAGTTAGATTTAACTCACTCGATATATCTCTTAACTTTTTCATCTCTACAAGTAAATGATGCATATTTGTGAGCTTATTCAAGAGAAAAAACATTAAAAATAAGGTCATTACCCTTCCTTTCCCCTTTACCCCTTATTACATGACTTTTATTAGGAAATATAGATGTTTGTACCTTTATTATTTTGTTAGATTGTCAAATGTATCTTGTAAAAGGAGTCTTTACCCCATCATGCATATATCTTGAATAAAGCACCAAATACTCTTCAACCAAATAACCTTTTACAATAAAACCTTTAGAATGACTTCTATTACAAATATATGCTTTCAATTTGTATAAGTACCTTTTCAATCCCAAACATCTAATGACAATACATAGACCCACCTAATTGCATCAAATAAGTGGATAGGCAAGTACACCATTATATCAAGGAAAATTTGGAAAAAAAAATCATTTATAATTAACAAAGTGTTTCACTAATTTCTTATTGTAAGTGCTCCAAGTCTTCTAACATCCTAATTTTATTGTATGTTGATTTTAAAAACAATTCTAATCTTATCAAGATCATAGCAACATGCTTTGATATTGTCTTCCTAAATGTAATTAGAAGAAAGTAATGCATCAATAAATGGGCATCATGACTCTCTTACCTTGCAATTTTCTTCTCTTTTTCATTTGCTCATCTAGATATATTAGATGTATAATCCTAAGAAGTTTGGCAACTTTTATAACAATACAAAATATGGTTTTCTGCTTTGGTGTCATTGAAAAGCATCTTTTAGATAAATAAATGTGTTAACCATCATTAAAAAAAATAAAGTAAAACTCTTTTTGTATTCTTATGTCTTATAAATCAAAACAAACTTTTGTATGAACCTTTGTTTTACTAAGAATGTAAAGGATAGTCCTAAGAATACAATCAAAAATATTCTTATCTATATATATCACATCAAAATTATGACAACATTTATTACTCTTCTAATATAACAGACAAAAAAAATATAGATTTTTTCTTTCATGGACCGTCAAAAACTACATTTTATTTCTTTCTAAATTAATTATCAAAGTTAAACAACTATAATACAATTTCAGACTTTAACAAAGGACTTCAAGCATTTCTTAACTTTATATTACCATTGAAAAATTTTCTATCTCTTCTTTAAGGATGATTAGCATCTAAGAACTTATAATGATCCATATAGTATGCTTTCCTATCATAGCACAAATATTCAAAAAAAGTATCATAATTACATGTAAGACATGCTAGCTTTTATCAACAACATTACATATGTTGGGACAGTTTATAATAAGGTTGCAGGCATTTGAAAAGACTACTTATTAGATGCATTATATCTCTCTAATCCATACTCCCACAAATATTTCAATTATTCAATTAATGACATCAAAAACACATTTATCTTTCTTTTAGGTGAATTAGGGTTAGGAATAATTATAAAAAGCATCATATATTTTGGTTTCATAGATAGTCATGGTGCTAAATTTTAATTAATAAGTACAATTGGCCATATGCTAATTATTTAAAATAGATTGAATTCATCATTAGTTATACCTAGTCTTACATTACGAGGTTTCCTTACAAAAGATGGATGCAACATGCCAAAATCTTTCCAAGCTTGAGCATCAATAGAATATCTCATGTTACCATCATTAGGTCAATGTTTTATATACCAAACCATATCATGAGTTGTTTTTAAGCACATGAAAGCCTTTAAAGCCTAGATTTCAAAGGGAAATATTTTAGAATTTTGGCCAACACCTGATGGGTCTATAAGGATACATTAAAGACTTTATCTCCTTTAACTTCCTTGATGTTTTTCCACCTAACAACCCTACATATATGACAAATTTTTACCCTTTCATACTTGTACCCAAAAAGTATACAATCATTGAGATATGTATGAAATTTTTTTTATAGTTAAGTTCTAGTTCTTTCACTATATTTTTACCTTTATTAAATAAACTATGAATCTTAACATTAGGAAATGCCTCCGTGATAAAATCCAATATATCTCCAAATATTGTGTTAATAAGGCCACAAAAATACTTAAGAAGATATAATTTAATTATAAAGAAAGCCTTAAAAAGGTTTTACAGTCAAAGTATAATTCTTGTTGGCCTTCTTCAATTAACGTATAAAACTTTCTAACTTGTTCATTATTACTCTCCCCAACATCCCTAAAGGTGTTATATAAGAGCCTATCAATATTATCGTCATTATTATTTTTAATTTCATCATTATTTATCGCTTTACATAATTATGGCTCCTCACTATGAAAAATCTATATCATATAATCCTGTATGAATCCTTGAATGACTAAATGTTCATAAATCATATCTTTAGAGTACCAATCACAACAATAATATTTTCTATAAGGGTAAGATATTTCGTCTCCATTAGCAAATGTAGTAAAAGTTTTATTTAAGAAATCATTAACCCTATTCAAGTAATCATTACTCAATCTATTAAAATCTATCCATCTTTTATCCTCTATGTTGAACAAGCAATTTTCAATCAAACAAAACGAATATACTTAGAATATTTTAGGTTAGTGAAAATATCGGTTAAGTTAAAGTTCTTAAAAATATCTAAAATCAAAATTATTAGTGATTCATGCATATTATTACAACATATAAAATTAAGATAAAAATGCTAATTTTTGATAAACAAATAAATTAAAATTTCAATGTATGGTCCCTAATAATTGGTCCATTCAATGTTGCCTAAAAACTTGTATAAAATTAGAAAAGTTCATCAATAGGTTGCTCTTCATTCCTAAGCCAAATTTGAATGTCAACCTAATTTTTTTTCTTTTCATTTTTATTTGTAATAAATTATCATTTAATAGAAAAGTAGTCTCATAAGAATAGAAAATGCTAATAAAAGACTTATACGAAAGTATAAGGGGTAGAAAAAAAAAAAAAAGCCTTTTTTGTTGTAAATTCTAAAAGTTTCTAGTTTATTCATAAGTTGAAATTAAAAATATTTCAAATATTACTTTATGGTGTTAGGAAGTAGTATAGATATATATATATATATATTTTTTTTGGGTTTGGGGACATATCTGCAGTTGGTTACATTATTATATTATTTAATTTAGCATCATGTGTGTGAAGAGAGATTTGAGTGACATCTTATGATTTGTTAGTTACTGTGTCATTGGGTAAAAACACTTATATATTTTCTTTGTAACCAACTTTTCTTTAGATGTTGCTTAAAAACTTGTATGAGACCAGAGAAATTTATCAATGGGTTATTATTCATTCCTAAACTAAAATTCAAAATTTATCTAATATTTTTTTCTTTTCATTTTTATTTACAATAGATTCATCTGAATGAAAAAATAGTTTCATAAGAATGGAAAATGTTGACAAAAAACTTATATAAAAGTATAAAGGGTGGGAAAAAAAAAACATTTTGAAAGTTTTTGGTTTATTATTAAGTTAAAGTTAAAAATATTTCAAATAGTAATAATATAAATATATATTTTATTTTATTTTATTTTTTAGTTTAGGGATATATCTGTAATTTGTGGTAAATTTTGAAAATTTTTGGTTTATTATTAAGTTAAAGTCAAAAATATTTCAAATATTAATAGTATAAATATATATTTTATTTTATTTTTTTTTTGGGTTTAGGGATATATCTACAACATATTACATTTTTATATTATTTCATTTGACATCATATGTGTAAAGAGAGATTTAAGTGAAATTTTATAATTTGTTAGTTACTTTACTTTTGGGTAAAAATATTTTCATATTTTCTTTAAAACCAACTTTTCATTAGATGTTATTTAAAAACTTATATGAAACCGGAGAAGTTCATCAATAGATTGCTATTCATTCCTAAACCAAAATTGAAAGTCTATCTAATATTTTTTCTTTTCATTTTTATTTGCAATAGATTATCATCTAAATGGAAAAATAATCTAATAAAAATACAAAATGTTGACAAGAAATTTATACAAAAGTATAAAGGGTGGAAAAAAAAATATTTTTTATTGTAAATTTTGGAAGTTTTTGGTTTATTTTTAAGTTAAAGTCAAAAATATTTCAAATATTAGTAGCATAGACATATATTTCTTCTTTCTTATTTTTTTTTTTTTGGTTTAGGGATATATTTATAACATATTACATTAGTATGTTACTTAGTTTGGCATCATGTGTGTGAAGAGAGATTTAAGTGACATCTTATGATTTATTAGTTACTTTGCCTTTGGGTAAAAACACTTCTATATTTTTTTTATAACCAACTCTTTATTATATGTTGCTTAAAAACTTATATGAGATCAAAGAAATTTATCAATGGGTTACTATTCATTCCTAAACCAAAATTGAAAGTCTATTTAATGTTTTTTCTTTTCATTTTTATTTGTAATAGATTATCATATGAATGAAAAAATAGTCTAATAAGAATGCAAAATGTTGACAAGAAACTTATACAAAAATATAAAGGGTGGAAAAAAAAAATATTTTTTGTTGTAAATTTTGATAGTTTTTGGTTTATTTTAAAATTAAAGTTAAAAATATTTCAAATATTAGTAGTATAAATATATATTTCTTTTTTTATTTTTTGTTTAGGGATATATTTGCAGTATGTTACATTATTATATTATTTAATTTAGCATCATATGTGTGAAGAGAGATTTAAGTGACATCTTATGATTTGTTAGTTTGTCTTTGGGTAAAAATACTTTAATATTTTCTTTGTAACAAACTCTTGCATATATAAATGGAAGCATACCACACTACCATTTTTGTTGGTCTAGCCATTTAGTCTAGGTTACATTATCAAGAAGGTTTATATTTTCACTTGCCCTTACACATATAATAATTAATTATTGTTATTTCATTAGAATATTTAAAATGATAGTCATAAAAAGAATATTTAATATTTATAAATACAAAACATCAAAGCAAAAATTTATCTCTCCTTTCCCAACATAGACACATGCTAATTTAATACATATTCTTGTTTTTTTTTTCAATTTACTTGAAATATATATATACATACACTCAAATTTTAGTAATGAAATTTTGTTTAATGATACTATGTTTAGCAATTAGCCTTCATCTCTTTGCAATTCTCAAGAAGATAGGGATGTGGCCATCAAAGTTGTAGTTCTCTTCAATCTCACTTATCTGTCCTCATTCTCTCATCTCAATATTGCTAAGGTTTTCTTTAAAGTATAATAGGTAAAAAGACAGAACCATTGAATCTTTACAGACAAAGTTATTTATTATTCAATTAATAATAAGACATGATGACTAAGACAACTAGTCATAAAAATTAATAATAGAATAAATAAAATTTTTAATTTTATGTAAAAGAAACGATTACTAATTTAGAGAGGGTCAAATCCTCTCCAATCAAGATTGATATGTTCCACAATATTAAATGAATTAACTCCATTGATTTGAAAATCAATTATTGAAAGTCTATTGTACAAAAGAACTTAAAAAAAGAAAATATAAATACTTTATCCACTGATCTAAAAATCAATGAATGATAATATACCTGAAGAAAACAAATGGGATGGAATGCCATTGAGAGATATGAGGTCATAGGTAGGCACAAAGCAAGTAGATAAGAGGAGAAGGAGGAGGACGATAAGGATAGCAACAAGGACAATGACGACAACTACTTCTAAGGGATTTATAGTAGAATAGAGTGATGGTTAAGGTAGCAATTGGGTTTTAATGGTATAAAAACATATAAGAATGTTTTTGAAAAAGGAAAATTTAGAAGAGAAAAGGAAATAGATACTATAATAGTGTTACCCTTAAAATAAAAAAAAAAAAAAAACTAATATAATAGTTTATCCTATAAAAAAAAGAATAATGTAGTAATTCTAAATTATTATATTAATTTTTTTATATTATTACCACTTTTAATTTTATGAACAACTGTTTAAATATTTTAAAATTATTATCTTTTTTTTAACTAAAAGATTGTTATATAAAAATTATTATGTAAAATTGTTATATTTAAATATATATTATATTAATATAATAAAAAAAATAATATAATAATTTTAAATCGTTACATTAAATTTTTCACACTATCATTATTTTTAATTTTATGAATAACTGTTTAAATATTTTAAAATTATTTTTTTTAAAAAAAAATTATTATATAAAAATTATTATATTAAATTATTATTTTTAAATATATATCATATTAATTTAAAATTATTATTTTTAAATTATTAAATAAAATATACTATTATTATTTATTATAAAAATATATTTATATAACAGTTAAAATGTCATTACAGTTCCTTTAAGAGTTTGTAACAGTAGTTTTAAATTGCCACAAAAGAACCATTACTATAGGTAATTTATGGTACAGTGAATGAACTTTTACTCGTCTATTGCTCCGGGGGACTAGCTCTAGTGCTTGAATGAGTAATGTGTAGACCTGATGAATCTCACCTTGTAAACATCTTAGGAGATTCTTCATTCATTATACGATGTAGAAGCACTGCCCTGGTCATTTCAGGAGGAGGGAGTCATATTTGATGAAGAGGTTTTCAAGAGAATAAGGTCTTTTTTTTTTTTTTTCCTTCCTGAAATAAGCCGCCTATTTGAACATCAGAAGCACAACTCAAAGTTTCAGGTGCTCCATATAAAACTGCCTCCAACAATCTTGTGCATTGGAAATCCGTGTCTTTGTTGTCTTTTGACATTAAGATCATTCCTATTGTTTACGATTGTATGATTCACCTACCATATTGACTCTTGACTCTCCATTTTCATGTCTTGACTGCCTTTATATAATTACAGCACGTTTTTTACAATTTGAAATATCCTGTACTGCTGCTCCATTTTATGGTTGTTTCCTTAGCCGTGCACGTTCAAATTTCGGACAGAGCACAAAATTACCTGTCTAGTCAATGTACTCTTTAAAGTCTTGGATTGGATTGGTCCGGACTGATGGAAAATTGATGTTTATGGTGCGGGGAGGAAAATTCACACCTTGAATAAAGGAGGACATGTGCTACAAACATTGCCTGCAAGGAGGTACAAACATCTCAATAATTCAGGCCAAGATTCAGCAAGAAATGCAGCTATTTCTGCTTTGATGTGTAGTGAAGTGTACAACTTACCACACCATGGCTGTATGTCAGCACTCATCGAGGGCAAGGCCTCTTTTAGAAGTATTTGAATTGTTCGGTATTTCGAAGGCCTTGAACTATGTCAGCAAGGTGCCAACAAATAGCAAAAGAATGGGATATTCATATTCAAATCGACCTTTGAAAGAAATTAAGAACAAGGAAAATTAAGGAGTAGACAGGAGAAAAAAAAATCGGATTTAACTTTTACATTGTGTCAACTTGACAAAAAACCTTACAGCTTCTCACACAGAAAGATTAAAACAATACACATAAAAATCACCATACCATTCAAACAAATTACATATAAAGAAATGAAGGATATACAATAAGGAATAGCAATTTTTGTCCTTTTTTTAATTAATTTATTTTTTTTCTCAGATAATACAAACATTTTTACAAAGGTAGACGAATTAATCTCTCCTTTCTGGGGTGGGGCGCAGGTGTTGCCTTAAGGTTTTGGTGCTTCTGCTTTCTCGACCTTAGCAGGTTCAGCTGCGGGAGCTGCTTCTGATGCCGCGGATTTGGTCTTCTCATCAGCTGCTGCAGGAGCTGGCTGTGATGAAACTGGTTCGGCCTTCTCAGCCTCCCCTACAACAGCTTCTTCTTTCTTTTCTTCCTCAACAACAACCTCCTTCTCTTTGCCGCTTGATTCCTCTTCTGCGGCAGCTGTTGCTTCTGGTGTTGGCTCCACGGCCTTTTCTTCTACGACAACAAAGGTCGACACCTTCTCAAACACAAAGGCCACTGGACCCGGAACATAGGCTGCCCCATACTTGGAACATGCCTCGGATACTGGCTTTGACCCTGGAAACTCTGTCCCAGAAACAAAATATCGTTACAGCTTCAATCAATATTCATTCATCAATCAATATTATCGTATATGAAGTAAATTTTTACCGATTTTAACAAGCTCCTCAAGGAACTTGAGAACTGCCGTAGGGTGCTTCTTTAATCCTGCCTCTTTGGGTTTTTTGACCAAGATCTGCTTGATGTGAATGATTGTTATCGTTATAGCAAAATAGGTATCAATTTCTTGTCAATTATCATTGCTAGCTGTAGTAGGAAACGGAAAATAAGAGGTGACCTTAATTTCGGCCGCGGCCGCTTCATAGATTTCTACCACTTTGGTTTGGAGCTCTGTCTTCTTGTCTTCAAATTCCTTGGTGATCTCCTCCTGGGACAAGGACCAAAAGTTGATATAAACGTTAGTCAGGAAAAAAAAAAAAAAAAACACAAAATGATATAAACAAATATATCAGACATATTTGATGAGACTTTGACTGTACGAAACACACAAGCTATATGGAAAAGAGACCTTAGAGGCATCAAAGGATTTGCAAGCTTCAGCGGCAGCGGCCTTCTTAGCGCTGTCCTTTTCGAAAACCTTCTTAATCTTTGGGAGAACCTTAGATTTCCAATAACCCATCTTAAACCTCCAAAACCCAACAACTGATCAAAAAACAAAAGAAAAAAAAAAAAGAAAAAATTGTAAGAAAATCTGGCAATTAGCACGTTGAAAAACAAAAGAAAACAAAACAAAACAACAAAGCTAATCCAAGAAAAGGAACTTCTATGCAATTAACTAGATGATCATATCATGGATTAGCAGCTAACTATAGATTAATTCCACAGCAATCTCTCCAAGTACTTTAACACATGATAACCAAGAACAAGATTGAAATTACTAACTCGATTTGTCTTTAACTGAACAATCTTCCTCCTCTCTCTCTCTCTCTCTCTCTCTGTGGTTCTTGTGGGGGTGTGTCTCTCTTATCACCTTAGGCAATAGGGGCCCCTTTAAGAAGTATCTTTATTCTTAAATCACAAGTCCACCTCAATATAATTGTTACAGCCAACTGTCCTTTCCAAGTTTAGCTGAAGACCCTGGCATCACGTAGACATTACTTCCACGTAAACAACTCCTTGGGTTTCCAACCTGTAAATGACCTTCTCTACCCTTGATTATATTATACATAAATAGTATGCTCATCTACACCATTAATTTAATCGGTGCAATCTACAAATAAAAATATCAAGATAGGTTGGCTTGCATGCAGTGTTGCAAATAAATGGGGGAATCAAATTAATTAAGGGGTGAAATGGGAAAGAGAAATTTCGTGGGAAAATGATAGCTGGCAATCTCCTCAATCAAAGGTGGCAAAGAAATTCAAACTGTGGGTGGTCACCTAATACTGCTAATAATAATCATGGGGTTGCCATTCCAAGTTTGCAAGATGATTTGATTTTTTTTTTTTTTTTTGTTTTGAGATGATTTGCAAGAAGAATTGTTGGATGGTGGTCTGACCTGTATCCTGTATTCCATTCTAATCATGCAGGCTGTAAATAACAAACATGTTTTTGTTTTTATTTTCGGCCTACTTGGAAATCACGTGGCCTCGCTGGGGGATAGATACTTACAAAATGCAAATACAATTGCAATCAATCGCTTGGGAAATGTTTGGTAGGTAAAGTATTAAATACGTGTTTTTCCATTTTTACTCAGTCTTCAAAAAAAAAAAAAAAAAACTTAAATTTGTTGCATATCAAGTGAATATATATATATATATATATATATCTCTTTTCCGTACACCATTTAAGAAATTCTGAATTAATCGAAATTAATTGGTTCAATAAAAAAATCAATGACTCATCTTGTTTTATTTTGTCTATTGTCAATATAATGTTATTTTAAACAATTTTAAGATTCTCTTTAATTCTGTTGTTGTCGTGTTGTCATTATATTATTATTATTATTATAAGAAGAAGAAGACGTATACATATCATGTTGATTTCATTACACTCATGCGACCATCTAATGACTAATCTCATGGATTGATGTTTTTGTGTGCAAACTCATGATAAAACAAGTAGCAGACTGTTTCTTGTTTCCCATTTCTACCACAGTTGTTCTTTTAGAACTTTTGTGATAGGAAATGAAAGTAACACGATTATCACACTTGAAGTATTACATTGAACCGATTTTCTTATTTTACCGTTCGTATATTTGCTGTGGACAAAATTGAACTAAAGTTTTAAAAACTAAATCAAATTCATTGGTCAAACTAATAAAATTAAGATTTAGGTTGCATTTTGATTCAATTTATTTTAAAAATTTTTAATTCTAAAAAATAATAATTAAATTAATAAATGGATTAATTGATGATATTAAAAATTAGTGAATTAATTCATTAATTAATTATAATTTTTTTTATTTTAATTAATTCTAAAATTTTATTCAAAAAATTAAGGAAATAATTTTTTTAATTTAATTTTTTAAATAATAAAAATTATATTATTAAAATTTTTTATATTTAATATTTAAATATTAATTTTATTAATTTAAATTAAATTAATTAAATTTTAAACATTTAAATTTTCACTCTGACGACGGATTTGATCTGAGTGACTTTGATGGCACACAACAGACAGACGCCCTTGGGTGGCACTTCCATCAATTTCTCCCTCCTCTTCTTCTACGTCCGTTTATTTTTTGTTTCATAGCTTGCAAGCACGAGGGGGGGGGGGGGACATAATTGAATTTGGGATAGGCCGAAAACAAAAGAGGTGCGGTGGGGACAACAAATTTGATTTTCTTCTTTTGTTTTTTTTTTTTTAATGGTGTTCCAGACTTCTGGTTATCATCAGTAAGGTCAATTTGTTCCTATATATAAATTGCTTTGATTGAATATGCGTTTGGGAGAAAAACTGAAAGATTGGTGGAGCAAGGACAACAAAGCCCGGAGAGCTGTTCCTACCATTATGGTCAAATTAGAGTACAAATTAATGGACAGGATAAGTTTCCCGAAAATCCTATATTTTTTTTGAACCTTTTTAATTTAGTCCTTTTTTTTAAAAAAAATTTTTGCAAATAACCTTATAACTTTAGATTTTATTTCAAATGTGTAATTTTTTTTAAGACGATATTTAGTTAAATTATTAAATACAATATTTGACCTAATAAAATGCAAATTAACAATATAATAAAAATACACAGATGAGATATTTGAAGACAAATTTCTAATCTTAATTTTCTTTTAATTTTTTAAAGCAGTTGTATAATTTTAGATTTTGTTCCATCGTATTAGTATATTTTTTAGATATCATTTGGTCAAACCATTAAATAGGATATTTGACATAATCGAATGCAAATTTTAGATATATAAACACCTGTGAATGTTAAGCAAGCACTCGGATCCGACGGCAACGTTTTGATCAAATGTCGTCCGAGAAAGTTTCAATCTAAAACGAAATTTAAAGTTATAAAACTGTTTTGAAAGATCAAAATAATAATAATACTAATAAAACTAAATTAAAAAAAATCTACAAAAATACAGGACTTCCAAAAAGGTTATCCCCAAAAAGCTTACTTTTCAGAAACTATCCAACTAACAAAGTTAAATTGTTGAATGAAGAATAAGAATAAAGAAGTATATTAATTCGATTTTCCCACTCTAGCATTAATTCAGACAAATCACCAATTCTGCGACCAAGAAATTCACAAAGAATTTGGTGTATGGACTTGAAGAATTGCACAGCTTTAGCATTTTATTTATTTATTTATTTTTTTAATTTTGGGAAATGTGGAATCGTGACGATAAATTACAAAGTGGGGACTGACAACGCATCCACTGGGAGTATAATTAACTTGAATTGAATTAGTTAATGGTAGGGTACTAACATTGCTTTTGCTTTGTCAAGGATTTTCTTTTATTCAGTGGCTAATAATTAATTACCATGACAGACCATGGAAAGGAAAGTTACACAGAAGCCAGCTAGTTGGCACAACTTCGTGACACCACGACATGCATGTCTGTGGGTTTTTATGTTAAATTTTTTCGGGCAGGTACGAGGTCGATATACCAAAAATAGGACTTGTTCCTTTGGATAAGTCTGCCAATTAAACCAACCAACTCCGACTATATTTATTGGCAAATTGCCTTATACCTATCTTTTTCCCTCCACCACTGTGCAATCCAATCGTCGTGCAGTGCCACCGCTTGATGTGCTCTCTAATGACGGGCTGCTTTCTGATGATCAAATCCAATTCCGTAACCGTGTGTTAAGTTACGAGGCTTATCAGGTCCTTGAAGTTGGGCATTTGTTGGGTCTTTAAGTTGTGGGTGAGGAGGGTATTGTCATTAATCGGCTCTCTTCCACGAATGTTGAACCTACAATGTACGTGGTTCTCAAGACTTTTTTGGAATCTATTATAGCTTATGATAATTATTTCTACCAATGTGCGTGAGTTGGGCAAGTCAACCAAATGACGGGTAATTCATAAATGGGTCTCCTCAATTAAACCAAGGATTTTGTTTCTCCAGAAAACAAGATTGGCTCATCTAGTAGACTCGTTGTTATGTTAGGCATTGGGTGGCTGAAGTATTCAAGTAGTGGTAGTCGTGACCCAGAGTTCAATTGGTGGCTTGGTGGTGTTTTGGGATTCTTCTATGTTTAGTGTGACCAATAAACATGTGGTTGATCTCTTTATTTTTCTCGAAGGCATTTTCACTCCATTAGGGCAGTAGGCAATTTCGGCCAACATCTATGCTTCTAATAATTTTGTTGGACAAAGCACATTTTACGTGGAATTGAAATGCTTAAAGGACAAATATCAAGGGTGATGGTGCTTGAATGGTGATTTCAACACTATGTTGTTAAAGGACCAAAGGGAACGTGTTTTTGATGATAGTGCAACAATACAATGTTTTAATGAGTTTATGTATGATATTATATATGGGTCAACCTACTCATATTGAAATAAGAGTCCTTTCACCTTACAACTACAGAGAGTGCTGATTTGTTTCACAATAAAACATCTCATTGGGAATTGATGAGGACTAAGGAGCTTAAATGGTTCCAAAAGTCCATATTGAAATGGTTGGCTAATGATGATCGTAACTCTAAGTTTGTCCACATTATAACATTTAATTGGCAACAAAAAAATTTAATTAACCATGTTAATAATGGTGGTGCTTATGTGTCATAACCTTAAGAGCTCAAGTTAGCCATTTTCTCTCATTTTTAGCATCAGTTAGGAGATTTTGTGTAGCCTTGCTTGAAGATGAACAAGTCATTTTTTTCTAAAGGCATTAGGCCTAGATGGTTTCGATTTCAGTTTTATCAAGTGACATTGGGAGTTAATCAAGCAAGATGTGACGAATTTCCTTATAAATTTTTATGACCATGAATACCTACCTCGATTTATCACTTCCTCTCTCATCATTTTGATTCCCAAAGTGGAAATAGTCAAGGAGCTTTCTCAATTTCACCTAATTTCTTTGGTGGTTTGTATCTATAAACTTTTGGCAAAGATTCTGGCTAATAGATTCTAGTTGGTTATTGAGCAAGTTATTAGGGAGTTTTAATTAGCTTTTGTTAGAGGCTGATACATATTAGTTAGTGTTTTGATAACCAATGAGACCATTAAAGAACTAAAAAGGACAAGAGAGGGTAAGGTTGTTCTTATAGTCGAATGGTCTTTTCTCACTGATGTTATGCAGTTTATAAAGTTCGAAAAATGATAACGTCAACAAATATGGGAATGTATCTCGACTCCTTGAGTATCTGCCCTTGTTAATGGCAATCTTACGAAGCAATTTCCTATAATGAGGGGTCTGCATCAATGGAATCCTCTTTTCCTATTCTTATTTTTGTTAGCTGTAGAAAGACTTAGTACTCTTCTAAAATGAGGGTTTTAGCTAGGTTTAATTCAAGGTGTTTGTATTGGAAGGCATCTATCGTTCTTCCTTAAGTATGGGAATGTATCTTGACTCCTTAAGTATCTACACTTGTTAATGGCAATCCTACGAAGCAATTTCCTATAATGAGGGGTCTGCATCAATGGAATCCTCTTTTCCTGTTCTTATTTTTGTTAGTTGTGAAAAGACTTAGTACTCTTCTAAAATGAGGGCTTTAGCTAGGTTTAATTCAAGGTGTTTGTATTGGAAGGCATCTATCGTTCTTCCTTTTCCAATTTATTGATGATACCAATTTGTTTAGAGAAGTAATAGATTAGTCCATACGAAAATTCAAATGGATTCTTCAGTATTTTCAATGTTGCTTTGAGTTAAAAATTGCTCTTACTAAGATAGCAATTTATGAGGTTAGGGTGAAGGACAACAGGACACACCATCGAGCCTTTTATTAGAAGTGTCAAGTTGGTTCTCTTCCTATGACTTATCTAAGACTTTTCTTAAGAGTTAATCCATTTCAAAGAGGCTTGTAGGATTTAATTATCAAGAAAATAAAGGCTTAACTCTCTAAATGGAAATCCCAATTTTTGTCAAAGGCAAGGCTATTAGTTTTAATCAAATTTTGTCTTCATTTTATACCCCCTTTACTTTATGTCTATTTTCTAAATACCCCAAAGAATTGAGAACCAAGTTGAAAAGATTTGGCAATCTTTCTTTTAAGGAGATGGAGATGATTATAAAAAGCTTCATCATGTAAGGTAGGGCTTAATACGTTGAGCCAAATCATGTGGCAAATTAGGCATTGGTTAAATGGGTGATTGTAATTGTGGTATGGGTGATTGTAATTGTGGTCTTCTTATTAAATGATTATAGAGACTAGAAAATGAAAAGTTTAGACTTTATGTGGTAACTTTTAACGCAAGGTATAGTAGGTATCATTATTGGCTATTGGAATGGCACTTTAAACTTGCTAAGATGTCCCCCCTATGGTAAGGTATATGTATTTCTCTACCACTAGATACTTAAACCTCGACAGTTGTACAATCTAACTTTCAGTTCCTCTTAGGAGACAATGATCATATAAAATTCTAGCATCATACTTAGGTTAGTAATGAATCTCTTAAGTAAAAGTTTCCAAAGTTATCTGCTCTAATGACATAGAAATTAGGGTTAGTTAACAACTTCAATGTATGGGTAAATGGGAGATAAGAATGGAGAATTACATAATAGCAGCCCCCTTTTATCTAGAAATAGGCGTAGTTGGCTTTATTTTCTAATTTTGGAAACCTTAATTGTTTCATTTGGTAATGTGAAAATGTAGGGCTTTCATAATTGGATCCTTTTTGTCCTATTAAGAATCTAGGTTTGAAAATTAAGAATTGGAAATAGGGATTGAAAATTAAGGATTTGAAATAAGGATTTTATAAAAATAAAAGGGATAGGATTAATCTCTTTAAAGAGATCAGCTTCTAATAATCTAAATGTTCTGATGAATATTATTAATTGCTTATTTTTCAAAAGTCATATGGCCTTACAAATATATAAATTTGATAAATTATTATTATAAATATAATTATACTTATTAATTCATAAATAATAAAAAATAAATATTGAATAAAATAATTAATAATAATAATTTATTAACTAGGAAGATCTCATCATTTTTCTACTCTTCAAATTAATTTCGTCCTCAAGGCTTATCTCGATTAACTATCTTTTTAAGTTTGACCTTCTTCCATGAAATTTGTTCTAAAAGCTTGTTTTGATCAATGATCTTCTTTAATGTCATATTCTTCCATGTGACTCTTTTCATATAATAATTAAGTGTTGCATCAACTTTAACATCATAAGTTTTCTTTGAAAGATACCATAAAATATCAACTGTGACTTACACCTTAAACTTTTTACACATCTTTAAAGAAGTAAATTGTTTGGTCAACTTTTCATCCATGAACTCATTAGTTGTGATTAATTCAACTAACATAACTTGCTCTTCTTTGACAAATTCATCAATCTTCATAGATTCTTTGAAAGATTCATTAATTTTCATAGATGACAAATTAGAATATTTAGTCAAAAGTGCAAAAGTTTATCAAAATTTTTGTCATTTACAATTTCATACTTTGAGTCCATATCATCACCAAAATCTTGGCCTTTCATAGCATCTTGCTCTAAATTAATGTCATTACTAAAATCTTTACCTTCCACAATGTCATGCTCTAAATAGATATCATTATCAAAATCTTTACCTTTTATAGCATCATGCTTTGTCTCTTAAGCTTCCTCAACCAAGTCAATCATTAAAAACTTCCCTTGTTTTTTGTGTCTAATGTTAGAAGGACAAATGAAAGATGATAAGTTGGTATTACCCTTAGGTTTGTAACTTTAATAGCAATTAGGTGATGAATTTTAGTGTTTAACTTCTCCTCTTGTAAACGAGCAAAAGAGATGGTTGTTACCATCATTCTTGGATGGCAAATTTTGACTTTGCATCAAATGTTAGGAATAAGTTTTTCAATGAAAGTTTTCACCATTTGCTTTTCTAACCAATCTCTAGATTAGTTAGTCAGTTGCTTGAATCGACTCTAATATTCTAGGATGGTGGATGTTTGATGAATTATTGTGAACTCTCAATCAACATTGTCTCTTGACTAATTTTGTATTTTAGAAAGAATTATATGTTCAATCCTCTTAAAACACTCTTGCATATTCTTGGATTTGTTTGAACTTTTTGAAAGATTCTTGTATGAGAGATAACAATTCTATCACTTGAGATAATTTAACTTCAGAATCATATGAGTTGTATGAACATATGATGTAAGCTTGCAAGTCAATGATACTTAAGTATTGCTTTTGTTGTCGAGTAAGTGAGTATAAATAATATATATATATATATATTGGGTGATGGAGGATGGAATAGAAGCAAAATCCCTAAAAACATTACTCTAATACCAAATGTTGAAAACCTAAGGTTTGTGTTTTCTCTAAGCCCATCATCTGTTTGTCCATTAACAATGTTGAGTTGCTAGCCATCCTGGAAGCTATGGATCTTTGGGCACAATGGCAAGGTGCAGCGAAGGTACCTTTAATCCTTAAAATTGACTTCCTCATCGCTGCATCTTGGCTCATAGGTAGCGGTAGTTGCCCTTGGTTTTTGCTCCTGGTTTTCTATTATATTAAGCAATTGAATACTGGAAATATTTTCTTTTATCTTTCAATCATATCAGGGTAATGCTTTTGTGGATGCCCTAACTAAACTCATGACCACCAGAACAGAGCCTTTCTTGGCTTAGTTATGAGCATTAGTGGGGATTGCCAGGACAAAGGCTCCTGTGACTTGGCTTTGAAAATGCCACGCCATGTCCTTCTGTTTGGAGGCTAATCTTGACATGGTATTGCTATTAGTGCTGGTGTGAATATGAAAATCCTGCATGTGACCAACCCTTTTTTGTGTTACATAGACTATAAATGAAGCTTTTATTTATGTATGTGGGGTTTAGAACACGGTAAGAATATTTTGGCAAAATAATGTTATTTACTAGGCTCTTGTAGAAAGATAGAGGTTATTGCATAGTAGATGAACGATTTTGTATTTATGGCGAATTTTTTGCATCCTCTAAAATAGAGGGATATTTATGGTAAAAATAATTAAGATTAAAGTTTGTTGCAGCTAAGATCAAAAAAAAAAAAAAAAAAAGATAAGACTGAGGATGGGAAAAAATATATACAAGCTTCAGATTTCGAAATTCTGCAAGAAACGACTTTATTGTCAACTACTAGAGTTCAAAACAGGTATTGTGCTGTTTTTGAGGAAAAATAGGGATTATATATTCATATTTATATGCAAAAGCTTTATTTTTTCCCAAAAAAAAAAAAAAAGAAATCATTAGTTATTCTTATTTAGTTATTTTCTCTTTGTATGTGAACGTGGGATGCAGGAACACTCACCTTATATAGATAAGGGTCACACCGCGTATCTCTCAACTTTCTCTCTATGTCACAGAGTGACAACTTTATCCAATAAAATACCCTTTTTTTTATATATACATGACAAATATTAGAGTTATCTCACATGAATTTCTTCTACAGATCCTGGAAGATCTACCCCACGTATTGGTCAGGAAATTTTAAAAATGAAAAAAAAAATTAAAAGAAAAAAAAAAAAAAAAACCTACTCTGGGTGAAGGAGGTGAACCACATCGATGCAAGAATTGTTGTAATTTGTAGAGGTCTGCTTTCAATTGTTTTAATTTTCACTTTCTAAATCCAAAAATCGAAGCAACTATTTTTCTCTTTTTTTTTACCAAAAACTATAAGGAACGTTCAAAGTCACTGTTTAGAATAGTTCTGGTTTGCCCATCAATTCTTGTACAAATTTCATTTGCATTTAAAAAGTGCTTTTTACACCTTGTTTTAGGGCCAAAAAAAGAACCGAGGGCGAAAATGAACATGAAACTATATTATAAAATGAGGCACAAAAGTAAAAAATATATCGCTACAAAAGCGAAAGAGAAAGAGCTGAACGAAGAGGCAAGTGAAGTTTACATTGTTTACAAAATCACCGTTAAAAATTGTTTTGTTTTTTTTTTTTAATGGATAATACCATCATCGTGATATTCAAGTAGGTCCCACAGTATTTTAGTTTGGAGGGGATGCTCCAAAGTTGACCAGCCAGCTCGTAAGCACAATTGGATATGTCCACCATCGGGCTACTGAGAATCATGGTGCACTAACGTTGACCAACGTGCTCTGTGCTTGCTTGTACGACAGGTCAGCAGAAAATTACAGACTTGAATCTTCAACGAAAATTCATTGCGTCAAGCCCACCGATTGGAACTTGGGAGAAATTAAACAAATTAAATTCTGTTATCCACGCTATGTACCGATATTTTTTAATATTATTATGCATTAAGAAGCTTATTTAAAAGTAAAACGGATATGCATGCAGTGTGGAGTAACACATTTTATTTGTCAACGTACCACAATTTCTAAATAATTTTGATAATAAATATACAATCTTTAATTTTTGATAGATGATAAAAAAGTGGTTCCCATATGTCATTATTACGTATTAATAACGAAATGACAAGTATTAAAGGGTAAATATTCTTAACACTCATAGAGAATCAGCTAAAATAAAAGAAAACATACCCTTAATACAGAGAAGAAAGAAATTCGGCAATACATTTTATATATTCGTGCTATATATAACATTTAATTTGCCTAGAAGAAATTACTACCAAGAATTTGTAGTTTCTCCAAATATTATTTACAAGTCCAAAAAAAAAAAAAAAAAGAAATATTTGTAAAAATTTATAATTAAATGTAAGAATAATATGATTCAAATATAAAATTACATAATTATAAAAATTTTATTATAATATTAAATGTTTATTCATTTAAAATTTTAAATTATTAAATAAAATTTAAACTATATATCATATACGGTAGTTTATCAATCCTGCAAAATGGGCGATTAATTGGCACACTTGCAACGTTAAGTGCAGAACTTGGGAAAAGGGGTGATGTTGTACCAGCGAATCTGCCTCTGTTGTCGTGTATTTCTTCAAGGTCCAGTTGTTCTTTGTTTGGTCAATATAAAAAACAGCAAAAACAGCAAGTGGGTTGGTACATGCATAATGATTAAGATGTGTTTTATCAATACCAATACTAATCTAACAAGATAATGCTACATTAGTGTTTTATGATCTGATAGGATAAGTATGTATAAAGATTAAAAGAGGCTTTCGGAGAGATATGTGAGAGGTTTAACGTAGACAAAATGTTTTTTTGCTAGAAAAAAAAAACAAATGTAAGTATTTTTAAATTTGAGAATTTTTGCCTCCATAGCTAAAAAGGCCTTCAGAGTTAACAAAAACAAAAGTTATAGTTTTTTTTGTTTTTTCAGCTAAGCAAATACTATATTATATATAGATATAGATTCTTGGTATGACGTATTTTCTCAATTATTCTCCATTATCTATTTACAGATTCAATTTGTAATTTGAGCATCCGAGAAATCACCCTGCTACTGCCTAATGCTTGCGTGCATTTTTTACACGCTGCTCCCACACTCGTACTCTCGGGTTTTCTACCTTTTTTCTTTTCTTTTATTTTTTTTTTCCACACTAATAAATAAATAATTAGGCCCAGTTTCCAATGAATTATATCAAAATTTTCTTCAGAATTAGAGGAGTCTCGAGTTTCAAACCACAATACCAGTCAATTGAAGCTATTTATAACCTCGTGTTGAGTCGTCAACATTCCTAATTATTTTTGTCCAATTTGATCATATTGAAAACCCAATCTTTCATTAGTTTGCACCACCGAAACTCTGACAGCTCATTTTTGGGCCTTAATAATTAGTCTCCGAAACAACCCTTGGCTGTAAATACTTAGCACCAGTCTTTGCCTCATTAATTATGAGATTTGTCTGCTTAAGAAACGTAACATCATGACGTACCTTAGTGCTTGTGTGTACTGAACTTCGTTTGTTTTTGTTTTTTTTTTTTCTTTTCTTTTCGCTTGAGGTGTCTTCCTTTCTTCCAATTGACTTTCAGAAAAAAGGAAAACACAAACAAGGAAGTCTCCATTGGCATGGATGGCAACAAACTGCCCAGGAATCCAGTCATCATGACTGCATTTCTTTTGTAGTTCCATTCAACAGACGAAACTTTCCTTCTTTAAGGAAGAGAAGAAAATTGGATTTATCTTAATCCAATGCATGGATTCAACAAATTGGATAGACATGACATTAGCATCTCATAAAGGATACACCCGTCGAACACCCATCCACCTCAAACACTAGTGTTGGTATAAGCAATGTGAGATAACCTAAGAAAATAGCCTGACAGTTGTTTCTGCGATTGTTTCATTGGTTTCACTATGATTTGCCAAACTTCTGCTCTCCTTCCAAGGCCACCTTCTTAAATATTACCAGATAACGTAAACCAAACTTGCTACGGACTATCTGGCTATTGAGCTTGAGTTAAAGAGTCTTCCCGTGAGAACTGATCCGAGAATGCATCACATCATTCTGCTACATAATTGGGAGCCACAGCCAAAATCCTGTCGTCTCTGGATACCACCCTTTCTCCTTCACTCCCGGTTTCTGATAGCCTGCCATCATCTATCACTATCAAGAAGCCTTCTCTCCGAACCAAACTCTGCAATACAAGCATGTTTTCATAATAATAGCAAACGTGTATCACGTCAAAATTTAGTGGAAACACGGAGATAATTAATTTTTTACCTCTATAATAGCTTTGATTTTGGAAGCTTCATTCTTTGCTTCCTCAACAGAGCTGTAGCTATTTTTCTGATTCTGCTGTTCTACATACCACCTGATTAACTCCCCCTGCCTCATTCCTGCCAACCCTGACCCTGAAAATAAGAACATTCAGGAAATTATTCAAGAACATGTATCAGAGGAAGCATGCAGGATTATGTATATCGGGCAAGAGTACTTCATAATCAGAGCAGAAATCATAATATTACATGCTGTATAACAGGGCCTAGCATCTAGCTGCATTACTATAATCAAAATCATATTCAAGGAACCTAAATAATATAACAAAAGAAAAGGCTCTTCCCGCTTACCATCTTGCAGTATGGTTTCTTCATGCTGTCTTAAGCGCATGACCAGGGCTTGTGTAACCCTTTGAAAGTATTCTTCGGTTATCACAAGTTTCTTTCTCTGTTGGCTAGCAGAATGTGCTCCAGTTTCTAGACATAGCAGTTAAAAAGAAAAGCTTAGAAAAGGAGCAAAAGTGGAAAGAAGCTATGCCTCAAAAATCCCACCTGCATCTTTGGGTGTGGTGTCATTGTTGACTTCACTTGGTTGAGCAGCACTTTGATTACCACCATCATTTCCATCACCACCATCGCCGTCATTGTCATAACCACCATTACTGCCACCATTACAGCCACCATCAGCACGATTTCCTTCTTGAAACTCGGATAGATCAATCTCACTGGACTCCACACTGCATGGCAAGGCAAAAACATGTTACAAAACACTAGGCTATATATGTATACATTGTGACAATAGTTTGTGCATCTGTAACAGAACATCAATGGAAGAGAGGGAGACATATTTGATGTGTTTATACAATTTCCTTACCTGATTATTGATGTTTTCAGCAATCTCACTGCCAAACGTACATGCCGTGGTTGCACCTGTGAAAAGTTTGTTTCTCCTGAGACTTTTGATGCCAATGAATATCAAGTTGCAGACTGTAGGTTTATGAGCTTAAACCTGTACTTCCAGGTGACTGCGAGCAATGGCCTCAGACAGTCTGATTAATGACTCCAGCTGTCTTACTGTTATGCGATAAGCAACCCTGGTCCCTGGAGTTGTATCACCTCTGCGCAGAGCAACATAAGATTCTACCAACAGTTTCCTTGCTTCTGAATTTAGCTGTGTAATCAGGAGGTCATTAAAAAAAGGCAATATACAGTGAAATAAATTAACAGTTTCACTTAGATACCACAACTTGATTGTATAGAGATTAAGCAGAACCTTTGGTTTCAAAGTTTTTGCATAAGCAATGTAACGCTTTAGCTGTGCAGTTGAGAACGCAGGTGCAAGTGCATCTTCACGCTTCTGATGGACTCTTACGATGTGGTGGGCGATATGGTAATCAGTTTGGTCGTCTGGGTCATCAATCATCACATATACCAGATCAAACCTTGAGAGAATTGCAGGCGGAAGAGCTACATTATACTGGAAAGACATATCAGCATCATTACTCAAAGGAACAAGCAAAGGGTACAAAGTTGGGGAAAAAGTTGACATTTAGAAAGAAACTGCCGTTAAAATAAAGAGACAAAATAAATGACCTTTTATCTTTTCTTAATCAGGCACATGCTATGAAACTAGCTTAGAAATAAATTCTCACCCTGAGTGGTTTAGACTTATCATAGCGTCCTCCAGCAGGGTTAGCTGCAGCTAAAATTGATGTTCGAGCATTAAGTGTTGCTTGTATTCCTGCTTTTGTGATGCTTATTGTCTGCTGTTCCATGGCTTCATGAATTGCAACCTGTCATTGCATGCAGTTAGGTTCAGGTTACTAAGATGCAGTGTTCCATGATGCAATGTAACAAATATTACCTGATCTCTGACATCCATCTTGTCAAATTCATCAATGCAACAAATTCCATTGTCAGCAAGCATCAGAGCACCAGCCTGTGAGAAAAAAAGAGAGAAGCAGAAAACAAAGTCACAAACTTTCAGAGCAGGCCTGACATGCTAACAGACTAGGGGATATTAGGAAGCAAAGAAATACAAGGTATAACATATGTGGCTTCTTTCTTTTTGCTGCCATTTTTTTTTTCTTTTGGTGGTACTTTTCACTGCTAATTTAAAATCTGATGCATCAAAAGTCCTACTAAGGTAATTATGAACGAATCCCATTAAGAAGCTGTCTCTCTCTTCCTTTGTTTCCTTTGATGTGAAGGTTATTCAGGATTTCATATCCCAGAGTATATTCTATGCAAAATGCAAAATTAAAAATCCTGAGATAAGCTTCTTTTTTCAGTCACAATCAAATGTGAAACTCAGTTCTTTCAAAAAAGAAATAGAAATAGATATATTTGTTGTCTTGCTTGCTTAACACATGTCATTGCCTTGTTAATATTCTACATCAAACCTTGGTATCATGCTTATTTCACTATTTTGCATAAATTTTCTTGGTGTCTAATAATATGGAGTACTATAGGGAGCAGTAACAAATTAAATATCTGCAGAAGAAGAATCTAATTATGCCCAACTCTAGAGGATCACCCAGGAAAGCAATTCATGACTGTTCGTAAACAAAGGGAAGCATACCTCAATGCAGAATTCCCCAGTTTCTGGTTCTTTGGCTACAGATGCTGTCAACCCTGCAGCAGATGAGGATTTCCCAGAAGTATAGACAGATCTAGGAACTATACCTGAAGTATACCTTTGAGCAGAGTTAAAGATGGATAAAATTAGTGATTTCTTTTGCATAAACTAAAACTGAGAACTGATCAACTGTGAGATAACAGCAGCATACTTGAGAAATTGAGACTTCGCACAGCTGGGATCACCAACAATGCAAACATTGATGTCTCCTCTAAGGTTAATGCCCTCATGAGTGAACTTGTGGACCCCTCCCAAGAGCATAAGAAGGATTGCTCGCTTAATATCCTGATGACCAAAAACAGTCGGAGCAATGCTATCAACCAGCTTGTTGAAAAAATCAGGGGTGTTCCTCATTCTTTGAATTTCTTCTAGTTCCTCTGCCTGCCAATTTAAATGAAGTGAACAAAACTGTAGGACATTACATTTTTCCTTGGTCATGTAAATTGAAAGCCAGAAAATTAGACACAGTGTAGCCCTAGAAACATAAACTATGATTTGTAATATAAATATTTAAATATGAGCTAACCATCAACTGACCATAAATTCCTGGTTATCATCTTCATCAGCATCCTTCTTTCTATTCCTGATGTCCCTATCTCTTCTACCATCACAAATCTAGATACAGAAGCTTTGATGAAATATGGATATTGGAATTGGAAGATGCAAACCATCATTAGTCAAGCAATAGGTTTGCTGAAGGTATGCAAGCCTCAAACTAACCTGCACTGAATTGGCAATAAATGCAAGGCGATAGGAAAGGTCTCTCACTCCCAAGGCTCGTAGACCCCTCACCCCTTCATGTCCAATGGTAGAACCCTTCCGCTGAGGAGCTTCTCTATGGCATTCTGCTCTCTCTCCAGGAGACGCTAATGCCAATATATCCGGTATAACAACCACAGCACCAGTGAAAATAACACTGCATTGCAACCGGAATTTGCAGCAAAAATAAAAGCCAAATTCAATAGCACCTCATTTTCAGAAAGTGAAACAAAAGTTAAGGTGGGAAAAAAAAAAAAGAAGAGACAATTGAGTTTTCAGATAATTCTTACGTATCACCAGCTCTGGCCTGTTCAACGACATCATGACGTACAATAACATCCAAAGACCTGGGAAGGGAACCAGCAGGTACCTCTTTAGAAGTTTCCTGCATCCTTACCCTCTGCCAGTCAGCAAACTTGCTTTCTTGTCTAAGCAAAGCCCATCTAGACTTGTTATTGCACATTGCATTTACACAAATGGTAGGCTGCAAATTAACACAAGCAGAAGAGGCAGAGTGACAAATCTTGTACATAAAAGAGCCAAATGATCATAAGTTCATATCATAACACAGGAAGGAATGAAAAAGGTACAAAAGGGCCTGGGGAAACTGATTGATTAACTGACTGACCTCAGTGTATTTAAATTGTTGCTCAACATTCTTGACAACGCTACCACACTCCAGGCACTTGAAAGTCCCTTGGAGAAGCTCAGGCCTTACCTCACTTGTCCGTGTCACAACTCCCATTACTGATACCAATCTACCAATTTCTGAAGTAGTTAGCTCTCTTAGCCTATAGAAACAATTGCAACATTGATAAAGTTATAAGAAAAAACAAAAAAGAGTTCAAAAAATGGCAATTGAAATAGAGGAGCACTGAACAATTCCTTTTTTTTTTTTTCTTAAAAAAAAAAAAAAAAGGTCACCGTTTGGAGAAAGGGAGGTTGAAGAAGGCAACATTTATATCCTTGTTGGGATTGTCGTCTGCAATGAAGGTAGGCTGCTGCTCCATCACAAACCTCTTGCACGCGTTCTTCAAGTATGGCTCCAATCTATTCACAATTCATTATTCCCAAAGGACAACCAGAGAAAAATTAAGACTAAAACATAAGAAAGAGAGAGACAGAGAGAGAGGAGGAGGAGAACAAAAAGCATAGAACCTCAAGTACTCGTCGGCGATGGCTTTTTGAAGAAGATCGTTGAAAAGCATGACGTGAGAGAAATCGATGAACATGGTGTTGGATTCATTGGCCTTCATCACCTCAATTTCGGCCTCATAGTACAGGTACCCTCCTCCTCCTCCTCCGCCCACATGGTTGTTATTATTATTGTTATCCGATCTAAAGCTGGTTCGTTGGGGGCGAAAATTTTAGTTTAAAACAAGAAAAAGCAAAATTCAGATTTTCTATCAGCAATTGCAATTGATGATAATAATTAAAAAAAATTTTCAAAAAAATAAAGAAGAAGAAACAAATCGAGGGGAAAACAAAATAAAGGGAAGAAAGAGAGGAAAGCTACCTCTTGAGAAAGTCGAGGAAAACATTCTCCACCCGCACGGCCTTCTCGTCCCCGAAATAACCGCCAAATGCGTCCATTAATTAATTATAATCAGATCGATCTTCGTTTCCCCCACCCCCTCCCTCTCTCTCTCTCTATATGACACACACACACACAAACAACTCTCTACCTCTCTCTCTCTCTCTCTCTCTCTCTCTCTCTCTCTCTCAGACTGACTCGCTTGTCTCTCCCTCGCTGCGGCTGCTCCGTCTGCGTGCAATGCAATGCTGTTTTTGTTGGCGGGAAAATGAGATGGGCGTCCAACCCTTTCCCGCCAAAACATAATAATAATAATAGAATTATGAGTGTTAGAATAAATGAATAAATCATTAAAAGCGCCGTGGGCTTGTTTTGGAATTTTAATAGCCTTGCATCGCATCACGCAAGGGAGAAAAAAGATGTCCGTGACAGATAATTCGATTGTGATGCTTGTTTAGTGCTTGTTGAGTGAGTATAATTTATCTAAGATATTAAATTAAATAAATTTATTTTGTTATTTTTATTTTAAATAAATATTATTTACTATGTAGTATACGACCATAAATGTCAATTTTCTAATTTGGTAAAAGAATGTTGAAAAAGAAAAAAACTTAATTTATATCATAATAAAAGAAAATTCTTGAAAAAATTATGTACACCAAATAAATTTTATTGTACTTTTCATATCTATCATGTACTCTCTTTGTTTTTGTTCATATATATATATATATATATATATATATATATATATATATTGATCTGCATTGGAAGGACAAAGAAAAAGAAAAAAACAAACATATAAATTTTGTCTTTAAATATTTATCAATTAACGGTCTCTTTTCAATGGTCCTCCGCGCGTAAACCTGTTTTTACTCTGTCAACGGTGTTGCAAACCGAAACAAGGCGCAACGAAAGGTACAACAAGAGAAGCATCCCCAAAATGGAAAACAAACATCCCAGAGAAAATGTGAAAAGTAAAAGGATGTGTTGCATATTGCATTAGGGTGATAACTTTCAGTCCTTTGGCCACAACGAGGAAAAAAAGAAACAAAAAAAAAAAAACACAAACTTGAGGGAAAGAAGAAAGAGACGAATAACATTTTTTTTCTCTCTCTTTTTCTTTGGCATTTGGGTGATAAATTCTCCCCAATGCCGGAGAGCGTGTTGATTGACATGAAAATGAAAGCAGCAGGGAGCTCTGATGGATCGGACATGGATGATCTTTCTTCTTCTTTTTCTTCTACTTCCAAGAAAACTTCCAAAAGACCCAAATGTTGCTTCTACCCTTCTGTTTTTCATCCTCTTATTTCTTTTAAATTAATTTATTTTAATTAAAATATAACGTATAATTTATATCTGAATTTCACCCAACTCTTTTATGAATCACACACTGTTTATCATAAATTATGGCCGACTCAATGCTTTGCTAATGTGTTTTTGATTTTGAAACTCTTATGCTCTAAATTTTACTGCAGTTTCCAGTAATTTGCTTGCACTTTTTTTTTTTTTTGGCGAATTCGTCGTGGATAAGAAAATTTACATGCGTGCATTCATTTGTTAAATTACTAATGTGCTGCAGATTCCAAATTCACCCAGCAAGAGCTACCTGCTTGTAAACCCATTTTATCTCCGGGATTGGTATTGCTCACAAACAAGTAGTGTTTTTCTTTTTTTTTTTTTTTTTTTTCTTGATTTCTGTTTTATTAATGCTTAGTATTTTTATACTCGGGAAATAATAGAGAATCCTTGATAATTAACACCTTCACACATGTCTTGGGGTCAGGTCATTTCGACGCTTGCATTGCTCGGCATTGTCTTCATTCCCATCGGATTGGCAACCTTGTTTGCATCAAAAAGTGTAAGACATGTTCATAATTAATTAATACTGCAAAATGTTTTAACATGCTTCTCACAATTGGATTAATGCCCGAATCTCATCCCGCATCGTTATTTCTGAATTGTATAGCCACGCGTACCATACTAATTAATTGTAGGTGGTAGAGCTTAAAGATCGCTATGACAAAGATTGCATTCCTGAAGGCTATGGCGATGACCCTGTTAAGTTCATCCGGACCGGTACAACAAACAAGAACTGTACGAGGAAATTGACTGTGAGCCCCTAATCCCTGTCCTTAAATATTAGATTCGCGTGTATATACAAATACACATTTCACATTGTTAATTCAAGACACAGACACAAATTGGTAAAATACTCTGTAAATTAACAAAATCTACTACAAGGTGGGATCTCCTTTGCACCAGATTGGAAGTTTCCACGATACAGTTATTCTTGTTGCTATTTTCTTTGCATTTTTTTCGACAAAAATGCATTTATTGTTTACCACCATTCCAGGTTCCAAAGCAAATGAGAGGTCCTATTTTCATCTACTACCAACTTGACAATTTCTACCAGAATCACCGCAGGTGAGTATAATGGAAATCCATTCTTTCGAAGTAATACAATAGAGTATGCAATATTTATTTGTCCGTCTTTCATCAATATTGAACGGCTGGATTCCTGAATCAAAGTTGAATAATATTATTTAGTTTTTTTTTTTTTTTTTTTGTGGTACAGGCCTACAAATTTGATTAGTCCAAACTATCTGTAGCTAAATTATTTTTCCCCCAACATTTCTTCTGTGAAAAGGGAAGGAAAATTCACTCAGTTATAAGAAATAAAAATAAAAAGGAAAAGAGAGAAGCTTTTTGTGACCCAATGCAAAAAAATTTACTTTTCAGATATGTAAGAAGTCGAAGTGACAAACAGCTTCTGTCCAAAGCCAGCGAGGGAGCCGTAGGAAACTGTAAACCTGAAGATTATGTGAATGGACACCCGATTGTTCCTTGTGGCCTTGTTGCCTGGAGTTTGTTCAATGACACGTACAGGTTTTCAGTAGAGAACAAGTTCTTAGAGGTTAACAGAAAAAACATCGCATGGAAAAGTGACAAAGAGCACAAGTTTGCCTCTGATGTCTACCCTAAAAATTTCCAGATTGATAGTCTCGTTGGTGGGGCAAAACTCAATTCCAGCATACCTGTAAGTATGTATACTTTGGATCTTTCGGTTCCTTTGATTTTATGCATTATGCATCAATTGATGAAAGACGAACATGGGTATGATAATAAGGTTACTACATTACAATTTAAAGGTTCTTCCTCACACAAAATTATTTTTCTTTTTAGTTAAATGACTAAAAAGGTCGTGTGACCTATTTTGTGCACGTATCAGTTGAGTGAACAAGAAGATCTTATGGTGTGGATGCGTACGGCGGCATTTCCAACCTTTAGAAAACTATATGGAAAGATAGAAGCTGACCTTCAAGCTAATGACGTGATTGAAGTGGAAATACAGAACAATTATAATTCATACGGTTATGGGGGCAAAAAGAGGCTGGTCCTTTCGACCACCAGCTGGATTGGTGGCAAAAACAATGCTTTAGGCCTTGCTTACCTTGCTGTCGGCGGATTGTGCTTCTTCTTTGCAATAACCTTCATACTCATTTACGTGTACAAGCCAAGGTGAGTCAATGCTTATTTTAGGTTAAATTAAGTTCTTAAATATGTCATTAAGCTATAAATGGACTAATGTATAATGCTTAAATGAATCTCAGAACTTATTAAGTGCTGGATTATTCTCCATAAATAATCCTGAAGCAAGGGCCTTGCCAACTTGTAGGTATTAGCTTGGGATGGCAAGGCAAGGATTTATTAACCTTCTAAAGTGCTCTGAAAATGTAATTTTTTTAATGAATTTTCTAAGTTATAAATTAACTTATTTGAATTGACCAGTGGAAGGAATTAATGGGTTATTTCTGTTCTTTGTTGTTTGGTTCATTGAGGGGTCAATTAGACCCAAGTTCCACAACTAGCAAGCATGGGTCCCTTCGACCTTTTATTTCCTCAATTCAGGCCGGTTAAGCATGAAAACATGTTAATTTCTTTCGTTTAGTGAACCTTCTAGCAAAGTTGAAATCTATCTCTACATTTTTCTATGTGAGTATGTTCCAAAGATTGAACAGGGTTCGACTAATTGTGCATGATTTATGCAGGCCTCTCGGTGATCCGTCCTACTTGTCTTGGAACAAACTTCCATCAGCACACAAATTCTAGGATCCAACATTCCAATATAATTCATTGATCATCCCGCGTACCGATGGCGAGGGATTGTAACATAAGTTTGAGAACATCCTGACTCACTATCTTCCACATATAGACCCCATAATTAGTTTAATTTCTCGTCCATAGTAAAGTGGTAATTCAAAAATGTTTTTTATTATTTTTTTAAAATATATTTAGTATATTTACGTGAACTCCCATATGCAAACATTTTAAGGATAAGGCTAATAAATCATCTTACTAACATGTATGACTTAGAATGGTGTGTTATGTAACAATAGGTCCCATAAATTCATGCAGTGTATCGATTTTGGCATTTTGGCAGAGAAGTTGCCGTCTTTTTGCCAGGAGAGCTCTTGGCTCAGAGTATAGAATCGATTCTTCTTTGGTATAGCGGTAATGTGGTTTTGAAAAAGAATTGATTTTAGGATTAGATAGGACGAGACATATAGACAAGCTGCTTCTTGCATTTCTCATAGGATCCGTTGGTTTTTGTCTAGGTTATATGGCTAATTTGGGACAAAAAAAAATGGTAAATTGTGGAAGCTGGTGTGGTCTGGATAGGAGAATCCGGTGACCTATTTTTTTGATAATCTAATGTTGTCTACAAGAACCGCAATTTTGGGTTTTATGCTGTCAATAGGAGTTGTTACTTCACTTTGTTACATTGCTTATAAGGGCTTTATTTTTGCAACATTTGACTGAGATGATGGATTGGTTTTTTCCAGCTACTAATTCAATGTTCCTGCTTCGTGTTATCCAAATGAGCTGCAATTTTGCCATTTTGTTGTCTTAAGGAGCCGCGCTTACGGGTGTAACTAGCAATTGCTTTGTTGGTTGTACGTTGTCGTCTATATAGCTTAGCTCCGTCTTTCTTCTAATGGGAATATTTTGAGTTCTAGTAGTCCATAAATTAAATTTCATTCTGTTCATAAAACTAGGATTCATTGATAATATCATCATCCTTATGTTTTATTCTGCCAATTCTTCTATGAGAAGGCGTTTTGGTCCCTTTAAGCCATTATAATGATAATTTTTATTATGAAATCAAATCTTCACTGACAACCATTAACAAAGTATGATTTTTGATATTGTACTGATAATTTAGTATGTTTTTAGCAATTTTTGATGCAATAATATGTTTTTTCTGTAATAAAGACAAACTTGAATATGCTAGATGTAAATTTTCCCTGTAATTTATAGTTAATTCATATGACTCCGAAATGGGATAAGTTGCTGATTGAAGATCAGCCATTTCAAATATATTATTAATGCCTCGCTTTATTATTATTATTTTTTTAAACAATATTTGGCTACAAGCAACAGTGACATTGTGATTATTGATGGTCTTAATCCAAATCACTGGTATAGTTGGAATCAATGTAAACAATCATATTATTGTTGGCACTACTATTCCTATGGTAAACCAAACCAATATATATAATTTCTTTGAGATATCTTAGGATCCATTTCACCACTTCTTAATGAGCTTTACCAAGGTTTCCCATGAATATGGATACAACATTGATTGCATGTGAAATGTTAGGACAAGTGTAGACTATAGTATATATGATAATACCAATTACACTACTATATAAAACTTAAACCATTTGCTCCATTCCCACTTTTTATTAAGGTCACTATGCTATAGATAATTTGAAATAAATTGTTAATGGAGTGCTTATAAGCGTATAATTATGCATACCAAGTCATTCCAAAATCCTTTCAATGCACCTTTTCTATGACAAGTACAATGTCTCAATGCCTCAATTTTTGTAAATCTCCATTCCTAGTATCTTTTTAGTTACTCCAAAGCACTTCATTTCAAACACGCCATTTAATTAAGCCTTCAACTAATTGATTTCTAACATATTCTTTGTAGTTACTAACATGTTATCAACGTAAAGCAATGAATACAAGAATGAACCATCTAATCACTTCTTAAGATAAAATCAATTGTCATAGTTACCCTTGAAGTATCTATTGTTGATCATAAAACTGTCAAATCACTTGTATAATTACCTAGGTGATTCTTTAAGAGCATAAAATGACCCTTTTAACAAACACACATGGTCTTTATTTATTGAACCTACAAATCTTTTGCTAATGCATATAAATCATTTTATTAAAATTTTAATGTGGGAACATTATCTTAACTTCAAGTTGCTCCAACTCTGTACTAAATCAAAAAACCATTGCATATAACTTCCAAATAGACTTGTGCTTTATTATAGAAGAAAATATTTATAAAAGTCAATACTTTCTTACTAAGTAAGGCTTTTGTACCTTATCACATATGATAATCATTTATTTTTAGCATATAAAATGCCTTCTATTAAGAACATGCACTAAAGAGTATGTTAAGGCAATAAACAAGGTAGTAGAGAATAAAAGCTTATCAAACGTTAGTAGAAACAATCATTGGTCAGAAAAGTAGTTACTTGCACTTTCTTTTTCTTTTTTGCATTTTGATTTTCTACTTATCTTTAATTTAAGTTGATTATAGAAACTCATGCTTTACTTATGTAAGTATAAACAGAAAAGTGATGTATGAATTTTGTTAAGGAAGATTTGAATGAAATTTGATATTTCATTTCCCTCAAATTCTTGCAAATTTTGCTTTTTTTTTTTTTTTATTCTTTTGTTTCTTCTCTCTAGTTGAATTTTATCTTTTTCTTCTCAATTCTTCTTGATTTCTTTTTTCACAATCAAGTTCCTTACACTTGGTATCAAAGCAAACACTTTATGGCTTTAAGTTAGCAATTAAAAAAAAGATCATGAACAAATGATAAAAAGCATTCGACTCAAGATGATGGATGATTAAATGAGAAAACAAAACCTTCAAGTTTAGTCTCTCTTTGAACAACTCAAACCTTTTGGAATGATGTGAGATTAGCTTTAACATTTAGAGCAATTCTATTTCAAGCAAAAACTTGACAATGTCATGTTAAAACCTAATATGAATTAAACCACATCATCTAGATGCTTGGAGTAAGGATTTCAATTCTTTAAAGGACAAAAGAATGGTTAGATTAGCTCTTAACCCACCTTTTATAGCTAACATTAGAGGCATATCCCTTCTTTAAAAGTTCCAACATTGAAATTCCCTTCCTTTGATAATGATGACCCATGAAGTTAGTTGCATAAATATTAACGTTATTTTTGCCTTTACAACATTGCATAAGAAATTAAGGTCAATGTAGTTATAATGTATCTAAATGGACAAGTTGAGAAGTGGTTCTAAGGGTGAACAGTAGCTATACCTAGTTGGTTTTGGTTAGTGTTTAAATGAGAACTCTGCAATGTTTTATTGATCATTTTTTCTCTAAACATAATGAAGGAGTTACAAATAATAAAATAAACAAGTAGTGTGCAAGACTACCAAGAGAAATTTGAAGAGATGCACTCTTTTATGTTAGCTTGTACCTTTCATTCAAATAAACAATAATTTATCTCTACATTTTTAAGTGGGTTATGTGATCAAATCTAAGCTATTGTGAAGTTTCTCAAACCTCAGTCCTTTCAAAATGTGTACAATATTGTAGAATTATAAGAGATAGTGATAAAGTCATTGCTTAAGAAGTATAAACCAACTAAATCTTAGGTATAGATCTCTAACATTGTAGAAGTCACCCTTAAAACTAATAGTAATGTTTTAAATCTAGCTTTTAAATGGAATTTAACTTTCTCAGTTGGGTCTAAAATGTCTTAGGCAAATGCTCCTTTAATCAGGTCCAAAATGTCTTGGAAAGAAACCCCATGGATTAGGAAATTGTTTTTAAGAATGGAGAAAAGTACAATTGAGGCCATTTATGTGCTAAAAAACAGCTTAATTTCATGAAGGCTAACAATGACAAAGTGTAAAAAGGAGGATTAAATGATAAAAAAGAATTTAAAAATAAATAATAAGTTGTTAAATAATGATGTCACTGGTGAAATTGCCATGAATGTGATAATAAGGATTCTTAGCCATAACTCTCTTAAAATATTGGGGCATATAAGTAAAATGCAATTGGTGGTGTTAATTGACATTGGTAGTACTTATAACTTCATTGATATTACTATAGCTAGAAAACTACAGTGTCAAACATAACATGTTACTCCATTAATTGTGATAATGGAAAATGGTGAGAAGATGACTAATTTAGAAAATTGCTCTTCCTTTCCTTAAAAAATAGAGGGACATTCTTTTGTCTATGAACTAAGATTGTTAGATATTATGGCATTTAATGTGGTATTGGGGTGGGATTGGTTAAGGGAGTTTAGTCCATTACTACTTAACTTCTAGTCATTGAAAATTTCTATTATCAAGGATGGACAACAAGTTAAATTATAAGGCCAAATACCAAGAACCACTTTAACAAATGTCTCTAAAAAGAGATTACCCAATCTACTAAAAAAAAAAAGGTATAAGTATTTAGGTTTATTTATGCATTATAATAACTATTCCTACCAATGGTCAAATTCCTAAAGCATTAGGACTTTTACTTAAGGAATATAAGATGTTTTTAAGGAACCTAAGATTATGCCTCTAGCAAGGGATTATGATCATTCCATTCCCTTGCTTCTTAGCTCCAAATCTATTAATATGAGGTATCCACATTTCCAAAAAAATGAAATCGAAAAATAGGTTTAAAAGATGTTAAACAACTCTTTACCTTATTATAGATTTAGTCCATTTGCATCAGCAATCCTTTTATTTAAATGAAGGATGGAACTTGGGGTATGTTTTCATTATAAGCGGATGCATGTTATGATAATCAAATATAAATTTTCCAACCCCTTGATAGATAATCTATTAAATAAGTTATATGAAGCAAATTATTTTTCAAAGTTAAATTTAAGGGCTGAATATCTCTAGATAAGGGTTAAAGAGGCCAACATTATAAAAACAACTTTTAAAACACATCGGGGGCATTATGAATTTAAAGCTATTCCTTTTGGTTTAATTAATGCCTTAGCCATATTTCAACCACTAATGAACGATGTCTTTGTTACCAACCTCAAAAAATTTGTTAATTTTTTTTTTAAAAATGATATCCTCATATATAGTCCTAACTTTGGTTCTTATATACATTATTTAGACTAGACTTAAAAGTACTAAAATCTTACAAATTTTTTTCCAAACTTTTAAAGTATTTTTTTGGTCAAAGGAAGTTAGAATACTTACGTCATGTAATTTTAGTAAAGGAAGTATTCATATATCCTTCCAAAATAGAATAAATGAAGTCTTGGTCATTTCATCCTAGTAATTTAAAAGAATTTAGAGGATTTATTGTCTCATGAGGTATTATTGCAAATTCATTAAGGATTATAAAGTGCTCAACAAACCTTTTACCTTAGAAACATATGTGAGTAATGCTAGAATGGTATGTCATTAATGCAAGAAGGATTCCCTATTGCTTTCTTAAGCAAATCTTTGATGTTAAGCATTAAGATGTGTCAATATATATGAGAAAGAATTCCTTGTCATTTTTTTTAAAGTGGTAAATGTTATTTCTAAAAAACTTGAAGGGGTTTATCTAACTATCACAACCATGGTGTCACAATGGGTGGAAAAGATTATGAATAGCTACGAGACAAATGAGATTACTTAAAAACTTATAGCCAAAGTTTAAGTAAACAATTATGATATGAATCATTATTTCTTAGCTAATAAAGTCATTAATAAAAAAAAAAAAAGAAAAATAGAATTTATATAGGTAGTAAAGGGTCTTTGCAAGAATAGATCATTAAAGTTATGTGTGACTTTTCTCTTAGGGGCCATTCTAGACTTCAAGCTACATTTACAAGATTGAAGGCTATTCTCTATTAGTATGGTCTTAAGAGAGTAGTGTAGCTGTGGGTTGCTTCATATGATGTTTATTAAAGGTGCAAGAGTAAAAATCTACCTTTCCCTAGGCTACTTCAACCACTATCAATACTTAAGTAATCTTAACAACATGTTTTAATGGATTTTATTAAAAGGTTTTCAACCTTTAAGGGAAGAAACATTATTTTGGTAGTGGTGGATAGGTTCATTAAATTAATTCACTTCTTAGGACTAAATCATACTTATACAATGTTTTTTATAGCCAAATTATGTATGGATCACATCTTCAAAGGCCATAGCATGTCATTGACAATAATCACTCATTGTGCCAATAGCTTTTGACATGAACTATTCAAATTAGTTGGCACCACTCATTAGCTTGGTTCAATCCACCATCCATAAATAGATGATTAGAAGGAACAACTCAACAAGTGTGTAAAAGGATATTTAAGATGTATGTGTTTTATACATCTCAAAAATTGGTTTAAATGGTTATCAATTATAGAATGGTGAAACAACACCACATTCTGTACTATTATTGGAATGACACCTTATGAAGCCTTATATGGGCAAGCCCTTACTCAATTGGCAACTTTACTACTGTAGAATTTAAAGATGGAGGGCTTATTCTGATTCCTAAATGAATGATAAGTGTTATATTCCTTACTCAAGGAATAGTTAATTAAGGTTAAGTAACATATGAACTTTTATATATACCATAATAGAATAAAAAAGGAGTTCAAAAAAGGAGATATAATGTTCCATCAAACCTTACTAGTCATTGAAGCCAACATCAAGCTCACTTCCAAGTATTATGAGCCACTTAAAGTTCTTAAGTGGATTAGTTATATGACATACCAACTAGAACTACCTTCGAGTTTTGCTATTCATCTAGTCTTTTGTATTTTAGTCTTGAAGAAAGTAATGGGCAATAGGGTCATAATGCAACAAGTGTTACCAACAGTGGATTTAGAAGGACAATTTAAGTGAAACCAATTGTAATTCTAAATAAAAAATGGTAAAATAAAAGTGAAGTTCCTGACTTCTCCCTAGGATCTACTAGTTCCTGATACTGAGAGGGGAGGGTGAATCAGTATCACCACAATTCGCAATTCGCAGGTAAGTGAACAACTTCAACCTCTTCTTAAAAGCAAACTCTTTCTCAGACTCGACTAAGGTAGATCTATTGCTACCTACTAATCACAATAGTCCCCAAAGTCACCTTTCAGACACCTTACCTAGCAGACAATATGGATGTTCTTATTTAGATCTTCGTTAGGTTATGAGTTGGCTGATACTTCAGCTGCATTCACAAGTCAATTCAAAACACAGAATGTAAAGCAAATTAAGGACACACGAGATTTACGTGGTTCCGTCAACGTGACGTACATCCACGGTGGTAGGGACTCTCCCTTACCGAGACTATCCACTATACTTGAGAATTCAGGTTACAATGGATGTCTTTGATTCTCTGCTCCTTTCACTATTGCAATTACTAAGCAAGTACAATACAAAGAGTGTCACTTACTGTGTCTACCCTTCTTCTAACTTGTCTTGCCTCTGTTGAATTGAAAGGCTGCTCCACTGCTACTTAAAAGTTCACCACAACGCTTTTTAACCTCTCTTGAAGAAGTCTGGAAATACGTTGAGTTCAATGTTTCGCCGAATTCCTTCTCTACGTTGTATCACACAACTCCTGCTTTTACCATCTCACGGTCTCACCCGTCTCCTTGCCCCACAATCTCACTGTCTCACGGCTCGCCTGTCTGTTTCTCTCTCTCTTGCTGTCTAATCGAATTTCTCTCTCTTCTCGACGGATTTCTCTCTCTTCTCGCCGGATTTCTCTCTCTTCCTGCCGGATTTGTCTCACCGTCTGCCGGATTTGTCACCGTCGACCGGATCCCAGTTCTGCCGGATCTCTCACCGTCGACTGGATCTCCTTCTGCCGGATCTCTCACCGTCCCAGCCGGCTCTCTCTCACGCCGTCGCCGGATCTCCTCTGTCCCAGCCGGATCTCCTTCTGCTGTCGCCGGATCTCCTCTGTCCCTACCGGATCTCCTTCTGCTGTCGCCGGATCTCCTCTGTCCCTGCCGGATCTCCTTCTGCTGTCGCCGGATCTGCTGTCGCCAGATCTCCTCTGTCCCTGCCAGATCTCCTTCTGCTGTTGCCGGATCTCCTCTGTTCCGGTTGTCTCCTCTTTCTCTCTCGACGGTTGTTCTTTGTTGCCGTCGGTATCTCTCTCTTCTATGGCCGTCTGATTTCTTCTTCCGCCGGTCTGCTTTTCTTCGTCCTGCTGTCCAGCCCCATCTAGCCGTAATCAGTTTTCTCTCCCGTCGGGTTTCTCTTCTTTTTCTGTCAAGCTTACTGTTCATGACGGCTACTGTTCACGACGGTTACTGTTCACGACGGCTACTGTTCACTCGATTCGTCCGTCGGCTGCACTGTTTACTCTTTTCATCCTTGCCGGTGGTGTTCTTGCGTGTAGGGTTTGGTATTCTCTTTGATTAGTCGGTTGTTTAGGTTTTGCTGAATGCTCAACATTGCCGACTCCCCCTGTTCTTTGTCTTCCAAGACCATTATATACTCTACTCCATGAAATCCTAATAGGGTTTATGTGGCGATTTTACGTTCTTGCCCTTCCGTATGATTTTACCTTTTTGCCCTTCCATGTGGGTTTACTTTCTTGCACACGTAAACTTAGTTGACAACAATTACAACCTATACAAGGCTGTGGGAACAACAAAAAGGATGGTCTTAGTTCATTACTCCAATATGTCACTTAAGGAAGCTACATAAGAGGATATACCATTCATATAATTATAGTTCCCCAACTTTTATTTTTATGATCCTCAAAGATAATGATTTGGTAGAGCAGAGGGTAATTGTTAGGAATGTACACTTAAGAATATGCTAAAGTTATAAACTAGGCATTAAAGAATAAGTTCTTATCAAAGGTGGTAGAAACAAGCATCGGTGAAAAAGATAGTTATTTGTATTTTTTTTATTTGATTTTCCATTTATCCTTACTTATAAGTTAGTTTTAGAAATTCATGCATTACCTTTGTCAACATAAATGGAAAAAAAATGTATAGCCTTTATTAAGAAAGATTAGAATGAAATTTGATATATCATTTCCCTTTTAAATTCTACTTTCTTATATTCTTTTATTTCTTTTCTTTAACTAAAATTTCTTCTTCTTTTTCTCAATTGTTTTTAATATCACTTTTCCTAATCATATTCATACATCTTCTTTTCATTTATACACTTATTTTTACCCATTGATCTTCTAACCTTTTAGGGAATTCATAACTCTCATTTGATTCTAATATAAAAACTCAATTTTCTTTATCATCGCAATAAGCTATTGACAGGATTCAAAATAGAAAATAACCTTTTGAGAAAATTTGGGTTTTAAATCTTTAATCTTTTTAATTATATATAATTTAAATGCATTTAATCATGATCTGTATTGCATAGGTAATGTATTTTCTCTTTTTTCTTTACCTTTTACAATATTATAAAGGTCCTTTTCTAACTTTGAAACTTTTGATTTGATTTACTACTCAGATTTTATAACTTTTAATTAAAACTCTTGTTGTATGCTCTCATCTAATGGTTAAGTTTCATTATCCTCGCGTATTAAAGTTTAAAGCCTTCCTCATGCTCCACTTGCTCGCTAACTTCATAGTCATTATTAATCATGATGGACTCTTTTGCCTTTGAGAGTATAGAAAAATCATCAATAGTCATACCTTTATTGATAATAAATTTTTATAAATTCAAGTTAATACGTCATAATATATATCATTTGAACCTTTTATATAGTTTAGAAATATGCATTTTTTTGCCCTTGTTCCAAGCATTATTTTTTATGAGTGTAAGAAATATAACCAAATACTTTGATATTATAATACTTTGATATTATAGTAATCAACATGAGAATTGGATTATACTTCTTTCAGAGTCCTTATCTTAATTGTTGTTGATGACAACCAATTAACTAAGTAACAAGTTATATTGATAGTTTTAACCCAAAAACCTTTGATAATTTTACTTGAAAGTAAACAACTAACTCTTTCTAAAAGTGTTTTATTTAATTATTTTGTAATTTCATTATACTTTGACATATAGTTGACCATGCAATATCAAATAATATTTTTATTATTGTAAAACTCTTCAAATTCAACTAAATAATATTCTAAACTATTATTGATCTTCAAGTATTTAATCTTTTTTTTAATCTATTTCTTAATCAAAACCTTCTATTATTTGAATTGCTAAACACTTTATTTTTTTTCTCATAAATACACTCATACTTTTCTTAAAAAATTATTGATAAAAATTAATAATTAACATTAATTAAAAATATTTAATTATAAAAATATAAAATTTATAAATTATATTTAATTTATTTTATTATTAAAAAATTATATTTACTCATGAAAAATATAGTTTTTAATTTTTTTTTCTTTTAACCAAATAGTTGCAATAATTTGTCTGTGAGATGATCTCAATTCTACTATATAATATTATAATTTATTACCAACTCGCAAGTTCCCAATCTGAGTTGCCGATCGAAAATAGGGAAATTTGACCATTATCTTCTCTAGGCCTCGGGGATTGCAAATTAATAATTTACCAGCTTTGGATACTCCATAACAATGAGATTATAGGTTGTATCACATACAATGGCTTCATTTTCTTTTTGGAATACAGACACGAAGGCTTTTTAAATTTTAACACTTTTGACTACCAAGTTTTTAGATATAATAATTTATGAATTCTTAAAAAAACTATTTTGTGAAAAAATCAAACGATTTAAATTATTGTCTCTCAAAAAAATAATTTATAAAAAAAAATTATTTAAACTTTTAGTTTCATGAATGCGCTAATAAATTTTAAAAGTTATAATGAGATCTTAATTAACAGTAATAGGACAAAAGAAAAGTAACTTCAAATTTAATAGAGAATAAAGAATCAAATCCTTGCAGGAGAAACGGGAAGTTAGGACTTCGGTCACTTGGTCAACTTTTTATTTTTCGAGAAGAATAATGATTTATTTATTTATTTATTTGTTCAATTAAATTACAGGAATACTTAAAAAAAAAAAAAAGGATGTAGATAAAATTTTGTTTAACAAAAAATGAAAATTTTGTGGTGTATCTTCACTTTCTTCTTCTGATTTATGTTTTATTAAGGTATCGGGGACCAAGTCATAGAAAAAACATAAGATGGCTTAGTTTGCATAAGATGAACGTAAAAGATCGGAATTGATCATTTAGCGTTTTTTTTATTTTTATTTTTATTTTTTTTTATGTGTAATGGGTTATGCTATCTTCAATTCCATTCGAGTTAAAAAAATAACACGGAAGAGATCCAATCCCAGTTAACGTAAACATAAACATTGAATTGAAGAAAAAGAAAGAAAGCAAAGGAAGAAATGCATTACTGGATAAGAGCATCTTCCTCGGATTTCCGTGGACCTCTTCCCCAGCCTCGTAGGTATCATCTGCCACTTCTCTCTCTCTCTCTGCTACTTTTCTGCTTACAACAACAACAACAGCAGCAGCAACGATAATGACCAAGATTAATTTTTGTTGGAAGTAGCGGTCATACTGCTGTTACCATCGGGAAATCGAAAGTGGTGGTGTTCGGCGGCCTCATCGACAAGAAATTTCTCAGCGACATCTTTGTCTACGATATCGGTAGCCTTCGACTTTTCTCTTTCTCTCTCTGTCTATAATTTTTAAAGCCATTCTTCTGTTACCTGGTTCGTTTTGATGGAAATAGGTAGGGATGATCAGTTCAGATGGAGAGGATTATTTTGATGCGCAGGAAGACCAATTCATACTCTATTAGATTAATCTACCGAAAAAGAAAATAAATCATTTTGAATATATATATATATGTGTGTGTGTGTATGTATGTATATAATGTAGAAAGCTAGAAATGAAGCAGATGAGATTTTTGTCCAGTGCTTCCCTCTGCTTCATTGTGATTGGAGTAGGAAATTCTCAGAGTTAGCTCTTCAATTATGTGGTTTGGGAGCAGTCAGTTGTTTACACGATTTAGGGACAGTTGGGGACCTTTGAGAGACGGGAAGAATCTCCCCATACTCTTTATTGGCATTTGGATTAGTAATCTTGATTTTTTTGTTTGATGCTTTGACAGTGCCAGGAAGGTGGCAGAATTTATTTATTTTCTTTCTTGTTAGTAATTTCTTTGTTTTGTACTTGAGCTGTATTCACTTTGATGCCTTCATCAAACTTGATGCTCTTTTAAACAAATTTTCATTTGCACTTGCTTGTAATTATAGTTATGCATACAAAATAGATAAAGCCATTGTAATTCATAAATACTGCATCCAAAAATAGGAGAATCTGGTGCAGATTTAAATCTTGAAATATTTGAGTGAGTTTATTGGCTTACTACAATTTGATGCATAATATAGCTGTTTCCTCATCAATTATGGTGCAATTACAGATTTGATATCTTGATTGCTACCGTGACTTAAATCATTGTCTAAATAAATGCTGTCAGAGTAGAATTACTAATGGGATATGCATGGAAGGGACAAAAAAAAAAAAGGAAGAGGCACTGCAATAGCTTTGGCCTTCGAATGAGCTCTAAGTGATCATTTTATTGTTCTTGTTTCACTTAATTGTATGGTTAGATGATTTTATGTATATTTAAATTGTTGATGGAGTAATGCTATATAGCTGAGTGCATCCAAGACATTAGGCTGCATCTATCTTTGGGGACTGCAAATAGCTATAAGAAAAGCAGCACTGGGCCTTGCTGAGACATAGATTGGCATTTAACTGGGCATTCATGTGTGTTGCTATTGGAGATTACTGGACTGTCTAGGATTATTGATTGTCAGGATCCTTTGTTAGTCCTATTCTGAATGGAGATCATATGCATTAGTTGGGACTTATCAAGACTGAAGTCTTTGATGCCTATATAATGGTGCCTCCTTCATTATTGATTTTCAAATCTTTCAGAGAACAAGTTATGGTTTCAGCCAGAGTGCAGTGGAAGTGGGTCCAATGGACAAGTGGGACCTTTGCCACGAGCATTTCACATTGCTGTTTCAATTGATTGCCATATGTTCATCTTTGGTGGGCGATCTGGCAGCAAAAGGTTTGTAATGTGTATATGCAAGCTCCACATTTTGCAACAGAACTTCTAACATTCTTTAATTATCAATTTGGATCTTTCAGGTTGGGAGACTTCTGGGTTCTAGATACTGGTAAGAATTTGCCATCCATACAACTCATTTTGCTGTTTCATTGCTCTATATTTCATAAAGTTCTTAAATCCATCATAGTGGGCCACATCTATTTCTTTGTTTTATCCTCATCAGCCTGTTATGCATCTTTAAAATTGAAATTCTTGCTACCATTTACCACCTCTCCCTCCTTTTACATTCTTTACTTACCTGCGGAATTTAAAATTTGCTTTATCTGCAGATATATGGCAATGGTCAGAGCTGACTAGTTTTGGTGACTTACCTTCGCCGAGAGATTTTGCTGTGGCTTCATCCATTGGGAATCGAAAGATCGTTATGTGAGTATTGACTTAATGGCATTATTCAATTACCTTGCCTTGGTTTTTTCCATTTTGACTTGGTTGGGAAGATATATTTTAAATGCAGGTATGGTGGCTGGGATGGCAGTAAGTGGTTGTCAGATGTGTATGTTTTGGACACAAGTAATTCCTTTCCTTTGGCTTTTGGACCTTCTTTTTTCCCCTTAATTTTCTGTTTGCTCGGTTGTTTATTATTCCAGATGTATTGATTGCATTTTTATGTGTTTGGTCATTGAACAGTATCACTTGAATGGATAGAGCTGTCAATTTCCGGCACATTGCCTCCACCTAGATGTGGCCATACAGCTACCATGGTTGAGAAACGGTTGCTTATCTATGGTGGCAGAGGTGAGGCGGCCCAGAATCTCTTCATGGGAAATTGGTTTCAATAAATGGTTTATTCTGTTATGAGTTCTAAGTCTTGCAGGTGAATTGCAGTTTCTTCCAAGCTCTGAAAAATTTTAATAATCTATCTCTGCAGCAAATTTGTTTTGCCTATAAACAAAATTAACTTCTGTTTTGTATCTTCAATTTTTATCATGTTAATAGCAGTAACACATAATTCCTTACAAACACAACAGAGTGGAGATCTGATATACCAGAATTGGATTTCTTTTTCCTTCCCCTTAAGGCATGCCTTTATCACTAGAATTGTTTTGTATGATTTTTTATTTTTTTTAATCTAGGTAGGAGTGAAAGTAGTGCTAATGTAAATTGAAGAGTATTTTTATTGATGTTGATACTTTTTGATTTAGATGGCTAAATTTGATTTTGGGAATTAGTTATGGTTCAAATTTTCAGTTTCATTTCTATATTGAGCTTAGTCAGTGGTATATATTTTTTTTTTCTCTTAAATACTTATAATTGATAAGAACAACTCTTTTATTTTTTGACAGGTGGTGGAGGACCAATTATGGGTGATTTGTGGGCTTTGAAGGGTCTTTTTGAAGAGGGTAAGTTGTCAATTCTTTTAGCACATCTCTTACAGCAGCAGTTATGTTCCTGCTTGTCCTTCTACAGGATGACTTGATGTCATATCTACCTTACCATTTGCTTTGGTTATTTTCTGCCTTGCAAGTCGCCTCTCCATTGAAGTTATTTGTTGTGTGTTAGCATGTCATGTTCCATCATTGGATATAAGTTGTTGCATGTTCTTTATTGGATGTAATGCTGTTTGTTTCCTCAGGAGACATGCAGACAAAAGTTTCCAGTTAGTGTACTGATCAGATAGAAGCAATGAAAAGCATCTAATTAATAATTTTTGTCTTATGGTATTATGGATAACTTTAGATTACTTAAGTGGACATTGTATGGAAGGAGGCTGAGTTGAATTGAGCTGAAACTGACTGTACCTTTGAAATTGAATGGTGTGTCGTGTTTACAGTGATGAGGCGACTAGAATAGTTAATAATAGATACAATTGAAATTTTTTATGAAAATTTTATGCACTCTAACTGTTCCTGAATAGTTATTTGGCATAAAAATCACTCTTTCTGATGTGTCCCTTCCCAAACTATTTTGGCAAGATAGTTGTCTTTTGTAGACTAGATCTGTCTACTGTAGTATCACATTTTTGTTTATCTAGCTCTAGGTGCTCTCTTCTGAGCAATGGGCATGGATTTGTAATTTCTTTCTCTGAAGAGTAGAGAGGAGGGTTTTTGGGATTGTCTTTACTTGTTATGATGAGGCCTGTAATCCCAATGCATAACTGTCGGCTAAAATTTCTGGTTACCAGAAATGATGACAGAAAGCAGAATGGTGATATTGAATGTTGAACATTATGAATTTTAATTTTCACTTACTACATTTGACATGCATTTATGCTGGCTTCTCCATAAAACTGAATTTTGATTTTGGAAGTTGAGGAGCTGCAAATGGTTAAGGTGTGCCTTTGGTAGTTTTGTTGTATTTCTATAGAAAAGATCTTCAATCTGTGAAGTGTAAAATTCAGCTAAGCTTTTGTGGTGCAATGATATGTATATGATTGCCTTAGAATGAATACAGCTCTTGCTCTTTCTCTCTCTTTCTCTCTCATTCTCTCTCATGCGTTCACACACATGCAAACATCGTCATCATTATCGCCACCACCATTATCAACCCTTTTGCATTTATGTTGATGCATTTGTCTTGAAAAACTCGAAAGCACATCCATGCATTCTTGATTGGTTCCTTAATTAACTAAAATATTATGTTCTCCGTTATTGTGGAAGGAAGAAAATGAAGCACCTGGATGGACTCAGTTAAAGCTTCCAGGTCAAGCTCCTTCTTCTCGTTGTGGCCATAGCTTAACATCTGGAGGTCACTATGTAATGACATCTTCAAAATCTCAACTTTTTTCTTGGATTATTGCCTTAAATGGAGTCACTCTTGTCTCAATCTCTTAATCTTGTGTGGTGATACTTTTGTGAATAGTATATTGCAGGGGATATCCATAATGATGTCTACTTGTCCAATTGGAACTTAAGCTTGGTTTACTAATTTTGGAGAGGACCCAAATCTTCTGTCTTTGATGCCTGTTCCATGCACCTTCTGTGAATGATGTTCCTCACTCACCCAATCAACATCTCCTTGCACAAGGACAAGATTTAACTCATTGAGAGAGAATCAAGAAAGAGAAACTCAATGAAACAAATAAAATATCCTAGAATTAAGTCATTTCACTTTATGCACCTCCCCAAAAATCCGAGTCCACAGATCAAGTAGTGTAGACTTTTATTCCTTAAACTTGTGCCTAAAATAGACTTTAATATCCTTCAATGAGCATTCTGCTTTAATATGTATGCCCAATGATTAATCTTCTCAATCTTATAGGCATATTTTAGCTCAATTTTAATTTCTGTAAATTCTTTGTTGGTGCCAAGAGGAATGATCTACCAAAACTTTTTTCTGTTTTTTTAAAATTTTTTGCAGCTCTTGCTCTTTGGAGGTCATGGAACTGGTGGTTGGTTGAGTCGTTACGACATTTATTACAATGACTCCATTGTTTTAGATAGGGGTATGTGCTTTTCAAATATATTCTGGAAATTAATGTTCTATTTAAACTATACAGTTGTTACATTGGCACTCTTTCTATGTATGTACTTAGTTCAAAGTAAATACAGTAACTATACCTTAGATTGAATGGCTACCTGTAAGTGTCTGTGCTTGTGGGTATTGGAAGTTGAGACCTATTTACATAAGGCATGATTTATTGACAACCAACAGTCTAACACTCTAGGAGGTAGATTGCTTTGTGCCTCAACAAATTCAATTGCCTCCCCAGTCATAAGTCATAAATCAAATATGCCGATTGGTTTTAGGTTAGTTCAGAGATTTAGTTTAATTATGTAATGAAGTGATGCGTACACATTTTTTAAATTGTTGTAAAATTCTTTCATTTTATTTTTAATGTCTGTTATAATTCTATGATATGGCTTTAGGAATAACATCTAGGACTGTTTAGGTCAAAGAAAATGTCGGTGTTTGCAGCATAAGAAGAGACAGAACAAGTGGATGGTTATGTTAAATTAGTCAGTTCACCTTTTCAGGTGTGCAGACCAAGCCATTACAAGTTGGCATTCTATTGCTTACTGATTTAGCTATGTTACTTTAACACATTGGACACACAATGCAGTTATGCAGATATAACAAAATCTCTGCATCTATGCTCTGCATGGTTTTAGCAGATCTTTGTTTACTGTTTTGTAGGTGTTTCCATTGTTCCATGATGGCCACCTTGAATTGAAATGTTTAACACTTTTTCTATTTCCATATCCTATGTAATTGTTCTATTGATTGGCCAATTTCTTTCTCTCCTATTTTTCCTCATAAGTCTCTGCACAGTGGAAGCGCTTACCAACTGCTGGTGACCCTCCTGCTGCTCGAGCATACCACTCTCTCTTATGCATTGGTTCACGTTACCTCTTATTTGGTGGCTATGATGGGAAGTCAACATTTGGTGATCTATGGTGGTTGGTCCCAGAAGGTATCAGATTTGCTTTCTAGTAGGAATGACAATCATTGAGTATTGGAGTGTTAAGATGTGTTTTTCTTGGAAGTGTCACAGGTCTGACTCAAAGAGTCATCTCATAGATTGGGTTGATTCTTCGTGAATTTCTTCTGGAAAATATTTCCAACTTGCATCTCTGCATGACAGAGATGGGAAAATTGATTATTTATTTATCACCATATATGCAATGAACAAATTATGGACTAGTGAGTGAAGATACTGTCACATACTATGTTTTGAAATTCATTATCGTCCATTTTTACAACGTTTGTCTGATTTCAAATGGAAGTATATTAGTGGTGTCTGCAGATGATGTTACATACTAGGTTTGTCTTGAAAGTCATTGCTGCCTGTTTTATGGCCTTTTTCTCTTGTTTAGAGAATATTTCATTTTTTGGTGATTGCAATTAAAAGGATCCAGGATATCAAAAGAAGGCTGAATAGCAAATGTATTGCAACTGTGGTTTAGATACATACAAATTTGCAAAAGAAAAATAAGGTGGAGGTAAAAGAAAAGATCAAAATGTTGTGGAAAGTTTCATAAATGTTTGAGAAATCCAATTTTCCCTTTTCCATTTGTGTCACATTACAATAAATCACTTTATGTTACAAATTCCTAGCTAAGACAGGATTGTCATTGTCATGGCTATGCCATCAATTTTTTTCCTTATTTGCAGGTGATCCTATTGCAAAGTGGTTGGCTGTTTCTCCATCAAGAAGTTTGTCAGAAAATTCAGAAACTGATGGTGTCCAATCTACAATCAAGGTTTAAAGGAAACTGCATTTCTTGGTTCTCTAAAGTCTTCATATTTTTTCTAACTTAGTCAGTTGATCAAAGAACTTGAACCCATCTTCTAAGCTTGCACTTTGATGGACTAACAGTAGTAAATCACTATTAACTACAGTACTAGTATGTATTCTGCCTTGAGGCATGGGTTGGATGCACAATGTCATGATTGAACTTGGTTGTTATTGCTGGTAGGTAGGAGAATATTGCTAATGAATTACTTGGATTTCAAGAATGCATGATCAACTCTCATAGTCTAATGATAAGTTAATAAATATCTGTAATTACAATGTGAAAGTTTATATGTTTGACATTTATAAAGCTTTGATGAATTAATATTAGCACAAGCAAAATCATGGTGTGGATTCCTTTAACTGGAAATCATTGTCATCAGGACTTAATTACTTATTTATTTTTTAGCACGTTATTCGTTTATTCTCTTTGTTTTCTTTTATTCTTTCTGAATATGTGAATGACCTACAATATGCTTGACAGGAAAGCCAGAGGGAAGACTTTGCTATGTCAGAATTGCAAAAAAGACTGGAAATTTCGGTTTCCCTTTCTAGTTCTGGGCTCCAAGTTTTAGACGAATCTGAGGACAAAGAATTTCTTGAACTAGCCACAGGCTTCATTTCAGATAGAGCTTCTGATGATGGGCAGGTGTTGTATTGTTGTCCAACTTTTAGACGCAATCTGTTATGGTGTTTAGTCTGTATCACATTTTTACACTTTTGCTGTGCAAAAATTAAACAGGGAATTCAGGCACTTCGTGAACATTGGGGAAATGCTGCACCTAGGTCACTACCTCTTAAGGAACTTGGACCTTTACTTCGTGATTACCAACGCTTGATTGCTCGTCATGACCTGTAAGAATGACTGCCATCACTTGTTTAGGATCACTTATAATATAATTGTAGCCAGTGAAAGAGATGTTGTGGTAAGTTAGCCTGCATTTTTTATGGCAGCTAACAACAGAGTCCTATTTTATGATAGTAGTTTGACCATTAAAATATGAAATTGATCTGTGTAAAAAAGGACTGAAGTTAATTGGGTGAATTGCTGTTTTTTGTTTCTTTTATGTGAGAATATATTTCGTTTTGTAATTTCATAGCTTCTCATTAAGCCTTTTTTCCCTCCTTTTTCTTTTCATTTGCTGGATGGTGGGGTTCCCTTGTTTATGGTTATGTATGACAGAGCTAATGGCCGAGCTGATTTAAGCTTCAAGGAGTCTAATTTCCCTGGCAAAGATTCATATCGATTTTATCACATGAAAAGTACTCATGTGAGTGTGGTTCAATCTTCATCTTATTTCTCACTTAATAACTGACTTGTTAAAAAATTTAAAAATGCTTTATTTTACTTGGTTGATATCTGTCTTGTTGGCTGTAGTAATCTGGTGCGGGGTCATTGTGGGATGCCATGGTTAAAGGTTTGAGGCATAGGTTTTAGCTTTTTAAGCAGTGAATTCGTGCTACCTTGACAAATTGTTTGGCTTGCTGCACTTTCTTTCTGAACCATGTTATACAATGATGATATTTGGATAATGGCCTTATTGAAGGCAATTTTTTGGATTTCTTTTGCGTCAACATACATGAAACATTTCCTTAATGGTAAAGAAATTATAATTCAAGATAGATGCAGGAATGTTTTTCCGTAGACGAGTAAATATCCATTTTTATTATTTCTTGTAAGATGATACCCTAGTCTGCAACCATGATGTGTGTTAATATTCTCTTCTCATTGTGTAAGAACCTTTAAGTTGGGCAGTCATTCATTTGTACCGTGGGCTTTCAGGTCCTTGGGTCCTCTTTGTGGTTAACGTGCTAAATCAATTTTTATGGCCAAGCCATGACACTGAGTTGTGTGCTGGAAAAAGTTGAACTGCTTCTTTTATTACCTAACTTCTGCAGTATGGATAGCCGATGATGAAACCCCTTTTTTCAGGTGGAATATCAGCATTATTTTATACTTTTTGGTGCCCTGATTTCTTTGTGAAAGCATTTGAAATTCAATACATTGTCCCCATTTTAAAATTTAATTGCTTTAATGTGTCTTGTTTATTTCGCATTGTTTTGTTCCAGCTGCGTATGGATGATATCCCGAAACTGCTGGCAGAGTACAAACAGCTTCCATCCAACTGAAGGACGGTAGGAATTTTCTCAAGCAATTTGAATGATGGACGAAACTTCCGTACGATTGTATCTTGGGCCTGAGATTACATGAGTACGTTGTTGTGCAGCAGACACACATAGACTAAGTGGCTTGGGGGGAAGAAAAATTGTATGCTTTTGAGTAAACTGGTAAAGAAATTAGTTGATTAAAACAATCTTACTGATTCGAATGGTTTTGTTAGGCTATTTGTTTTTCTCGTACAAAAAAGGAACCTTGTCTGACTAGAATTATTTCTGTTAGTGGAAAATCCACTTGGTCAAGCTATTCTTTTCGTTTCTAATGTGGTTTAAGAGAAGTAATTGAGTGAGATATTTTCGGGGATAAAATCAACTTACAAAGTATCAAGAAAAATCAACTAAACATTACATGTAATAATTTGTAGTTGAAGATTGAATGCTTCTACCATGAAAGGTGCTCATTCGAAAGACCAAAAAGTACGAAGATTTTCGACATCCAATTAAATACAACAGAGTCATAATCAAATGGTCAACAAAAGAATCGCAATGGATGTGTGTGAAAAATTAAATAATGTTCCACTTACGTAGATGCCATGTGTTTAAATATTTTTAATTATTAATTTTAAAATATTGTTGAATAATATTTTTATTAAAAATTTGATTGATTTAATTAATAAAAAATAATTTTATATATTATTGTGATATTAAAATTTATAATTTGAGATAAAAATTAAATATAAATAGATATATTTAAATTAAATTAAAAAGTTAGTATACATATATATATACATATATATATATATATACACATATATACATATATACATATAATATTTTTTTTCTCTCTAACATATACAAAATCAATTATATATTATAAGTTAAGGCGAATTTTCAAATCAAATTAATGGCATTAATTTTTATAAATTTAGATATATTATTTATAATATTATTTTAATAAAAGTAATAAATTTTAAAATTTAAAAATATATTTAAAGATGTTTTTTTTTATTTTATAAATAGTATTAGAATATATATTTAATAAATTGAATTTTTTTGTGTAGATAAATAATAAGATATATACTTAATTTATAATTTATTTTTTAGTTAAAACATTAATAAAATTTTATATTTGATTTAAAGATTGATTTGTTCTATTCTTATATAAAATTATATATGTATAAAATATTAGATAAATATTTTTTAACTCATAATAATTTTTTTTATAAATTAGACTTATTGTTTAAAAAATTATATTGTATAGGGTGGTATTAATTATATAAAAATATTTTCTCCAATATTGAAGAAAAATTTATTGAAAATAATTATAATATTAGTAAATCAGTAAAATTTATAATTATATTAAATTTCACATTTTTTTAATAAAAATTTTGAAGAGAATATTTATATAGATTAAATTAAAGGTTTTTTTTTTATATATAAAGTAAAAATCAAATGACGTATAAATTTAAAAGGTTAATATATGGATTGAAATAAGTTTCTTAATAATAGGGTATTAAATTTAATGATATTATTATATTTTTTAGATTTAAGAAGGATATCATTAATGGGTATATATATTAAAAGATCAATGAGTATAAGTTTATTTTTTCTAGTTCATGTGTTAACCTTGTTTGTTACTAATAATTTAAATATATTACCTAAAATTAAAAATTTTCTCTTGTAAGGGCTATATTGAAAATATTTTGAAAAAATTCAATATAAAAAAGTATTCATCTATGGTTATTCTTATATGAAAAAGCAATCAATTTAATATCATGTAATATTTCAAAAATAATGTGAAACATAAGAAACTAGAATCTATTTCATATGTTTTTGTTATTAATAATTTAATGTATTTGTAAACTTATACAAGATCAAATATCAATTTCATGGTGGAAATACTAGGCAAATATGATACAATATTTGTAAGGAATAAAGAATTATATGATGATGTATAGAAAAATTAATCATTTAAAAGTGGTTGAATATTCATATTTAGAATTAATTGAATGTCTTGACAATAGAAAGTTCACTTTTGGTGATTTATTTATGTTAATTGAAGGAGTAGTGTCCTAAAAAAATAAAAAACAATCATTTATCATTTCATCTATAAAAGTAAAGTTTGCAACATGTTTTAAAGTCACAATTCATGCATTATAGTTACATAATTTTATTTCAAGATTTAAATCTATTAATATTATTATCAAATTAGTAAAAATTTATTGAAATAATTTTATAGTAGTATTGTATCTGAAAACAATAAATATTTAAAAAATATTAATATATGAAATTAAAGTATTTTGTTATTGAGAATAAAATTTAAAAACAAAAAGTATTTATTAAGAATATTAGTAAAAATTTCATAATTATAGATATTTTGACGAAATATTTATAATTAAAATTATTTAAAAAATATATTCATAAAATGTAACTTAAGTGTAATGATAATGACACTATAAACTGAATAATATGTTTTTGATATATATATATATATATATATATATTATCTTATATTAAATATATATTATTATTTTCAAATTAACAAAAAAAATTTTTATGAGAAATTAATATGAATGATTATAAAATTATATATCTTTTATAGATTTTGCATAATAGATTGCAAATGTTATAGTATATTAAGAGGTATATTTTGAATAAATAAAACATAATTATTATAATTTATATTAAATAATTTATTACACTAGGATATTATGATAAAATTACGAGAGATTATTATTTTTGTTTATATATAATGATTAATGTAATAAATTGTAGTTATGATCAAATTAAAAAAATGTTAAAATATCCTAAATTAATAATATTAGAGTATTTATGAATAATAATTTTAAAAATAATTTTATTATAATATAAATTAATTAATAATAAATAATTTTTTATATTATTATATTATTAAAAATTATAATTTTATAAATAATTTAAAAATTATTAAATTATAAAGTTATATATATATATATATATATATATATATATATAATTAAGTCTTATTTTTTAACATATACAATAAATTTCATCTAAATTTTGTAATTAGAGAAAATATTAGAAAAGATAAATTGATTATAAGTTAAAATAAATTGTCTAATTATATTAATTTTTATAAATTTAAATATATTATTTATATAAATATAATTAATTTAAAAACTTAAAATTAATATTTAATAATAATAATTTTATTTAAGAAATTTAACAAGGATGCCCAAGAGAATGGAAGCAAACAAGCCTAACCACCGATGCGAGGGACTTGACATTGTAAGCATTCGATGGACTTGCCCAGTTCTTCCAGCTTAACCATCCTCAGCCTTTCGCTCTCACTCAGTAGCTTGTGATCAAATTGAATGCTTTAGAAATATTGTTGCGAAAAGAGAAAAAAATTGATGGTTAAAGTGTTCATAGTGTCGGATACCTCCATTAAGGTGGTGACAAGTTGAGCTTTTTCCTTGTTCTTTTCGTTGAAAGCTGCGAGGGCTTCTTTATACTCCTTCTCCTGTAGTCACTCGGAATGTAAACTTAAATTGCATTCATGTCTCGCCAAAAAGTAAAAATAAAAAATTCAAAAATATGTATCAGTGGTCTGTACGCAAGTAGTCGTCCAGGTGTTTCAAGTTGGTTCGTGTTCACAATGAAGAAAACAATAATGAATCGGAAATGAAAAATGTTTGGCATACAAATTCATACATATGGACACAAGACAGACCTAATGGAATGTTTAGCAACGCAAATGTGCACCAAAAGTTCAAGTCACACCTTTCTCTGGCTGCACACCCCCAGTGGTTTGAGGTCTCGTTCAGCCAAGTCAATCTTCTTTCTCACCGTGGCAACTTCCTTCCTCAAAGGATCACCAAGCACTTCCAGCTCCTGGGATACAACACGCACGTCATAAATTTAATTAAAATCCTTGTCACTTCTCTCTTCGCATGAACGTGTATGAATATGAATTAGGAAAAAAAGAACGACATTTAATTTTCCGGCATTATATGTGGAACGTTTATACTTTACTTCCCAAATATGAGTCAAGCGCCTTGTCTCCTCTTCTGCCCGGCCTAGTTGAAGTTGGAGTTTCTCCCTCACTTCCATCTTCTTTCTCTCGATCTCTTCTTCGCGAGCTTGAAATGTGGATATGGCAAACTTTGATATCTTCTCTTGGGGATCTTCATGATTCTCCTCCATTGACTTCTTCTCGCTGCTGACAATACTCGCCATGCTTTTCTTTTCTCAGTTTACTGATCTTTTTTGGTTGTAGGTTCAATTTACTTATCTATCTACGCCAAGATCTAGCTGCCTACAGCGCTGGTCTAGCACATGCTTCCATAAAATATGTATATATATACGCTTAATCAGTTAGTTGTATACAGTTAACACTGACAGTTTAATTAGTTTCCTCTCCAATTTCAATCAGAACCCACGTACATGCTATCATCTGCATTTTTACCATTTGAAGCTAATAAAAAAAGGGTTTCTCAGTGCATGAATTTTTTCACGCCATTTTAATGTAAAGAGATCTTTTTTTACAACTCGAACTCGTAACTTGCCTTTAACCAACGAAGCTCAATTAATTGGTATTGTAAGAAAATGAAGTATCATCTGTGTCACCATGTGCTGTCTTTGTTTTGCTGTTGCTTCAAGAATACTCTCTCTCCCAAGGAAGCAAAGGGAAAATACATCTATGCCAAGCAAGCCCTCAAGAACAATTGCTTTGATTTGAAAACATTCCAAGAGAAACATCAAGTTAGTGTAGGAATCTTCCTTCAACTCCAAGTTCCATTTAACGTTTCTGAATCTCTTTCAAAGTCACATTTGATCCAAATTCCCCCTTGTTGGTAATGGTCCTCCTAGCTGATTATTCAGGGCTTCTACCTTATAATTTTACGCATTGGATTTACCTTTTCTTATGTTACACACCATTTAAAATTATGATTAGCCCTGTATTATCGATCTTAATTTTAATGGACATATATTCTTTTATTTTGTAAATAATAGTTCAAATGTTTTACTTGTCTTTATATTATTTAAGAAAAATTTTAAACATCTTAATGGAGTAATAAAAAACAAAACTCATATATTTTATTATATACAATTGACATATACCAACACTAATTAATACATAAAGATGTGATAAATGACAAACAATTAACATGTTTTTATGTTATTATTTCATGTTAAAATTTATTTTTTAAAAAGAATTGCTAATGCAAGAAGCTGTTGCGGTCCGACACTATATAGGTATAATTTTGAGTTTTTTTTTTTTTTTAATATTGTGAGTCTTTTAGTGATATTGTAATATCTATTATTTAATTTGTAATAAATATTTTCAGTCTGTTTTAATCCATGAATATAGACTATAAATTGAATTACAAAAAATTTGTGTGTATATTTATTTTTATTTGTCTAGTTTTTGTTGTGCCTATTTTCGCGGCTATTGCAACCTATTTCCTAACAAGTAATATTAAAGCTTTGTTTTTATATTTGTGGGTCCAAATATGACATCAATAAAATTTGAAATTGATAAGTTTGATCGCAAAAAATAAATTTCTTTTCGCAAAGTCAAGATATCTGCTATCTTGAATCAAGCTGGTTTACAAAATGCTTCGTTTGGGAAAAGGAAAAATGCTTGAAACCCTAACTAACTACATATCAGAAAAATGATAGAGATGCAAAAAAAGCTTGCCCCAATTCAATTATACTTATCAAATGAAGTTTTGTGCAAAGTTATAGCTGTGGGACTATGAAAAAAAATTATAGGTCAAAATCTAAATATAAAAACATTTCATGTAACTGTTGCCACAAAAAAGGGCACATTAATTCTGAGTGTGATAAACTAAAAAATAAACCGTAAATGAATAATATTGATTGAAATTTCTTATGCAAGTTGTAGTTAAGAAATCTTACAATAAAAATAAAAAGTAAGTAACATGTAAGTGAAAAATATTCTTAAACTCAATATTTCAAAATTCTAAATTAAAATAAAATATTAAATTTATAAATTTACTATTTATTTCTCTCCAATTTTCTCTCTAATTTTGAGGAATTTTGGCAGTTACCAAAGATGTGTGCATTCCAAGTTTGCATTTTGTGCCAAAAAAGTGAGTGTGAATTGTTGTATTAGACTTTTGGGTATCCTGATTATTTTTTTTTTTTTTTGAGTAACATTATAATATTTCTTATTTACTTAATAATAAATATTATTAGTCGTAAACCCTACGTGTCTATTTATTCTTTCTATTGAGCCTTTCATATTTTGTTGTGTCTATTTTCACATCGCCGTGACTTATTTTCCTAACACAAAAATCAAAGAGTAGTCATGAATATAATCTAATATGAGAACGTAGAATGTCCTATGTACAATTCCAGAAATTTGTAGACTTAAACATGTAGGCATTGTCAATTGCAATGAGATAGTCTTTTTTTTTATTTATTTATCAATTACCTTCCACAAATGGTTTCCACTTATTTGGTCATCTCCAAATTGTTGATCAAAGAAATCATAAATTTTATTAACATTTGACCCCAAACAAACCCCTAATCATGTAATATACCCCGTAGTAGGCAACAAGATAATAAATGTATTATAATAAATAAATAAATAAATAAATAAAAAGAGGAACACACTGACAGGTGTGACACATTTGGTGGGAAACAGAAGAATCATAAAATGGAGATTGTACATATAGTTTGTTGCCATACCATAAGTGGCACGAATAAGAACAAAAACAATTAACAATAAATGAAAATATTTTCTGGTGACTACGACCCCTTTGCACGGATAAGTAATTGAGTGACAAATTGTACTCGTAAGTGGAGAAGATGACAATACCAGAGCAAGGTAGAGAGCAACAACTAGCAATTAGCCAAGAGAAAGGAATAATGCAATAGACAAAGGAGTAAACATGGACAAAGAAGAGAGGAATATGAAAGAGCTCTAAACTCAGAACTCATTGAAAACTTTTCAGTACTCCCTAAGTTTTCTTTTAATCTGAACTGAATGGCTGGTGGGCTCTTTAATTTTTGGAGAAATTCATTTGAAATAAATTATTGAATTCAACCTCTATGCTTCTTACTCCCTTTTTTATTTTTGCCCACTTTTTTCTTTTTTTAAAAAAAATTGCATTATTGTCATTACCCAACAGTGATTAGCCACGCAAGCCAATTCTTACCCAATTATACATTAAGGATCCAGTATTTTGGAGAAAAAAAAAAAAAAAAAAGGAACTTAGAGAGGTGGGGTGCACCGGAAGCGTAATTTTTAATTTAAATTAAATTTTATAAAAGAGATTATCCTAAAAAAGAATAATTAAAATGTATTTTTTAAGAAAACTTAATCAAAATATCGTCATGTCACCGTATATCAACGATGTGGCGTATGATTAGGTAAGAATTGACTTGCGCTGTGAGTTATTGTTTGTTGCGTAACAAAAATAACGATGAAAAAAAGAAAAGAAAAATAGTGAAAAACAGAGACACAAAAAAAAAAAAAAAGTGAAGGACCTAACCTCAAAGAAAACGGACAAAGCTGGTAAAAGACTAAAAAGACAGCAAACGTTAAGGGCGAACTCCTTTTTCTTTTTTTTTTTTTTTTTTTTGTTTTTTTACACCTAATAAGATGGTAGAGTTAGCTGCAAGTGCACGATAAGTGTTTTATAAAACACATCTATGTCATACAAATAAATATATTGTATAAATATATATCTCTCATTGAAAAAAAAAAAAAAAGAAAAGGGAAAAGATTTTTAAAAATTTAACAAATTTATGCGAGGACATATTCACTGAAGTGATTTGGTTTAGTTCAAGGAAAGAAATTTATAATTATACTTAATTATTAATTATTATGTAGCTTGCGGCTAAGGGAATTTCTCAATAGACTGCCAAAAAGAAAAAAAGAAAATAAATACTTAGACTATTTATAATGAATTATCTAAAGCGAGAGTCTAAAACCAAGAGAGCTCTCGCATAGTTTCTACCGGAATATATTAGCAAATACTTCTGTTAATATTTCTAAAAAACAGAGTCAAAAACACTCATATTACTGTAATTCCTTTTACAGTCACACCTTACTGCACTACTCATGCTTCATTCTTTGACAATGGCCACCGAAGAAGTACAAAAACCCATGGGTAACAACATCATCCTCTCAGACAAAGACCCCTTCGACTCGATTGTGCGTTGGTTATGGTAAGCTTTAAAGCCATGAAACCATGGGCTCCACGCCATTTGTTGGTTCGGCCCAACAGAAGACTACCTGAGTGTCGTGTGAGTGGGACGACAGTTTTTGGGTTCAACCCCAATAAATCGGGAACACATCTACTCATGTATTAATAATAAGGGAAGATTTGTACGAGAGCGATCTGATGCAAGCACACGGGCTCACCCCCACCGACCCGTGTCACCCAATAGCTATAGCGCTACCGCAAGCCGAATAGAGAAGAAAGAAGAGGGGCAACAGCACAGCCCAGCCCCGCCCCGCCCCGCTAGCTTTCAGATAACAAGTGACAAACAAAATCCAAAAGTCCAATCAGTGGCCTTCCGCGACAGAAAGTCAAGCTTAGGCTCCAGAAATATGAAACCTCTTTTAGTTGAATCAAAAAAATGAAGACTTGGGCTGGTGGCTATGCCTTTCATCATGAGCTCTTGACCCCTTATCAATGGTCGTAAATTCCAGCTCCATTCAATTACAGATTGATATTTAAAAAAAAAAAAAAAAAAAAAAGAGGAGAAAATATTCGCTTTTATACACCATTTGCAAATGTTCACGCTTCACTGCAACGAGATTTGAGAATGCAAATGGGCCGGAGAATCCACAAGCCCCAAAACTGTAATGGCACAGCATAGATTTCAAACAAATTTTCAATGGCAAGGAAAACAACTTCACAAAAAGATAATAATAAATAATAAATAAATAAACAGAGGAAAGGCAAACAAAGGGTTTGTAAACTTCCATATAACCCGACGACCGAGTGATTGTGCTCAAAATGCACATTTCTTACTCAAAGTAAGACGCTGAGTTTGCAAAACTTTTCTTTTATTTTCACTTCCTGACATTTTCTTTTTATTATTATTATTATTATTATTATCTTTTCCAAGGAAATCAATCATATCCCCTAATGAATGAAAAGGAACACAAATTTAAAAAAAAATAAATAAATAAATAAAAAAAAGAGGCCCTTTTAGTGAGGTTACAATAATACAGAATGTACATTCATCATCAGGGCTCTATACAAGATATTGTAATTTCTGCAAAGGCTGTCTTCCAAAGACTTCAAAAAGTCGCAAGACTGTAATTCTCCGCTAAATATGAAAGGCCAAGATCAGCTAGAGTCAGAAATACCCCCTGTATCCATCAGTCTAAAAAGTCGGAGATGACAGCAGCTTCTGATGGATTGGCAACAGAAGCTGCTTCAGCAATTCTAAGCGTCATTGCAGCTTTGTAAACTGCCAAATCAGCATTCTCCATCAGCAGCTGAGCCCTGCAACGTTTAGCAACCGCTAGTTCTGCAGATCTATTTGCTGAAATTTTGGCCTCTTCCACTTTAAGCATGGCATTCTGTTCTTCAAAAGCATCTCGTTCAGCTGCCATTACTGAACAACGATAAAGGATTACATGACAAGCAAACGATACTGAACCTAAATGCTTAGCAAACACACAAACAAGTAGTCAAACCCAGCAATGGGGCAACAATTAAAACAAGAGAACATTCAAGCAAGTACCAAATATAAAATTGTATTAATTTTCCTACAAAATTTAATTTTTATCATAAAAGAGCAACAGAATGCAGCCTAAGGTTAATATAAAAACCAACACACAATTAAAAGTTTGCTTCATGGCCAGCAATTAAATGGATATGAAATTTTTTTAACCTATTATTTTCTTTATTTCCCTCCCCCAAGCCCAGAACAAAATGAAATGTTGGGAGGAAAATACTTCCAGCAAGGGAGGTGCTTTAAAAAGAACCTATCACTATCTTCCAATTCTATGGCAATTTCATCAGGCAACAGAATTAAAGCATTCCATAAACATAAACTCTAAATGTTATGGCACAATCTTTCAAGGAGAAAATACCAGAGGAGTGTTGGCCTACCTTTCAATACAGTTGGCTGCTTGCCTCTTCCAAATTGACTGCATTGTCGTTTGAAGGACCTCCTTTTGCGTAGAACAGGTTTGGCAATTAGGGGAGCTTTCTTTGGCTGATGTTCCTGTTAGGAAGGACCATCCACAATGATAGTGTGAACAGATCAAAGGCACAAAGACCATGACCATAAGAACAATACTTTTCATCGTGCCTAGTGCATAAATCAGCATATAATAATTATATTACCAACAGATTTATACTAGTAATAAATAAAAGAAAAGTGAACAAATAGGGCTTTTGCTGCTTTGCATGCAAAAAATAACGATGTTCCTGAATTGAATGGTCCAGATTTTTGTGGTCCCAGCAGATGTAACTAGGCCATCAATTATCAGAGGAAGGAATAGAAAATGCAAAGATTTGGTTTGCAATTTTTATTTTTCCTTTGGGCCTGTCATTACTGCAGCATGTAACCTACAGGCATCAATAACATAAACACTGAACCATTACAAAGATAGTATCCCGTAAGCAAAACAACTGTAGCACATTTATAAGAATATTCACATTCTTTAGCATCTCCTCCATTTATTTCCTTACAATCATCAAATAAGACAAAAGGAACTTCACCAAAATTGTTAAATCTGAAGATCCACCTTCAATTTATGGACCAAACAAAATGGAAGAATCAATAGAAAAATAAATAGATTTGATGTAAAATATTTAGTCATAATAAAGGATGAGAAGAGGTGTGTGTGTGTGTGTGTGTGTGTGTGTGAGAGAGAGAGAGAGAGAGAGATAGAGAAAGAGAGAAAGAATGATGGATCATGAAAAACCAACAGTGTATGAGTAAGAGCACTCACAATTACAATCAATGGCACAATAACAAAATGATCATCTTTCCAGACAAACAGTAAGAATATTAAGATATTACCTAAACAGTACAGCATTATGAAGAACTCAGAGAGCAATCTTGTATACCAGAAAACAACTTGGATGCTACCATATGAACAGAGGATATTAGATATATACCACACGACCAAAAATTTACCTGGAAAACCCTAAGCAGTGCTGACCGTTTCTGCTTCCTTTTTTTCATCCAGTAACTATATACAGCTTCAACAACTTCCATCTTACCCAATGCCACAGAAAGATTCATGGGAGCCTTATCATCAGCAAAATCATCTGGACTGCAATAAAAAGCCTTCTCAAAGGCATCAATCATCAACTCAAAATTATCCTCTGAAAGATGTTCACAATGTTGGGTTTCCAAAAGAACTCTACTATTGAACGTCTTCAACCACTCCTCATCTTCAGAATCCATGTCATAATTTGGAGTCCTTTTTGCTAGAGCCCTAGCCACCTCATCATTCTTCAGAGAAATGTATGTGTCTGGTCTGGTAAATGTAGCGGTCTTGGTATCTTGGTAACCTAATACTTCATGGACTCCTGGCACAGGTATGGCTTTAGAACTGGAAGCCACCACATTGCGATCAGAACATTCCTTATAAAGGTCCTTGAAAATGAACCAGTCATTTCGGTTAGGAAACTCTAGCTTCCAATTTGCATCTCCGGTCCACATTACATCATGAGTGATTCGGTTAGCAGCACAAGGCCTCATATTCTTTTGTGCCAAGTGGGTGTATCTTGTTAAACCATCTTTCTTAATTACAAGTATCCACTCTCCTGAATCAGAGAATTCCAACATAATGGTAGCTCCTTCTATCCTGTAACATCTGTCAGATTCAGTGACCAAAATATTTGCACTGCAGCTGGATGAATCCATGTCCTGTGCCACCCTAACGACATTAGAAGTATCCTCTTTAAGGTTTGCTGCAGAGCTGCGCACTGAACTCCTAAGCTTGGTCTTGGATGCTGCAGAAAATAAAGGGATGCCATTTTTCCTACTTCTAACTAAATCAGTAACTAAAGCACCATTAGCTTTATGCACACCAAGATGTGAAGGGTTTCTGGCTCTCCTCCTCCCAAGAGAGCTCCTTCTTTTTTGAATACCACGGGAATTCAAACCATTTCTGAACTGAGAATTTCGGCCAGCAAGCCTGGAAGATCTAACAGATGGATTTAACACAGACTTGCTACCAGAACTATCAACCTCAGGAATAGCAGTTACAATGTTGTTATTCTCAATATTCATGGGGATGCATATACAATCTTCGTCATTATCACTCCCTTCCTCAACAGTGTCTTCATCCATCAAGTTATTTACAGGTACAACCGAAAGAATCCCAAATCTAAAAGCTAAACTGAGATGCATGTCGACAAAACAGAAAGGGATCGCAGAAAAGTCCACCAAAAACATTGGCAAAAACTGTCGGGACTCAAAAAACTTGCAAATTCCAGTTCTATAATTAGAAGAATCCTGAAAAATAATTGCAGGAAAAATTATCATGAGAAAAATAATTGAAATCATTACCAAACACAGAACAGAAAAACTTGTTCATTAGAACCATAAATATTAAATAAAAAAAGAAATAAAAAAAATGCATCCATTACCAAATTTAAACCCTCATACCCAAAAAACTAGAAAGCGAGAGAGAGAGAGAGAGAGAGAGAGTAGAGCGAGCCCTTTTACAGGGAAAGAGTTTAACCTTACCCGCAAGAAACGAATTCCATTAGAAGTGAAAGCACCACTAATCGGTTCAGAGAACAAAAAAGCTGCAAGCTCAGAAAGCCTCAAGCTAGACCTCTTGAGATAACCCAACACCAAACTCAAAAAGCAAGTAAACTCGGTAACACACCCACAAGAGCGGTCGATAACGGCAGCAAACACAGCTTGACAATCCCTTTGCTGCCTTGGCAAAAGTCGAAGATTTTCCTGCGTTAACACGTTCTCTCTCTTCCTCTTTCTAGTGTAAACAACACCGAACTTCTTGGTTTCACTAACACCAACCAAAATATCGGTCTTGGCTTTCTCGGAGGGCGCTTTATCATAACTTCTTGAAGGCACATGTTTCTTGAATTTAGTCAATTTGGCATCATGGGCCCACCCATTTTGCTTGCTCTTGACAGCGCCATTGAGATTGTGATTCTTCTTGTTACTATTGCCGTTGTTAGGTTTCTTCGCTTCATTGGGGAGCCAATAGTCGCCACCACCGGATTTCTTCTTGAGCTTGCTTTCAACAGGATCAGGCCAAAGACGTCGTCCCGAGCGAAGAACACGGGCACCACCGCCATCAACGCCCTTGACCACCCCAAAAACACGGGTGCTCCTACGCATCCCCACAGACGGCATTTTTGCCGCCTGGTTTAACCTGGCCCGCTTCGCGATCTTCTCAGGTTTCTGACTCACACCGAGCCTCCGAGTTATTCTCCTGACTCAGATCTCCCACGAATGGGCTGGGAACTCGAACCCCTCCCCACCTTTCCTTCTAATAGAAAAAGGGTAAAACACTCATTTCCACGGACCCAAAGCACAAAATTACACGACTGACACTCCCACTGACTGGGATTCAAACACCAACACGAAAGACAGAGTTCTTACAAAGTAGTCCGACTCAGTCTGGAAGACTGAACAACATCGTACGAGAAAAGACCCGGTCAAGAATTGAATACCGATGGACTCATCGGCAGACAGAGAAATTCACACCAAACCCAAAAAAACCCCACCCCCCAAAAAAAACCCAATCTTGAAAATGAAAAGATCTGATCTTGATTTCCCCCTTCAATCTCTTTGCGAACAGAGAGAGAGAGAGAGAGAGAAGAGAGTGTGGTTCTTGGGTAGGAAGTGGGGCGATCGGGGAGTTAAGGATTGTCACGTATATCTTGTTGTTGTCGTTTTGAGAGAGAGAGAGAGAGAGAGAGAGAGAGCCGTGTGACTCTGTTGTATCTTCTTATCTATGTTGTTTAAGTATGGTAGTGGTGGTGGTGGTGGTGGTGGTTGGTGGGGTGCTAGCCGCTAGGGTTTATGATGATTGAAGAAGAAAGCAAAGGTGGGAAAGGAAATTAGCCACCCCCCGGACTGGTCGCGACCGTTGAGATATAAAAATGAATGGTCAGGATTGATTCGGAGGATCCGAATACCATGGTTCACGAAATTGCTCCAATGTCCAGATACAAAAAGCCCAAAAGTGTTTCCGGCCTTTTTAATCCCCCAGCCGCCCCGAGATGGTCTTATAGAGAGAGTAGAGAGAGTAATTAGTAGAGAGAGAGAGAGAGAGACAAAGTGCTTTTCTTTTATTATTTTTTATGTGGGTGTGGGGATATATATATTTTTTAATTTTCTGATTCGTCTTTTATTTTAAATAACCAGAAAAAAAAAAAAAAAAGGGTTGGAGGGGAGGTGGGGGGCTAATGGGGTCAACGTTATTGAATGAGGTGTTTTCGGTAATTTTGTGATGATGTGCCGGAGATTTCTCCGGTAAAAACATTAGAGGTATATTATATTACGTCGTTTTAACAGTAAAAAAAAAAAAAATCAACGCCTGAATTAGAGCTTTTAAACATAAAATGGTGTGAAGAATATATAAAATGGGGGAAGAGTCAAAATCTAATAGTGTTTACATTATATCATGAAAATTGAGCAAAGTTTTTTCGTAATTTTTAGTTAAAAAATCTTATTTATAAAAATTTTTAATATAAATTTTAATTTTTTAATAATTTTTTTTTAATTATCAAGAAATATTATTATATTTTAATTATTATATTATATTTATTAAAATTATTATCACAAATTAAAATAAATTATTAATATTAAATATTTTATATATATATTTATATATAAATATATATTATATAAAAATTCATAATGAAATATTATTTTTATAACATTTATTTAATTTTGATAACATATAAATATTTAATTTAAATTTTAATTTTTTTTATTTTTATTTTTTAATATTTAATAATTAATTTATAATTTTTTAAATATTTTGATAAAATTAAAATTTTAAAATTTATTTAATTTATTTTAATAATTTTTAATATATATCTAAGCAAACAAAAATTTTGAAAGAAAAAAAAGAAAATAATATAAATTCTTCTTTTTGATTTTTTTTAGAGAAAAAATTTTTTAAATAAAAAATTTTTTAAATTTACTTTTTTCTTAAAAAAAATATTATTTATAATTTAAATCTTTTTTTCGTCAAAAATTAATTTTAAAATTATTTTTAATTTTTTTTTAAAAAAATATATTTATAATTTAGATTTCTTTATATTTTTATTTTTATTTAAATAAAAATTAAATAAAAATATATTTTTTAATAAATATTATAAATTTGTATATCATATAACTTTAATACTAATATATCATATAATTAAAAAAATCGATAGAAAGATTAAGTTGATTTCACTTTTATCATATTATAATTTTATTTTAATTTATAAATTAATTTTAGATTTAGATTTGCATAAATTTTAAATATTAAATAAAAATATTAAAATAATAAAATTTTAAATTTTAAAATTAATTAAATTTGATTTAAGTTAAATTTATTTTTATCATTAATTTAAATTAAGAAAAAAAATTATAAATTTAATCTCTTATTTCTTTTTAAGAAAATAAAAGAAGAAAAACAAAAATAGACCTTCAAAATGAGTATTAAAAAAATTTAAAAAATTGGTAGTAATTTTTTCTTTCTCTCTTTTTTTTTCTTTTTGTCTTTTTAAGAAAAAAAAATAACTTGAAGATATATATATATATATTCAGTTTTAACAAGATTTTATTTTTACTTAACTTAATTTAATAAATATTTTTATAAATTAAATAATAATAAAAATAGTAATCATAATTATCAGTACTTCCACATAAATATGTGTTATACTTTTTTGTTAGAATTCAATGATGTAAAATAATTATTTAAAAAAAATAACATATAGTATAAAAATATGAAATATAATATTTTATATTTTTAAACATATGAATTTAAAAGTTATAATTAAATAATCGATCAAAAAATCTCATAACTTATTATCATTTTTTATTATATTTATAAAGAGATAGGCTTATAATTGAGAATTTTTTTTATCAAATTTGGTATAATGTTGGCCATTAATAAGTATATATAAAGATTTAAAAAAAAGATTATTAATATTTTTTATTTTTTTGAAGAAAACAAAAATACTTTGTATCTTTTCTTATGATTATCATATCATTAATATAAATAATAAGTATTGTCACCATTTCTTTCTTATATTTTAAGAACAAAGTCTAGTTTTTATTACTTTATGTGTAGTTATATCTCTTTATAGTCTCACTGAGCCGTCCAAACCATGCTTTTAAGAATAATTTTTAGGTCATACAACACTTTTCATAGCTTATACATCACATAAGTTCCTTTTGATGCATAAAAAGCAAATTAAATATTTATATAAACTTCTTTTGCTAAACTCTCGTGGAGGAAAGCATCTTTGACATCAAAATGGTGTAATAACCAATCAAAATTTGTCGTAAAAGACAAAAAGACTTAAATAGTGTTTAGTTTTGCCACTAGAGAGAATGTTTCCCAATAATCAACACATCCTTTCACAACTAGTTTGACTTTATATCTCTCTATTAAGTCATTTATCTTGTATTTGATTGAAAACACCTATTACACTCCATTAGTTTTTTCTTTTCAAAAAGAGATATTATTTCCCATGTATTATTTCTCTATAGTTCTCTTATTTCCTCTTTAATTACCTTGGTCCACTTTGGATTCTTCAAGGCCTCATCTACAATAAATGGAATACATTTAAAGGATAATTGGTTCACAAACTTTTCAAGCGGAGTTGATAATTTTTAGATGCTAACCTAGTTATCAATTAGGTATCTAGCCTTTTTATTCCTTACATTAAGAGAATATTGGCTTAGTGGTATTCTACAATTAAACTTAAAAGGCAATTTATATCTATTAGAAAATTGTTAGTGTCATTAGGAGAAAGGTTAATGTTTTATGCCTCAAGATTGGTTTCTAGAGATTAGTCATGTATTATAGGCTAGGCATTATCAAGGAAGGGTTGTTTAAGAGTTTCTAAATGAGTCACTTCATAAGTATCTTCTTATCTTATTAAAGTAATATCTTATGGTAAAATATGGTTTTATTTATTAAGTTTTCTTAAATTTATTTCCAAATGAGAATCATCAAAACTAGTAAACATCTTATCTTTCCATCATACTATTAAACCCTCCTTTAGGCATTTCTAAAATTTCAGAAAAAAAAATTTTGTCTCTATAAAAGTAATATTTATAAAAATATATCATCATTTAGTGCTTAGATCAAAGCATTGATATATTTTTTTTATAGGTTCTGTATTATAAAAAAATACATACTTAATTATGTTAAGATATAATTGAAACTGTTCATTTTTATAAAGATTGAACATAAACTACACATTTAAAGATTTTCAATGAAAGCATTGGAACAAATGGAAAAGATACATGTTATGAGAAAGTTTGTATAGGCATTATGAAGTTTAAAACCCTTGACGATCATAATTACTACTTTAACCTAAAATCATCTAGGCACATTTGCTTAAATTAATAAAGCTCTCACTACCTTTAGGACATGTTTATTTTTCCTCTTGGCAATGTTATTTTGTTAAGAAGTTTAAGAATAAGGTGTATCTTGAAAGATATCGTATAGGCCAAAATACTTCTGAAACTCATTTTGGATGTATTCTCCACTGTTATTTGATATAAAAATTTGAATGTTAGTAAAAAACTAGATCTTGACAATATTATGGAATGAACAAAAATATTAAATCTTTCACTCTTATTCTTAATAATGTAAAACTAAGTCATATGTGTACAATCATCGATAAATATCATAAACCATCTAATATTAAATTATACCACAATTGGTGTTGGCTCTTACACATCTGAATGGATTAATGCAAATGGTTTTTGACACCAAGTAGTGCTTAATGGAAAAGTATCACGATGACTCTTAACTAGTAAATAAGCTGCACATTTGAATTATGACTCTTGGAAACTTGAAAATAAATTTAGGAATAAGGACTTTATGTATGAGAATAATAGGTATCCCAATTAGTAATGCTACAACCAAATTTGCTCTTCTTTATTATTTACTTAGTTTATTTTACATGCTTGCTTGGGAGTGAGTTTATCTGCATGATATAATCCTCTCTAATTAGTACCGTGATCATAAATCTCTTTGGTGAGAATATCTTGGGTCATACAAAGGGTGGGATAGATCAATATATAATAATTTAAATTTTTAGTTATTTGTTCTATAGATAACAATTTATTTGTGAAAGATGGAACTAAAAATTTGTTTGAAAAGGGAAGCGAAGATGAAAGTTCCATTTTCTCCCCTCCAATAATTTGGATACTTTACACTATTAGGATTTGCAACATAAGTTCCTTTTGCTTTTGGCTAATTTTATAAAACTATATCCATCAAATGTCATGTGTTCCATAGCCCTTGAATTAATAATCTAACCATGTTTACCTAGTTCTTTAGAGATTTTTGGTTCATTGGATGTTATGGCAAAGGTAATTGCTTCATGAGAGAAATCACCTACCACAATTTTCCTTTCTTGAGGTATAAGTAAAAGTTGTTATATTTTAGTGTCCATTAACAAAAATTGACTTAGATTATCTTTAATACCACCACCTTGTTTTCTCTTGGATTTCAATTCATGCTACCACTTTGAGTATCCATGGAGTTTGAAGTAGGACTCTTAAGTATGCTTTGGATTTCTACAATGGGTACATCCTCCTTCAATTCCTTATATTTTCAATTTTGAGGCACCAGACCTTCCAACACCTAATGATACAAGGGATGATTATTTTAGTTTTCCTTTGGATATCATTACAGCTTGTAGAATGGGATCTCTATCCCCATTAGTTAACATCACAGCTTGTTGAAATTCTTCTCGCCAAACAATAAAATATGCCTACTCTATTGTGGGAAAAGGTTGGAGTTGAAGAGTATCCCTTTAATTTTATTAAGTTAATCATCTAAATTATCCAAAAAGGTATAGACTCTATTTTCTTAGATGATATCATTATACTTTTTGACGTCTGCTTCATATTTCATTAAAGTTGGACATCAAAAATCAATTTCCCTCCATAAGCCTTAAAGGGTATTAAAATATTTTTCAATGGAGCCTCCTCTTTGCTTCACTTTCATCTCCTTTCTCTTAAGATCATATACTTATGAAGTATTTATACCATCAAAGTAGGTCATAGCTATGACATTCCATATTATCTTTACTGTAGGGAATTAGATATAATTGCTAATTAATTTAAGATCCATAGAATTGATCAACCATCCTTTTACTACTACATTTTCTATTATTCATTTTTCGAATTTAAGATCCATTTCGTAGGGCTATGGAATGTCTCCATTTAAATAGCCTAACTTGTTTTTACCTGAAATGTACATCTAACAACTTGTGACCATAATTTGTAGTTACTTTCATCTAACTTAACGCTAATAGTCACCACCCCAAATTTTGAAATCAAGGATGTTGAGTTTTGGTTCAACATCTAGGTTATTCTTGAAGATAGGTCTGTAAAGATAAAACTCTCCTCTTAAGACTTCTTCACAATGGAAATAGATTTTTCTATTATTTTTTTTTCCTCACAGTGTCTTGGATCTTTACTTTAATACCATGATCAACAAATGAATTACATGAGTTTCTTTCTTATTGAAAAGTTATCTTCTTTTAATATTATAAAACCTCACACATAAACAAAATGAATAAAACTATATAAAGAAACTAAATAACAATTTTACAAAATTAACTAAAGACAAGAGATTATAAAATAAACTCCTAATTAACTATAATCTCAAATATCTCCTTAGATTGCAACTCAAGCCAACATAAATAAGGTGGGGAATGTTTTTGACTGCTTTTTGTTGTTAATAACTTATATTGAACTTTATTTTTACAAAAAAGAAAAAAAAGAATATAGAAGAATAGTGATTCAGTGAAGTTGTATAATAATCTGAATACTTCTTCTGTTTTGTAGAGTGGGAAAAAAGGTAAAGAAACTTATCATTTAGTTTTGCCCTAACTTGACAAGTATACATGCAGGTTAGTTATTATCACAATTTTGAGGTCACGATGATAATGGTTTTTAGTGAGAGGGTTGTGACTCGTAAGACAAAAAAATGTCGTGAGTGTTGAATTGTGATCTGACATTTGCACTCAAATGTTTAAATCAATAAGAACTCTTTAAGAGAATAAAAAATATACAGGTTGATATGTTAAGCCTACCTTGTAAAAGTGCGATCATGATGTACTCTTATTGGCTGGTAGGGGAGTATTACTATAATTGGAATACACCAAAGACCCCTTGGCATGTAGCGCTGGTGTGCCCCTTCATCATGCATGCCAATAACGGTGGAGTGACACTTTACAAGGGAGCAACATTGGGGTGAATGTTCTAGGTACAAGTACGAAGGTTTCTCTAGGTGGGTGACGTGCGTCTCGTTTTACTCGAGGAGGTCCCTTTTGGTAATGGTTGAAACAAAGTGAAAGTGGTGAAGGTACTTTCGAGTAAATGCCAAATAAAGGTTACCCAACTTCCCGTTTAGGGATAGCTGTTGGGTTGGTTTTAATATTAATTAGATGATGATAATGATAATGATGATGATTACATTTTTTTTTTTTTTAACACAAGGGCCTAACATGAATTAATTGCTAAAAAAAATTCTATTTGGTTGGGTTTGATGCTTAAATGCATTTCTAACCAATTTTAAAAAAATTCTATGTTTATATTCAAAATTTATGATTTAGCATGTCATTTAAAATTCATAATTTTTAGGTTTTTCATTTTTTCTTTTTTTGGTTTATGAACATGACTCAAACAAAAAGACTGACTAGGTCTTCTCCATTTTAGTTCATTTAAATTATTAATTAACCATAAGGAGATGAATACGTTGAAAATGAATGGTCTCTATTATTTACTAGTAAATTGGAAGAATTCTCTTTTTTAATAGCATGTCATTTAACAATCTATAATTTTTAGGTTTTTGATTTTTTTTTTTTGATAAGACATACTTAATCCATAATTAAGGACGGTTGTTTAATATTTTAAAATATTATAATAAGGTAAAAACAGCCAATATGCGGCAGTGATATATCTTGATTTCTGATGGGGAGATAGCTATTTCCATCCATAGCATCCAATGGAGTCCAGTTGTATTGGGCCCATCTTTAATCTCCAAAGGAAGCCACATGGCCCAGCCACATTTTGCCGCCTCCCATGGCCATGCCCCACCCTCTGCATTTCCCCTTCAAAACCTCGCTCTCTCTGCTCTTTCGGCCTCACTGTCTCGTTCCCTTCTCTCTCTGACTCTGTGTGTCTATCTCTACGATGAAGGGGGCTGGTGGGTTACAATCCTCTGCCAATGTGGCCGCCATGGAACCCTGTATTGAGGATCTCATCGGCGATGGTGATGATCTAAGCTTTACTTCCACCGCCAGCAGTGCCACCACTACTGCCACCACAACCACTACTAATAATACTTCTCTCCATATTACAAGGACGAGTATGAGCTCATCAGATTCTGGAAGTTCTTCCGCATGGGCCATTTCAAGCCTCCCATCAAGCACCTCGTCGAAACTTTACCACGCGCCGCCGTGCGATGAGTGCTGGAGCGCCATGAGACGCGCTACGGACAGCCGCGACAAGACCCTAACACTGGCGGACTTACACTTGGTCAACCGTCTAGGGAGTGGTGACCTCGGAAGTGTGTACCTTGTGGAGGTAAAGGGAGGCAATGGGTGCCTTTTTGCTGCCAAAGTCACGGACAACAAACAATTGGCAGCCAGTAGCAAAGTAGGTAGGGCAAGGATAGAGAGGGACATATTGGAAATTTTGGAGCACCCATTCTTGCCTACGTTGTACGTCGCTTTGGACTCACCCAGGTGGTCTTGCTTGTTGACGGAGTTTTGTACCGGCGGCGACCTCCACAATCTTCGCCAACGACAACCGGACAGTCGTTTCCATGAGGCTGCGGTCCGGTACGTATATTTATGCAAATGATTACATAAATATATATACACATACATAATAATTGAGTGCGGTAACTTTGAATAATATGGCTAACTCCGTGAGGAATGATGTGCATTTATGAGCGGGGTTTGAGTTGACTATTTGCCTAGGATTGTTGATGGGCATTTAGGCATGGGCTTCCAATGGATGGGTGCATCCATACATATGCTTTTTGATGCCTGCCGAGTGCATGCAAGTCATTGATGATGGGGATGCTGCATGCTGTGTGGTCCATATGGGGACACTCTCTCTACTCCCCTCCATGTCAAGTTCATAATCGATGGAATTATTCGGAAAAATGTAATCACTATTATTAAAAGACAAGTCGACCTTTTCATTTGGTCTGTAGAGTGGATGTGACAAGCCATCTTAGGAGGGCGTGAGCTATGCGAACCCAGCATTTCTCTCGCCAGAGGCACGCTGCCTCCGCTAACGCCGCTAGGCTACCTCCTTCGAGTTGACTTTATTTTGATAAAAAATGACAACTCAATTTTGATATCAAAGATAAGAATGTTGATAGGTAGTTTAATGTGCTTATTTTCTCTTTTTATTATTATTATTATTTTTAGACACATGAAAAATATGTTTTTTCTTTTCTCTCTCAAAATGCGAAAGGGCAATATTTAGGTGCTCGTAGTCAATAATACAACGAACGAATGAGGGAAAATTCTTAAGAACTTTGTGTCCCAAATAATCTCATGTATTGTGAATTCGATGAGATCACCAAAAGGCTTGATAAGTGATTATCACTTAAACTAATCAAGGAAAGTAATTAATTTAATGAGTAATGTTTTCTAGCTTATTAAATTTGATCAAACTTGCCTGACTTCATTGAAGTGTTTGTATGGATAAAAATTTGATTACTCGATCACTTTACTAGTTTAACAAATCAAGTAAGCACGTTAATGAATTTATAATAGAACAAATTTTAGGAAACTAGTTTGACTAAATAGCATTATTCTACTCTCTTTTTTTTTTTTTTTTTTTGTCTTTTTTCTTTCGAGAATGGCTCTACTCTAAATTAATATGTTATAAGTGTGATGAATTATCTTTAAACGAATCATAGGAAGGTAACCTAAACTAACGACAAATTATACTTTGCACCTTAAGTTTATGGTATAATTATATTTTATGTACGATATTTTTAAAAATTACAGAAAAACAATAATAATAACACTTGCAGGATGTAACCAAAAAAAAAAAAAAAAAAATTTCCCCGTTAATCAACCTTTACTAAAAATTATTTTTAGTTATAAAAGTGTTATCATAAATGATTTAGAGGGATCAAAATGCCCTTAAAGTGTAAAATTTTCCAAACATTTATCTTTCACCCTACTACCAACACTCTCTATTCTCCTCTTTTACCAGCGCCTCGAGCTGCACATCACCACATCCCATTGCGTGACCTCGCAACTGTAGCGCAACAGTTCCTTGTTTCAAGCCTTGTCTTTTTCTGGCCGTGATGACTCATGCACGTTCTAGCGTAATTGACGTTATACCGTTCTTTTTGTTTTTTCTTCTAATGCTATCAATAAATGTAACGTAATGATTATCTAATAACATTATTTATGTTTTGTAAAATGGACTCGCAGGTTTTATGCAGCGGAAATTGTGGCAGCTCTTGAGTATCTACACATGATGGGCATCATCTATCGCGATCTCAAGCCTGAAAATGTTCTTGTGAGATCGGACGGTCACATAATGCTGACTGACTTTGATCTGTCCTTGAAAGACGACAATTCAATATCAACGGCTCAGATTATTTCTGATGAAAATCACGGTCCGGCTTCACCCCCCTCAGGTTCCGCTGCTGATGCAGGCCGGGTGGCCACATCATCATCATCATCATCATGCATCCTGCCCAACTGCATTGCGCCGGCTGTCTCGTGCTTCCACCCGACACGCAGACACAAAAAGAAATCCAATCATCATCGTGGGACCCTCGAGATCGTGGCAGAACCGTTGGACGTCCGATCAATGTCATTTGTCGGGACCTACGAGTACTTGGCACCGGAGATTGCATCGGGCGAGGGACACGGCAGCGCAGTGGATTGGTGGACCTTGGGGATATTCATCTACGAGCTACTCTACGGAGTGACGCCGTTTAAAGGGTTGAATCACGAGTTGACCATGGCCAGCATTGTGGCTCGGGCGCTAGAATTCCCCAGGCACCCCTTGGTGCCCAGCCACGCCAGGGATTTGATCGCACACCTTCTGATCAAGGATCCCACAAGACGGTTGGGGTCCACAATGGGAGCGGCCGCAATCAAGCGCCATCCATTTTTTGACGGGGTCAATTGGGCGTTGTTGAGATCAAAATCTCCGCCGTACATACCCCGCCCACCCACCAATAATAATAATTACCAAAACTCCGCGGCATCAGATGGCACCGCATCAGTACAGTATTACTAAATATAAAATTAATGAATTATACACACCAGTATGACTTTTCCATCTAGTTCTTCTAAAGTCGAGATGGAGATGGAGATGGAGATGGAGATGGAGAGAATTGAAACATTTGCACTTGCCACCGATTTGAAATTCAACGATGACACCTATTTCCATTTGTTCAATCTTATACCCACCTACTGTTTTCTTTTTCTAACAAGTAGTGCCTGCCTTATATCTAGTGCAAAGTGCCATGCATTTAACTCTACACCGTAGAATGTAGAACGTCCCCACACTGTGGAATTTCGTACGCTTGTACATAAAATGTTGCTAGCTTTCATCCTTGCTACTCTTGAAAATTTATTATGAGAGTGATTAGATACCCATTAAGATAAACAATGTGCCGTTTTTGTTTTCCTTTTTAGCAGCTTACATCGGAAATATATTTTAAAAGAAAAAAAAAAAAAAAAACTACTGTTATGGCTATAAACGCATGGGAAAGATCATTTGCGATTAGCTATGATTTGAGTCAATCAAATTATTATTGCTTCTTTTTTTTTTTTTTTACCTCTAATCACAATGTTTAGTCATTAAATAATTTGAATTTTTAATTTTATGTATAAGATTCAAATAAAAATAGCAAAGAGGCGAGGCAGACGCAGGGAGTATCATTTATATTTCATCCTCTTATTTTATAATTAATTTTCATCCTCGTTTCCATTCTAACAAGAAGAAAAATTGTTATCTCTATTATCATTATCAACGAGGAAAAGAATTTAGAATTTTATCTCGTTTCTAATGGAATCGAGATACTTGCTTCCATTTTACTTTCTAATTTCGACGTTCCGGCAATTAATTCAAGTATAAAGAGATCGATTATTATCTTAAAGTCTAACTTGCTTTTTTTGCATTTATTTTTAAATATAACTATTACATAAAGGATAAAATTGTAATTTAACAATTTAAATTTATGCCAAGACTAAGTTCGCATTAGAGAATATAAATACTAATTTTATCTTCATCATCAATTAAAAGTTCAAAAATTAAGATAAAATGATTTCCAGTCAATTTCCTTTAAGCCCACCTTAATTGGGGCGACACGAGGCAAGTCTCCGTGGAAATGGGGACGATTGTCATCCCTAAATTCAAATCATAATTTTTACAGATCAAAAAATAAATAATAAAAAAAAATCTCCGCTTTTTTATTTTCTGGGTGTTTTGACTTCTCCAAACACGATTATTCTGATTAGAGCTACACTAAAAGTGGATGGAGAATTTCCGGCTCAACCTTAACATGGCATGACACTGTTTATTATGGGTCCTGCCAAGACAGGATATGACCCACCCACACCGAACCAACCTAGGCCGACCCGTGAGCCGTCCAGTCCATTCATCATAGTTTTATCATAGTTCCATCTCAATCTTCTTCTCCTTGTAAGCTCTTCTCCAATTTCCCGAATGCCCATGGACCGAAAATACAAATAATATATCCTGAATGCCTCAACCTGAGTCCTTACAGGTGAGTGGTCTCCATGCTTCCAAGCATTAATTCCTGGCCCCCAAGTAAAAAATCTCAGGGCAAGAAAAGCCGCAGTGACCTTCTACTTGAGGTTATGTAATTGGAGACCGAATTTTTACCAAGGCGAGACAAGGAAACAAAAACAAGGCAGAGCATGTTCATAACATACTAGTTGAGAAAACCATAGAGACGCATACGAGAAGTTATTGTTGGTTACATTCCATTCTATTGTAAGAGTAGAAAAATCCTCAGAAGCCACAATACAGCAGCAGTAATTTCAGCCAACCAAAACCATCAATGACCTATTCCCAGGACACTATTGGAGTCATCATTTTAAGCAGCAGCAACAGCCTCCGCAGGCTTAGTTTCACATTCAGCCGGTGCTTCTGCTTCCCAGAAAGTAGTCTTCGTCCCAGTCTTTGAAACAGTTTGAAGAACTGCCTCTGGCTGCACGTTCCCTTTCACGGTGACTTTTTGCTCCTTCAAATCAATGTCATATGATTCCACACCTGAAATGAAACAGGAGAATATCCAACATCGTTGCCCAAAAGCAATCTGCATTTTTGGCACTAAAAGGGCAAGCAAATTGCAGTAATGGAAATCTAGGTTTGCAATGACCTTTAGCCAACTATACGAATATATACACAGAGATGGATACACACGCGCACATGCACGCACACACAATATATGCAAGTAGTTTGCAGGCACATCCATGTATGTCAAGTGTGGTGTTCCTTCCTCTCCCTCCCCACCACCCCCCCACCTCCAACAAACCCCCACCCCTCTCCACACCAAAAGTCCTGGTTGCTCTTCAAATGATAAATATCCAATATGTACTTGACAGAATCATAGCAGAAGTAATAGAAATTAAATATTCCAATCTTCACAGTCAAAGACCAAAGAGCTACCTATGCCTGAAGATGCCAGATATAACTTACACAAACTCAACACTGCAAATCGAATGGGAAAGGGAAAAAATCAACTTGGTATAGAAAAATAAAAATATGCTTCAAATGAGATAAAGGCAACTCAGTAAGCTCGTGTCGAGTATTTGACCAGTGAAGGCGTGAGCAAATGCCGCCCAAAGAGAAAGTGACACAGCAGTGAAAATGAAGATGCTCAGTTTCAGATAATCAAGTAAACATAACAAAATGCTATATAGCCATCGTAGCCATGGCAATGAAAGTAAAAAAGAGATTAAATTGCAAAGAAGGATTACAATAAACCTTCCATTTTTCCCAAAACCCTTTTCACAGCCCCTACACAGCCTTCACATGACATCCCGACCTTGAGGACTACAGTCTGCAATCAAGAAACTTAACATCAGATTGAACACATAAAAGAAAGAACCAAAGAAAAAGGCAGCCAAAATTTTGGCTGCAAACACTGTAAAATTAATGAGAAGCACACTAGCCACAGAATGGCAGAAGGAAGCAAACTAAAGACAGCTTTAGAAAGGCAGTTAACATGTATGCCCCTCACTGATTGAAGCAGCTAAATTTCATGCACACTGTCTGTACATCAAGTTGCACAAATTGCATGGTATCACATAGCCACTCATTTGGATTTGAAGATACAAAAAGGAACAATATTACTTATAATCACTTTTTTGGCCAGAAGAGACCTCACAATGTTCAGTATTCCATTTTATAGCTTACATCCGATCTAATGTAAACATAGAAAAATATCGGTATGGGGGAATCATGTCAACAAGCTAAAAAATTGTGAATTTTATGATCCAGAATAAAAATAGAAAATTCCAAAACTACAAATTTAATGTCGGTTCAACCCATTGCCAAAATTCTTTCTCTATGCCCTAGCAAGTTTTACCTCCACAAAATGGCATTATGGTCCTTACGTTTTGCATACCTATATTGCATAGACTTGCACAAATTTAGTTAACGTAGAACCTGTCAGATTGTCATCCCGTAATCCCTGTAAAAGAATTAGATAGAATGTGCTTCAAACTGAAAAAACAGGTTCCCATTGCAAATTTCAGCACATGGAGCACCCCCTCAGCTCCTCCTATCAACTCTGGCGTAATCACTAATAATTTACTTTGATCCACACATTCTGTAGAGCATTTGGAGAGTCAAATAGGGACACAAACTTATATAATTGTGAAAAGATCAATTTGATGACCCACTCAATAAGTTTCTACAAATTCCACGACAGATGCGATCATTTGGAAACGTCTAACAAAAAGGGAAACGGTATCTTCTACTCCCATTTTTCTTCTAATAGGCTTGCTTTAAACAAAATGAAATCAAATCTGGTTTTTCAATTTCCAGGCCAGCCCATCAGGGCAAAACTTCTTCTCTTGAAACCACTTTGATGGCCTGCTTAAAAGATTAAAACTTTTTCAAGCTTCTTTCAAATCAGGTAAGTCCAATATCATCTGCATGGCATCGACGCCATGAATGAGTAAATATGCACAATTGACAGACACCCAATAATCACACCCATCAACAAAATCCAAAGATTATAATAATAGTAATAATAATAATAATAAAAGGGGCGTCCCAATGCACAAGACCATGACCCAATCGAGCGACCCCAACACAATATATTAAACATACCATTACAAAGCCTTGCCCTTGCAAAGATCACCACAACACCACCTTCAGAACAAACAAACAATGAAATAAAAAGAGCACTGCACAAGGAAAGGGTTCGAATATCTAATCCTACTGAAAAAAAAAAAAATATAACACAAAGAAAAGAATAAGTAGAGAACAGAACACAAAATGATTTTTGGGGGTCGTACCTGAGGCATGGCTATGGAAATGAGGAAAAGCTTAAAGTAAATCAAAAGATTTTTTCTTTCGGATTGTTGATCGAATTCAATATGCAAGCGATGCAAATGCAAGGACGATTGATGATGATGATGATGATTATTGTTATTATTATATACACCACACAGCTGGCTTTGGAGAAATCCCGTAACTTAGGCTTATTTATTTATTTTTTAGTATAAATTATTTATGATTTTATAATATATAAATTTATTTTATTATTTTTTATTTTTAATAAAATTTTTTTTATTATTAGAGATATAATATTATGATTAAATTATATTCTTAACTAAAAAAATTAAAATAAAAATTTTCTTAATTAATTTAATTAGCTAGCCTAATCGCCGTCCACCGACCAACAAAAAGCGAACTGTGTCAAACTCCTTTTTCCGTAGCTAGAGAAAATTTTTTGGAATATCCCTCTCTCTAATTCTCCACGGCCTCATAATATTCTTCGAGCTAAGTCGAGCAGACCATACAATTCCCCCTTTTTCATCAAACTACCACTTAATATGGCTGAAATCATAGAGAATCAGATTAATGGGTCATTAATTCAATTAGTAGGCCAATCATTGACCCGACCTAATCCATGCCTAGACTCAATTTAATTTTCTTTTAATGTCCTTACGTACACTAGAGAAATATGCATTTCACTTGCACGTTTAAAAAAGTTCTTACAGAATAACATTGCAGAAAAGAAGAATAATTGTCGATGAATAAAAAAAAAAAAAAAACCATCGATTATATTAAATATTAAAAATTTTAAAACCCAAACGGAGTGTCCCGAAAAGATGAATTAAAATAAAAAAGACCATGTTCATCTCATCCCACGACGCGCCTCTTCGAATAACAAACACTAATAATTAGTTGATTAAAAATAAAACAAAAAGCAGAACATCCTTAAAGGCATATTCTCTCCTACGTGCCCAATCTCGACCAGATCTACAGAACAGATTGCGAATCTTTGAGTCTTCCGACCACACAGATCTTCGAAAATCCCGGCCAGATCAATCGAAATTTTGTGGTTCACTTTCCACCACCAAGTTTTAAGTAACTCCGCTCGGTTCAATGTCCGGTCCAGTTCGCCAGTCCACAGAACAGCTAGAATTCTTTTTTTTTTTTTTTTTTTATCTTAAACAACTAGATTTTTACTTTTTCTATTCATTCTTTTCTTTTTTTTTTTTTTTTTTTCCTCATCGTATTAGCAGGATAAAAAATGACCACTCCGAACCTGCACTTACTGTTAAATTAGAAACACCCAAGAAAACTCTACAAGAAGGTCAAGAATGACTGACATCTGAAATGCAAGAAAGAAAACCGATGCAGAAGCAAGCAGGATAATATCGACTACGACAATATCAGATCACACTCCAAACCAAACCGGCGGGGTCAAGTGCAATAGAAAAGGAAAAACGAAAAGACAAACAAGCTGGATCGGGAAAAAACCAAATGCCAACCAGGTCGCGCACGAGTGAGTTTCACATTGTTCATAATCATGCGGCTCTTTTCACATGCTTGCTAGAATTGCATTAGGCTTACAGGACAGGCTTTAAATATCACGCACCAATTAAGCACATTTGTAATTGGCCCACAACCATTAATTGCTGCAACACAGGAAGGCACATACCGAAATATGCCTGGCCATGAAAAAGTGGGAAAGATCAACAATGAAAGTTGACCGGTTGCTGGACTTCATCGTCTAATTCTTGCTCCACGCCTGTCACCTGCATATGTAGAGGTTTAAAAGGAAAATAAGAACAGATATTAAAGAGAAGTTTTATGGATTGAATTCCAGTCACTATTTTACCCAGCAGATATAGCCAGTGTCCAACAAATAATGAGTCTTGCAATGCAACAAACAGATGGCAAGGTCAAGTAAAGCAAGCAACTTCAAAGGCCAAAAGACAATAACAAAAGTATCCCATCCAAACCCATATTATGCAAAGGCCTAGATGTACAAGGGAGTGCCCTAGTGGAAGGAAAACCCCTTAACAATGGAATTACATTTTGGTTTCTTGGACTTTGTGATTGCTCTGTTCAGGTTCAATAGTAAGGTGGACCATAGTACTAATAAAAAACCATGCCATGAAAATCAATCGTTATCTGCACTAAAAGAAAGGTACTTGATGCTTAGTACATCCATCTTAACGCAAACAAACAAAAAATTATGATTAAAACTTAAGAACATCGAGCATCCAACAAACTCTGCTCAAATTAAAACATGGACATGACCTGTTGTTACATGAGAAATGCTATTAGATGCTACCTAAGCTTGTGGGTTTGTTTGCAAGAATTCTGCACATAAAAAGCACCCTTCTTTTTATTTAGCCCATAACAAAAATAGTTAAGCGAAAAAATTTCCACACCTCGATGGCAGGATCTAAAACACTGAGCATGCACAGCGATATATTAATGCCATTGAATATCTGTTTCCCCATTGAAAATGAAAACATAGATGGCAGTGCATCTCCCTTATGCCATGTTTGAAACTTTAACATAAAAGCTACAAGATGACAATCTACAACTGTAACAATAGACATTCAAAAAATTAAACATGTTTAGCATTTGTTACCTCAGGCACATAATGCATCAGCATATTTTGAATTCCTGATTTCAGCGTAACAGATGAGCTTGGACAGCCACTACATGATCCTTGCATTTTCAATTTGACAATTCCTGTTTCTCTAAAGAAAGCAAACAAGCTCCAATATGAGACAAATAAGAAAATTGATCACAATTCTATGAATAACAAACAAATTAATCAAATGAGGGAAAACCCACTCATCAAATCCCCTATACTCAATATCTCCACCATCCTCTTGCACCGTTGGTCGTATACGGGTCTCCAGAAGTTCTTTAATCATTGCAACAGTTTCTGAGTCATCCTGAAGAGCGAACATTACAGTGTCATCTTGAAAGAATATGTGAAGCAGGACAGAATAAAAATAAGAGAAATAGATGAGAGAACTGATGAAGGGGAAGAAAATAGAAGAAGATAGCAGTAAATAGAGAAGACAGGCTCAACAAGGTGAAGAGAAATGCAGAATGACAGAAAAAATGCAATACGATAACTCAAGTCAACAACCAGTTTGTCAAATACCCACAATCCCAATTCATAGTTTTTCCTTTTAAACAAAAAAGATAACGAAGTAAGAAAATCTCAAGTAAGATAAACCTCTATGAGCAACTGGAAGTAAGCTCATAACATCTTGATTCAAGTCCACTAAGCCTTGGCATCACTATGGACAGTGAAGTTTGAGACCACAAGAATGGTGAGCTACTAATTCACCAAATCTGCCAACAGATTTGAATTTTTCCACCAGACTACTTCGAAAATTGACTCTGCATCTGACTATCTCTTTTCTTTTCCTTGCTTTCTCCTTTGTGAATGGTAGAAGAGTTGTCATGGGTCTAATCCAAGTATTTATTTAATGAAGTCCACCCAACCCCTTTACCAATGCAGTCAATGCCAAAGCACAATCTGTAGCAAACTGGATTCTTGGAGTTTGCCAACATATACTGCCTCAATAAAAGTTGAATGAAAGTGGAAGATAATAGCCTTGACCAATCTCCATGACTACAATCAGTTTTTTTTTTTCAGCCAACTAATCAAATAATAAAACAATTGCAATACCTCTTGAATAGCTGTATCTTTGGCCGGAGCTTGCGAGTCCAGGAACAATGGCTTTTCAGAGGAATAGAAATCCATAATTGCTGCAAATATTTGAGGCTTTAGAACATCCCAAGAAAACTCATCTGCCTTTGTCACAGTGACAAAATCTGATCCATAGAAAACTCGAACAATACCTGTACAAATGATGAAAAGAAACAAATCAAAATTACCAATTCAAGCTAATATTCTTCAAGAACTAGAAAAAACTAGAAAATTTTCTCTTGGCCTGTGAAAGCAGCAGACATCTCCTAGGCCACATACAAGCATAACAAACTAAATCAACCCGAAAAGGAATCCACGATAATAAATAAAAAAAAAAAGAAGGAAAGTTTGCAAAGCTTACCGTGAATGCCAAAAATAGCATAAGCCAATGGAGAATTCATAGCTGCCCGGACACTTGGGAAATCTGAACTCCCAGTTTCCATCACTGGCTTCCCAGGATAGAACATGAGTGATGATGGATTGGGCGTGGCATGAGTTTCAATGAACATAGTCCTTCTCTGGCCTGTGCAAGCCAACAACATATCAAAACCTCAACTTTGCAAGTATAACTGAGCGCCCATCAGAGTAACCAAGTTCTATTTCCCTACCTCCCAGATTAATCAAAATTTACAGTACCCCATCTTACTTAAACCACCAGACGAGAAAGATTTTACCTCTAACAGAAGTCAAAAGCACATAAAACAAGAAAGAAAGACATCGGCCTTTTTATTAAGATTCTCAACCAAATAACTCCTAAACGACAAAACTCAAAAACTAGTCCATAAGATAAAGAGAAAAAGGAAAAGAAAAGGAAAAAGAGAAATAAACCTGAGAAACAGGTAAAGTTATTCTGGAGGGCCAACGGCGACCTCAGGAACTTGAAATGAGAATGTGGTGCAGAGTTTCCGTCACGACCAAGAAGAGACGTCGGTGACGCCGCCGCCGCTGGAACGTGCAGAAATCGGCGAGGAATCGGAGGACAGTAAGCCCTAGCATTTGTGGCAGTAGTAGTAGTGGTTGTTGTTGTTGTTGTTGCAAATTCTCCATGCTTTTGGCGTGCCAGAGACCGCATCAGCAATCTCCCGAACCCAGAGACTTTCATTTTTCCTTTTCCTATTTTTAATTTGGGGGTTCTTCTTCTTCTTCTTCTTCTATTCGTAAATCAAAAACCGACCCACCGAACCTGAGTCTACAGTATAGATGATGAGATATTTTCGATGAAGATTATTGATCGTTATGGCTCGGACTGGCCCCACCGCCACACAGAGCCGACATAAAGAAGACAAGACCGAGAGAATCACAGAGAACCAGAGCCGGAGTCCCCAGAATTAGCATTTCTTCGATTTTTTGGTGCGTTTTCCATTTTCAGTCCGTATCGTTAAAATTTGACCCGATTCGTTCGTAAATATTAAACTCAAACTCGACTCGAATGTAATGTGATTCACAGGTAATCTGAGTTGAAAATGACTCAAACTCGAATCTGTTTAATCAACTCGAAATTTTTTTTTTTTTTTCAAAAAAATTTTTCTAAAATTGTGCTTTATATTGGAAAAAAAAATAAATTTATTATTTAATAATTCACATCTTTTTATTTATTATTTTGTTTGTATACGTGTACAAGAACATATACATCATACATATACAATATTTTATATATTACATAAACGTATATATTATTTACTTTATCTTTTATATATTTTTAATATTATATATATTGTAAAGTGGCAATATTTTGCTAAAAAAATAATAAAAAAAAAGATTTATTTTAAATTGCATCATCCATCCGGTTAGGAGAACAATTTTTTCCCAAAACCTCAGTGAATGATTGTAAATTATATATACTACATGGAAAGACAAATAGAACATCCTCTTTTGGGCTAGCCAGCGAAGTTAACATATTGATTATGAATATTTATTGACTGAGTCATTCAAAATAGCTAAAGGTCGGGTTTTGTTATAATGTTGATTATAGTCGTGTTTGATAATGCGTTTGTATCCACATTGGGGGAGGAAAAAGTTGTTTTGGGGTGATGTACCGTATAATCAATTTATAACTTTTTCCTATCATTTTGATTATAGAGATAAGATACATATGTCTTGCTCTTTGTCTCAAATCTTAGTTAATAATTAGTATTGTGCTGTAACTAAAACCAAGTGTAATGCATAAGTCAAAGACATCATAAAACAATGAGAAGTCCAACTCAACACACAAATACAACCTTAAGGTTGGTAACATTCAGCAAACTAATAAAATGTATGGCTTTCATTTCATTATGAAAATTTATTCTTTAATAGGTCAAGGAGTTTTGTGATTAACATGAGTATCTAGATGCTAATATCATGTGAAATTTGGTTTATTAAGAAGAGCTCTTGTAATATAACAGTAACATTGCAACTCTAAATTTTTTTTTTTTCGGTGTGTTGACTATGGAGAAGGTTTTTGTAAGGCATTAATGTCTCCCTTTTAAAGTTTGGATTGTAAATTGCCTTATGATACATACGTAATAACTAAGAGGGTTACTATTATTCACTTAAACATGAGATAGGTGCTCAATTCATTGCTGACATTTATTGAATTTATTAGAGTAACTTTTGTTTTGTTGCACACTTTACTGGTGGTTTATGGTAAGTATGAGAACCAGATTGATCCATAAATGCATGATGTTTAGTCATCAATTCTTAATTCTTAGTAAGTCCTTTTTTAACTTCTACTATATGCCACTAATGACCAAATTCAGAGTCATTCTCTTAAGAACTCTAAAGCTAATGAATTTCTTTTGTGAGTGAATCTCCTTTCCTTAACACAAAAGAATTTCTTGTTAGAAAATTTTCCTAAACCTAATAATGTTTTTTAGGTTGGAAATCTCCTCTGTTGTCACAGACATTTAAATTGAATAAATGTTTTTAGTAAAGAATCTCTTGTGCAATTGGAATTTTGTTGTCATAAGAGTCTCTACTGGGCTATGACATCTATTTAATTTGAGTTTTTTCATCTTTTTTGTATTCACAAAAGTATATAGTTATGTTTATTTTAAGTCTTTTTTTTACCTCTCTCGTGTCTGCTGTTGTCCCCCTTTTTTTTTGTTTTTCCTTTTTTTAGTTTTGATGATGTATAAGGCTATGTGACCATGTACTTCTTCCTTTACTTGGATGATTCCCTTTTCTTTGTAAATTGTGCAACTTTTTTTTTGTTTATGCACAAAATTTTATTTAGAAATGCACTATTTTCTATATCTTTTATTATTGATTTTTAAAACTCATAAACATTTAGTGTTTTGAAATATTTCATTGTTATTTCCTCTACTCAGTGTAGGATGCAAGTATTGCATTAGGATTAAAAATTTGATCTTTTGTTTTAGATTTTGTTGGATTTTTGCACTGGTCATTGAACGACACAACTGTATTTTGGTAAGTGCTCATGGCTGCATTAATTTTTGGAAAGGCTTTTCCCATGTTCAACCAAAACCCCACAACAGATCAAACCCCTTTACATCCTAAACCTCCTACCCTAAGTTTAGCCACTATTGTGACACTGTGCAAAGTAAGTTGAAACCATAAAAATGTGAAGGGGACATACTTCACCTATACGCTTATATGGTGCTGAATGAAAGTAGTATTTTTGGTTGGTAGTTAGATGGGTAGGGTTTAGTCATGGACATCATCACTACGAGTAGCCTCAGTATTTCCCTCAAAGCATATTTTGGAGACTTCATCTTTCATCCCAAATTTCCAATAAATATTTAAATTTAGAATGTTCGAGGTATTGGTAAAAGGAGACTTGCCTAAACCTTTAGAGATTTTATTTTTCAACATAAACCGAGAATGGTAACAATCAATGCGCGTGGAATTAAGGATGAGCTACAAAAGTTACGGAGTAATTGAATTTTAACGATGTTTGTAGAGTTGACCCTTTTAGTTTTTCAGGTGGTGTCTGGTTATTATGGAACAAACAAGTTTATATCTAGATACTTCATTAATCAACATAGGTTATTCATGTTGTAGTTTTGGATTATCATAAGCCCTCTTGGATACTCTCCTATGTTTATGCTCACCAAAATGACTCCATTAGAGACAATTTGTGAAAAGGTTTTAAAAGAGTAGTTGATACTATGCCCATTGCACGGGCTTTGGGATTGGAGACTTCAATGATATTTTCAATTTTTTCGAGAATTTCCCCGGGGGGGGGGGAATCATTTAAAATTTCTTACTGTTGTTGGATTTTTAGAGACTATATTAAAGCCTATCAGTTGATTGATCTTGGATTTTTAGGACTAACGTATGCACGGTGGGCGTAGGGCCTCGGGTGGTTTATGAGAGGATTGATCGTACCCTACTTTTGAAGTCTTGGCAGTTGAAATTCCCACAGGTTAAGCTTCAATTATCTTCCTTTAATCAACTCAAACCATTTCCTTGCCTTGTCCAACTGCACGATCATTCAAAGTATAATATTGGCAAGCTGCTTTTTTGCTTTAAAGCTATATGGATGAGGCACAAGGATTTTGATAATCTCGTGTAAACCTATTGGTAGCATGATTTTATTTTAGTGTTAATTACCATCTCATTGGTGTAGAGAGTTACATCAAAATGGAATAAAAATAATTTTGGTAATCTATTTTACAAGAAAACAAAGCTTCTTAATTGATTGACGGGGATTTAACAATGTTTATTGACACATGACGCTTTAGGAGCAAGATAACTTAAAGTCAAATCAATCTCCTAGTACAATGACATACTAGATTAGTAAGAGGTGTTTTAGTTTCAAAAAGAATGGAGTGGAACACTAAAATTTTCCATTTCTCTATTACACAACAAGGGCGTTGCAACTACAACAATAATGACTGAGGATGATGGCGAGGGACTATTATGTGAATTTAATTTCTAGGTCATTAGACCACAACAGTGTTTGCCTATTATGTTCTTGGCCTGATGTGAAACCATAGTTGGTGAAACATTTGAAAACTCTTCTGAATGTGGAGTAGATTCACAATGCTCTTAATAAGTCCATAGATGTTGATAAGGTGTCATGACCTAATGGTTTTCGAGCTACGTTTTTCCTATCTTACTAGCATATTATTAGTAATTCTATTGCCCATTTGGTGAGAAAGTATTTTCTTACAGCGTGGCTTTTTGATGGAATTAATGAAACTATGTTGGTTCTCGTACCAAAGGTGGAACTCCCATGAAAGAAAAAAGAATCAATTCAGACCTATCTCTCTCCACATCGTGGTCTGCAAAATTGTTGCCAAGTTAAATTTGAAGCACCTTTGACTATTTATGTAATTTATTCTCTTATTAGCAGTCTTCTCCAAACTAGTTTTATTCTTTGTAGGTCAACACATGATAGCATAATAGTTCTTCAAGATGCAAAAAGAAAAAAAAAAAAGCTACATTTAAAGGATAAGGCATGATAAATTGGTTTTTATAGCCTTGAAAATTGACTTTAAAAGGACCTATGATAAAGTGAATTGAGATTTTATGAGAAAGACACTTAATCCACATCATCTTTTGTCAAGTTTTGTTGCTATGTTCATGGATTGCGTCTTCTTAGTTCAAACGTTCATTCTTTGGAATAATGAGCGAATGAGACTTTTGTCATCACAAGGTGGTCTATGGCATGATGATCTTATGTCTCTGTATTTATTAATCCTTTGTGTTGGAAAGATTATTGCAGTTTGGCTGACCCTGGATGCAAAGAAGTGAAAGGCTCTACAAATTTCATGATAAGGCTCTCTCTTATTTCACATTTGTTTTTATTTGTTGAATTTTTCTTTCTTTCTTTTCTTTAGTGTTGCTAACTCATTGATGACAAAGACTACAAAAGGATACTTTTTACCTGTTTTACTCGATTTCTGGTCAAAAAAAAAAATCATGATAAATTGAAGTTGGTTGTGCCTACGAATGTCTCTCAAATTACCATTAGATCTATAGGTTGAATACTTGGAGTTCTTTATGGTTTAAGATTTAGGTAGGCACTCGGGAGTTCATTGAAACATTCCTTCCAAGTTATTTATGGGATGAGATTAGTAAATGCAACTAAGGGTTTCTACGGTATGATGTTGAAGATTAACATAAAATTTGTCTGGTTGAGCAGAGTGAGGTATGTAAGCAAAGATAGGGAAGTCTAGGCCTTCCAATTTCCTGGGATATGAATTTGGACTTGTTATCCCAGCTTGGGTGGGAAATTCTTAAATGATGCGGATAAATTCTAGGTTTAGGTATTGTGTCAATTCCTTCGAGCACCAAAAGGAGTGGGACGTTCCCTTATTTGGTCTGTTGTTCTTAAGGGTTGTTGACGAGGTCTAAGCTGGATATATAATTTTGATCTTAAATTAGTTTGATTATCCTTACTTAACTTCAATTCTATTTAGATTTTACAGACTTTTACTTTATTTTGTAGGAAAGGATATAAATGAATATTTAGGGCCAATTTGAGTTATAAACACGAAGAACTATTAACGAAGGTGTGAAATAATAATAATAAGAAAATCAAGATGATCGACTCCTTTTAAATTTGGAGATTTTCTTTAAGAGGAATCTTATCCCAATCAAGAAACCAGAGATAATTAGAATTCAGTCTCATTACTCATTGAGTGTTGTTTAGCATCTTGGAGTGTGCAAAGGCCTCAAATGTCAGCAGAACACCAATCTCACTCCCTCCCTCAACCTTGACTTGGGCCTTGGGCTGTGCCATCAATGCCTGCTGGAATTGGTTATGGTCACCCAGACACAATGGTACCACCATTTAATCCCACCCATCTTGGCACCCATTCTACATCTGCCATATATCTGTATTCCTCACGGTATCCGTCTCAGAGGTCAGGAATTCCTTTCGTTCATTCTCATGACTACGTTCAACCTTTTTCACAGGTATGGCATGGCTTTCCTCCTGTTGCATCAATGAAATGTCCTAGGTAATCTTTTTGTCTCCCGATAAACAGCTGTTTGTTGTAACTAGGCTGGGAGGAATTTTCTTGGTGTGCTTTGCTCTAGTTTGATGAGTTCATTCGCGTAGAAATGGGTTATTTTTTGTTCTTTGAGGTGGCACGGTAGAAAATTCATACATGTATGCTTTTATGCAGGAATATTTACTCATGAAATTGCTTGCCACGGGATGATCAGGCAACAAAATGACTGATATCTCCCTCTTGAAAAAAAAAATAGATCAAAAGAAAAAAACAAACAAAGGAAAATGTCGTCATTATTTTATCATTCTATTCATTGTCCTTATTGTGTTTTTGTGGTCTCTTCAACAACCTGATGCGAAGCTTGGTTTAGCCCGGCCCTGGTGAGGGGCTTGGGTCATGCCTGCACCCGGCCATCTGGGTCTTGAAAATGAGATATTTACAGGCCAATACAATACAACTGTACATTGTATCTCAACTGCAGGAGTGCAGGCATAAAGAACTGAGGGTGGACTGAAGTGGGAAAGACAATGACCATCCACATTGACCCATTTCTCCAATCTCAGTTTTCACTGGAGCTTCTTTAGTATATGTGATGGAGAAGCTTGAGGGCACGGAAGATCAATAATGTGAATGACTGAGCTCTGGATTGCCACTGATGATAATGAAGAATTAAAACCAGAAATGATTTGTCAGAACTGGGATGCATGTACTGAATCTCTATTAAGGTATATACCCCATTTGTTTTCCTTTCACTTTTTGTTCATTTCACTTGACCTTTTTCTGTTCTACGTATGGTTTTTTGTTCTGATCTATGTATAAATTGTATCTCTGCATTCTTTCTTCATGCAGCTTGTTACCATTCACCATAAAGAGCCAAGAAGGATTGGGTGCGATGGATTTCAGAGCTGGCATTTTCCTGTGTTTGGCTTGGTTGTGCAAACCACTTGATGACAATCTCTGCACGCATTGTGCTTTAACAGGGGCTACTTTTGTCAGGTTTGTTGGAGATTATCTGGCTGCATAATATAAATATTTGATTCATCCTCCATGATATAGCATTCCCTTTCATTTTCTGCTTCCATTTACAGTTGTGATTGATTGATGGGTTACAATTTTTCAGCATTTATGGAAGCTTTTATCTTTTTCAGTTTTTTTGTGGTGGTTCCAACGGGCCTGGATTATGCAGGGTTTCTGCGCTTTCTTCCTCTTGAGGAAAATGATTTCGATGTGGCCAATCGGGATGGAAGAGAGACTTGGAGAGAAACGAAGAGAAAACGACGTGCATCATATATGTCAATATATATATATATTTTTTTCTTTTGGGAACTAGTTTGCACGATAAAATGTATGGGGGCTAGGGGGCCTTATATATTGACATATATGATAACTAAAGTACTCAAGAAATTCCTGCACAAAAGGCTAACAAGCTTAACAGAGTTTTGTACACTACACGTCGATGTTATCTTGGTTTTTGGTTTTTTGTTAAAACTTCTGTATTAATTTTTGTTTCCATGATCTTTAATCTGATTAATGCAATTAAAAACAAAGATAAAAAAAAGGAAGCAGTTGCAATGTCCTTATCGTTGTTGTTTAAAATGCATCTTTTTCTGTATTTGCATCTGTTTCTAGATTCATGCCTTGGGGCCATACATTCTGTTGGTAAATCATCTAATCTCATCTGCATCCTCCCTTTTTTTTTTTTTTTATTCTTAGAACAAGCTGTGCTTTTCAACCCCGCATTCAATTATTTTGAAAATTTGGATTGGAAAACCATCTTTTCCACTCTTTCATAGTCTTTTACATCGTCACGGGTCATATTTCCTGTTGGTAGTTCATCCAATCTCATCTGTATTTTCAATTCAATCCCACTATTTCCAATGCAATTATTATAAAAAATTGGACTGCAACACCATCGCTCTCACTCTTTCCAAGTTGGTGGACCCAGAAATATATGCTACTAGTCCTTCCTTAGGTGCGCGTGTGATGAATTTCCAAGCTATAAGTAAGTGGTGGCCAAAGTAGGGCAAGTTTGCAGGGGGCTGCTTATCAAGTGAGCATAAAGTTTCAGTTTGCAGCAATCATATTGTCTTGAGCCGCCGTAATCTTAATTTTCATTTTTGTGTTGTTTTTGGCTACAGGAATGGTGGGGGTCAAGGTGAGGGAGATTATAGTGGTGTTGGTGATTGGTTTGTTAGGATGGGCGTACAAGGCAGTTCAACCTCTGCCACCCAAAATTTGCGGTGCCGATGGCGGCCCACCGGTTACAGCACCTAGAGTAAAGCTGCGAGATGGGAGGCACTTGGCGCACATGGAACATGGAGTTCCGAAGGAAACTGCCAGATTCAAGATCATTTTTGTCCATGGCTTTTTATCCACCAGGCACCAAGCCATGAGCTTCATAGACATGCCCCCGGTTGGTACTTCTTTCATGGATCATATGTATCTCAATCCCAGATTACATGTTCATGCTTGTTTAATTTTGAATAAATGTTTCATTTCGTTTCAGGAAGTTATTGAGGAGCTAGGAGTGTATTTAGTGTCTTTTGATCGGCCGGGTTATGGGGAAAGCGATGCTGATCCAAAGCGAACTCCCAAGAGCTTGGCCTTGGATATCGAAGAGCTGGCTGATCATTTGGGGCTTGGATCCAAATTTTATGTGATTGGCTTCTCTATGGGAGGCCAGGCCGTTTGGGGTTGCCTCAAGTATATACCACATAGGTAAAGACTAACCCAATTTTGTACTACTTGCCATTCCAAATCTCCAACTCAAATCCTTCCTGACTTGAGGTGGAAGCTATGTAGTGATTTGGGTGTCTGTTACTATTGCAGGTTAGCAGGAGCGACATTAATTGCTCCGGTAATCAACTACTGGTGGCCTGGCTTTCCTGCCGACCTATCTGCCCAAGGCTACTACTGGCAGCTGCCGCAAGACCAGTGGGCAGTGCGTGTCGCTCATTATGCTCCCTGGCTCACCTACTGGTGGAACACTCAGAAGTGGTTCCCTGCCTCCAGCGTAATAGGCCATAGGATTGAAATTTTCTCCTCCAGGGATTTAGAAATCCTTTCCAAGCTTGCTGCGAGAGGTGGATCATCAATGGTACTTCTTCAATTTTTCATATTGTTAATGTCTCTATTGGTTCATGAATTTTGAGGTAACAAATCATGAATAATGAATAGTGATACTGACAAACTAGAACTGCAAAGAGTCTTTTTTTTTTTAATGCTATTTGGATCTGTATCCCAAGAGGATGATTCGGTAGTTTTCCTGTCTTGTTCTCTGCAGGAACAGGCCACACAGCAAGGAGAATTCGAATCCTTACACCGCGACATGATAGTTGGATTTGGAAGATGGGAATTCGATCCTATGCATCTGGAAAATCCTTTTCATAACAATGAAAGCTCAGTTCATCTGTGGCATGGTGATGATGACAGAATAGTTCCTGTCAGCTTGCAGCGCTTTATAAGTAAGAGACTTCCGTGGATTCATTACCATGAGGAGCCTGCTGCTGGGCACTTGTTGATTCATTCACCTGGGATGAGCGAAACTATTTTAAAAACTCTTTTACTTGGCCAGAAGTAGATCTCTCTCTCGCTCAGATTTCTGTTCTTCCTCAATCGTTGAGCTAGGAAGGCCGGTGGTGGGCTCGGTGGGGTTGCTGCACAGGTCAATCTTTACTACATCTAGGACTAATTTGCATTGAAAATAAAAAAGAAGTCTTCGATTTTTGTTGAGAGCTTTAATCTTGTGGGACCGTCTTAATTAATATAAGAAAAAGCCTTGCCGAAAATTTTCGATCAAAATCCTCCCGCGCAATATCTATAGTAACTCACGATTTCAACGTCATCTTTATGAATAAAAGAAAATTACCTCGTAGTTGTTGGGACGGATCAGTTTTCAACGTTTCCGGCAACTCCAACTTCAAGGTGGCACAGAAGAGAGATTAAAAAGACCAATATTTTAATACCCTCTTTGTCATTATTTTATAATTTTAATACTGTAAATTTCATTTTAAATACGAAAATTATATGGCTGATACGTTGACTTTTTGAACATTTTTAAAATTTCAGTTACTCTAAAATAGAAGTTATTAAATAATTAAATTTTTTATTGATATAAAATATGTATATCATAGCAAAATATATTTATTAGCACATATTTTGCAATAACAAAAAATTAAATTTATTCTTAATTGTCATTTTACTTGACTTGTAATAGTTAGCTAATTTTACCAAATATTTATAACGCCTTGAAAAATAATATTGCTATACGATGAGGAGTTTATTAAGAAAAATACAACGCCTATGGTTGGGTTGATGCATAGCTTTACGGGCTGAGGGTCCAAGTAGGGTCCCCTATAAGGACACATAACTAAGAATTGAAGTGAAACTCCAACAATAATATCCTGATAGTTAAGTCAATAAAAGTATAAAAAAAATTCTCACATAAGGGATTTAGAATTCATTACCTTATTCAAATAACATGGATCTAAGAGAGCAAATCCCTAATCATTGGAGGCCCAGGGGACACGCCACAGGCTCAGTTAAGGAACTCCTAAGTTTGGGTCCAAGGAGACCCAAAATGAGCACCAGGCCTCTTTATCACTTGCCCAACATTTAAGAAGCATCAAGTGTTGGTATGTGGACTGTATGTGAACGGTTTTGATTTTTGAATTTTTAGACAATCATGCTTTTGGATGTCATATTGTTTGTGACAACCTTTGTTCATTAATGGTCATTTCGAGGGGTGTGTTGGCTCCTTTAAATTGGTATTTGGTAGCTCCTGTAGGTAGGAGTGTACACAAAACTGTTGAATTCGCCTGAATTGCCCAACCTGACCAAAATCAAACCAAAACTACAAAAACTCCTGCAAACAAATTGGTTATGATTTATAATTTAAGCAAATTGCACTAAATTGTTGGTTCCTGCTTTGAAAATCCAAAAACCACCTAAACTGAATCAATACTAAGCCCAAAATTATATTTTATAAAGACATATACCACATAAAAAAAAAAAAAAAAAAAGAAGCCCAACCAACCTTGTTTATTAGGATAACAGCATGTTTCCAATTCCTTCATCTTCAATTCCTTAAGCACTTTTGTTACTTATAAGAATACTTAATAGTGTCATTACAAGTTCATTAAATTGTTGATGAGTAATAACCTGTTTGGAGATTGTTGCCATCTTGAATCAACTAAAGAAGTGGACTTTATAGCTAAATTAGTAGCTTTGCAATTATCAATAAGCATATGATTAGTACTACTTGTTTTATGTTACTAGGTTGCTTTAATTGATAACTTTATATCATGGTTCTAATTATTTTTAATCCTTTTATCTAATATATTGTTTCACTAATTGTAAATTTAAGATCTTAATTCATTGAGTCGATGTCAAAGGCATCTAACCATCTAACATTTAATTTTATTTTTTCCATTAACATAATTCACTCTATCAAATTGATCAAATTAACTTACAATTGCTAATGATAGCTTAATTGGTTTCACCCTTACATTGGTTTGATTGTGGTTTTAAGAGTTTCAAACTATCACTAATGATTTGGTTTAAATGTATGTGTTAAACCAACCCAAATTGACTCATGTATACCCTAACTTGTTGGTGACACTTGCCTTTTGTCTTCTTTCACAATTCTTAGTTGATCCTTATATAGTGCATATGAAATAAGCCATGCTTAGTTGTCTTGTTACACATCTTTATGATAGTAAAGAGTGTGACATAAAGTGGATATATTGGTGATGTGTTGAATGCTACATGTGAGATATGAGGTACATCTTCCTTTTAAATAAAAGAGAGCATTTTAGGCTCATTTAAGCTACATGACCCTATCTCTTAAAATTTTTTAGGGAAAGGCATTTGCCTACCCCTTCCTTCAGCCATTCTAGAGTTCCTAGGGTATTATGAGTTGCCCTTAAGTCAAATTACTCCCAACAAATGGTGTTTGTTTCATAAGGCAATTATAATAGCAGTGTGGGCTAGCCTATGTTCTACTAGCCAAACTTTAGTTAACATGTTAATGATCTTTATTATTGCTTTTGGCAACTAGCATTTGTACAAAGCTACTCCCTTGGTTCATGCTTTGATCGACAAGGATTTCACCTTTTTTTTAACTTGTCTAAGCAACTATGGAAATATTTTGAGATGAATGAGACCATTAGAAACATTATGATACTTAACTTTACAAGGTTGATAGCTTTATATAGGGATGATGCCCATACTATTGTAATTCAAGTTAGGATGGGAAAATGGTCTACTGAGGCAGAGGAGACATTAACATATGATGTTGCTTTTCTCAAAAAAGGGAAAAAGAAGGAGCCCATGACTATGAGTTCCTTAAGCAATGATAAAAATCATGATTCCTTATTGTTGCAACTACAATCCTTCTCCTTCCTATGCTTTCTTACAATATGAGAACTATTTACAAAGGGTAGGAAGTATTAGTTATGACATGCTAAGGGTTTGTCGATGAGCTACATTAAGGTGGGTTCTTCTTTTGCCTTAAATGATCTTCTTATGGTTATACCTTTATCTTTCATGCTTAGCCTTTAAGATCCTTCTATTAATGACACAAAGATAACCTCTTTTTCTTATATGATTAACCATAATAATATGTTAACCATCCTTTTAGGGTGGTGTGCCTATTAAAACTTTTGTAATAGGCTCCCAAGTTCCTTAATTCCCCCATTTGTTATCTTAAACAACATTGCTTACATCTCAACAATAGACTAGCCATTATTCCCTTTGTACAAATTCCCATATACAGGGAGTTTAGCGTTAATCCCATTTGTTTAATTTGTATGATGAGTTAATAATGTGTAACCCTAAAGCCTTACTATTGCTATAAGACTAATAAAGGTTTGTTAAGGCTTACAGAAGATCTCAGACATGTCTAAGGTCCATTTCACCAAGGCACACTTGAATTTGAAAAAGTTCAATATACAGGTGAAATCCTTATCTTAGAATATAAAGTGGGCTCATTCTTTGTACAACTTTTACAATTTATTAGAAGAGGCTCATGCCATAACACAGAAAGTTTAGGAGGTGACAAAATAAGTGCATGGTTAGTTGTAAAAGTCCAAGATTTAGCACAATTAGTTAGAATAAGAGTTGAAGTCTCTCCATGATAGGTTTGTTGGTGGGCTTGCTTTACACGATGAGTAAGATTTGACCTTAGCTTCTTTAAGGGTGGCCAATATGAAGCTTTAGGTGAAGTTGGATTTTACCATCTACTAGGTAAAGGAGTTATGCCATAAGGTAAGTTAGGGGTCATTAATGCTAAATCTCTTTGAGGTAACCTTTCTTACCACATTAATGCCTTGAAAGATAGAATTAGAGAGCTATAAGCTTAAGAACATCTTGCCACAAAAAGCATACTTGAGATTTATTTGGAGTTAAGGCTCAAGTGAACAAGGATATCAAGAAAAATTGAATCCCCTTATAATTGACAAGAATGCAATAATATGCACCAAGAAGTTTACTGTAACTCATGGACTTATAAAGAAAAAGTTCCTCAAGGCAAACTTATTCTTCTTAAACTCTTTCAATTTTTTTGCCATAGGTCATTGATTTTTTTTTTTTCATTTTCTACTTATAATTGCTATTTCTTTTTAATTAATAAATGATATTATAACCTATGTATTTTATGGTGAATAAGTGTTTAAGTCTTTATTCTTTGACCCTATCTTTTTAAGCATTGCATGTACCCTTTATAACTTTCAACCTCATAAATTTTAGGTGGTTTTGATTATTTATAATTTAGGTATTTTTGCAATTCAAAATGAATTACCATTCAATATTTAATACTCTTGGTAAAATGGGTTAAACGTGCTTTTGATGGGGTGTATGCTCAATTATCATTGATGGTTGCCCTTTGATGTGACATTCTATGATTAATCCATGCTAAACATAAAAAGGGTTCTTTAAGGCCTTTTGTCTTATTTTATTTTCTTTGACATAGTTTTTTAGAGATTTATTTCTTTCTCCTTAAGTATCTTTTAACAATCATGATGTGTGGTTTAGTTACTTCTTATTCTAGTTCTCAACATGGGTTAGTTCTTTTGATAACCTCTTCCTCTAAAAATTGTCATTTAGCTTATAAAGAATCTTTTGTAGTGGTGCCTTAAAACCATCTTACATTGTCTTATACAAATATCCCCTTCAACCTCTAAGTTTGTATCTCAGTTGATATGGTAGGAATTTCATTTATCCAATTAATAAGGCATTCTTTAAGCCAAATTTTGGCATAAGCTTTTAATTTTAAATTGTTATGAGTTGGTAGTGCCTCTTCTTGCAAAGAAGGCATATTCCTTTTTAGATGGATACATCACTTTCTTTATTAAGTAGTTTCATGTTAGTTTGCAGTTAATGTATCATTCATTATAAAGGTTTTAGTTTTTAATGAAATTTATTTGACCAAACTTACCTTAACAATTGGTAGAGACAAATAAAGTTGTTAGGACTCATCATATGACATTAAAGCAACTGAGCACTTTTGAGTTGATTTAAAAGTGATGAAGTGAAAAAGGTCCACTTACCAAGTTTTAAGTGGAAATTCTTTCTTTTTCTTGACTTTGTGACTCTAATCACTTTCCATCAAAGTGGAGTCTTTCAAGGTACTTAGTAGAGTGTTTGATATTAGACACTCAAAATGACATTAATTTACTTAATTATCTATTAAGGTTAATTTATACCCTCAGAATACTTAAAGATAGGATGTAAGGTAACTTTATTAACTTGGAAATGGATAATAGGAAGGTGTCTTGTTACCCAATTAAGCTACCATACTTTACAGAATCATGAGATATAATTTAATTTAGGGGAAGGGAGTTAAAATATAGCCTTATTCAACTTAAAAGAATTTAAAGGATGGTTATTGATGTAATATTAGCCACATTGTCCCTTAACTTGAAGGAGATGATGGGTGGTTAAGGAGTGAGCATTGGTGTTATTGAGGAGTGTCGAAGGTAAATTCCCCTGTATGGATTTTTACTGGCGGTATTGTTGCAAGAGGTATTACTTTATCCCTTCATTTGTAATGTTACTTATGCTCATCTTTTTTAGCCATCTCTCTAAAATTATATTATGAGAGAAATGCAAGTTTATTACTATAGTTTAAGAATTACAATTGAAATTTATGAAGGTAAGCCTATCAAAATTGGTAGTTCAATGACTCTTTTTAGAATGATAGATTTTCTAATGAACTTGTAGAGGGAGTGACTCACTAATTGCAGGTCTTACTTTGTGAGTCTCATTTTAAAGAAATTATTAGAAAACAAGATGTCAACTAGGATATCAATGTCCACAAGTATCTTCTTTGTTGTTAAACACTTGAATATGGCCAAAATGATTAGGGAATCATCAGAAGGGTGCTTAACCTATCCATGAAGGTGACGAAAGTTGTCCCCTTATCATAAGGATGTTTAACTTTCACATTAAGGATTCTTTACACATAGACTTTCTTGTTGCCACACTACCTCCTTCCTCTAAAAGACCCTTAACAGTCACGTGGATGATCCCTTACATGGGTTTGAGGTCCTAGCTAAGGCTTGCTCCTTGCTCCTCATTCACATATATGGGGAGATCTTCATGTTTAGGTTGTTAAGTTCTAATTAGCTTGGCAATTATTGGTTATACATCTATTTTCATAGTAATGCACTTTATTATGAACATATTATCTCTCGTGTCCCTCCTTGATTAGCTTTTATATCTTGTCTCTAAACTTCTAACATTCCTCTATCGTGTGTCCATGATGTTTATGGTACATATAATACCTTATTAAGTCACATGCACATGACACTAACTTCATTTTAATAAGTAGTCTTAGCAATCTTTGCTTTTACACATCTACTATGATCTTGGCATGCAGGGTTGTTAGGGAAGTATGGTTATTATAACTAGGGGCATTAGGGCCAATGCTTTACTATCTTCATCGAGGTTAAGGGCTCATCTTCTACTCTTTTTGCTTGTTGTTTTGCTTTTGACTTATTAAGGCAAGTTCTTTTTACAATTATCTATTCCTTAGTTTTAGTCTTGGAATTCCTACTTCTATGTTAATAAACCTTTTTGTTTGATTCATCATATCAACAAAGCTTATAAGGGTTCTCTTGTCCAAGGATTATGAAGAAAGGAAATGTCAACAAAGTTACTCAAGAATATGACAAATGTTATATTTGAGTTCAAATTTTCAACATTGAGTATTTCCATGTCGAACTAATTTATAAATTTATACAATGATTCATATTTGCCTTGTTAGATTGGGATAAGGGTTGTAGAAGTCATTTTTCATAATCTATTGGTGATGAACCATGTAATAAAGAGACTTCTTAATTGGTTAAAGCTTATGATCGACTATGAAGGGAGTTCCAATACCACTATTGGGTGACATCCTTTAATGTAGTGTGAATGTTTTACATATAGTGACATTTAAGGCAAAGTGGGGGGATATTAATATCTAGAACATATTCCAATGGTTGTTGGGATCTTTGGTACCATTATAACTATTAAGGTTTAAAAGCTTACATTTCTTTAGGACTTGTATCTCTTGAGAGAGGAAAGAAGCCCCACCCCCTTCCTCTTTTATACTTGTGCCAAGGGATATTATGCTCTTAGAGTTGTCATCTCCTCTTACATCTACTTTAGCTAAGCTATCAATAGATTTTTGTTGCATGTGAGAAGTTTTTTTATTAGATGTTGATGGTCTTAATGTTGCAAGTTGATGATCCAATGGAGGACTAGGGAGTGGCTCCTCTCTTGAGTCCTATCACTTGTTGAAGCTATAAGAGATGTTGGGCAGCAAATATCATCTTTTAGAAATACTAATCTTCACTAATTCTCTCCTTTTAAAGGTTTTCTTTATCATTTTTGATAATTTATGGGTAGTTTAGAGCTTTATTTGATCTAAGAATGTTACAAAATTCTTATTATAAGGGTTAAGGTATTTGAAGGTGTCACTTGATATTTCAATGAATAGGATGGCTCGTATTGTCTTTATTGTGTTAGAAGGAGCTATCGTAGGGGTAAGGTGTGTTTATGTTGTTAGGAACATCGTCAGTATAACAGTTAAGGGGTTTACATGACTAGTTAGCAAGTCAACATAGTTTGAGGTGGTAGTGACTAGTCCAGAGGTCATGGATATGGTTTATACCCTGGATGGTCTTCTTGAGTCAACAAAAAGATAAATTCCATGGGAGTTTAAACACTAGTAAGGCTGGTGGATGTTGCAAGTTTGCTTGCAAAAATTCTATTCAAGGACTATTAAGAATTCTTTTATTCTATTGAATTCAAGTGAGTTTTTTCTTAAGAAAAAAATAAGTTTGGAAAGAAACATGTCTTAATATTCCTATAGACAATGTTAATTAATGAGGAATTCACCAAGGAAGGCACAAGATAAGGACTTGTGTGGTTAAGTCAGTATAGAACTCTAAGGAATAAAAGTTTAAGTAGAGTCTTGCACAAGAACACTTAACTAAAGGTAGAAGTGGGATTTGGGTTTTACCATTCTAATGATCAAGTCAGTACATGCACTAGAAATTCTCAAATAAATAGAATGTCTAAAATAATTACCTTGTCCAAGTGGGGGCTTAGTCTATTTATACATGTTAAGGGTCTATATTAAGTGAGTTTTAATGGTAATATAATAAGTAAGGTATAAGATATAGACTTTGAGTCTAATAACATAGATTTAAGGGGAGAAGTACCCAATCATTTGAGACTCAAGGGGTTTATTATGAGCCTAATTAAAGAACTCTTGGATTTGGGCCAAGGAGGCCTAAAATTGACTTTGAACTTCCTCATCTCTATATTTGGTGTAAAAATATAAGATGAATTGATGAAAAACTTTTAGGTTTTTATAACTAAAATTGTTTTAGTGTAATTATCATTAAAATTATATAAGGATATTTGATATCATATAACAAATAATATCAATAAGATTATCAAATTTGTAATCCACCTACAACAATTAAAATCATTTGCAATACATTACAATAATATAATTAATATTATCAAACTCAACCTCATTATTATATGTAGTAAATATAAATTAATTTTAATAAAAAAATCTTTATGTTAATGAATTTTTGAATACTTATGAAATTAATTTTTATGCAAAAATTTTTATAATTTATTTGGCCAAATATACATAATGAAACAATTAGAATGATTACACATCTTGTATGTCTCATGCATTCTTATATGAAATACTTCAAAATATAAAAGTTTGACCTTCAAAACACTTTGTTCTACTAAAACTTGATATTACAAGTATCAATTAAGTCAAATTGTGTAAATTGTGTTGGGATTTCAAATATAAATGTGTAAGTTGTGTGGATACAAAATCTTATATTAGAAAGAAAAGCAATATGTATGTAACATATAAATAAGAATGATTTATAAAACTAATGTTTTAAAATTTTGGATTAAGATGTGGTAAGTATAAATAGCACATATTTCTTATAGTTAATATTCTCGTAAGGAAAGAAGAGATAGATAATGGTAATGCACACTTCAAAATCAAGTAAAGTAAGGTTGACTTGCTAAAGAACTTGATGGAATGGTAATAGAAGCAAGGTTATTTCACTAATGGACTTGGTGGAATAGTAATAGTTCAATGTGGAAAAAATTCAAAGAAGTGATATAAGGAAGAGACAGATAGTGGTAAGATGTAGTTTGAGAAGATGAGTGATAATATGTGAATGGAAAAGATTTATTCTTGAGAAATTTTACACACGTGTGAAAAAGATTTACTCTTAAGAGAGATTTCACATTTAAGGATTAATTGTTGGGATTTCAAGTGAATTTACATACATTGAAAGAGAATAGGTTCAAGTTCAATTGTTGGAATTTCAAATATAAATTTTAACTCATTTAAATAAAATAAATCCAAGTCTTATGTTAAAAAAAAAATTTATATTTAGATAGAATTTATTAAAATTTTAAAAATAAATATGTAAATTATATGAATAAAATATTTTATATTAAAAATAAAGAGAGAAATAATATATATATAAAAATAAAAAATCATAAACTTAATATATTAAAATTTTAGATTAAAATGTAGTGTCCATCTAACAAATCTATTACTTATTTCAACCTTGCTCAAATATCACCCTAATTTTAAGTTCTTATGTTCCCAACAAGTTAAAGCAAAGTCATTATTGGCTCGAGTTATTCTTGAAATGGGTCATTTCTTTCTCCTGTCCTTTCAGATCAGATTATATGGTTTCCAGTCAAGTTAGGGGGAGAATGTTAACAAGAAGTTGAAAAAATAATTATTTCAAGTCAGCAATGAACAAGTTATTAATTTAAAAAAAAAGTGGGGGAGGGGGGGTGCAATCTAATGCAGAAAATTGAGACTACAAAATCTATTCAAGACTTACAGTAGGAGGGCACCCAGAAGGGTCAATAGATAGTTTATATCTTAATGAGATAAACGCAATAAAACTGAAAACAAATTACACTACCACCATTAACTAAAAATATGAAAATGCTTCCTTTCACAGTACCCTCCAACGATGAAAATGATCATCAGAATACAACCAATTCAGGCCAGACCAATAAAATATCGGAAGTGCAACAAAAGGGTAATGCACTATTTAGGCAGCCCTGTTTCTGGGTTGAGAAGAGCCTCACTTTCATAGGAGAGCAAAACTGGACCTCTACCTGGCCTTGTACAAATGAAATAGCTAACATCCCCTTTAAATCTCTGAGCATCCTTAATTTCTGGAGGTGGTGTCAAAGCATCCACATCCTTCATCTCCTCAATCCCAGCATCTTTTAGTATTGACTTATCGCCAAGAACAAAACTACACAAGAAAAGATGACAGATATTGCGGAAAACGTTCATATGGCAATTCAACAAACAAAAGCTTATGAGAACTAATATTTCTTTAGAAGATACTCTACCTGTTCAAATTGGTATCTGGATTCGGGGGGAAGTAGAAAAGCAACTTCTGCATCAACTGGGTTGCAGCCTTAGTATCCTGAGCAACTAGAACTGCATTAGGCCCAGCATCAGATGTATAAGCCACCTGCCAGTTTTCGGCTGTTACTAAGCTATTCAGAGAAGTTGAGCAATATGTCATTTGGAACCTAAAACATTGGACTGCAAGGACCATTGATGTTATCTTTGATTATTGCCCATTGCTGGAGTATAAAAATAAAATGTCCGGACAACACGAGCCACAGGTGAAAAGAGGCATCATTCTGGGTATTCTAAAAGGACACTTAACAACCAAACCAATAAGAATTATTTTAATGTCACTTCATCACTTCATCACCTTATGTAGGATGCTCCAAGGGAAATTCAAGACAAACAAGAAATGAATTCATAGAGAAATCAAGGGAAAAAAACTAAAAGATCAGAAAAAAAAAAAAAAACAAAATAGAGATATCAGTAGATGATCAGTATTCATAGGCATTGATAACAGTAGATAAACCCACCCAAATGTTGTGCCTTGGACACTTATCAAGAAGCGAAGAGACAACATGAAGAAATAGCTTAAGTTATGGAACTGCCAAAGATACCCGACGACAAGGGTTTCCCACCTTTAAAACATCTTTTTATTGAAATTTATGATGTAACATTGTAAATTCACAAGACATGTGCTTGGTGATTTTGCATCCCTTAGCATTGGAAAACCAGCTAGATGTGAATATTTCCAATTTCTTAGGGTGACATCCATATTCATGTAACAAAATTTCTTCTTAGTAATCTATCTACCAACCATAGAATCATAAGCCTGTTGTTGCACAAGTTGGAGGGCAGAGTAGAGAAAGAGAGGCAGAGGGTAGCATAAAAGCAGTTAACCAGTGCAAAGGTGTTACACAACAGAACAATATTGTCAACCTTTAAGTTTAACAATCATGTATGCCTAAAACTTGAAGAGGCAGAGAATGATCACCTATGAGAAACTTTTAAAAAAGGATGCATATGCCGTGTTTGGACCTCTAAGAATTTATGCTCATAACTTGATACCCAAAAAATGGCTACATATCCTGCTCGTACAAGATAGCAAAAGAAACAAACCCGAGGTGTCCCTTCAGAACAATTCCATTTCTCAACAAGGCTGATTATCCTGACAACAATTCCATTTCATCAAATATAATAATTCTGATTCTTTGTTTAAACAAGAAAAATAAACACAAAATTGGTGCATCTCAAATGGCCATGTCAGATAAAACATGAAAATGTCACCTGTGGGATGTATCATTCATGTAGAATATTGGGGGACTTGTATCCAGGCACACTGCATGGAACTGATTACTATCATCACAGGTTAATTGTGCAAAAGTTTTGAAATCACGATCTCTTATGGCCTTTTCCATCTGTATAATCCTCTTGGGTACAATTGCCTATAAAATGGGAAGGTAATTGGCACAAAATTGAACCAAATTTCGAAACAACCTCAATTTTAAGCTACTACATTGAAGGAAAAGGGCACAAAGCCACAAACCTTTCATAACAGGAAAAAGAAAAGGACCTTAAGAAAAATAAACCCCCCCAAAAGAAGTTTATGTGAGTCGAGCATGGTTATGGTTAACAACTGAATAGAGCAGTTTCCTAATCCACTAAAACCTGGGAAACAAGTTACAGATTTTTCAACAAAAAATGAAAAAATTTCTACAAAGATTGAATTCAAAAGCACCTCAGCTCTATGTTGCAACAGCAAACTAGTTTCAACACTTTCACGCATTCCTGAGGTGCTACTTGTCTCTTTCTGCCTTGAACTAACCTGGAAAGACCAAGATTGAGTCATTGGGCACAGGAAAATTTGTCATAGAGCAGTGTACATGTGACTTAACACAAGCAAGACACACAGATGAAAGGGTATTTAGAAGGACAAAAAAAAAGATCCAGAAGTTGCAAGCAGAAAGAGTGCATAGAAATGTGGGTGGGCAAGAAGTATTGTCTCACATTTTTCAGAAATATTCACAAGCAATGATATTGATTGATTCCTTGAAGACCTTGAGTAATTATTAGTAATTTGCACCAGAAAATATGAGAACATAAACAAGAAGTAACTTTGGAAAATCAACTGCTGGCAACAAAACCACTGGGAATGGAAGACCTTCTGACATAGCCAAGTGTTCAAATTCCAATTATTTAGTTAATTTCAGCTCAATAGCAGCCAGGAAAGTTATTCAGACGTAAGGTGCTATACAAGAAAATAGATACCACAGCAATAATGATGACAAGATCTTTCCAGTGCTTCTCATCAACAAGCTGAACAGCAAGGCTGTCACTTCCATCTTTGGCCTTAAATTATTCAAAACAGATAAGGAGGTATAAGTATAGAAAAAGAGTTGGGTAATATCTCAGATTGCCACAGACTTCAAAGTCGAACAAACAATCAGGCTTACTTTTCCCATGATCCACTTCACAAATCCACCAAACAAACTGCGACAAGCACTGCCAGAGCCTTGCCTGAAGGCAAAGTGTAGAAAATCCCAAACATCAATTAAGTTTAGAATTCACCAATCCCTGCTCACATGATAGTTATATACAAAACAAAATATGCAGATAATTCAAAAGGCATCACACATACCATTTCTATAATTGTTCTTAAAATTATTACAGAAACATCTTGTAATATCAAAAACAACGAGAACTGCAAACAGCAAGCATGTGCATGAGAATTTAAATCATAGCAAAAGGCAAAGTTCACTTGGACCAAGGTATTGCTAAGCTATGAGATATCAGCAAAAGAATGAAAAGGTGCTGTGCATTTCAGTACAGAAGGAATCAAGTCAAGCATCATGTAAACAAAATCAGTAGCAACATGAAATGAGGACATGTACATAAACATACCTTGCAATAGCAGAGAGCTTGCCATTATCTTCACTTGCATTCATCAGCTTTGCGAGGGCAAAAAATGCATAAGGATCATAAGAATTAGATGAATTTCTGCTCAGTAATTCTTTGTTTATCAGACTGTTGCATATTACAGTGAATCTCTGAGCATATAAAGCTGAATACCCATAATCAGGTCACTCACAGAGAAAATTACAGAGCCAAATCTACAATCACCTGTTTTGGTAAGAACTGGAAACACTCAGCATGTTCAAAACAAACCCTTCAGATTATATATCTCAATATAGATTACCAATGCCATCATGAGATATTGCCATCTAAAAACTTATGTGTATTACAAATTTTATGCCAAGTGTGGGCAAGCAACAAGGGATAAAGGCACCACATGCTGTCTTACCGAATGAGCAATATAAGCAAAATAGAAGTGAACAACATCATTCTCAACCATACAATATAACAATAAAATGTCCTGAGCCAGAAAGCATACAGAAAAGGAAAGCATTTATGCCAAACATCTGATCATAGGCTTTGCATTTTGAAAAATAAAAAATAAATGTTATGTGCCAATGTTAGAGACTTAGAGTTAAAAACTATGCCACCAGGCCAAAAGAATGGAAAAACTACTATCCAAAATAGCATAAAAGGGCTTATAGTTAAAAGCTTCAAGTCATGTACATCTGATCATGGAAACTGTATTTACATGTTCCAAAAGTGCAATCCGGGGAATCATCTTTTTATAATACTATGCTAGTTGAAAGGAAAGAATGACATGTTAAGGTCTCCCTACCAAGACAAGAAAAGCCAGACGCTGAAGAAGCCAATCCAGCGGCAGTAGGGAAATTGTTATATGAAGCAATGTATACATGCAGTCTAGCCCAATCTTTCTTTGCAATCTTGATCCCCCTTTCTTTATCATCAACATCACCAGCCCGAGCACGAATCTCCCTCAAACAATTTTGATACCGGCCTCCAGAAAGGGAAATCTCCTATACAATCCAGCAAAAAACAAAATGTGCCATAGATCAACAACACGTTTCACACATAAATAACCCAAATTAGCGTTTCAGTTACTGCATAACTTGAATCAAATAAGCCATGCACTTGGTGCAGTTGATTTGAGTGCACGTGTTCAGTCTTATCACCAAAAACGAAAAAAGAAGAAAAGAAAAAAGAGTAACAGAGACAGCATTTTATTTGTTATCTCAATGCATAATAGCAAAAGATAAGATATTAAAAATCCAGTCTTTTCTATCTCTTTTCCATCAAAGGCACTGAATGAATACGTTTATGAATCATGGAGATACAGGGGAAAATAAAGCAAACCCGAAAGCAAATTTACCATGAGTTTTACTGTATCCATTTGACAAAGCATGAAATGCTAGAAATCCAGGACGATCCCAGACGATATTTCTATCAAGCATTGCGTCAGCAACCAAAACTCAATAATAAAGAACCATTTGTAGCTCGAACAGAAAGGCCAAAAAGAAAAAAAAAAAAAAAAAGAGTGCCGGGGGGGGGGGGTGGAAAAGGAATAGAAAATAACCTCGCCGTTGAGCCACATACGATCCTGGTGGAAGACAGGACTAACAGCAACAGTGGTGGTGGTGCAGAGGTGAGACGGATCAAGAGTGACACTGATGCTGTCATTGACCGGCAAAATGAGGGTCTCATCCCTCTTCCCCCAGTACTTTATCACTGCTATATTGGCGGGTGTCTGCGCAGTGACCATCTACCCTCTTACACAATTCTTCAAGTAAACAACTTTCCCTGCCTACCGCCCAAATATTTCTTTCCTCAATCTGAATCGATATCGGATCTCGATTCTTTTAAAACCAATAAATAAATAAATAAATAAAGGCACAAGAAAAAGGTGGTTCTATGTAAAGATGGTAACTTTGGTAGAGGAGAATGGAAGGGAAGACATCAAACGTCTATATATATAGAGAGATATAAACTAATGAGTAAACAAAAGCAGAGAGAGATAGAAGAAGAAGACGAAAATGGCGGGTCTCGGTGTATGAGTGCGTGTGCAATACTTCATGGTTGAATCGAACCTGCCACCCGCGCCGCTGCCAGAGTGCTGTGCTTTGCCGTGCTGCATGGCATTATGATTTGGTAAATATATTTATATAAAATAATAATAACAATATTTTAATTAAAAATATTTTCAAATAAAATATACTATCCAACAATACTTAAGGCTCTTCAATAAAAAAATAAAAGTTTTAAAATATTTATTATTAGCAACAATTAAAAAAAAAAAAAGAATCATTTATTTTTATTTTTACGGTGGTGGAATTTGGCAGAACACATTTAGGCCTTGACTTATTCAGATTGTAGGAAACGGCAAGCGTTTGCACCATCCATTAATTACCGGCCCAACTGCCGCATCTGCCATCCCGAGCCGCCGAAGCATCTACCCCCCCCCCCCCCTCTTTTTTTGTTACTTTTACTTTTATTTTTATTTGCACTTATTGGGCTGACACATCAATCCATTAATAATCTGCCAATACTACTGAAATTTAGGTGAACAGATGATGCATTCCTCTTCCTTGTTTTATTTAACTAATGAAGTGAGTGGGTTCTCGAGCAACAGAATTGATGGTCCAAATTCAAATAAATCAGGTGTGCTTTGAAGACTTAGTCGAGGATATTGCATTTTTTTTGTTTTTTATATGAAGGGGTTTGGATAGGCTTCGAGTTAGTAAAATTCTCGTTATCATTGTTTCCATTTGTTTCGTGGAATACACCGTGACTATTTCCATGAAGAACAAAAAATTGGTAGAGTATTGCACAAAGTAAAACACATTTAGGCAAGCCTTTAAAAAAAAAAAAAAAAAAGAAAAGAAAAAGAAAAAGAAAAATGTCAATGTCTATTTTGAACTCAAAAAAACTTTGGAGGGTAGAAAATGTGCTAGTACAAAGAAATTATGTACACATTATATAGTAATGGAGGATCTATTGCACAAATTCTCTTGATGGGAGCCAAAATTCAAGAACTCAGCATCCCTCGCATGCATCCTAATTCATGAATGCAAGGCAATATTAAATGACTGTCATGTGTCACCATGAAATCATGTTGGCTGTATGTACATTTTCTTCTTGGTGATATTCTTAAGAGAGACCGTAATAAGCAATTCTTACAAGTTTGTTTTTCTCTCTTTTTATTCAATCAAAAATAAAATGAACAATAATAGAATACATCATATTTACATAAAAAAAAAACTTTACTGTAAGGTAAGAACCATAATAACGAAGTTTGTTAAAACTTTCATTATTAACAATAATGGAATTACAATTAAATTGTTTTTTAGACAAACTAAAGACAATCACAACAATATTTTTCTTAGAAATTAATTAATTCTTGATGACAACAATCTTACCAATGACTAGGAATAACCAAAAAAAAAAAAAAAAGCTTACGAAATGGATTAAGCAAAAACAAGCTCCATAGAGAGAAATGTAACAGTCAAACTGAAGTTTGTGTTATCGAGAATAACATATTGGAGGTGCAAGAGAAATAAATCTTAAAACTGGATCCAAACATGTGATGAACGATTTAGTTTCAAAGACATTTTTCTCTCCTCTCTCTTCTGCTACCACACTCGCATTGAGGGGGTTTTCTCTTCTAATTTTTAATTGTGTTGCATAATTTATAAGGCCAGCAATTGGCCTAATATGTACAACTCTCTTGTTTCTTACTTTATTGTGTCTTGAACTACAATTATTTATTAGTCTTTCACATTAGAGGGTTCACTCCAACAACTTGTTCCTTTTTCCTTTTTTTTTTTTTCTTCTTATTACATAAGAGAAATTTGACAATGCACACATATCATATGATTTCAATTTTATCTTATTATTATACTATTAAATATTATCATTTATATCAATTTGATGTAAAAATATATTTTTACATGATAATTTATAAGAAATATATGAAAAATTAACGTATTTAATATAGAGAAAGACTCAAATAAGTGTGTAAGTTGAAATCTCTCTATAACCTCAAACATTCCTTAAGAGCTTGGTTTACCAATTTCATTAAGGTCTTCACTTAATTTGGTATCACTCAATATCATCTTGATCATTTTGTGTTATCTTGAGATGGAAATTGTAGATTGGTTATCACAAAGGATTAATCTAGTTTCTATTTGCTCCATTTTTATATCAATTAATATCTTTATAATCTAGATTGCTTGAATCATAACTATAGCAACAAGAATGTATTTTGCTTTAGTTGTAAATTGTGCCACTATTGATTGCTTCCTTAAACACTGATTGAAGACAACTAATTTCAGAATAAACACATACATAAAGATACTTCTCATGTCATTTAGTGATTCTACTCCATTACTAATACTATAGCCAATTAATTTCATTTCATTGGTCTTTTTGAACTTGATTCCAAGATCAATAGCACCTTGAGCATATTTAAGTATTCTTTTAGCTTTTTTAAAGTGAGTTTAACCTAAAGAGTGCATAAATTTAGACAACAAACTCATAAGTGCAAGATATTAGGTCTACAAAAGACAACTAATAAGGCTTTTATATCAAATTGCACCTACTTTATTTGCTCCATCCTCCTTTAGGTACTTGTCTTCAAGAGTTAAAGGAGTTCTTAAGCTTTTACAAGTCAACATTTAAAATTTTTGTATATGTCTTGCATATTTGGCCTAGTTTAAGAAAATACCTTGATTAGACTATTGCATTTACAAGCTAAGAAAATATTTCATATTATCAAGGTCTTTCATTACAAACTAGTTTTTCATCTCATTTTTGAAATGATGAACAAGTTCAAAGCAATCACCAATGATCATTAGGTCATCAACATATAAAGACATATAAAACAAATGTGATCCTTTAAGTCTAACATATAAAGTCACTTCCTTGTTGCATTTGTTAAGTCAGGTTTGAGTTAATAATCATGCATTCTACTATATCAAGCCTTGGATGCTCACTTTGGGCCATATAAAGCCTTTTTGAAAAGATAAACTTTCTCCTCTCCTTATTTTATAAATCCTTCAAGTTGATCAATATATATCTCTTCTTACAAAATACCATTTAAAAATACAAATTTTACATCTAACTAATTTATTAGCCAATTCTTTTAAATTTGTAATAGCAAATAAGAGCTTTATGATGTCCAATTTGGAAATAAGAGCAAAAGTTTTTGTGTATTTTATTTTATGTTTTTATGAAAATCCTTTTTCTACCAATCTAGCCTTTAGCTTGTTAAATATAACACTAAGTCTAGTTTTAAAAATTCATTTGACACCAATTAGTTTTTTGTTTTCTAATTTAAAAACCAAAATCCAAGTTTGATTTTTCTTAATGAAATTCATCGTCTCTTGCATTGATTTCCTTCAACTGAAAATTTAAGAAGCTTCATCATGGCTTGCTAATTCAAGTGTTACTTCATTACAACTTTCATAGATGTCAATGATAACCCTTATTCCTTAATTAAAGTTTTTTTATTAAACTCCCTTTTAGAGGAATCTGATTCTAAATCATGAGATTTCTACCTCTTTAAGAGTTAAGGTATAATTGGTTCAATCATTAAAGTTTCCTAATTTCATTTTTCATTCTCATTAAATCTAAAATTTCTTCTAATAAGATTTTTATATCATTAATATTATAAATTATATAATTGTTTAATGTGTTAGAGTAGTCTATAAATATTGCAAGATGTGTTATATGATTTAACTTATCCCTTTTCTTTTCTAGCATATTTGCATAACATATATTGTCAGATACATTGAGATGATTTATTGAGAGTTTTGTATTAAACCAAGTTTATGCAATCAGATCAAATAATGCTTTGGTTGAAAATCTATTATGAAGATATTCTCTTTCACTTGCTTTATTTTGTCAGGGTCTGTATGGTACTATTAACTATTATTAAATGCTAATTACTACATAAATTTGCTTAAATGATTCAAAGATGAATTTTGAACTATTGTCATGACTAAGAGACTTTATCATAAAGTCTGATTATCTCTCAATCCAAGTTTCAAACCTTTGAAATATGTTAGCAATCTTTACCTTTTTTCTTTAGGAAGAATACCTAATAAATTTTGAAGAAATCATCAATGAAAATATAAAGTATTTGTTGTCATTTAAGGATTCAGTTCTCATAAGTATATAGAGATTAGTATGAACCAACTCCTACTTTTATTTGGATTTGAAAGACTAATTAGAAGAGAATGGAAACCTTAATTGCTTCTATAATTATTAAAATTCACATGCAATTTTAAATTTAACTATATATGGCTTATAATTCATAAGCTTTTTCTTTTGCATCTTTTAGGCACCAATATAATGATAATACCCTAATTTGTTATGTTATAAGACAAATTCATCAATAGTGATTAGAAAGGCCAAATTTTTAACTTTGTTTGTATATAAATGAAAGCTTTTCCCTCTCATAGGGATAATAATCAAGTTAGCAACAGTGGCATCAAAAGTAATAAGAGATTTGTTTTTAAAAACTAAGGAATAACCTATTTCAAGTAATTATACAACACTTAGCAAATTTTGGGTTATGTTAAGTACATAAAGCATAATAAAAATAGCTTTGATCCTTAAGTTTATTTGAATTGTTGTAATGCCTTTTTCTTCAACTTGAATGAGCTATCCATTTTCAACTTTAACCATTGACTTAAAAGACTTATTAAGGGTTATAAAAACTTTATGATTTGAGGACATGTGGTTGTTGCAACTATTGTCAACAAATCATGTCCCATTAGCCTTCCTTTTGGTGCTATATGTTGTAACAAATAATAAATCTTTTTGTTATTAATCATCATTTATAATTTGAGCCTATTGTTGGTCTTAGGGGTTTTACTAATGTTGATTTGGTTTTGCCTTACAATCCTTTCTAAATGCCCTTTTTTTATTACAAATTTTACAAATACAATCATACCTTCTCTAGTAATATTTTGACAGGTAATTTTTTCTGCTACAATGATCATAAAGAGCATATTGTTTTCTCCTTTATGTCTTATTTATATTTGTAGCTTCATTCTCTTGCTTGCTTGTCAAATTTTTCATCTACTAAGGCTTTTGTTTGTGCTTTATTTGAAAAGCACTCTCAATTGTTTCTTCTTTTCTTACGACCCTCCTTTTTTTCTTGAACTTTAAAAGCATTAATTAATTCAATTAAAGTGATGATGTTGAGATCTTTTAATTCTTTCAAAGAGAATATCTTAGGTTCAAACCTCTCTAGAATGCTAACTTGGACCTATATCACCATATTCTTATCTAAGAAGTCTTCTCCCATTATCCTGATGTGGTTAACTATCTTCAATAACATGTCATTATATTCCTTTATTGCTTTTGCTTCCTTCACTCTAAGAAGCTCAAATTCTCTTCTGAAATTGAGCAATTGTATGTTTTTGGTTTTTTTTCACTTACTACACATTCCTCCTTAATCTTTCCTAAGCTTTTTTTGTTGTCTCATAAGCTATTATCATATTGAATATGACCTTTATGATAGCAAAGTGTATACAAGTCAAAGCTTTAAACTATTTGGAGACTTGCTAATTATGATTTCTAAGTTAGGTCATAGTTAAGTTTAAAGGGAAAAGAGTTGGTTTAACACACCTCTTAGTAACTTCCCATAAATTAAAGATTCTAAGGTAGCTTTTTATCATAACTATTTATTATGTATAATTCTCACCAGTGAATTTAAGAGAGAAAGAGATTTAAAGTTTGTTAAAACATTTAAAAATAGAGAAGGGTTTATGTAAGAAATCTCACTAACTTTTCACTCACTCACCCACAAGTATTTCTCAATCTTTTCTCTCCTTTTCACTTTGCAAGTCACTAAGGATGCACATTCTAATACTCGAACATTGGTTAGAATTGCAGTAACTTAAACAAACTTTCTTTAGTTTTTAGAAAACATAAGAGAAAGCTGAGACATAATGAAAGGAAAGAGATGGCTCAACTAATTTCCATTAATCAACAAGTTTCATTAGATATTAAGCATTTCAAAATTTATATCATTGTAGAATTTGATAAAAAAAAAAAAGAAGGGCTAATTACATGTAAATTGTATAAACAAGTTAAAAATCTATTAATAAGACCAAGACAATCTCTTAATCTTCCAAAACATGCAAGTTTGTTAACTTAAACAAGTAACCTCTTACAAATTTGAACTTTATGGCCTAAGCTACCTAATCACAAAACAACAATTCAAGTAAAGAAAATTGACGCTTGGTTGAAGCTTTATTATTGCATCTTCTTCTAAAATCAATAACTTTAACTAGAATTTGAATTTAAGAAGGAACCTTTCACAAAATAAAAATGTTGCAACTTAATAGGTAGTACAATTATACCATGGTGTTCTATTAGAAATCAAGAACACCAAAACTTTCTTCACTAATGTTTATGATTTATAAGACATAAATTAGAGTGTAAAAGGTATTTAACTAGGTGAATAAAACTATGTGTTTGATTTGCAGGAAGATGATAGTGGGTCTTTCTTAATGAATAGGTTCAAGCCAAGTTAGGCTCAAGCTAAGTTAATTTCTTTAAATCATAAACTCTAGTCCAACTTAACCCACTCACAAGCTAAAACTCTAATTCCCAAGTCTTCCATAATAAAGGTTAGCATTAAATAAGGCCACTTATTTTTATATTTTTATTGACATTAAAATTAATTTTACATATATATATTCCAGTTTTTCACTAAATATTATAATAACTTGGTGGTTATTTATGGGAAAAAAATAAAGATGAAAATGATACTCAAAATCCTTTGCCAAAGCTAATCTTTTTTTGATTGTATAGAACAAAGTTCATTAAGAGATCTTATTGACAAAAAAATAAAAAATAAAAAATAAAAAATTTAATTCTCATTAGCATAACTCATTCTTTAGACTAAATAATAAGGATGACATTCCTCTATTTTAAAAATTATTTATAATCTTGTCTCTTGGCTTTTATTGTTAAAGAAAAAAAAAGTTTCTTTTAAAATATTTTTAAAATGTAATTCATAATAAACAAAATATACAAAATAAATTAGAAACATATCAATTAGAAAGTCTACTATGTTATATAATATATCAATAAGTGTTATTTTAATATAATTAGTGTTATTTTAATATAATATAATTAAGTAAAATATTTTTGTTAAAATTTTTTATTCAATTTTTAATATTTTTATTTTTTTATTAACTTTTAATTTTTTTATAACAAAATAATAATAATAATAATAATAAATAAAATTAACTTTATACATTAGTAATTTTTTTCATAGTATAGTATGTTATATCTTATCTTTCTCCTCAATTGAGAAAAAAAAAATGTAGAATGCATGGAGTATCCAAGGAACAAGATATTGCCACTTTTTCTTTTTCTTTTTTTTTTCTCCCAATAATTTCCCGCATTGGAAGAGCAAAGGCATGACTTGCTGTCATCCTTTTCCATGCGAAATTAAAGGACGAGGTTGGTGGTGGGATTTGAATTCCGGTGCTACTTTTGAGGGCCAACCCAAAAGCAAAACAACAGTAATGATGTTGGGACCGTGACTGGAGGTTTCACTCTACGCTCCACCTCCCCCACCACACTCTACTCTAGCCTCAAGCCCCCAACAAACCCGCATCAGCATCAGTCATCATATCAGTACTCTTTCGACTTTCGGAAACTTTTTAGTCAACAGCATTTTTGAAAAATATTTTACGGACTCAAAAGGCTGGACGTCGTAGTTCTATCGAACAACTACACCAATTAAGTGCATGGCCTACGCCTACCGCAAGTCACGCGATTAACTAATCATTGGTTAGGTGGTGTTTCAACCGCTGTAGTTAATTATTCGACACTAGGTTGTTGAAAATAAAAAAGAAAACACCAAAATTTTTGTCAACTAGTGAAATTGAGTTGAAGAAGATAAAATTTTAGTTAACTGAATTGAATTCTGAAATTAATTAATCGAATTAATGTAAATCAATTTTTTTATTTGGTTTTAAAAATTGTAATTAATTAAATTAAATTAAAATATTATTTTATTTTAATAACATTAAAAATATTATTAATACAAATATTTATTTCAAATAAAAATTAATAAAATATTAATATATTTTAAATAATTACTTATTTATAACATCGATAAATATAAATTTTTTTATAAAATAAATCAATTTCTATTTGCATTTTAAAAAAAAAAAAAATTGAATTTTTTTTTTTTTTAAATTCAATTAACCGGAATAGAACTAAAATTTCTTTAATGGAATTTTTTTTTTTAAATTCAATTAACCGGAATAGAACTAAAATTTCTTTAATGGAATATCAAGGTATTTATAATTCTGTTCACATACACAACTATAAATCTCAAACTCGTGTGTCAAATCTAAGGCTCGAGAGATATCGCTAAGAAAATAATGCACCCAGAAGTCCATTAATTCTGGAATTTAGATAAAATTGCAAAGATTCTGACTAGAAACGGACAACATTTTAATATGTAAATTAACGACTTAAATGGCGACATGCCCTGCAGGATAGATTATTACAAACCATATTTCGGTTAACTGAAAATTTTACTTTAATTTCAATTTTAATTAAACATAATTGAATTTTTGGTTAGATTTCAATTTTTAAAATTCGATTCAATCAAATCGAGTTGTGAACACTTTTATTTGATGCCACCTATTGGTAAATTTTAGTGATACCATATAATTTATTTCTAGAGTTGAATGTCTTAAGCACAAACTTCTGGTAAAATCGATCGATTTGCTTGAGGTGGGTTTAAATGAAAAAGAAAAAAAAAAAAAAAAACATTATTGTGGAATCCAAGAGGTCTAATTGTGCTTTGGGTAAGTTTTAAATATACCATTTTTTTTAACCACCAAAAAAAAAAAACCTTTAGAAGGAGCTTATCCTCCCTCCCGCAACTCATGGGCATGATGGATGGAACATTTGGGTAGTCAAACATATTTATAGCTTCTTCCAAGTGACAAAGAACTTCTCCATTGTGGGGGTTGGGACCCTTGAGCCTCTGTCCTAAGTCCATGCTAGCAAGCTCCACTTGCGTCCTTAATGGCTAGACCACAATATCAGTTCCTCTTGTTCCTTTTCTTCTTGAATATCCTTCTGTTTTCCTTGCTTGGCGAGTCATTGCAGTTTGGCCTGCATGACGATTCGTGGGGGCTTAATGAGGAGGAAAATGAAGATGACATGGTCCAAACCAGGCACGATTCATCCAGTACTACTTGTGACTTTACATCAGGCAAATGGGTTTATGATCAATCATACCCTCTATATGTTTCAAGCTGTCCATATCTTAGTACAGCAGTATCTTGTCAAAGGAATGGAAGGCCGGATTCCGACTATGAGAAGTGGAGATGGCAGCCACATGGTTGCTCCATTCCAAGGTACCTGAGTAACCAATGTTGCTTATTATGTAGAAACAATTCGTGACTTTGTTCAGGGAATGTGCACATATTCCCTCATTCATCTCTTGAAACAGGTTTGATGCACTGAAGTTTCTGGGAAAGATGAGAAGAAAAAGAATAATGCTGGTAGGTGATTCTATTATGAGGAACCAATGGGAGTCTCTTGTCTGCTTAGTGCAAGGAGTTATTCCAACTGGCCGTAAGATGGTCACCTATAATGGTCCTTCCATGGCCTTCCATTCTTTGGTACGGCTTAAGTTATCAGCAATTTTATAAGCTACTGGCATTATTATCATCCTTGAACTATTTTATATGTTGTTTGTCAAAATGTTCATAGGCTGCAAATAATCAAGCTTATTTTTAAGGTTCCTGAGGCTAAAGCCCTGTAACTTGAAGTAACCTCCTTGTGGCAATTAACTCAATCTAGGATGCTGATAACAGGATTTCGAGACATCAATTGAGTTTACTTGGGCACCACTGCTTGTGGAGCTGAAGAAAGGCCCCGGAAACAAGAGAGTATTGCATTTGGATTCTATTGAGGAGAACGCAAGATTTTGGCGAAATGTCGATATTCTTGTGTTCGATTCAGCCCACTGGTGGACTCACTCTGAAAAATGGAAGTCGTAAGGCATATTTACCTATTTATTTAACTTTCTTTATCACCGCAAGGAGGGGAAATCTCTCATCAAAAGTATGGAAGTCCAATTAATTAAGCTAATTGCAGGTGGGACTATTACATGGAGGGGAAATCTCTCATCAAAAGCATGAATCCAATGATAGCTTACGAGAAGGGACTCAGTACATGGGCAAAATGGATAGATTTGAATCTTGATCCCCGGCAAACCAGAGTCATTTTCCGAAGCATGTCACCTAGACATAACAGGTAAAGATCGTCAAATGTTGCATAGAACTAATGATATGCAAATGCTGTTGCTGACATTTTTAACTGCTAATGTTTATTGACAGGGAAAATGGTCGGAAATGCTATGACCAAAAGGAGCCTTTAGCGATGTTTAGTCACCCGCATATCCCTGAACCACTAGTTGTGTTGAAAGAGGTGTTGACAAGGATGAGCTCTCCTGTATATTTGCAAGACATTACAACAATGTCGGCTCTACGCAGAGATGGGCATCCTTCTGTTTATAGTAGGGCTATAGGCCAAGAGCAGAGGCAGAAACCAAGGGAATTATCCTCTGACTGTAGCCATTGGTGCCTCCCTGGGGTACCCGACATCTGGAATGAGATGCTAAGTGCAATTCTGTAAGTGAACTACAGCACGTGTCTCAAAAAGTGAATGGAAAGTGCTGGTCTACCAAAATCAGACTTTATCTGGTCTTCTTTGAGCCTGTCATGATTAGTAATGATATTGCGTAGCTTTGCTGTGACTTTGACGCTGTATCATAAATGTTGTTGGTAATGGAATCATGTCGTGTCTTATTTCTGGCATGCCACTTTTGTTCTCTTTTAATCACTGTGCTTTGGACCTTCATCATTTTACCATTAGCTTTCGGTATCAAAAGTTGAACCACTTCCCTCAGCCTCCATGATTCACATGGGAAAAAGACTGAAGGGTAGAGGGTGAGCGTGGACAATTATGGCAAAGTGGATTGAATATATCGAAGACGTGAACTTGCAGACTGTTGACGATTAATAAACATTAAATAGATCAAGAATGCAGGGGAAGTTTCTGCATTATCTTAGAAATGAAGTTCTAGGAATGAAGACAATATCAGGGCCCACCAGAATCCGATCATATTTTACCGTGAATAGAAATGAAGTTCTGCATTGTAACTTATCGGATGTGTGCATGGACGGTGAATTTTGAATTTCAGCCACCATAAATCATAAAATTCTTACTAGCACTCTTCATAAATTATTTATTTATTTGGCTATGATTTTCATGGCAGGAGGAAAATCTAAGCTGCTCTCGCCAGGATAAAAATTAACCCGGATGTTACTTTTGCTTCTGAAGCTCATTATTATACTAGGGGCTTGAAAATCAAAACCATATGTTAAAATTAGCAGCAGAACTGTGAGGTTGATCTGCATTTCCCTTCTCCGTGAAGTGGGGAGAACTGAGAAGGGATATGAGAGTAGAAAAAGCTATGCCCTCCTATGATCCACATTCTGACAATGAGATGGCAGAAAATGGTAGCTTCCAAGTGCTGCTTAAAAAGTTGAAAGAACCACGAGCAAAGTAATTAGACAAGAAACCAAGCCACCTGCTCCAGTTGATACTAATAATGCATGCTAAAATTGTTTTGATTAATTAGCGTTGTCATTGAAATTCAGCTATGAGAAACATGCCAAAGTTTCAAGTTTTGCATTTTCACACCTGTAGACGTTAGTCCACAGCCTCTGAGGGCGAAACTGGCATGAGTGATCTTCAGCGTCTTTAGGTCAACAAATCAGGAGCAAACCTTTTCCTTAACTTGGAAATCTCCTTGACGTTCAATCCGAATGTCTTTTCCAATAGCTCTTCCTTGATCCCAGATCCAAATACTGCATTTGGAATTCTCATCAATCCAGGATTTTGGCTGTCAAAACTACCCAAAATAGTTGCTGGCTTGTCTCCCACATTCATTTGGAAGTGCACCAGACCTCTCGGAAAGACCATAACTTCACCTTTTCCAATCACTTTAGCAAAAACTCTGTTCTGCGTGTCAACAAATCCTGAATAAATTTCCCCCTCTAAAACAAAAGCAACCTCAGTTGCCCTTGGATGAAAGTGAGGCACGTTGACACCACCAACATCAAAATCAGCACGTACAAGTGACACCCCTAGTATGTTCAGACCTGGAAAGACATTCACATTGACAGGAATGGACGCTAATCCCGTTTTGTCAGATTTTCCAGGAGATTTGATTCCAGAATATATGAAATCCTCTACTGTAGCAATTGATGAGTTCCTGCACAGATTGCCGGCTACAGAATCTGTATTGGGTATGCAGAAGTCAAGAAGTGGATCAGGGTCAGAAGCTAAGGAGACATAACAAAGGAGCAGAAAGGCAAACAAAACTGTCACCTTCGATGACATTGTTTTCCTTCTGCAGCCTTGTGCTTCTTGTATCAGCCAGGAATGGAGATGCAGTGTTTCGAGGAGGTTATAGGAAGGTTCTGCACAATCTGATCAATTTGTCGGCAGATCGCTACTAGCACTTATGGATAAAGGGATGACTTTCTCTACTGAGTGGTTTGCTTAACAGGGAAGGTAGAGAGGATTAAGTTAGCAACCAAAGCCACTTTGCTTTTGCGTTTTTTAAATTGCCAGGCTTGCTTAGAAGCTCGGATGTGAGTGGCGTCAATGAATATCATTATTGAAAAAGCATATACCTAAAGGCAAAACATAGCCGGTTCTTCAACCAAGCTACAGATTTCAACGGCTGCAACGAGCAATGAGAGCCAGAGAAGGTTTCAAAATACGCTCGATTACATGAGATGGGGCGAGAAACAAATTACACATGCTGCTTACCTCAGTCCCGAAACCACATAGTGGGAGAAGCTTATGCATTAGGAGAAGCTTTTGGTTTCAATAATACATCATCATAACAGCTTGTTTGTGAAGAAAATGAAGTGCAAAACAATCATTTTCTTCTCATTTTCAGCTTTAAAGAAACGCTTGTCATTTTCTTTGCATACAAGTTTTCATATGCTCACACTTTGCCCATCATTTTTGCCAACCATTTTGATCCACATCAATGTATTTGTAGGCAATAATCTTGAAAAGATACAAGTATACATCCACAGCAGCATCATCTTTCCTATCTGAAAACAATGGACCTTTTTTCATATCGTTTTAGCAGATTAGAACTATACCCAGATTCACTCAAAACATGTAAATTACTGAGATCTTTTTCTTGAAAAACAAAATACCAATATTGTTCTTGCACAAATAGTCATTGTTTCTGGGGCAAGCAATGGAAGTCACAATATGTTCCACAAACACCACATAGGCCAATATGTAATATAATCTCATACACCCCAACAATTGACTTGAGCTTGTAGAAATTTGAGTAAAGGGAGGGTACATTAAGGATACAATTGTGACATGGCTACCCCAAAGATTAATAACTATCAATATCAGTTTCTGGCCTTCGTAGGTAGTAACGGAGACAGTTCGTGAGCACCTGCAAATTAGAAACAACGATAAGAGAGCTTAGGTAAAAAGATTATGGTATGAACTAGGAGACCCACATGGGAAAACTATTCCAACTGGAGTTGGCGCCTAACCAATTTACCTGAGTCAAGGAATCATTCAGTGCTGCCCCTCTGTAGCTCACATGAAACTTGTCTTTGGCAATCAATCCCTGTAAAGATGTTCAGGAAGAAGTTAAACAGTAAACAAGAAGGATGGCTGCAGAATATAATTAAACAAACAAGTCTGTGCATGGGTTTTCTTTAGGAGTGGGGTTGGAAGGAGACAGACTTCTGTATCAATCTCTGCCGATTCGACATCAATGTTGATATCAGCAAGGATTTTAATTATTTCACTCAGTAATCCAGGTCTATCTGCTGTCTCGATGTAAAGCCAGCTGAGAAAATACAGATTTGTACAGAGGTAGGTTATTCAGAGTTGTAAATTGTCATGCAATATCACAGTTCTGCAAAGATGTCAACCTCCTCTTAGGTCCATCTTCTTTGATATGTATATGAGTTGCAATATCAACATCAAGCTGCCAAAAACAAAATCAAATTACAAAGTTAAGATATATGAAGCAGGCGAAGGTCACACTATTTTATTGCTACAATAGATGATTTCACAGATCCACAGAAACCCAACTCAATAATCACAGTGTATCACATGGCTGCATAACTTTTTCCTAAAAATCGTTTGGACCTTTTATTCCTACTTTCAATGAATATTTCTTTATATTGTCATTGTTGATTGTTTCATTATTTTCAAACTGGAGATCAAAGGTACAATATTTAACATATCCTAAACAAAGAAAATACAGACAGACATTCTAGGTTGAATTGTTACAAAATAATCACTTATGTGTCTGCCTTTATGGAAATAATCTTGAAGGAAAGAAGGAGGAAAAACTCTTAAGCCATGTCAGCAGTGCACTAAACATTTATCACATGGGAAAGTAATAGGCACTGTAACTATAGATGACCCCTAAACTGCTGAGATCACAATGTTGGATGCTGAGAGTAGAATACTTGACAGAATTAAGCCTATTTGATTCACCAGTAAGTCAACCCCCAACTCACATCCTACTAAGAGCTCTCACAGTTGCAACCCATAAGTCACTTATATTATGGCCCTTTCACAATACATGAGTATCCCCTGTAGTCATGCATGTATTTTGAGGATGCCTGCTGATCTAAATCTACAAAAGGAAAATCATTGAAATAGTTTTGAGCAAAGGCTCTTATAACAATCTGTAACTATTTGCAACTATCAAACATGATGATCTCAGAGGTGGGCCTTCAGGATGTGTTTTGTTGATTCAATTTTGGGATAAACTGGGCATGCATCTAAAGTTTAGGTTTAGAGACAAAGCCATTTTGAAAGAAAAAAATAAATAATGCTCAGAGACACCATGCCTCTTTAGTTGCATGCTCAGCACACTGTCCATTTATTCACAAAGCTCCCATTGTTCATAAGTCTCTCTCACTTTTTGTGTAGAGAAGAAGAAATCAATAAAATCCATGTAACTAGATTAGACTCTTCAGTTCTTCAGAAACTTCTCAAAGCAAGCTAATCTTGACATGTAAAGTATTGATATGGGAAGACTTAGGGAATTGCTCTAGTTCTCATTTTATTTTTTTTACACTTTTTCCCTTTTTAACATATGCTAAAAGAAGATTTACAACCCTTACCATGCATGTGGATAAAAATAAAAGATTCAGGCCTAAGCTTTAACATAATAACATTCCTTTAGTTCAATTTTGAGCAACATTGGACTTGAAGAAAAGATCAGGATAAAACAAAAAATATCTTTAACAATGTCACCTTTTTCTCAGGAGCTTTTATTCCAAAAGCCTCACCCATAGCAAGTTTTTCACTGGATTCCTAGCAAAGAACACAAAAGTATACAAAACCTTGTAAAATTTCAAAACAAGATAAGTAAATCAATTCTTTTTTTGTCTACTGGCAACTAACAGACAAATAAAAAAGTACAAAAAACAGAGAAAAGGGGGAACTTCCAGGAAAAAGATGCCAAGTCAGCATACATACTGGGTGGTACTTCAACAGATTGTTAATGATGGTAAGGCGAATTCTCTCTAACAAATCAGGATCTTCAACCTTGCGTCCAGTGTCTCTGGAAAAAACAACATCAATCTCTAAGTCACTAGAACTTGACAGTAAAAAATACAAAAAAATTCTCTAATGGGAAGCCATGTTCCCTCAAGTTGATGCATGCCCAATAAAGGAAACTATCTGGAAGACCAAAAGGGGTGAAAAAAAAAAAAAAAACAATGAGAAGCAATGCTGCTGCTTCTTTACAAACTCTTCAATTGAAAAAATAAAGTACACAGCTCTTCAATCACAAATGAATTATTTCCTATTCACACTCAGTTGCTCAACACTAAATACAATTATCTAAATCCATCTCAATGCATCTAAATGTGGTTCTCTTCTCATAATTATGTGTGCTGTTTTTCACTAACAATTTTTCCATGATGGACCTCAGAAATTGACTGCACCAAGGAATAAGAAACTTAAAAAATATGAGATGACAGTCCTTGTGATCATTGAGACAAATACAGATCATTTTGGCATCCAAGAGGCACAAAATGCACCAATTTACACTTTTGAGAAGTTTCAAATGCAGACAATATAATGCCTCACAGATCTTGCCATGAATATCATTCAAAAGCTAATCAAGCACATGGTTTCCTGAATCCTTTTTTGAATATGAAAAGCACTGCTTCAATGAAACACCAAAAACTGGGGTGTCCACTCTACACTAAATGTATATAATTTACTGATCCCCTGCAAAACGAAGGATTAACAAAAGAAGCCAACTTGAGCAGAATTCCAAAAAACAAAAAAAATCATAGCATGTGTGACTTCTGTATGTGGAAATGGATAATTTTGATGAAGGTTCCAAAAAGAAAAAATTAGTGCAATTAGTAGCATGCAAATCTCACCAATGGTATGAATACTGGGGAATTTGAAACTTTTAAAGGGTTTTGAGGCACCATCTATGGGTAACCTCCACTCAGATATAGGAAAAACATACTTAAGTGTAAAGAAGACTCACAGTCTCCTAATGAAGAATTTTGTTTGTTTGACTGATCCTTCTGTCAGAACAGTTCCTTTGGTTACATCCAACCCTAAACTTTTCAATGCATTCATCTGTTATCAACCAAGAAAGTCAGTAGAACATTATACCCAAAAAGGGCACATATTTTATGATGCAATGATGTTAATAAAGAAACAGGGGTTCCCAAGTCCTAAAAAAGAACAAGGGTTGGTCAAGAATCAAGACCATCCCCAAGCAACAGTGGGCAAGAAAATCAATAACAGCTGAATGCAAATGCATTGGCTCAATTCTTTGAAACAATTATAGGATGCATATATTCAGGTGATACATGAGCATTTCCAATGCCTTTAATGATCCCATCAATCTATGAAAACCTGCAATTTGATGGGAAGTTGGGAGCCGATTCAACTGAGTACAGATGTTGCTTAACATGCAGATGACTCAGCCTTCATCCAAAACTCCCTCTACAGGTAATAATCTCAATTTCCATGTACAAAAATATGAGAACTATTAAATCTCAATTTTCCAGGTACAACAACAAATGAACTAATAAATCATTCACATGACACTTTAAAGCTCTGTACTGTATGGGCTAGGTGAACAAGTCAACCATGAGACAGAATGTGGTTGGGGGCTTGTGCATGGGGAACGTAAAGCCATGCTTCTTGTAGCATGGTGTTTCCTTCCTTCTCCATCAATGTTTACAAATATGACCAGAAAAATCCAGGATACAGAGACTCAAAATGGTTGGCCAAAGTTACATCACCGTATCAATCAGAGCTCCAAGACGATCTCCAAAGCTGACTTGAACAATCGTTGAATCAGAATCTGAATCTTGATCTATGAGAACTATCGGCATGGGAACATAATCAGCATCCGGTTCAGATTTCTGCAATTACTATTATCTCAATAATTTTTTAACGGCCAACATAGAAGACAAAGAAAAACCATCGTTGTATACTCTCATGCAACAATGGTTATCAGATAAATTGTGATTAAGTTACTTTACATACAAACTGAACAAGAAATAGGGGGTAAGGGTAGCAAGAACGGGCAAACTGACCAATGGGGTTGAACTCAGTGCATCTGTATTATTGGTGGCAGCATACAGAATGGTTCTGCGTCATACCAGTTCATCAATTACAATAAACCAAGTTACACAGATTGAAGAGATAACTTTTGAATCACAGAAACAACATTAAAAAAATAAAATAAAATAAATCAGCCATTAGTCTGCAACGAAATCGATATCACACAAAAACCACTTTCCCGGGCGCGGGGGGTGTACCATAGTCCATAGGCAGTGACAATGAAAATGAATAGATATCTTTTTCAAGCTGTAAATCACGCAAGTATGAGTGTTGCTTGCTACTAAATTGTCTTGAATTCCAATTATTCTTAAAAATAACTAAAAAAAATATCATTAAAAAGTGGAAAACAGACAAGCATACACAGGAGAGTACACACACGAAATCCGATTGTTTTTCTCCATTCTTCTTCTTTTTCTTTCTTTTTTTCTTTTTTTTCTACTGAAACAAAACAGGCATGTATGACTGGACTCTCGGGTATTATTGTTACCCAGAAATATTTGAGAAAAGGGCAGTCCAAATGCAGCAGACGAAGAAAAACAAAGGAAAGAAAAGAAACGAAATGAAAAGCAGCAAGTCAGAGAAACTTATACATAAAAAAAAAAAAAAAAAAAATGAACTACTTACTTATTTCTGGAGCGACCGATTGAGTTAGGAATCGGAGAGAAGAAGAAGAAAGATAATTGGCGAGCAGAAGTAGCGATATCCCTCTGTCCCCTGTCCATTTGAGCAACCGGCCAAGACGAAGTACAAGAGTAAATGCCATTAGCGTACGCCATGTAGGTGCGTTATTATCCCCCAGAGAGAGAGAGAGAGAGAGAGAGAGAGAGAGACCAACAATGGCAACGACGAATGGGGTTTTGGGAGAGACGATTGACGGCGTGGCCGTCGGGAGGGTTTTGGATTGGTAACAGCAGAAAGTGAGAGTGGACGTGGAAGAGCCCCAGCGGGTTGCGGTGTGCCCACTTTTCATTCGCATGTCGGAGTCCATCTCTGGACTTGTATGTATGTCGGTTGCAGATTATTTAAACAGTGTTTAAGTTCATAAACAATTCATTTATAAGTAAGCTTGTTTTTTTTTTTTCTTCAAAATTAGACGCTATAAATATTTACTAGATCAACTTTTTGTTATATTAATTTTATTTATAACAATATGTTGTTTTTTTATTTTAATAATTCATGTTAATATTGTAAAGTTACACAAATTATTAATGGAAACCTCGTAAGCTTGGCTCCATAATTATAGGTCCTACTCCAGTTCAACTTGTTACAGTAAATATACAAATAATACATGATATTTGTACAAATAACAATAATATGCAAATAATAAATTTTTATTAGTTGTATGCACATTTTTACAATTTTCATATATATATATATATATAATACTTAGATGTACATACATTACATTTAAAAAAAAAAAAATGTTGGACCCACACGAGCTCCACGGTCAATACGTTAGTCAATGTCTCCTGCGTTCAATCCCACCCCCAATCTTTTTTTCTAAGATATAAATGTATACATGCCTGGCTTCATTTTCTTCAATTAATTCTCTACTTTGGTACTCAAGTCTCAAACTCTACATGCTTGTCATGGTCGCATCAGGAAGAGTGCTCTTATGCTGCAAACATTGCTACATCAGCGTCTTTGTTACTTCCACAACTGGTTAGGTTGTATGAATTTCATGGACTTCACCACTCAGCTAATGCAGAAGTAATTCGTAAGCAAGCAGTAAAGCCTTCCTTTTGAAAGATTTTCACAATGCTGCAGGGGGCCACGAAGGCCTTGCCAGGCCGAATATTACTTGGCACTGAGTCGAACAACACTTTCTATTTTCATTTTTGGGCATGATGGATGGGAAAGCTTTCATTTGCTGCACCGAAAAAATGTTTGATGGCTTTCGACCGCGTGGCATTGGACATTGAGCATCCCTTCTGCTTTCTGAATCATGTAATCTTCCTTTCAATCAGACCATTTGATGATGTATGGTGCTGGTACGAGTTTTTCCGCAGCAAATGGAAGATGAAGAGCCTTACAGTACTCTTCATCCAATTCTCCCCAGGTTCAAAGCACCATTGTAACTTCCAGCAACTGACCTTGGATGACCCCTTTGCAACTTACACCTGAAATCTGCGTATGCTCGATATATTTTATGAGAATTCAATCAACCAAACAACAGTATCCCAGCGCCTGTTTGACTTGCAAAAGAACGCTGCCCTTTTTCCAATGCAAAAGAAGGAATATTTCGCTTTTGTTAATAACTAGGAAAGAAAATTCTGCAATATTAGATGATTTAAATTAGATGCACAGTACTTTTTCCTTTCGCGCAAAAATAGAGAAACTATTTTTAATAAGATTATTAAGCGTGTATCAAATATTATAGGACTTTATTTAGTTTAATTTTAATTATATCTATTTTTTTTTTTAAAATATTTTCTTTATGTTTTATAACATTTTGATCAGTAGAGACCCCTCCAACCATAGCCACACCTCGATCACCTCGTGAAACGCCATTTGTGTTTACCTTCCACCACTCACCCACCGGAGGGGTCCAGCCAACCAATAGCAGTGCTCTGCTCGGCGATTGTATAATTGTTTGATGAAGACAGAAGCTTAGGTGCATTTCATTGTACTGGTACAAGACATGTTCCATTGAATAATGGGCGAGGTGCTTGCCGAAGAAGCAATGGTCAATGCGGAGATTCCAAACATGCCAGTACGTGATGGTGAATAAAGCTGGTCAATCATCTATGTTAAGCCTGCCGTGCGTGCCCTGCAAATCTAGCTGAAAGAAAGAAAGTTGCCTTATCTGCCGGTCTAACCAAATTGATTCCATAAACTGGTTATTTTGCTACAGTCGCGTAACATGTGCAACTTCCATATTCTGTTCAATCCCATCCTGCCACAGGTTCATGGTGCATGTCACTTTCTCCGAGTTCGTGATTTCTTCTCGTAAAAGGAAATCTCTTGAAAAGCATCGAGCCAGCAATTTATTGGGCCTAGGTGCTCAGGATACTCCGAGCAACCGGTCCAGCAGCATTCTATTCATGGGTCATCGCTCGTATGGGCATTAAAATGATCATGGGCCATATTTGCGGGGGATAATATCCCAATGTGCTTAAACAGTAGTTAAGATTGTTATTAAGGATTGTAGACTTGTATGGATTTAAGGATTAGGATGCATGCACTAGAATCGTTAATTCAGTCTTTTGACAAAAGGAAAGCAGACAATTGAAACTTGAAAGTCTGGTAGCTCAAGCATTGGTTAGACCCGCAGGAATGTGCAGTTGGCCAAACATTTTACAAATTAAACCAGAAGTTGGGACTTAAAATAAATTAAATTCATAATCACGGGATGATTAAGTCATCATGAATCAGCCCTGCCTCTGCGTAGTCTTGGACTTGGTTGTCCTAACCAAAGACCCCTCCCATGACTTTCGTGTCCGCGTTGTAGTATTAATTTGTTGGATTTGGACATCACCGAAACGTAAAATAAAAAATGTTTCCTATTAAGTATGTGAAGCTTGGCAAGTGCACCCTGAGGGAAGATGAGTCGTTTCCGGCGTCGGAAACCAGCAACCGACGGGGAATAGTCGGTGAGTGTAAGCAAGGTGAACAGAAGAGACACCACCAGCAGGTTAAAAAACTTGTTGAAGCCATGCAAAGAGTCATCACCGCTAGAGATCATCAACGTTGTGGGAAAGAAGAGCCTACTCATGGCGTTAGCAACAAAGGTTGTGATCAGATTGAGCGCTCTGATCATGGTGCAGATCAATTTTCCCCAGGTGGGGGTCAGTGATTGCAGCTTCCCTTGTTCTGTTCACTCTTGTCTGTTACTGTCCTCAAATTTCTGGGGAGTCACAGGAAAAATCTTGTCCATCATCCACCTAATCAATCTTACTCTCCTGTAATCATTATGCGTGATTTTATACATTGTCTTTTCTTAATCCCGATAATTTATTGGTTCCGTTAACTTTTAATCTGCTTTGAAACATGTAATTTTATAATTAAAATTATATTTTATTATTAAAAATTATTTTTAAAAATAAAATATTAAAAAAATAAATTAATATCTATAATATATTACATAATTATTTATATATTAAAAATTTAAATCAAATCACTTCTTAATATTAATGATGTCAAATAAATATATGAAATAAATTAAATTGATTATTTTTAATTTTAAATTTATCAAATTTTTAATTTATTTAATTTTAAAATTTTAGATTTTAAATTTTAAATTTTAAATTCAAAATATTTAAATTTAAAATATTTAAATTTTAAATTAATTAAATTTTATATAAATAAAATTTTGTGTTATATAATTTTTCAACTTAAATAAATTTTAACAAATTGAATCTAATTATTTAAATTTGTATATGGTTCATAATTACTCAAAATCATTGGATCAAACAAAATAATATTGTAAAATGTAGAATTGATAAACCAAATTGTATTTGGAAATTGTTTTAATCTTTTAAGATATTTTTTGTTAATTAATCATAATTTAATTAATACTATTAGCAGCAGTATTATTATTATTATTATTATTATTATTATTATTATTATTATTATTATTAGTTTGGTTTAATTGGCATCTTCAAATCTTTAGTCTTAAAGGCAATTTCAATGTCATCGAATTAAGCACATTGGCATGCCATCGGTATTATTAATACCTTAATAATTAAATATATTTTGGAAGAATAGCCACTTAGGCGGGCATTTATTCCAAATTTAATGAATCATCGCTTATGCTTTGTTTGGACTTGAAGTAAAGTATGAAAGAAAATTATGAGAAAAAAATAAAAAAATAAACAAAATAATTTTATTATTAATTATTTGAATAAGCTAGAAATGAATGAAAAAGAAACTGAAAAGAATATTAAAAATAAAATAATGTGTATATATAATATGTATATTTATTAATGTATATAAAAAATGAAAAAAAAAATAAAAGATATAAAGAAATTAATTTGTTTTTTTTTTTTTTTCAAAAAATAATGCTTAATTTGAGAAATAACGTGATATTTTTTTCAGTTGGGTCAAACTGGCCGAAGGACCAATCCTTGGGGAGTATGGATGTCATAGATTCTTTGTTGCATTGAGCCGGAGGTGCACCGTTCTCTTTCTATGTTCGTTTCCTATATTTCTTTCTGGAACTTGTCATTTACAGACCACAAGATCTCAACAATCATATGAAAAATAGAATCTTGACTTCTCGGTTCCCTTAAACCATCAATCTTGCTTGCCCGTTTGTGTTTCCAATCCCTTGGTTTATACTGGGGATTATTGAATTGAACCCAAAAATGGGTTTGGGCATATCAATCTTGATGGGATTCAAAGCAACAGTGTTACTCCTATTTTTTAAATGCCTCAGAACCCTTGGTTTCGCCCTGTTGTCAATACCCTTTTTGTACGCGTCAATGGTGTCTCTACTGATATCCATGGCCTCCCATCCATACATCAATCTCCCCATGCTTTTGGGCAAAAACCCAGATGGGAGTTTCCCAATTTGGTCACTTGTCTTGTTCAGTCCGTACTTGTACTTCGTTAGAATCTTCTCCTCGTTGCGCAGGTTGACCGCTGGTGAGGAGCCTTATACTGAAGTTCTTGATGGTGTGTATGTTGGTGGGTGGCCTTATTCACTTGATAAACTACCACCTGGTAACCCTGCCATTATAGATTGCACATGTGAGTTTCCAAGAAGATCTGAATTTAAAGGACACTCGTATTTGTGTGTTCCAACTTGGGATACCCGGGCGCCTCAGCCAGGGGAGATTGAATCGGCTGTCAAGTGGGCATGCCGCAAGAGAGCTCAGAATAAGCCAGTTTTCATTCACTGTGCATATGGTATGATATTAGTCTTCCTACTTCTAACGCCAGTCCAACCACTACATGTCCTGCAATTGGCGAATTTTTCATTTTTCTTGCACATTGATACTTATTTCCGTTCTTAACTTGTTGGATTATGCAATGTTGTGTTTTTCATTTTTGTTTGTCTTCATATGGGGTGTCGTTTTGTTAAGCTTACAATACTTGAAATAATTGGTCATCGATGCTATATCACAGTTTTTGCATTAGATTCTAGCTAGTTGAAGATAATATGACAGTAGAGCGTGGTAATTGCCCAGTCCTGTTCTTGAGCTTGTAACCAATGCAGTGAGGGAGGTGATTTGGTTTCCTCCATTCCACATAGCTTTGACTAGAATCTAGATGCACTTCAGTACGGGGCGCATTATGCGATCTCAATGCGGAAACATAACGAATGTAACCCACTCAGTTTTCTCAGATTATTTTGGCCTCTTTGCAGTTAATCTGTAGTATATAGGATGTTGGCTCTTTTTTCTTTTTCTAACAGTGAAGCCGGTGTTCTCAATTTTGTTTCATTCATTTTCAGCACTAGAGAAAAAATTGATTTGTTCTTTTGTTCTTGTATTTTCAAACAGGCCTTCCAATATCAAACATCATTACATATTCATTTGTTTTTTTTCAGTTGGTGCCTGGTGGAGGAGGTTGGGTATGTGATGGGGTAGGTTATAGGTTGAGAATTTGAAAAATAAAATGTTGTTGTAGCATACAAAAACATAATTCGTGGTATGAATTGTATGGCTTAAGGTGATACTAGGATTTAGGAGATATCATGTAAAAGGTCTGGTAAACTATTGCAATTTGCTGTATGATATCTGCTTGTGTATTTGCACAAAAAATAAATATATTTGTTATTCTGAAACTATGGTTTAATGCTTCCTTTAGGCCATGGAAGAAGTGTTGCTGTGACGTGTGCATTGTTAGTGGCTTTAGGGGTAGTGGAAGACTGGAAGCAAGCTGAAAAGTACATCAAAGAAAGGAGGCCTTACATCCGTATGAACTCTCTCCACTGCAGAAGTTTGGAAGAATGGTCGAAACATCGTTTGTTGAGAGATAAAGAGATGGATGCAAGTGATCTAGTTCTGTCAAATGCTTCTGGATACTTGAAGTCTGAATATGCTAAAAAATAGTAGTGATTGACATTCTTAAATAGCTTATGTGTTTTTCTTCTGACTGTTTGGATTTATCTTTTAGTTGAGTGATAGGTTTCATTGGCAATGTGAGGTCTTTGATGTTGTGATAATCATTATATGTTGACATAAGATAATTTCTTACATCAAATATTGTGATAACTACTGCTGGTCATCAAGGTCGGAATGTTGTTTGTTTACCGGAGTCTTCATAAACCTGGATGAATCAGCAGCCTTATCATTGAAGCATGTATGTATATTATATGTTGACATAAGATAATTTCTTACATCAAATATTGTGATAACTACCGCTGGTCATCGAGGTCAGAATGTTGTTTGTTTACCGAAGTCTTCATAAACCTGGATGAATCAGCAGCCTTATCATTGAAGCATGTATGTATACCTTACAAACCATACAATTGGTACATTTTAATGCCAAAAGAAATAGCATTATTGCCATTTTGGACATATGTGGGAATCCTTTTAAGCAACTGAACAAGATTTCTTCCGTTTCCAGTGATTCTCACCAGATCCCTTGAGTACTCGATGCCAGACTTCATCTCCATGTGTTTTAGCTACTTAACGTGCTGTTGTAGTTCCACTGCTAATATTCTTTGGATTCTCACAAGTTGTGTGTTGATGTGAATTTTCTTGTCACAAATGCATGTTTGACCTACTCTAATTTGAAGTTATCTGAAAACCCTTAAATTCCTCGTAAACAAAAGCCTGTACACCGGTCGATTGTCAATCTGTTTCTTCAGTACAGATGCTTCCTAGTCTGTTCCAACTCTTATGAGGTCTCTTTTCTGACTAAATTTGAGAAGCTTTGATTGTGGGAATGAAGAAAAGAGAAGCGTGATGATATTTTTTCTCTGCTTTGCCGTATTTAGAGCTGGGCTTCGGCTAAATGTCGTACTCTTTTTGAGTCAAACAATGATACATAATCTTTTACCGAGCACTACTGATGGGGCTGCTAAAAGCTTACCACGAACGTGGTTTCCGATTTTGCCATCAAGTCTGAAAGTCTACAACGTCGTCAAGCATAATCTGTTCCAGATACAGATTTCACGACAAATGTGAGATACACAATAAAAAGTTGATATTGCGGTGTGCAGAATACAGGTTGCATTCTTGATACATGTTCCAAATTTTACATGGAACACAACGAGGATCCACGGTATTGCATGGAGAATACAAGTTACAATTCATAATATGCTAATAAACACGGTTTTGGGGAGAGGAGAGTCATTAGCTCCATAGATCATTATTGGAAGGAGGGCTAGATCTAGCTAAAGCTCTAACAGATCACAACAACATATATACATCAACCATGGAAATCCACGATAGTGAATTTCCTACGTTTATCTGTCCCCATGTTCATCAGCATCTGCACTACTTTGTCATAAAGGACTCTCCACAGCCACACTGGCCTTTAGAGTTGGGATTGATGAAAACAAATTCAGATCTGCAAAACCAATCAACATGAGATCAAAATATCTAACAATTCAAAATAATAATAATAATAAATAACAAATAAATGAAAAAAAAAAAAAAGGAAAAAAGCAAATTGGACTTAGTTGTAAACTATTACCATGAGGTTTCTCAACTTTTTCAGTGGATAAAATGATTAAACTCACATCACAGTTAAATAATTAACCCAAGAGATTTTGTATGAATGTCCAATCATATGCTCATACTAAGCCAATCCTCATGATGCACCAGAAACACATTGGAATGCTGCAGCCAACAATTTAGGCAAGTAAATAGCAAATGCAGCATCATGCTTACATTTCTGTACAAATAGCAAATTCCTGCATTTATTCTATCACATAAAATTTGTTGATAAGTTATTTTACACAGATAAGAGTATTACCGCAGCTTGTCATCTACAAAATCCATCTTGGTTCCAATAACATGCATCAAGGCCTTTGAATCAATCAGAACCTTAACACCCTTATCTTCAACTACCTCATCCAGCTTTTCTTTCTCGTCTACATATTAGAATGTGAAAGTATTAAGAAGATCAAGTTCCAAAACTTGCTTCATATAGTGCTAACAAGATGTCAAAGACCAAAATAAGCACATTAATATTTATTTATTGGACACAAAATAAATTATGTTTTCTCCATTTAAGGAAAAAGAAAAAGAAGAAAAAAAAGATCATAATTTGGACTGTTAATTGATGCAATGGAGTATGAACCGCAACTTAAATAGTGCAGTTTTGAGTTGACATTTGAAAGCCACCTCTTCATAACAATTCTGAAAGATATCTTCTTGCACTGTCACACAGTCAACTGCAATGTTCGTGACAATCACTGTGTAAACAATGCTCAACTGAGCTGAAACCCACAACAAATCCTTGGATCTCGATTTATTGTCAGTATCATGAAAGGTAATTGAGCACCAAATTCGACAATAAATAGCTTCAGTAAATTAATCTCAAAGCCTCATATATTACACACATAAATTAAAATATGGAGTTGCTGATTAACAGAGATCTCAGTTTTTGGCTTTGCACCCTCAATAATGTTTGGCATGTTCTATATTTGTTTTCTTTCAAGTAAATGCTTGCATTCATCCCATTGGATTGCACCCTCCGGCTGCTCATTTGACTAAATGCCCATCTTAAAAAAAAAAAGAAATAAGACATGCTTATGGCCTAGCACCATAGGCGGCAATTTTGAGCTGGCTGAAACCAAGCTTCTATTAACTAATAGATGTTTGCACTCAACCCTTGATTGCACGGCCCTGTGGAAACATGAAGCAACTGAGATCAGCCCAACTTAGATGTAATTTAGGATATCTTGTCCAACAAAGAGTGAATATGGTAAAGTTAGGTTATAAGGCTTTCAAGTCAATTCATTTACCTCCAGCATTTATCTTTGTGATATAATAGTTTTCACTTTTAATATCTTCTATATGGCCAGGTACCATAAGATTTATTAAACACATGCATGCTTGAAACATACCACTTCACAAGGGATAAATTTTGTTTAATCAAACATTTGGAATTTTAAATGAAAGATTAAATCAACCATACATTGCTTAACTATGAACAGATAAAGCTGCCCAAAAGCAAAAGCAGATTCAGCCATCAAGCAAAAAGATATATTAATTCTTTTGTTTGGCATGGTTAAGAAATAATAACACATGGCAATGGAAATCTCTATTTACCTTTATTACCCAAAAACAAAAATGGAAAAGAAAATCAAATACACAAAATTGTGTTAAAAAAGAATGGTGGGTATCAACGCACTTGGTATGACTAGCACCAGATGTCACCCAAACCTAGAATTGGTAGACTGAATGGGGATGAACAAGACAGAAAGTAGCTAAGCAATGCCAATGTCGCACAGCCAGATGAGCATTAAGCTAAACAGTCCACACTTTACATATACTGACAGAAAATACAAGCATAAAGTACACGATCTAGAATTCCTTCTGAAATATCCTATAACTAACAGTTAAAAGAAAGTTTTCAACAAAATTTTCCAGCCAGCAAACCAGCTCAAGAAAAGACATGAATCGGCGTTCAATTTCTGACACCAGTAATCAACGCTGGAAATTAATGAAGCCAGGAGCAATCTCAATAAACATTCAACACAAAACTCCCAGTCCTACGGTCAATGCATCGGTATTATTTCTCTTAAACCAAGTAGTCCCTTAAAAGATAAAAAGGGGAGGGACTGAACACACCCACATCTCAGAACAATGCTTATGAGATCCACCAAAAAATAAAAATGGAAATTGCTGAAAAGCCCATCGTCGGATTGCCATTCCATCCCATGTTCAATTCTGCAATATGCTCGAATTCCCAAATTGAATCAAAATTTCTCCAAATGAACCTTCTTGCCTCGTAAATCTTTCCGAAGAACATTTTGAGTTAGAAAAAACACCCGATTAAAAGAATGTAAAATACAAAAATGAAAAGGCCATACAGGACTCTTCGAGGTGAATAACAGTGGATGGACCTGCATAATTAAGGGTGTACGTTAAGCCACTGCAGCCACGAGCCTTGACGCCGACACGAAGGAAGGGGCGTTGACGCTGATCGAGCAGATAACGGATTCTGGAGGCAGCCGCCTCCGTCAAGGTCAGGGCTTGCCGCCGAGCTGCCGTTCTCACCTTCTCTGCTACTGCTGATGCCGTTTTCGAAGCGGAAGCGGCGGCGGCCGCCATTCTCTTCCTCTCTTCTCCTGCCTCCCTCTTGTTTGTGTGGCGTGGATGAAGTGGAGGGCGGTAAGTTGCCCAAAAATCGGTTAGTTGTTTTAATATGGTTATGAATTTCTGTCCAAAAAGGATACAATCTAATCTCATACGTACGTGTTAAAAAATAAACAAAAGAATGAATTATTGAAAGGTAAAATTTTACTCAAAAACTTAATTTAGCCTTTCACATTTTACTGTTTTTCAATCTCTCAAATTATTTTTTATTAATAATTTTAATTTATTATTAATTTTATCATGTTAACGTATCAATGTCTATCAGATGTCACGTCGATATTTTTTATAATATGAAATTTTTAAAAAATTTTGAAATTATTTTAATTTTTTAATTTTAATTTATAATTTTTTTAATTTTAAAAATCATCAATCAAAATGTTAGGTTCAGCGCGTACGTGTGATATAAATACAGGAATCTTCAATTTTATTTATTTATTTATTTAAAAGCAAGCCACGACGAACAGATGGACGAGGTTGTCTTGGTTACGTATCCATGTATATAATAATATATCTATTTCTATAGCATGGGCGCATCGCTTACACACATCTCCATTTTTCTCTATTTTGCCTCATCCATGTTGCCTACTTCTAGCCATCTTTTAATTTCAGTTATGAGTCAACTCTAGCCATTCTATACATTTCGAAGCCAGGAACTTTGATTCTTTAATATCCCAGATTTATGAGTATAAAGAGATAGAACAAAAGCTACCAATTCCCATTGATCCAATTTATGACCAATTCTAAACTCAATTATTGCTAACTCTTATCAGATAATAAAGTGATCCCTAACATTCAATATTCTCAAGTTTTATTGCTATTCTCTGATTTTTCTTTCCCTAATCTTTCCACAGAATTTTGACCATGAGTTAACTAAATACTTCAAAAAAAAAAAATGTTTTTCTCCTATAAAATCTTGGTGTTTCCTTATTTATTTTTATTTTTATTTTTATTTTTTTTTTTAGGATTTAGCATTTAAGAATTTACAAATATGGAAATTATATTTACTAGTTTTGACCTCAAGTCGAATTTCACATGACACATTTCTGGTCGAAGTTTTTAGGATTGTTCATTTTTAGTTTCCTTAACCTTAATTAAAACATAATGATGGGTTTAGAAACGATGGTTTTGGGAAATTTTTCAAGAATATCTCAATAAATAAAAAGACAATTATTTCATACTTATGACTCTTTGAATGCAATGTCTGTATAACTTCTTCTAGTTATTAATTCATTTGGGGTTAAGTCTCTTGTTTGTGTTATAAAAGATTATGAGTTTTGAATTCGTGGTCTTCTTACCTGTCCATGAATTTTGTTAGAGTCATCCATCCACTGTGTAATTGGTTTTCGTGTCTGGGATTTCGACCATCTTGCCTCTTTTGCAAGATCATTCAAAATGCCCACTGTTTGGCTTCTTTCATCCAATTCAATTTTATCCAAATATATTGGTAATCAATTGAGTGGTGAGGTTCCAATCCGTCCTTGGAAGATTCCAAGCCTTGAGCAAATGCTTGTGTACAATAACAGCTTTTCTAGTGAGTTACCCCATGAAAAGACCAAACTCAAAAGCCTGAAGAACACTATTCCTGAACTTGCAGAGAATCCAAGCATTTCCCCCATAGACATCAACAAAAATAATATCACAGGTCTAACTCCACCAAGCCTGGGAAACTGGACTGATACCATCTATTTTTATACCTATTTTTATCTAATTTTCGTCCTAAGTTTATATTATTATTCTTACATAAGTTTGTTTTTACGTAGACTTTACATTTTTCTTTTTTTAAGAAGAAAACAAGGAAAACAATTGGAGTCGAATTGTGTTATAAAAAGAAATTAATATAGACAGAAGAAGCATAAAGTAAAATAAGTGAACCAAAAAGATATATACAGAGCAAATTTGAAGTTTTTTTTTTTTTTTTTTTTGTAAAGAGAATTCACTCATAAACTGAAGATTAAAGTCAATTAGGATTCTCTCATGTAATTAATTAAATACCATTTAATATTTTGAATATAATTTTCACTCCAACCTCTAAATTATGCAATATTTTGTGGCAAAATGACAAGTCAAAGAGCCATTTGGGGCTCTAGACCATCTCGCTTCTTTTATAGAAGACCATCTTGCTTCTTTTGCGGCATCTACTTTGACACAACGATGGAATCATGCATTTATATTCTTGCTTTTGATCAATAGCATTTTCTTCAAAAGAGTTGCGATTCAAAATATTGCATAGAGTTAATATATATGTAAATCATGAGCTTTGCTTGATTACAAAATAAATAATTTAAACTTTGTGAGATGTTTTCGAAATAAATACACCATGACGTTAATTTCAATAGACGGAGACCATTAAGACAAATAACGCGGCTCACTTGACGTCCGAGACCTGGAGCGTTGACCGAGGAAGAAGATGTCGTTTATGAATTACTAAAATTGTTAGGCATATGGCCCCCGACTCTTTGTTTATAAAGTTTCTTTTTTTTTTTTTTTTTTTTTGTTGTTGTTTTTTTCAAATTTATTATAAATTACAGTCCACTGACAATTAATAAATGCTTGGAGAACCGTCTTCACCTTTTCAAATGACATGCGTGCAAAGACAAAGAAATGGACGGTGACAGAAATATTATACTTGTATTAAAGGGAAGAAGCCCTTGACAAAACCATTGCCTGGATTCCCACCGGAACGGAGAAAGAAAATGAGGATGAAAGTTGAAAAAAGCCCTTTAGCATGGCACCTGTTGTCCACGCCTGAACGTGGCATTTTAACAATCCCATCCAACAGATTCCGGAAGATCGACTGGAAAAAACTTTAACGGCAAAAAGTCTAATTTGGCTTTCTATATTTTATTGTTTTTTTTTTTTAATTGTTATCTGTAACCTTTTTTTTTTTTAAATAAAATAAAATGAAATCTTTACACTCTTATTATCAATATTTTTATTTTTTTATTAATTTATTGTTAATTTTATAACATCAATGTGTCATATTGATTATTTAAAATGTTATGTCATCAATTTTGGTATGATGCGGTATTTTTTGAAAAAATAAAATTTCAAAAATAAACAAATTTGTAAAAAATTACAAAAAAAAAAGAAAAAAAATAAAACTCAAAAAAGAAACCAAAATTTTTAAAAGAATTTGAAAATTTAAAATAAAATCTAAAATTTTCTTAAAATAGTAAAATATTTTGAAAAAGTTTGAAATTTTTAGAAAATTGAAAATTCTAAATAATTTCAAAAATTGAAAAACTTATAAATAAAAACCAAAAAAGTAAAAAGCTAAAATTTAAAAGTCCACACACACACACACACACACAATTTTAGGATTTTTGGAATTTTATGTTGAGTTAATTGATATAAAAATGTCTCTTATTTAACGTATGACCCAAATAATGGACGATTTAACGTGATGGTCTGTTAAGTATAACGGTGGTTTGGGTTATTGGGTTTGAAATCCCTCCGCTCTCCCTTCTGACAGATAACCGTTACAGATAGGGAGAATCTCCCTATTTTCAAGGCAACGGCTGCTGGAAAATGGATGAATATATATATATTCATTATGGACATTTTCTGCTCTCTCTCTCAACCATCAGAGAAAAACGTAAAGAACAGAAGGAAAAAGTAGAAAAAAAAGAACAGCGCAAAGTAATAGAACGTGAAGGATTCTTATCTCTACTATCGGATATCAGAATAATGGAAAACGGTATGTTGTTCTGATTTCCTATTTTTTTACTTGGTTTTTTGTTACAGTTTTATTACTAGTATTCGTATCAAGGAAAGATTCTGTATGATAGAGACAAGGAAAGTCTAACAATTTGGTATCAGAGGTAGGTTAACGAATACTGTAATTTATTTTACTTTTAGTTATTTACGTCGAACTATTTTTGGTTTGTTTTGCGGCAAACGGAAAAGCGTCTGTTCAATTTATTTTCCATATTTTATTGTTTGCTGTGCTTAACGGATGATGATGGCCAGCGTTGAAAGGGGAAACGCCAGCCATGTAAATTTGCATTGCTGAAACCGCTGGCATCGGAAAAAAAAAAGAAAGGGGCTGGCCACAAGGACTGTACACCGCCGGAACCCGAACGGTTCTGGGTATGGCGGATCGGCTCCGATGAAGGCTGTGTCTCTGTTGTCAGTGGGAGACCTGAAACGGTCCGGTCTGGTGGGCATGACGGAACAGTCTCCCTGTGAGGCTGATGCTTCGGGTCGGGCGTGGGTCTAGTGGATGGCTGCCGTCGGAGATCCGACCCGAACAGGTTGGTTCACCCACGTTCGCCTGGTCAGAGGCGACGTCCGGGAAGAGCCGACGCATGGGGGTAGGCTGCCGACGGCGACTCCCTTCAAATGAAAGCCGTCGGACGTCGCCGGGAAGAGCCGATGGCGACTTCCTTCAAACTGCAGAATGGGGCCTGACTTCCGGGCATGGCCGTCGGTCCCTGGTCGGAGGCGGGTCTCCGTCGATTCGTTAGAGACCCCGATCGGAGGCAGCACGCAGGCAGCGCCTGCGGTAGCTGGTGTTGCCACCGTCGGTCTCGAATCGGAGGCAGCACGCAGGCAGCGCCTGCAGTAGGTGGTGTTGCCACCGTTGGTCTCCGGTCGGAGGCAGCACGCGGGCCGTGCGTGGTCCCTGGTCGGAGGCAGCATGCAGGCAACGCCTGCAGTACGGTGGTGTTGCCACCGTCGGTTTCTGGTCAGAGGCAGCACGCGGGCTGTGCCGGCAGAGAAAAAAAAAAAAGGAGGTTTATTAAAGTCACGTCAACGTGAATCAAATATTGAAAGCCTGTTGGTCACCAAAGTGACCTGGCCTGAAAGGATTTGAATTGTTGATCGTGAATTTTCAATTGTTCATTTTTGATGCTAATATTATATACATGAACAATTGTGATTATTAATTATAAGGCTAGGAGATCATCCAAAGATGGATCATTGCCTATAATTAATGACACTGAAAGGGGATTGATTGATGTACTGAGCAAACATGATTGCATATCCAAAGATAATATTCGTGTTAACTCTAGTATGATTGATTAACCTATTAAAGTATCTTTAAATTAACATTATTATTGATTGCAGTTATGTGTTTGAGGATCACCCAAAGGTGAACTTAAATATATAGTCAAAGTTTATAATGCATGTGTCTGAATCCATTCAAGTTTACTCAAAGCATTAACATGTAAATTTGAATTATATTTGCAGCTTCTAATAACGTTTTCGCCTTGGGCAATGCAATGATCAAATTCAATGGGCTGAACTATGCAGAATGGTCTGAGCATATTCAGTTTCATTTAGGTGTTTTGGGCTTGGACTTAGTAGTCATTTCGGAAGAAAAGCCTACAGTCATTACGGGGACCAGTACAGAATCTGATAAGTCTTTTCATGAGGCTTGGGTACGGTCTAATAGGCTGAGTTTGAATTTGATGCGAATGACGATGGCTGAAAATGTCAAGCCCTCAATGCCTAAGACGGAAAATGCAAGGGAATTTATGATGAGAATCAAGGAATACTCTCAATCAGACATAGCTGATAAATCCATTGTAGGAACCCTGATGAGTGAGCTAACGACCAAGAAATTTGATTGGTCACGGCCTATTCATGATCATGTGACCAACATGGCTAATCTAGCAGCAAAGTTGAGAACGATGGGTATGGATGTGAGTGAATCCTTTTTGGTTCAATTCATCATCAACTCACTACCTCCTGAATTTGGCCAGTTCCAAGTGAACTATAACACTATTAAAGAGAAATGGAACTTTCAGGAAATTAAGGCCATGTTAGTTCAGGAGGAAGGGAGATTAAAGAAGATGAAGGATCACTCCATTCATCTCACTGTTCGTAATGATGCTAGTGGTAGCAAGTCTAAACCACATCACAAAAATAAGAAGAAGGACAAAGCCTCCATAAAAGTCACTGGAGGTCAGATCCAAAAGGATCAGAAGTGCTTCTTCTGCAAAAGGATGGGTCACTTCAAGAAGGATTGCCCAAAAAGAAAGGCTTGGTTCGAAAAGAAAGGTATGTACTGTATATCAGTATGTTTTGAATCAAATATAATTGAAATGCCCAATAATACTTGGTGGTTAGACTCTGGAGCTACTATTCATGTGTCACATATTATGTAGGGATTCCTTTCAATCCAGCCCATAACAGGAACTGAGAAGTTCCTCTATATGGGAAACAGAATGAAGGCACGAATAGAAGGAATTGGGACGTACAGATTGATCTTGGACACCAAGTGTCATCTGGATCTAGAAAGGTGTCTCTATATTCCTGAATGTGCTAGAAATTTGGTTTCTGTTGCAAAGTTGGATGAAGTGGGATTTAATCTTAAGATTAGAAATAGTGCATTTTCATTGTATAGACATTCGTACTATTATGGATCTGGTACTTTGGTTGATGATTTGTACCGCTTTAATCTTGACGCTATGTATGCTAATTCTCTATTTCTTGTTGAGCATGGTATAAGTAACAAACGTAATGTGCATGATGATTGTTCTGCTTTCTTATGGCGTCAAAGATTGGGTCATATATCCAAAGAAAGGATATTGAGGTTGGTGAAAAGTGACATCCTGCCTCAATTGGATTTTACTGATTGGGATGTGTGTATTGATTGTATAAAAGGGAAACAAACAAGACACATATCGAAGTACCCAGTCATGAGAAGTAATGCGCCTTTAGAATTGATACACACCGATATTTGTGGCCCCTTTGACATTCCTACATGGGGTGGTGAAAAATATTTCATCACATTCATAGATGACTACTCACGGTGTTGTTACTTATATCTATTGCATGAAAAGTCCCGGTCAATAAATACCCTGGAGGTGTTTATTGATGAAGTGGAAAGGTAGTTAGATAAAAAAGTAAAAGTGATTAAGTCAGACAGGGGTGGTGAATATTATGGAAAATTCAATGAAAGTGGACAATGTCCTGGTCCATTTGCAAAATTTCTTGAAAGTCGAGGCATATGTGCATAGTACATAATGCCTGGTACACCACAACAGAATGGTATAGTAGAAAGGCGGAATCGCACACTTATGGACATGGTTAGGAGCATGTTGAGTAACAGTACTGTACCTTTATCCTTGTGGATGCATGCATTAAGAACTGCTGCATATCTGCTGAACAGGGTTCCCAGTAAGGCTGTCCCTAAGACTCTTTACGAGTTATGGACAGGCAGGAAACCCAGTTTGAGACACCTCCATGTTTGGGGTTGTTCAGCAGAAATAAGGATATATAATCCACATGAAGGAAAGCTTGATGCAAGGACCATTAGTGGTCACTTCATTGGCTATCCTGAAAAGTTTAAAGGATATAGGTTCTATTGCCCTAACCATAGCACAAGAATAGTTGAGTCTGGTAATACTCGATTCATTGAAAATGGTCGGTTCAGTGGGAGTGGGGAATCACGAAAGGTGGATATTAGAGAATTACAAAATGAAAGATCCACAGTGAGTACTCCTACTCAAGGTGGTATCCCTACACCCAGTGTTTCTACTCAAATTGTTGTTCCTTTTGTTGCATCACGGTCACGTGACATGCAAGGGCAACAAATTGATACTCGAAACACGTAAAGTGAACGCATAAGAGATGAACCAAGTGACAATGTGCTTTTTACAAATGAACAAGTGATACCACAAGAAATGGCATTACGGAGGTCTACGAGACAGAAAAGGCCAGCTATATCTAATGATTATATGGTTTACTCACTTGAGCATGAGTCAGAATTGAGCATTGATAAAGATCCAGTCTCATTTCAACAAGCCATGGAATGTAATGATTCTGAAAAAGTGGTTCAATGCCATGAAGGAAGAGATGAAATCGATGGATGTAAACCAAGTCTGGGAACTAGTAGAGTTACCTAAAAGATCAAAACGAGTTGGCTGTAAGTGGGTCTTCAAGACCAAGCGAAACTCGAAAGGTAATATCGAAAGGTATAAAGCCAGACTGGTTGCCAAAGGTTTCACTCAAAGGGATGGTATTGACTATAAGGAGACTTTCTCTCCAGTCTCTAAGAAAGACTCCTTAAGAATTATTATGGCTTTGGTGGCTCATAATGATCTAGAGCTTCACCAAATGGATGTAAAGACCGCCTTTTTGAATGGTGACTTAGAAAAGGAAGTACATATGGACCAACCTGAAGGTTTCACCACCACCGGGCAGGAAAATTTGGTGTGTAAATTAAAGAAATCGATATACGGACTGAAATAGGCTTCCCGACAATGGTATATTAAGTTCAATGATACCATTACGTCATACGGCTTTGTAGAGAACACCGTTGATCGGTGTATCTATATGAAGATTAGTGGGAGCAAGTTCATTATATTAGTCCTATATGTCGATGACATTCTTTTGGCCGCTAATGACATGGGTTTGTTACATAATGTTAAGAAATTTCTCTCTGAAACTTTTGAAATGAAAGATATGAATGAGGCATCTTATGTGATTGGAATAGAGATATTCCGTGATAGATCACAAGAATTGTTGGGATTGTCTCAGAAAGGGTATATCAATAAAGTATTAGAGAGATTTAGAATGGAAAATTGCTCTACAGGAATAGTTCCAATTCAGAAAGGGGACAAGTTCAGTGAACTGCAATGTCCAAAGAATGATTTGGAACGGAAAACAATGGAATCAATTCCCTATGCCTCACTGGTTGGAAGCCTGATGTATGCGCAAACATGCACTCGGCCAGACATTAGTTTCGCTGTTGGAATGTTAGGCCGATATCAAAGCAATCCTGGAATAGATCATTGGAAAGCCGGAAAAAAAGTGCTTAGGTACTTGCAAGACACCAAAGATTATATGCTTACTTATAAAAGATCAAGTCATCTTGAAGTAGTCGGCTACTCGGATTCAGATTATACTGGATGTGTAGATTCGAGGAAATCTACATTTGGTTACTTGTTCCTCCTAGCTGGAGGAGCAGTTTCCTGGAAAAGTGGGAAGCAGTCTGTCATTGCTACTTCCACTATGGAGGCTGAATTTATAGCATGCTTTGAGGCTACTATTCATGCATTATGGTTGCGGAATTTTATCTCAAGGCTCAGTTTGGTCGACAGTATAGAAAAGCCGTTGAAAATTTACTGTGATAATTCTGCAACTGTTTTCTTCTCTAAGAATGATAGGTATTCTAAAGGTGCGAAACATATGGATTTGAAATACCTATCTGTTAAAGAAGAAGTGCAAAATCACAGAGTGTCTATTGAGCACATTGACACTAAGTTGATGGTAGCGGACCTGTTAACTAAAGATTTGCCACCGAAAACATTCACTGGACATGTTGATCGGATGGGCATATTGGACAGGTCCTCATTCTCTTGAAAGTCAATCTTTTGTACTGCTCATATCATTGTGACACTCTTGAATTCAATTAAGGTCATGATTTTGCTTGTACTTTGTTGTCTCTGTTTAGTTGTATACAGTTATAGTTTGTGAGATAACTAATAGCATATATGGACATGACAATTTAAAGTTTCAATGTTTCTCAGTAAGGTTATTATGAATTATCATGATTATGTGATACATGGAAGGAATCATGTCACTGAAAGATGTGTGACCGCCATGATCCAATTGTTTTAATTCAATCAAGTATTGTGATTTGATGATCTTTAAGGATTGTGCACACTTATTTGTTATTAATTCATCAAATCATAACAAGGGTCAAGTGGGAGATTGTTGAGTTAATTAACATAAAAGTGGCCCTTGTTTAACGTATGACCCAAATAATGGACGGCTTAACGTGATGGTCTATTAAGCATAACGGTGGTTTGGGTTATTGGGTTTGAAATCCCTCCGCTCTCCTTTTTGACAGATAACCATTACAGATAGGGAGAATCTCCCTATTTTCAAGGCAACGGCTGCTGGAAAATGGATGAATATATATATATATATTCATTATAGACATTTTCTGCTCTCTCTCTCAACCATCAGAGAAAAACGTAAAGAATAGAAGGAAAGAGTAGGAAAAAGAAGAACAGCGCAAAGTAACAGAACGTGTAGGATTCTTATCTCTGCTACCGGATATCAGAATAATGGACAACGGTATGTTATTCTGATTTCCTATTTTTTTTCTTGATTTTTTGTTACAGTTTTATTATTAGTATTCGTATTAAGGAAAAATTATGTATGATAGAGATAAAAAAAATCTAATATTTTACTTTTAAGTTCTTTAAATTTTTTAGTTTTTATTTATCATTATTTTAATTTTTAGAATTTTTAATTTTTTAAATATTTCAAAATATTTTAAAATTTTATGGAATTTTCTCCTTTTTTTTTTTGATTTTTTAGATTTTTCAAAATTTTTTTGAGATTTTTTCTCTAATTTATATTTTTTTTTCTGAAAATTTTATGATTGTTTTAAACTTTTCTTAATTTTTGTTAAAATTACCATGTCATCAAAATGGTTGCGGGATAACTGAGTCAATATTAAACAAATATTAAACAGCTGACCGAGTCTGTTGACATGATAAGGTTAAATAAAAGTATTGACGAAGATAATGTGTGGCACCAAATTTAAAGAAAAGTAAACATTACGGGCAAAAACTAAAAACCAAAGAAATATAGAGGACTAAATTAGAAATTGTTTTTTGGTCAATTTTAAGTTGAAAAATTAGTATCATAGATATAAACTGGAATGTGATGCTACCTAATCACAACACAGAAAAGGGCAGAAAAAAGAGAAATGAATAAATAAAGATGATAATATTGTTTATAGTAATGCTTTTGAGTCAGTACTTATTTAGATAATATTGTTATTTGGCAATAATTATAAAAATATTACATAAATAAAAGTGATTGGTGAATAACAAATATAAATTAATAGGTTCAATTATTATAATTATTAATTATACATTCTTAATAGAGTTATGTGAACATAAACATGCATTTGGGTGGCGGCAAACTTTTGTGTTTATAAAACTCAGGAGTTACCAACTTTTAATTAGCAGTTTCCATATTTTCAGAGACCTGACAAGCTGAAGTCCAGCTCCGCAGCAAAATGACTGAACGAAAACGACGAGAAGATGCGTGGAAACAATCGAGATTTCACACCATACGCGCAATAAATAAAATAAGATAGGCAGATGGTCTATGCGCTGAAGGCCACTGCGTCTGTTGCTTGGAAAATGACTGGCATAAATGGCTCTCACCTAAGCCACCTTCAATCTACTGCCCCACAGGTCAAATGTCGCTTCGTTTTCTTTGCTTAGGTTCAAACTAGGCAGGCTGCAAGCGCCTATAATTAACCTTCTGTTTGAAGCTCTAGCAACTTTCAACTTCCAATCAACCCAACCCTGTTTTATGCTTGTCTTTTCTAATTAGTCAGTTAGGCAGGTGGCTAAAATACCATGAATATGATGAATCTTGGGTTGTATCCTACTCATTTCTTGTTGTTATATTGCTCCTTCGTGTTTCCATATGCTGTTTCTGGTATGAACTCTGATGGGTTAACTCTGTTGTCACTCTTGAGCCACTGGACTTCTGTGCCACCTTCCCTTCCTTCAAGCTGGAATGCTTCAGACTTGACTCCATGTTCATGGGTAGGGATAGAATGTGACTCTTCTAGTTCTAGAACCCGGAATCATTATGTTGTCTCTTTGAACCTTTCTGGTTGTGGAATTTCTGGTCAGCTGGGACCAGAAATTTCCCAGTTAACGCGTTTGCAGACCTTGGATTTGAGCAACAACAATCTGTCTGGTAAGATACCCTCACAGTTAGGCAACTGCACTTTGCTCAAGTACCTAGACTTGTCCGTCAATGGCTTCAGTGGACAAATACCTGTCAACTTTATGTACCTACAAAACTTGTGGTTCTTGAATTTGTACTCTAATTCACTTTCTGGTGAAATACCTGAATCCTTGTTTCAAATTTTGAGTCTACAATTCGTGTATTTGAACAATAACAATTTCAATGGTTCAATTCCGCTGACTGTCTGTAGCTTGTCCCAAGTTTTAGAATTATGGTTAAATGATAACCAGTTATCTGGTACCATTCCTGAGTGTTTTGGCAGCTGCAGTAAATTGCAAGCGCTCTATCTGCAAGGCAACCGGTTGGTTGGTTCTTTGCCTGAGAGTCTAACCAATCTTGAAAGCATTGTTAACTTGTATCTGGGACCTAATACACTTGAGGGTAGCATTCCCGTAGGTTTTGGTAATTGCAAGAATTTGACAACTCTAGATTTGTCATACAATGGCTTTAGTGGAACTATTCCACCAGATTTGGGCAATTGTAGTAGCTTAACAACCTTGGCTATTGTCAATAGCAACTTGACTGGCAGTATCCCATCTTCATTTGGCCTTCTAGAAAAGCTTTCACACCTTGACCTTTCTGAAAATGGATTGTCTGGGAGGATTCCTCCTGAACTTGGGAATTGCAAGTCCTTGAATGTCTTACTGTTGTATTCAAACCAACTTGAGGGAGAGATTCCGAGTGAATTGGGAAAGCTAGGAGAGTTGCAGGACCTTGAGTTGTTCAACAACCAGTTGAATGGTGAGATTCCAATTGGCATTTGGAAGATTCCAAGTCTTAAGTACCTTCTTGTGTACAATAACAGTCTTTCTGGTGAATTACCTCTTGAAATGACCCAACTAAAAAACCTGAAGAACATTACAGTGTTTGGCAATCAGTTTTCTGGGGTAATACCCCGGAGTTTGGGAATTAACAGTAGTTTACTGGAGCTGGACTTCACCAATAACAACTTCACTGGTGAGATTCCCCCAATTCTGTGCTTCGGTAAGCAATTAAGGGTTCTGAATTTGGGCGGCAATCAACTTGAAGGAAGCATTCCCTCTGATGTTGGAGGCTGTTCATCCCTTTGGAGATTGATCCTTAGCGGGAACAAGCTCTCAGGCACTATTCCAGAATTCGCAGAGAATCCGAGCCTATCACACATAGACATCAGCAAAAATAATATCACAGGCCCGATCCCACCAAGCCTGCGGAGCTGTATCAATCTGACTTCCGTTGATCTTTCCATGAACAAGCTCACAGGGTTTATTCCTCCAGAACTAGGTGATCTCTCAGAGCTTGTGACCATAGATCTTTCATATAATCAACTGGAAGGTTCTTTGCCATCTCAACTAGCAAATTGTAACAAACTAGATAAGTTTGATGCAGGGTTCAACAAATTGAATAGTTCAATTCCTTTCAGTTTGAGGAACTGGAGAAAATTATCCACTTTGGTTTTGGGAGAAAATCGTTTAACCGGGGGCATTCCACCTTTCTTTTCAGAACTTGAACAGCTTACAGAGCTACATCTTGGTGAAAATTTGCTGGGAGGTCAAATCCCTTCATCAATTACATCATTAAGAAATCTGAGGTACTTGTTGAATCTCAGCAGCAATGGATTGACCGGTGAAATTCCCTCAGGAATGGGGAACTTGATCTATCTTGAACAACTCGATATGTCTAACAACAATCTCACAGGAACTTTAGCAGCTCTTAATGGAAATCGTGCGTGGATTAAGCTCAATGTTTCAAATAATCTCTTCACAGGTCCCATACCAGAAACACTGATGGGTTTGTTTAACTCATTTCCATCATCCTTTCTGGATAATCCTGGCCTTTGTGTGAAATGTCTTTCGCCAGCTGACACAACATGCACTACCAACAGAAATTTCAGACCATGTGGAAGTCTATCGAACCACAAGAAACGCCTATCTAAAATAGGAATCGTGATGGTTGCCCTTGCTTCACTGATTCTCCTTGCATTGGTAGTATGTATGTCCATACTCCACAGAAGACCCAAGCTGGATGATACGATTGCTGCCCAAGATGGCCCAGCATTACTACTCAGCAAAGTCCTTGAAGCTACAGACAATCTAAACAGTAGACATATTGTTGGGAGAGGGGCACATGGAACTGTCTATAGGGCTTCATTAAGTGTTGACAAACAATTTGCAGTAAAGAAGATTGCATTCACGGGTCATAAAAGAGGAAGTAAAAGTATGATCAAAGAAATTCAAACTGTCGGGAAAGTCAGGCACCGGAATCTGGTCAGGTTGGAAGATTTTTGGTTAAAGAAGGATTATGGTTTAATATTGTATGCATTCATGCCCAATGGGAGCCTTTATGATGTTTTACATGGAACGAATCCCTTGCTAACTCTAGAGTGGAAGGTACGCTATAAGATAGCCCTTGGAACTGCATATGGATTGGAATATCTCCATGACGATTGTGATCCTCCTATAGTGCATCGGGACATCAAACCAGAGAACATTCTCTTAGACTCTGATATGGAGCCTCACATCTCTGATTTTGGCATAGCCTCGCTTCTGGATCAGTCTTCTGCATCAGCACAACCCATCTCGGTTGTGGGTACTGTTGGATATATTGCACCGGGTATCCTGTTTCACACATTGTTATGTATTGTTCTTTTAATGTTTACATATAAGATGGTTTTTTTAATGTTTCCAGATTTTTAAAAGCTAAAATTCAGTGTTTGATTGGACAGAAAATGCATTTACAACAGCAAAGAGCAGGAAGTCTGATGTTTACAGCTATGGTGTCGTTTTGCTTGGACTGATAACCAGAAAGAAGGCAGTGGATCCATCATTTGCAGAGGAAACAGACGTTGTATCATGGGTCAGGACCGTGTGGAATGAAACAGAAGATGTCAGAAGGATTGCTGATGCAAGTATGACAGAGGAACTCTTTGATTCTAATATCATGGATCAAGTGACAAATATGCTTTTTGTAGCTTTTAGATGTACTGAAATGGAGCCTAGCAGGAGACCCACAATGAGAGAAGTTGTTAAGCTACTGTTAAAAGCAAATGTCAGCTATACAAGCAAATAGAAACACAAAACTTGGTTTTGCAAGTTTTTGTAGTTTTGACTGATGTTAATCACATAACGCCTTCTCTTGTGTGGTTTATCTTTGAAATTAGATGAGGCCAGTTTGATTTGGTTTCATATCTTGCTTCACTTTCTCAGAACTAGCGACCATGTTTCACCTTTTTTCTTGTTTTTTTTCCTTGAGTTTGCTGGTTTAGTTCATGCATATAGAATATGAGAGGGTAACTAAGGCGATCTGCTCTGGCAACTTGGTGGTTCACACAACTTGAAAGTAAACAGAGTCTCTAATATTTACTAATGTGCTAGTCGCCAACTGGGCTATGAAGAATTTTTAGGTGAATCGTTTGCATTTTCTATTTTTTATTAGTGGTTTCCGTGAAGCCAGAATAACCAGTAGATTAACAAGTCCGATGGCTACTACACAGAATCTTTTATATCATATCTAAGTTATTCATGTGTCCGACTTTTTTTTTTTTTTAATAAAATGTAAAATAAAATTTAACTTGTAAATAAATATAATAAAAATTTTTATTTATATATATATATTTTTAAATATACTTATTTTAGTAACACACAAAAGACAAGTTATAAAGGACAATTCATACAGGGAATCTAGAATAAGGTTAAGCGGTGCCACAATTCCTTATAAAGAACATGTGACGTAGGACAATTCAATATAAATCAAGTTTATGCGGTGCCACAAATCCAGCTTTGGACAATTTATGCAATTAATTTAAACCAAGATGAAGTGGTGCCACAATTCCCCTGGTTTTAGAAGTGAGCAAATCCTATGGGCTGACTAAAGTGATAAGGGATTGAACTTTAATTCCACCACAATTCTTTATAAAGGTTAAGCGGTGCCACAATTCCTTATAAAGAACATGTGACGTAGGATAATTCATGCAGTTAATATAAATCAAGTTTATGCGGTGCCACAAATCCAGCATAGGACAATTTATGCAATTAATTTAAACCAAGATGAAGTGAAATCAAGTTTATGCGGTGCCACAAATCCAGCATAGGACAATTTATGCAATTAATTTAAACCAAGATGAAGTGCCGTCACAATTCCCCTGGTTTTAGAAGTGTGCAAATCCTATGTAACTAAAGTGATAAGGGATTCCCCTCGTTTTAGAAGTGAGTAAATCCTACGTGACTAAAGTGATAAGAGATTGAATTCTAATTCTAGAACGAAAATTAATTTAAGAATGAAGGTTTAATTCAATTCTTATAAAGGGTCTAAAGATCCTTTCAGAAATCGAGGTGGGACACACCAGACACAACCTCTAACCCTTATAAAGGGTTTAAAGATCCCCTCAAGAGTGTAAGTTTGACTTAACCCTTATAAAGGGTTCAAAGATCCTCTTAGAAATCGATGTGGGACACATGAGACACATCATGTTCAATTCCTTTAAACTGCACGTTCACGTCGGTACATGAGCCCACTCGATATGACCTGATAAAAAATTGAACTCTAATTACACCACAAAAACTAAATCAAGAGTTGAAATTTGACCAAACCCTTATAAATAATTTAAAAACTCTCTTAAGAACCGATGTAGAATATATCATAAAGTATATGTGATCCCATCAAGATAGAAAGCAAAAGGAGTATGGGGTTCTTTTGGTGCATGATATTGTGTATAAGTTAAATTAGTATTATCTTATTATATTCTATGAATTATTATTTGTTTATAAATTAATATTATTTTATATATTTTAATTAATTAAATTATTTAAAATATGAATTAAGTTTATTATTTTTTTAAATATATTCTATATAAAAATTTATATTATTAGATAAAGGGATATATAAAAAATTAATTTTAAATTTTTATTCATCAAAAAATTATTTTAAAATAAATTTAATAAATATAATATTAAAATAAAATATAAAAAAATTAGAATTTAATTATAAAAATTTATAAAAATTTACGATTAATTTTTTTTATATCCTTTAAATAAAATTCTTCTTTTATTATAATTTTTATCACTATTTCTATTATTATTACTATAACTATCACCGCAAAACTTTTTTTATTATTATTGTTATTCTCTTTTTTCTATCTCTCTCCCTTTTCTTTTATTTGAAAGGAAGAGAGGTGGACAAAGATATTTATAATTGAAGGAAAAATGGAAAAAAGAAGAGATGAAGAAATGAAAAAAGAAAATAAAAATATAATAGGGAAGAAAGAGAGATTAAAAAAATTTTTAAAAATAAAAATAAAAAAATAGATTAATAAAATTTAAAAAAATTTAAGATAAAGATAAAATTTGAAAAATAATTGCAAGAGATATGGAAAAAGAAAGATATAAGAAATAAAGAGATAGATATGTAAGCGAATTGAGAAGATATACGAAAAATGAGTAAGAGGAAAGGAAGAGATATAAGAAAAATAAAATTATAAGAGATAGAAAAGTGAAAGTATAAAAGAAAAAGTAAGATGAAAGAGAAACAAAAAAGACGGGAGAGAAATAAAAATATAAAAATAAAAAAAGATAGATAAAAAAAGAGGAAAAAAATAATAAAAAAATAAGAAACAAAAGAAGAAGATAAAAAAAAAAAAGGAAAAAGAGAGGAAAAGAGTTAAGAAGATATTAACATGTAAAAGTTTATTTTATTATAATTTTAATATTTAATTTAAATATTTTAATTATATTTTATTATTATAAAAAAATTAATTTAATAAATATTTTATATAATTAATTAAAAATTTAAAAATTTATAAATTTTATAAAATTATTAATAGATAAAATAAAATAATTTTAAAATTTAATTTTTAATTATTTGTGATAAAATAAAAATTAAAATAAATAATAAAAATAATTAATACGATAAAATTATTTTAGTAAGTTATACTATATAATCTTCAACAACAAGGCCTGCGGGCACTAAATGGTGAGGCGGCCCCGAAAAATGTACAAGTGGATGCGGTCCCATCCAAGGAGCTCCTCGAGGAGACGCAGAGTTGTGCTAAAAGAGATTCGTCTGAAAAAGCTAAAGGCGAGAATTTGGTGGGTGCTTGCATCATAAGGTTGACCTTTGGAGAAAAGAGACGGGCCGGATTATCTTATCCTCCTTTTCTTTCGTGAAAAGACTCGATGGACGGGGATCCGATCTATATGAGTCTAATAGGAGAAAACAAAAGCATGTGTGTTAGAACGTACGATCATATTAACATTTGCTGAAAGGAGACAGGGATTTTGAAGGGGGGCTGGGAGCAATTAACACAAAAGAAGGCAAGATAGATGGGAAGCAAAAGATTGGCATTGTTCTGGGTGTTATCCACCTACTTACACTTGCTTGCATCTTCATCTCCACTGCACAGGGCCTTGCTTTCATCAGCCTCAGGTATTCCCGTCTTGATCTTCCTTTCCTCTTTAGTATCTACTCCCCGTTTTTTATTTTTTATTTTTTTATTAGCCAAGGTACCTATACAGCAGGAAACTCAAAGATCAAGGTTCCGTTCTTTAGGTTAAATCTCTCGGGTAGTTCGTGAAATAGATTTTATAAAGCTTGTTGTTGTATAGCTGAGGAAGGGCAGGGCCCCCCGTACACGGCACTCTGTCAAAAGCATGGCTAAGAGAGGATTAATACTGCGTAATGCTACACAAAATGGGTCCTTAAAACAAGTAATTGAACTTGCGCCAAAGACATTCTATCACGCACCAAAATAAAAAAGTTAGTATCAAAACACAACAAACAAGAAGCCAACTAGCTGCATGTAATGTGACCAGTTGAAACTTTGTATATTGCTAGACAGAAAACTCTCCTTTTTGAGAGGATGGTATTAATTCTTGTCTCTAACATATCGTTCAAGCAAAATAGCTGAAATTCTCACGCAACAAGGAACATCCAACTTCACCCTACTTAAAAGTGCCTAGTTTTTTTTGCTTGAAAGGCAGTTGCCAAGTTGGGATTTCTGTGAATTTTCTTTTTTTTGCTTCATTGATAAAAGTTGCCAAAAGTCATACCCCTTCTATTAAAATCAGAACATACTTTGGGGCTGCCAACATAATTTCAAGATGGTTCCCACTTAGAAGATACTAAACGTTATGACAGAATGGTGCCTTCTTTCTTTTTAAATGACACTCGGTGCTCATTTAATTTATAAAGCATACACAAATAGCTACTTGGATCCGTATGCCTTCCTGTCCAAGGATTTTCTATCCTGCATTCATTAGGATACTTCAATGTATCCATCGAAAGAATCAAAGACTAATCACCGGTTCTTGTTCTCAGAGTTAGTACCATATCTAAAGGACTTAATACCATCCCAGCCAGCTTATATCTTGGAGAATAAAATTTGGCTTGTACAGTCTGCAATCCACATTATTGGACTGTCAATAATTTGCCACGATTATTGACAGGTTGAGTTCAAGCTCTGATACATCATATAATTTGACACATCCGTAAATCCTTAATTCATTGCTATGTCCGAGACTAACATTGTCTGATGATAGATAAGCTGCAGGAGAATAATTTGGAGGTTACAGGCAGAAATGACCATGACATCAACAGCATTGACGGTGATGGCAGTCTTATAGCAAATCAAAGCAAGTATGCTCATGGCGGTGGCTCTAGAGGTGCACATAAAGGAGGATCGAATGGGAAACCAGCGAATGGAAATGGTGGTAGCAATATGCAAGCAGGTGCAGCAGCAATCCCCATAATCGTAGCCGGAGCTGCAAATGGTAACCACCACCAAAACAGACATCACAGTGGAGCCAACTGCAACAGAAGGTCCATTGAACTTCCCATCTTGATTTTGACCACCTTTGTCTCCTTTATTTCATTGATATCAAGGAGTACTTGATTGCTAAGTGTAAACTAATCCATCAACCAAAAATGCTTGAGGCTTGTTGCATGCATTATGTTGTAGTATGCCATCCAGTAATATATATATACTTTCTTATGTAGCAAATCACCAGAACTACATATCCAACTTGTATACAAACATAAACAAAATGAATGCATGATTGTGTTACAAAATAATTTGTGTGGTCGAGCTTTTCATCAACGTATTAGGGGTCGAAAATGTTTTGACGAAAAATGGAGGTCTTTGTGCAATCATATTTGTGTATTTCTGTCCATGTACCTGTGCACATGCACACGCACACGTAAGAAAGAAAGAAGCAGTGGGATGATTGCCGAAAAGAACAACCAACAATGGGTATTATTGCATCCCCTCATTTATTTATCATTTTTTTAAATAGCTCCTCTCGTTTGAAGATATTTTCTGAATTTCTAGGGGTGCTCTGTTTTGCAAAACCAAGGGAGCAGGAAGCAAAGGTGTATTTTTTTGCATACCAAAATTTGAAAAGTAATTATGTTAGTTAGATTCCAACAACTATCTTTCTTTCTATATAAGTAGTCTTTTTTTTGTTGTTAAAAGTCAAAATTTTTTAAAATTGTATTTTGTAATTCAAATGCTTCCTTATTGTACTTCGAAGTCATCGTAATATTTTATTTTAAATTTTAAAGTTATAACTTTCAAATTTTATATTTTAAAATTCTTGTATATAACGAGAATACAAGTTAAGAAGAGAATTGCTTAGACGAAAAAAGGATCTTGGTTCTATCTTTTTCCTCCTCACGTCCCCCATTGTTGCAACCAAAAAGATTACTTCTGTGACAAGCAAAACACTATCCACACCATCCACATGTAGGTTCCCAGCCAGAAACCCTACATTGTTAAGTTGTTTTCTATGGTAACTGTTTTGCAGTCACAAATAAATTGTTTTCAATGTAACTACTATAATCCGCAGTAATTCCTGGAACTAGGTAAACGTTTAGCGCATCATGCATAAATCCAATTGGTATAAAGGAAATATGATGAGTCATGAAATCTTATATCTCAAAAGTGCTAAAAATGTCCTAATGGAAAGAGAGCTAACTATCGTTTGATAAATACAAAAATGTCCAAAGTGATGTTGGTGATTTAGTGTTTGGAAACCAATCCGCACCCTTTTCCTATGTTACTGTAATACTGATTAGTCAAATTTGCATTTCATTATTACAAAAGCAATATTTCTATAAGCATTGATTTTCCAAGTAAAAGACACACCAAGTTGATTTCAGTCAAGCAAATTAGTGAACAAAAGTGAAGCATGACACAATGATGAGAATCAAATACATTTCTGGCAATGAACTAGGTGCCTCAAAAGACTTGCACCACCCATTTCCACTTGATTCACTCTTTTCACTTTTCTTTTTCTCTAATGTTGTGATACTAGCACCACTCAACTTCAATTGCCTCTTTGCATTTTTACAACCATTTTAATCCATTTTATTTTATTAAATACCCTGTTAGGAAGCAAGGAAAGGTAGATTATAAACCATAACCAATGTCCATTTACAATGGCCTATCCCTTTTCTTTTCCTATTATATGGATTTGGAAGAGCAAAGAGAAATAAATATACAAATCTCATATTGCATGCATAAATAAAATTACTAAATCTTGGTCTTTCTCAAGGTTTATGAAGGCTATTTCCCAAAAATCTTAGTAAGTGCTTTAAGTTTCTAGTATGCAGAGGAGGTTGCTTAAAATAGAAGCAATTCTCAAACTTGGAACAAGAAAGAAATAAAAGGAATAAAAGGGTAAAATTCTAAAGTTAGCCAATTTAACTTCTTTCTATTGAGTTAAATTCTCGTTATATAAGAAGATTTAAAGATACAAAATTTGAAAAATCTAGTTGTTACACTTGACAATAGCTTTTATACAATTTAGAGTTGATTTTTGAATCAATTTGAACATCAAGTTAAGGTAATTTTTCAAAATATGGAAAGAGCATTTGAATTAGAATTTGAGTTGATTAAACATATAATAATTGATATAAAAAGTGAAGCTAAAGATAAAAGCTATAAAGTTGTTGAATTATAATTGCCATAACTAATTTTTGAATTTGACAAAAGAAGAAACATTTAGTTATAGGGTTACTAGTATTACAAAAGAGGAGAACCATTGGAACTTTAGTCCTCCTTAGTGCTTTTGATTTGCATTCCAAGAGCATCCCTTAAGCCTTTAAACCTTGATTTAGATAGCCCTTTAGTTAAGATGTTAGCTAGATGAGCTTTAAAGTTACAGTGCATTAGTTTGATCTCATTAGCATCTTGAGTTTCTTGTATGAAATGTAGCTTCACATTGAAGTGTTTTGTTCTCCTATGTTGCATGGGATTTCTTGAGATTTTAATGGCAAATTGATTATCACAAAAAAATGGTAGTTGGCTTAACTTGCTTTAGATTTAAATTAGCACTAATTTTCCTTATCAAGATGGCATGATTCACTATTTAAACTACTATAATGCTCTTAGCCTTAGTTGTGGATTGTGCCACAATCATTTGCTTCCTTGAGCTCTAATTAAAGATGCCAGAACCAAATGAAAATACATAATCTAATGTACTCTTCATACCTATAAGTGATCCTACCTAATCATTATTAGTAAAACTAATCAATTAGTTTTCAATGTTGCTCTTAAACATGATTCTCAATTTAGTAGTTCCCTTAATGTATTTGAGAATTCTTTTAACAACTTGGAGAAGTGCTTCATAAGGAGAATGCATAAATCTTGATAATAGGCTCCTTGGATACATAATATTAAGTCTTATGGCTAAGAGATATGACACTTATTCAATGAGACTTCTATAAAGGTTTTCATTTGCTTCTGAAGACTCATTCACCTTGGAGAACATGTTGCTTTGTGTCAGAAGTGTAAAAGAACTTCTACAGGTTTCCATACTAAATTCTTATAGTACTTGATTTGCATATTTGGCTTGATGTATAAGAATTTCTTATTTGGATTGTTGAACCTCCAAACCAAGGAAGTATCTCGTGTAATGAAAGTTAGAATTTTTAAACGTATTTGTCATAGTCTTCTTAAATTAAGAGATTAGACTAAGAGAGTTTCCAATGATCATTAGATCATTTACAAAAATTGAGATATAAAGAAAATAATTATCCTTTTTGCTAATGTAATGGCTAGCATCACTGCAACTTCTTTTAAAACCAATAAAAGCCAAGTACTCATAGATTTTTGAGTACTAAGCTTTGAGAGATTGCTTTAGTCCATATAAGGTTTTTTCTTTCAAAAAATAGAAATTGTTTTCTTCACCTAGATTAATAAATTCTTTTAGTTAATTGATATAAATTTGCTTTTGATGTTCTCCATTGAGGAATAGTGATTTGACATTTAGTGGGTGCACTAGCCATTACTTTTAAGAAGTAAGTGTAAGTAGCAATTTTATAGTGTCATACCTAGCCACTGGTGCAAACATTTCAAAGTAATCCACTCTTTCTTGTTGTCTAAAACTCTTAGTTACAAGCTTAACTTTCAATTTGTTAATGGTGCCATTTGTATTAAACTTTGTTCTTTATATCCATTTCATTGCAATAACCTTTTTATTCGCAGGCTTTGGAACTAAAGTCCATATTTGATTTTTATGAATGAACTTCATCTCCTTTTGCATTGCAACTCTCTATGCTATATGTTGTGAACTTCCTAATAGTTGACAAGTTCTAACTTAACTATAAAACTTATGTGGTAAATGTCAGTTAGAGGTCTTGTTCCCTTAATTGGGAGATCAGCTACATCATCATGCATAATATTTGATTCTAGATTTTATAGTTGAGAATTGGTGAAGCTTTATTCCTTAACATATTCAACAGTGGAAGTCCACCAATTCCATTTTGCATCCTCATGAAATTAAAGTTTCTTGCTAACAAAAACCTTTTGTATAGTAGCATCAATAAGGAGTGTTAGTGTAGCCTATGAAAATAAAAATTAAGGCTTTATGATATAGCTTGCTTCTTTTTGAATCTATTACATGTGCATAGTAGATATAACCAAAAATTTTTAAATGACTTAATGATGACTGCCATTGTTCCAAGCTTAAAATGGGGTGGAATTCAATAAAACTATTGAAGGTTGCTTAGCAAGTACATAATAGCTATTACACCTTCTACCTCTAAGAAGATCCTTCTCAGTTAGAAGACACTGTGTTATTTCAACAATTGTTTTGTTCTTTTTTTTTTCACTCACTCCATTTTGTTGGATTGAGTAAGGTGTTTTTAGTCAATGCTAGATTATTGAACTAGTATAAATTATTTGGAAGGAAGCTTATATGTATTTAAAACCATCATTAATTATAGTGGCTTAAAATTACATAATTAGTTTTTTTTTTTTTTCTATTTAGACTTTAAATTTATGGAATACAAATATTGTATCTAATTTAAATTTGAAAAAATAGATCCAACATTATCTAATAAAATCATCAATAAAGATGACATAATACTTATTACCATTCAAAGAGCAAGTCTTCATTGGCCTATAGAGATTTGATTGGACTAATGGAATACACTTTTGAGTTTTGTTACCATGATTTGAAAAAAAGGGAAGCCTAGTTTGCTATCTAAGTTGACCAACAATACATGATCTGTCAAATTAATCTAGATTAAATAAGCCTAAAGCTAAATGTTTATTCATCAATGCTTAAATATCTCCATGGTGGAAATGGTCAAGACTTTTATGCCAAAGAGTTGCATTTTCAATAGCAATAAGTAAGGTAAGATGTTGCACTTTATTTGTGTCTAAATGAAAATGTTTTTCCATTTATTGGCTTTATGATTAGTTTAGCACCAATTAAATCACAATTAACACATGCATGATCTTTAAACAACAATGAGAAGCCATTTTCTATGAGGTGACCAACATTTAATAGATTGTGATGGATATGAGAAATGAACAAGACATCTATAATGACTTTGGTACCAGAGTTTGTATGTACCAAGGTTGCCCCTTTTCCATGAACTTGCAACAATTGGCTATTACCAATTCTTACTTTTGATTTGAAGGACTTATTAAGAGTATTAAAAATCATGAAATTGGGTGACATGTAGTTTGTGTAACCACTGTTAGCCAATTAGATTTCAAGGTTAAAAGAGTTATTACCTATTGCCACCATAAAGAGGTGCTTATCTATAGATTAGACTTCATAAATTGGCTAGGCATTCTATTTGACTTATTGTGATCTTTTTTGGTTTTGAGATTGCTTATCCTTATGCCAACATATTTTCTCAAAATGCCCTCTTATGTTATAAACTTTGCAAACAAGATTATACCTCCTTAAATAATATTTAGACAAATGGCTAGTCTTTTTGCAATGTTCACAAGGAGCATACTACTTTTTGCTTATAGATTTGCTGGCTTCACTAGACCTTTTGTGTTGTTTGCCACTTTGCTTTCTTTTGCTTTGGTTTTGAAATATACTTTTTAAAATATGCTTATTTTACTAACATATATGGGGCAAGTTATAAAGAACATGTGACATAGGACAATTCGTGTGGTCAATTTAGACTAAGATTAAGTAGTGACATAATTCCTTCTTGTTTTAGGAGTGAGCAATTCCTATAGGTTATGACTAAATTATACATGATCACATCAAGATGGAAAGCAAAATGAGTGTGGGGTTCTTTTGGTGAATGATATCATGTGGGATGTTACAAGATTAATTGGTTTTATCTTATTATATCCTATGAATTGGTATCTATTTATGAATTAATATTATCTTATATGTCTTAATGGATTAAACCATCCATAATATGGGCTAAGCCTATTTTTCTAAATATATTTTATATAAAAATTTATATTATTAGATAAAAAGATATTTAAAAAATTGATTTTAAATTTTTATAAATTTTTACAATTGAATCCTTAATTTTTTCTTTTTCACATTTTTTTTGAAGCCTTTATCTTTTTAAATCATTTTAGATCAAATTTTTTTAAATAGAAAACAATTAAACTGTAATTTTCATTTGATTAATATAAAATTTTTAATAATTTTGACTATTTTCTATTTAAAAAAATTAATTTATATCAAATTTAAAAATATAAGATTTAAATAAAAATATAAAAAAAATTTAAAATCTAATTATAAAAATTTTTAAAAATTTATAACCTTTTCTATTTTTTTAATATATATTCCTTAAATAAATATCTTCTTTTGTCACTATTTTGATTACAATTATTATCCTTATAATCATAAAATCATTACCATTATTCTTTTTTTCTATCTTTCTCCCCTTTACCCTATTCGGAAGGGAAAGAGATAGATAAGGGTATATACAAATTAAAGAGACAAAAAGAAAAAGAGAGATGAAGAAATAAGAATAGAATTCAAAATAGAATAAAAAAAAAAGGAAAAGATATGAAAATATTAAAAAATAAAGTCACTGTGTATATGTATATATATGTGAGTCTCATTGTAGAAAACAAAGGAATGTGTGTTAGTACATACGATCATATTAACATTTGCTGAAAAGAAACACGGACTTTGAAGGGAAGATAGATGGGAAGCCAAAAATTGGCATTGTTCTGGGTGTTATCCACCTACTTACATTTGCTTGCATCTTCATCTCCACTGCACAGGGCCTTCCTTTCCTAGTTAGTACCCCCTCCCCGTTTTTGTTTTTTTGTTGTCTTTTTTTAGCCAAGGTACCTATTCAGCAAGAAACTCAAAGATCATGGTTCCTTTCATTAGGTTAAAACTCTCGGGTAGTTCATGAAATAGATTTTATAAAGCTTGTTGTTATATAGCTAAGGAGGGGCAGGGTCGATACTGCTTTTTGCCAAAGATCCCCATATACCCCTCTCTGTCAAAAGCATGGCCAAGAAAGGATTAATACCGTGTAATGCTACACAAAATGGGCGCTTAAAACAAGTAATTGAACTTGCGCCAAAGACATTCTGTCACTCACCAAAAAAAAAAAAGTTTGTACCAAAACATAACAAACAAGCTGCATTTAGTGTGACCAGTTGGAACTTTGGATATTGCTAGACAGAAACCTTTCCTTTTTGAAAGGATATTATTAATTCTTGTCCCTAAGATATCGTTCAAGCAGAAGAAATTCATTGGAGGACAAGGAATCTTAACAGTTACTCAATTTTATATGGCAAGACTTATTAACTGAAATTCTGATAGATTAGGTCACGCAACAAGGAACATCCAACTTCACCCTACTTAGAAGTGCCTAGTTTTCTGCCTTGAATTATTGAAAGGAAATTACCAAGTTGAGATTTCTGTGAATTTTCCTTTTTTCGCTTCATTGATAAAAGTTGCTAAAAGTCATTCCCTTCTATTAATATCAGAACATACTTCGGCGCTGCCAACATAATTTCAAAATGGTTCCCACTTAGAAGATACTAAACATTATGACAGGATAGTGCCTCCTTTCTTTCTAAATGACACTCTATGCTCTTTCAATTTATAAAGCATACACAAATGGCAACCTGTATCCATATGCCTTCCTGTCCAAGGATTTTTTATCCTAAACTCATTAGGATAGTTCAATGTGTCCATCTAAAGAATCAAAGACTAATCAGCGGTTCTTGTTTTCAGAGTTAGTGCCATCCCAGACAGCTTATATCTTGGAGAATAAAATTTGGCTTGTACAGTCTGCAATCCACATTATTGGACTGTCGATAATTTGCCACGATTATTGACAGTTTGAGTTCAAGCTCTGATACATCATATAATTTGACACGTCCATAAATCCTCAATTCATTGCTATTTGCGAGACTAACATTGTCCGATGATAGATACTCTGCAGGAGCATAATCTGGAGGTTACAGGCAGAAATGACCATGACATCCACGGCACTGATGGCGATGAAAGTCGCATAGCACATCATAGCAAGTATGCACGTGGCGGTGGCTCTGAAGGTACAAATAATGGAGGGTCGAATGGGAAACCAGAGAATGAAAATGGTGGTAGCAATATGCATATAGGTGCAGCAGTAATCCCCATGATCGTAGCCGGAGCTGCAAATGGTAACCACCACCAAAACAGCCATCACAGTGGAGCCAACTGCAACAGAAGCTGCATTGAACTTCCCATCTTGGTTTTGACCACCTTTGTCTCTTTTATTTCACTGATATCACGGAGTACTTGATTGCCAAGTCTAAACTAATCCATTAACCAAAAATGCTTGAGGCTTGTTGCATGCATTATGTTGTAGTATGTCATCTAGTGATATATGCATTCTTATGTAGCAAATCACCAGAACTACATATCCAACTTGTATACAAATAGAAACAAAACGAATGCATGATTGTGTTACAAAATAATTTGTGTGGTCGAGCTTTCCATCATCGTATTAGGAGACGAAAACGTTTTGACGAAAAATGGAGGTCTTTGTGCAATCATATTTGTGCATTTCTGTCCATGTACGTGTGCACATGCACATGCACATGCACACGTAAGAAAGAAAGAAGCAGTGGGATGATTACTGAAAAGACCAACCAACAATGGGTATTAATGTATCCTCTTATTTATTTATTTAATTTTTTAAATAGCACCTCTGGTTTGAAGATGCTGTTAAATTGTTTTCTGTGGTAACTATTTTGTAGTCACAGATAAATTGTTTTCAATGTAACCATTATAATCCACAGTAATTCTGGAACTAGGTAAATATTTAGCGTATCATGCATAAATCCAATTGATATAAAGGAAATATGAGGCAAGAAGAAGTGCTGAATATGTCCAAATGGAAAGAGTGCTAACTATTGTTTGATAAATACAAAAATGTCCAAAGTGTTTTTGGTGATTGAGTGTTAGTAATAAACCCATCGGGCAACCCTTTTCCTATGTTCCCGTAATATTGATCAGTCAAATTTAAATTTCATTATTACAAAGCAGCATTTCTACAAGCATTAATTTTTCAAGTAAAAGACGCGTCAAGTTGATTTCAATCAAGCAAATTGGCGAACAAAAGTGAAGCGTGACGTAGTGATGAGAATCAAATACATTGCTAGCAATGGACTACGTTGCCTCAAAAGACTTGCACCATCCTTTTCCACTTGATTTTGTAGCAATTCTTAAACTTGGAACGAGAAAGTCACAAAAAGAAGGGAAGGGCTGAAATTTGAACTTAGCCAATTTAACTTCTTTCTATTGAGTTAAATCCTCATTATATAAGAAGATTTGAAGATACAAAAATTGAAAAATCTAGTTGTTACACTTGACAACAGTTTCTATACAATTTAAACTTGAATTTTGAATCAATTTGAAGATCAAGTAATGATGATTTTTCAAAATACAAAAAAGAGCTTTTGAATTAGAATTTTAGTCATTTAAACATATAATAATTGATACAAAAAGTGAAGCTTGAGATAGAAGGTATAAAGTTGTTAAGTTGTAACTGCTATTACTAATTTTGGATTTGACAAAAGATGAAACATTTGGTTGCAAGGTTATTGGTACTACAAAATAAAAGCACCATTAGAACTTCACTCCTTCTTGGTGCATTTTTTTTTTTTGCATTTCAAGAGCACCCCTTAAGTTTTCAACCCTTGATTTTGATAGGCATTTAGTTAAGATGTCAACTAGCTAAGCTTTGGAGTTACAATGCATCAATTTGATCTCATAACATCTTAAGCGTCTTGCATGAAATGCAGCTTCACACTAAAATGTTTTGTTCTCCCATGCTGTATAAGATTTCTTGAGATTGTAATGAAAAATTGATCATCACAAAAAATGGTAGTTGGCTTAACTTGCTTTAGATTTAAATCAGTACGAATTTTTTTTTATTTAGATTGCATGATTCATTATTGAGGCTATTACAATGTATTCAACCTTTAGTAAATTGTGTCTTCCTTGAGTTACAATTAAAGATGTTAGAGCCAAATGAAAATACATAACTTGATGTACTCTTCATGTCTATGAGTGATCTTGCCCAATCACTGTCAGTAAAATGAATTAGCTAGTTTTTAGTATTGCTTTCGAGCATGATTCCCAATTCAATAAGTTCCCCTAATGTATTTGAGAATTCTTTTGGTAGTTTGGAGATATGCTTTATGAGGAGAATGCATAAATCTTAATAGTAAGCTTAATGGATACATAATATAAGATCTTGTGGTTGAGAGATATGACAAGTATCCAATGAGACTTTTATAGAGATTCTCATTTGTTTTTGGAGATGCATCCACTTTAGAGAACTTGCTACCTTATGTTAAAGGTGTAGAAGAATTTTTACAAGTTTCCATATTGAATTTTTGTGGTACTTGATTTGTATATTTGGCTTAATGTACAAGATTTCCTTATTTGGATTGTTGAACCTTCAAACCAAGAATGTACCACATACTGCCAAGGTTAGAAATTTCAAACTTATTTATCATAGTCTTCTTAAACTAAGAGAGTTTTTAATGATCATTAGATCATCTATATATATTAAGATACAAAGAAAATAAGTGTCATTTCTACTGATGTAAAGGTGAGTATCACTGCAACTTCTTTTAAAACTAGCAAAAGTCAAGTACTTTTGGATTTTTTAGTGCCTAGCTTTAAAAGCTTGCTTTAGCCCATATAGGGCTTTTTTCAAAAGGTAGACCTTATTTTATTCACTTAGATTGACAAATCCTTTTGTTTGATTCACCATTAAGGAATATTTATTTGACATCTAGTTGGTGCTTTAGCCATTACTTTTAAGTAACAAGTGCAAACAACAATTTATAGTGTTTGGTCTGGCTACTAGTGTAAATGTTTCATAGTAAACCACTTTTGCTAGTCATGTAAAACCCTTGGCCACAAGCATGACTTTCAATTTATTGATAGTGCTATTTACATTGAACTTTGTTTAATATATTCATTTCACTTTAATAACCTTATTGTTTGTAGGTTTTTGAATTAAAGACCATGTTTGATTTTGATGGATGGACTTTAACTCCTCCTACATTGCAACTTGCCATGTTGCATGTTGTGAAACTTCCTGATAGTTGACAAGATCTAGCTCAGCTATAAAGCTTCCTGATAATTTACTGGATTTAGCTTAGCTACAAAGCTCATGTGATAAATGTCAATTAGAGGTCTCGTTCCTCTAACTAGGAGATCATCTACATCATCATGCATAATACTTGATTCTAGATTTTGTGGTCGAGAATTGGTGAAGCTTTATTCCTTGACATATTCAATAGTGGATGTTTGCCAATTCCATCTTGCATCCTTATGAAATTAAGGTTCTTGCTAACAAAAACCTTGTGTAGTAGCATCAAAGATCTTATAATTGTAAAGAGTGTCAGTGCAACCTATGAAAATAGCAACTAAGGTTTTATGATCTAGTTTGCTTCTTTTTTAATCTAGTACGTATGTATAGCAGATATAGCCAAAAGTTTTTAAATGACTTAGTGATGGTTTGTTGTTGTACTAAACTTAAAATGGAGTGGAATTTGATAAGGCTTTTAAAGCCTAATTAGTAGGTATATAATAATTATTGTACCTTCTTCCTAAAAGGATTTAGGAAAATCCTTTTCAATCATGCGGCACCTTTTCATTTTAACAATTGTTTTGTTCTTTCTTTCACTCACCCTATTTTGTTGGGTTGAGTAAGGTGTTGATAATTGATACTGGATTCTTAAGCTAGTACAAATTGCTTGGAAGGAAGCTTATGTGCATTTAAAACTATTGTCTGTTTTAATGGCCTAAATTACATAATCAGTTTGTTGTTTTATCTAGACCTTAAGTTTTTGGTATATAACTACTACATTTGATTTAAATTTTTTAAAAATGTAGATCTAATAATATCTAGTAAAATTATCAAGAAAAATGATATAATACGAGTTGCCATTTAAAGAGCAGGTCTTTATTGGTGTATAAAGATTTGAATGGACCAATTGAAGATGTTTATGAGCTCTGCTGCTATGATTTGAATGAAAGGAAAGCATAGTTTACTTTTTAATTGTACAAGGTCTATTAAATTGATTTAGATCAAATAAGCCTGAAGCTAGATGTTTATTTTTTAGTGCTTGAATACTTACATGATGAAGATGGCCAAGTCTTCTGTGCCAAAGATTTGCATTGTCAATAGCAACATGTAAGGCAAGATGATGCATTTTGCTTGTGTCTAAATGGAAACCTTTTCCATTCTTTAGCACTGTGATTAGTTTAATACCAATTAAATTACAAATAACACATGCATGATTTTTAAACAACAATGAGAATCCATTTTCTATAAGTTAACAAACATTTAATAGATTTTGATGGATATGATGAGCAAACTAGATATATGTAATGACTTTAGTACTTGAGTCTATATGCATTAGAGTTGCCTTTTTTTTCATGCATTTGCAACAATTGACCATTACTAATCCTTACTTTTGATTTGAAGGACTTATCAAGAGTATAAAAAACCTTAAGATTGGGTGACATGTAGTTTGTCCAACTATTGTCAACCAACTAAATTCAAAGGTCAAAAGAGTTAGTGCTTGTTGTTGCCATAAAGAGTTGCTCATCTATAAATTAGACTTTATCAGTTTGTTGGGCCTTCTATTTGAGTTGTTGTGACCTCTGTTGGTGTTGAGATTGCTTGCCCTTATGCCAACAAATTTTCTCATAATGCCCTTTCTTCTTATGGACTTTACAAACAAGATCAAACCTCCTCCAATAATATTTAGACATATGACTAGTCTTGTTGTAATGCTTGCAAGGAGCATATTGCATTTTGCCAATAAATTTGCTGGCTTCATTAGACTTTTAATGTTATCTACCAATTTGCTTCATTAGACTTCCATTAGACCTCTAATATTTAGTAAAATATACTTATTTTACTAAAATATACGAGATAGTTTATAAGAACATGTGACATAGGACAATTCATATAGTCAATCTAAACCAAGATTAAGCAGTGCCATAATTCCTTATGGTTTTAAGAGTGAAAAATCCTATAGGCTATGACTAAAATATACATGATCACATCAAGATAAAAAGCAAAAGGAGTATGGTGTTTGTTTAGTGAATGATATCGTGTGGGATGTTACAAGATAAATTGGTATTCTCTTATTATATCTTGTGAATTGTCATTTATTTATAGATTTAATATTATCTTATATGTCTTAATGGGTTAAACTATTAATGATATGGGCTAAGCCTATTTATGTAAATATATTTTATATAAAAACTTATATGATTAGATAAAAGTATATGTAAAAGAAAAAAGCTCTTAAATTTTAATAAATTTGTATAATTGAATCCTTAATCTTTTTACATTTTTCTTCGAATCCTTTATTTTTTTAAATTATTCCAAATCAATGTTTTTTAAATGAAAAGTAATTAAACTGTTGATAATTTTCATTTGATCAATATAAAAATTTTAGTAGTTTTGATTATTTTCTATTAAAAATTGATTTCTAACAAATTCAAAAATTATAAATTTCAAAAAAAAAAATATAATAAAAAATTTAGAATCTAATTATAAAAATTTTTAAAAATTTACAATTAATTTTTGTAATATATTCTCTCAATAAAATTCTTCTCTTATTATAATTTCTATCATTATTTCTATTACTACTACTATCCTCACTCAAAACCATTACCTTTTGGAAGGAGGAGAGATGGACAAAGATATATACAAATGAAAGAAACAATAAGAAGAGGAGAGATGATGAAATAGAAAAAAGAAATAAATATATAATAAAGAAAGAAGAGAGATGAAAAAATTTTAGAAAAAATAAAAATGAAAAAGAAGGATTAATAAAATTTGAAAAATATAAAATAGAGATAGAATTTGAAAAAGATGGAGAGAGAAAGATACAAAAAAATTGAGAGATAAATATAAGAGAGTTGATAATAGAATAGGAAAAGTGAGTGAGAGAAAGAAAGAAAGACATATAAAAAAGATACAAATATAAGAGATATAAAAGTGAAAGCATGAAAGAAAAGGAAAGATGAATGAGGTAGAATAAGAAAAAAAAAAAAAGAAAAAGATGAAAGAGAGATAGATAATATAAAAATGAAAAAGTGATTAAAGAAAGAAAGAGAAAAAAACATAAATAAAAAAGAATAAAAAATAAAAAAAAAAAGAAAAAGAGAAGGAAAGAATAAAGAGAATAGTATTATTTAAGAAATAATTTTATTATAATTTTGATATTTAGTTTAAATAATTTAAATATTTTTTATTAGTATTATAAAATTAATTTAACAAATATTTTATATAATTAATAAAAATTTTAAAAATTTATAAATCTTATAAAATTACTAGTAAATAAAATAAAATAATTTTAAACCTTAATTTTTAATTATTTGTGATAAATAAAATTAAAATAAATAATAAAAATAATTAATTATATTATAAAAATAATAAAATCATTTTAATAAATTATATTATATAAATATTTTATACCATCTAATACTTTACAGCCGTAATATAAGACAATAATCTAATTTATTCTGTAAAATCTTAAACTATTTGGTGTGCGCACTAAATTGTCAGCCGGCCCCAAGAAAAAAACCAAGTGGATGCAGCCATCCATCCTCCTCGAGGAAAGGCAAAGTTGTGCCGACAAAGATTCATCCCAAAAAGCTAGCGCTCTTAATTTACTGCGTGCTTGCACAAGGTTTAACCTTTGAGAAAAGGAATGGGCCAGTTAATTTTATTTTCTTTTGTGTAAAGATTCGATAAACGAGGATCCGATGGCTGAGCCACTGTACATCTAATCCTAAAATAAAGTCACTATATATATATATATATATATATATCTATGTGAGTCTAATTGTAGAAAACCAAAGCATGTGTGTTAGTACGTACGATTATATTAGCATCTGCTGGAGAAAAAACAAGGATTTTGAAGGGGCCTGGAAGCAATTAACACAAAAGAAGGCAAGACAGATGGGAAGTAAAAGATTGGGATTGTTCTGGGTGTTATCCACCTTGCATCTTCATCTCCACAGCACAGGGCCTTGCTTTCGTCAGCCTCAGGAATTCCTGTTTTGATCTTCCTTTCCTATTTAGTATCTACTCCCTTTTCTTTTTTTTTTTAGCCAACTTACCTATATCCACCAAGAAACTCAAAGATCGAGGTTCCTTTCATCAGGTTAAATCTCCCAGGTACTTCATGAAATAGATTTTATAAAGCTTGTTATTGCACAGCTGAGGAACGGCGGGTTCGATACTGCTTTTTGCCAAAGACCCCCATATACGGCACTCTGTAAAAAGCATGGCCCGGAAAGGATTAATACTGTGTAATGCTACGCAAAATGGGCGCTTAAAACAAGTAATTGAACTTGCGCCAAAGGCATTCTATCACGCACCAGTGAAATATCTATATATATATATATATATATATAGTTTGTACCAGTGCACAACAAACAAGAAGCCAACTAACTGCATGTAGTGTGACCAGGTGAAACTCTAGATATTGCTAGACGGAAACCTTTCCTTTTTGAAAGGATATTATTAATTCTTGTCTCTAACATATCGTTCAAGCGAAAGAAATTCTATGGAGGACAAGGAATCTTAACAGTTGGTGAAATTTACATGGCAAGACTTATTAGCTATAATCCTCATAGATTAGGTCACGCACAAAGGAACATCCAACTTCATCCTACTTAGAAGTGCCTAGAAGGCAATTACCAAGTTGAGATTTCCGTGAATTTTCTTTTATTGCTTCATTGATAAAAGTTGCCAAAAGTCATACCCCTTCTATTAATATCAGAACATACTTTGGCTCGGCCAACGAATTTCAAAATGCTTCCCACTTAGAAGATACTAAACACTATGACAGAATGGTGCCTTCCTTCCTTTTAAATGACACTCTGTGCTCTTTTAGTTTATAAAGCACACACAAATGGCAACTTGGATCCATACACCTTCCTTCCTGTCTAAGGATTTTCTAACTTGGATTCATTAGGATACTTCAATGTATCCATCTAAAGAATCAAAGACTAATCACTGGTTCTTGTTCTCAGAGTTAGTACCATATCTAACAGACTTAGCTTATATGGAGAATAAAATTTGGCTTGTACAGTCTGCAATCCACATTACTGGACTGTAAATAATTTTGCCACGATTATTGACAACTTGAGTTCAAGCTCCGATACATCATATAATTTGACCCATCCATGCATCCTCAATTCATCGCTACTTCTGATATTAAAATTGTCCGATGATAGATACTCTGCAGGAGCTTAATTTGGAGGTTATAGGCAGAAATGACCATGACGTTAATGGCATTAACGGTGATGGCAATCGCATAGTGCGTCAAAGCGAGTATGCTGATGACGGTGGCTCTGAAGGTACACATAATGGAGGATCGAATGGGAAACCAGAGAATGATAAGGTGGTAGCAATATGCATATAGGTGCAGCAGTAATCCCCATGTTGTAGCCGGATGTAACGGGTTGCCTGTCCTGCTACTCCCACATTGTTAAGGAAGAGGGGGATCTTGGGCCATATAAGCGAGTGTGCTGCACACTCAATAGGCTACTTTTTGGGGAGAAAGTAATAATCCGTGACAGTGGTATCAGAACCTACCCTTCCCGCCGTGGGACCTTAATTTGGCACGGAATGCCGAGAACCCCCGGTTTCACCGGCTCGGTGCGTGTCCAAGAACATCGATGAGGACGTCGATGAATTCGGTGTGGGAGAATGTAACGGGTTGCCTGTCCTGCCACTCCCACATTATCAAGGAAGAGGGGATCTTGGGCCATATAAGCGGGTGTGCTGTATACCCCAATAGGCTACCTTTTGGGGAGAAAGCAATGACCCCGTGACATGGAGCTGCCAATGGTAACCACCACATAGCTGCAAATGGTAACCATCACAGTGGAGCCAACTGCAACAGAAGCTGCATTGAACTTCCCATCTTGAATTTGACCTCCTTTTTCTCTCTTATTTCACTGATATCACGGAGTACTTGATTGCCAAGTCTAAACTAATCCATTAACCAAAAATGCTTGAGGCTTGTTGCATGCATTATGTTGTAGTATGTCATCTGTTAATATATGCATTTATGTTGGACCAGAATTACATATCCAACTTGTACACAAATAGAAACAAGATGAATGCATGATTGTGTTACAAAATAATTTGTGTGGTCGAGCTTTTCATCAACGTATTAGGAGACAAAAACGTTTTGACGAAAAAAGGAGGTCTTTGTGCAATCATATTTAGCGAACAAAATTGAAGCATGACACAGTGATGAGAATGATATACATTGCTAGCAATGGACTACGTGCCTCAAAAGACTTGCACTACCCTTTTCCACTTGATTCTGTCTCTTTACTTTTCCTCTTCTCTGATGTTGTGATACCAACACCACCCAACTTCAATTGCCTCTTCACATTTTTACAACCATCTTTATTCATTTTATTTTATTAGATACCTTGTTAGGAAGCAAGGAAAGTGAAGTATAAACCACAACCATCAACCATTTACAGTCACCTATCCCTTTTCTTTTCATGTTATATGGATTTGGCAGAGCAAAGAGAAATAAATATACAGATCTCATACAGCATGCATGAATAAAATTACTAAATACTGATCTTTCTCAAGGTTTGTGAAGGCTATTTCCCAGAAATCTCAGCAAGTGTTTTGAATTTCTAGTATGCAGAGGGGGTTACTTAAAACAGAAGCAATTCACAGACTTGGAACAAGAAATGCATGGAAGGAAGGATAAAAATCTAAAGCTAGCCAATTTAACTTCTTTCTATTGAGTTGAATGCTCATTATTTAAGAGGATTTAAAGATACAAAATTTGAAAAATCTAGTTACACTTGATAACAGTTTTTATACAATTTAAACTTGAATTTTGAATCAATTTAAACGTTAAGTCATGATGATCTTTCAAAATACAAAAAAGAGCTTTTAAATTTGAATTTGAGTCATTTAAACATATAATAATTAATAGAAAAAGTGATGCTTGAGATAGAAGGTATAAAGTTATTAAGTTATAATTACTATAACTAATTTTTAAATTAGACAAAAGAAGAAACATTTGGTTGCAAGGTTGCTAGTATTGCAAAAGAGGAGCACCAGTGGAACTTCACTCCTCCTTAGTGCTTCTGTGTTGCATTCTTCAAACCTTAATATAGATAGGCCTTTAGTTAAAATGTTAGCTAGCTGAGCTTTTAGAGTTACAGTGTATTAGTTTGATCTCACTAGTATCTTAAGCTTCTTGTATGAAATGTAGCTTTACATTGAATGTGGTGTTCTCCCATGGCACATAAGATTTCTTGCGATTACAATGACAAATTGATTGTCACAAAAAATGGTAGTTGGCTTAGCTTTCTTCAAATTTAAATCAGCATAAATTTTCCTTATTTACATGGCATGATTCATTACTGAGGATGTTGCAATGTACTTAGCCTTAACTAAAGATTGTGCCACAATTATTTACTTCTTTGAGCTCCAATTAAAGATGCCAAAACCAAATGAAAATACATAACTTGATGTACTCTTCATGTCTACAAGTGATCCTACCTAATTACTGTTAGTAAAATGAATCAACCAGTTTTTAGTGCTGCTCTTGAACATGATTCCCAATTTAATGGTTCCCCTAATGTATATAGGAATTCTTTTGGTAGCTTGGAGATGTGTATCATGAGGAGAATGCATAAATCTTGATAGTAGGCTTATTGGATACATAATATAAGGTCTTATGGCTAAGAGATATGATAATCATTTAGTAAGACTTCTATAAAGGTTCTCATTTGCTTTTGGAGACTCATTCGCTTTAGAGAACTTGCTACCTTGTGTTATAGGTGTAAAAGAACTTTTATAGGTTTCCATATTGAATTTCTACAGTACTCAATTTGCATACTTGGCTTGATATATTGCAATTCCTTATTTGGATTGTTAAACCTCCAAACCAAAGAAGTACCTTATATTACCAAGGTCAAAAATTTCAAACTTGTTTGTCATAGTCTTCTTAAATTAAGAGATTAGGCTAAGAAAGTTTCCAATGATCATTAAATCATCCATAAAAATTAAGACATAAAGAAAACAATTGTCATTTTCTGCTAATATAGATGCTAGCATCACTATAACTTCTTTTAAAACTAGTAAAAATCAAGTACTCATGGATTTTTGAGTACCAAGTTTTAGGAGCTTGCTTTAGTCCATATAAGGCCTTTTTCAAAAGGTAGACCTTGTTTTCTTCACTTAGATTGACAAATCCTTTTGGTTAATTGACATAAATTTGCTCTTAAAGCTCACCATTAAGGAATATTGATTTGACATCTAGTTAGTGCTCAGTCATTACTTTTGAGTAGCAAGTGCTAGTAGCAGTTTTATAGTGTCAAGTATAGCCACTAGTGAAAATGTTTCAGAATAAACTACTCTTACTTGTTGTGTAAAATCCTTGGCTATAAGCATGGCTTTCAATTTATTGATGGTGCCATTTGTATTAAACTTTGTTTTGTATATTCATTTCATTATAATAACCTTTTTGTCTACAAGTTTTAGAACTAAAGTCCATCTTTGATTTTTATGGGTGGACTTTAGCTCTTCCTCCATCACAACTTTCCATGCTATATGTTGTGAAGCTTCATAATAATTGACAAGATCTAGCTTAGATACAAAGCTTATGTTGTAAGTATTAGTTAGAGGTCTTGTTCTTTTAATTGGGAGATCATTTACATCATCATGCATAATATTTGATTCTAGATTTTGTGGCTAAGAATTGGTGAAGCTTTATTCCTTGACATATTCAATAGTGGAACCTTTTCCATCCTCATTAAATTAAGGTTCTTGCTAACATAAACTTTTTGTGTAGTAGCATTAAAGATCTTGTAATTGTAAAGATTGTTAGTGTAGCCTATGAAAGTGGTAACTAAGGCCTTATGATCTAGCTTGATTCTTTTTGAATATGCTATATATGCAAGGCAAATATAGCCAAAAATTTTTAAATGACTTAGTGATGACATGTTGTTGTACGAAGCTTAAAATGGAGTGAAATTTGATGAAAATTTTGAAGGTAGTCTGAATAGTAGGCATATAACAATTGTTGCACCTTCTCCCCAGAAGGATTTAGGACGATCATTCTTAGAGACACCTTGTCATTTCAAAAATTATTTTGTTTCTTTCACTGACCTCATTTTGTTAAGTTGAGTAAGGTGTTGTTAATTGGTGTTGGATTCTTGAGTTAGTATAAATTGATTAGAAGGAAGCTTATGTGTATTTAAAACTATTGTTAATTCTAATGGCTTAAATTACATAGGTAGTTTGCCTTTCTAGTTATACCTTAAATTTTTGGAAAATAAATACTACATTTAATTTAAATTTCATAAAATAGATCCAACAATATCTAGTAAAATCATCAATAGTGATAATGTAATACTTACTGCTATTTAAGGAGCAAGTCTTCATTGGTCCATAAAGATTTGAATGGACGAATTGAAAATGTTTTTGAGCTCTGCTGCCATGATTTGAATGAAAGAAATGCCTAATCTACTTTTCAAGTTGATAAACAATACAAGGTTTGTTAAATTAATCTAGATCAAATAAGCTTGAAGCTAAATGTTTGTTCTTCAGTGCTTGAATACCTGCATGATGGAAATGGTCAAGTCTTCTGTGACAAAGAGTTGCATTGTCAATAGCAACAGGTAAGGCAAGATGCTGCATTTTGTTTGTATCTAAAAGGAAACCTTTTTGATTCATTGGCATTGTGATTAGTTTAGCATGAACTGAATCACAAATAACACATGCATGATCTTTAAATAGCAATGAAAAGCCATTTTCTATGAGTTGACTTAACAAATTGTTAAGGATATAAGGAACAAATAAGACATCTATAATGACTTTGGTACCTAAGTTTGTATGCACTAGAGTTGCCCTTTTTCCATGCACTTGCAACAATTGGCCATTACCAATCCTCACTTTTGATTTGAAGGACTTATCAAAAGCATAAAAAGCCTTGAGATTAGGTGACATGTTGTTTGTGCAACCACTTTTAACTAACCAGCTTCCAAGGTCAAAATAGTTGGTGCATGTTATTGCCACAAAGAGTTGCTCATTTATAGATTGGACTTCATTAACTGGTTAGGTCTCTTGTTTGACTTGCTGTGACCTCTATTGGTGCTGAGATTGCTTGCCCTTATGCCAACAAAATTTCTCAAAATGCCCTCTCTTGTTATAGACTTTGCAAACAAGATCAAGCCTCCTCCAACAATATTTAGATAGATGACTAGTTTTTTTGCAATGCTTACAAGGAGCATACTACTTTTTGCCTATAAATTTGTTGGCTTCACTAGACTTTTCATGTTGTCTACCACTTTGCTTCCTTCTACTCTAGTTTTAAAATATACTTATTTTATTAACATATACAAGGTAGGTTATATAGAACATGTGGCATAAGATAATTCAAGCAATCAATCTAGACTAAGATTAAGAAGTGCCATAATTCTTTTTGGTTTTAGGAGTCAACAAATCCTATGGGTTGTGACTAAAGTATACATGATGACATCAAGATAGAAAGCAAAAGGAGTGTAGGCTTCATTCGGTGAATAATATCATGCGAAATGTTGCAAGATAAATTGGTTTTTTCTCATTATATCCTATGAATTGTTATCTATTTATGGATTAATATTATCTTATATATTTTATTGGGTCAAACTATCCATGATATGAACTAAGCCTATTTTTCTAAATATAGTCTATATAAAAGCCTATATTATTAGATACAAGGATGTGTAAAGAAAAAAAGATCTTAAACTTTTATAAATTTTTACAATTGAATCCTTAATCCTTTTGTATTTTTCTTTGAATCCTTTATCTTTTTAAATTGTCTTAAATCAATTTTTTTAGACAAAAAGCAATTAAATTGTTGATTATTTTCATTTGGTCAATGTAAAATTTTTAACAGATTTGACTGTTTTCTATCTAGAAAAATTGATGTGTGACAAATTTTTAAAATATAAGATTCAAATAAAAATATAAAAAAGTGAGTCTACTTGTAAAAATTTTTAAAAAATTTAGGACAATTTTTTTTAAAATATATTCCTTAAAAAAATTCTTCTCATTTCACAATTTTTGTCACTATTTCTATTTATTGTATTTTTTTTCTGTCTCTCCCCCCCTCTATTCTATTTGGAAGGAGGAAAGATGGACAAAAATATATACAAATGAAAAAAACAAAAAGAAAAGGAGAGATGAAATAGAAAAAAGAAACAAATATATAATAGAGCAGGAAGGGAGATGCAAAAAATAAGGAAAGAAATAGAAATGGAGAAGAAAGATTATTAAAATTTGAAAAATATAAAAAAGAGATAGAGTTTAAAAAATGAGCGAGAAAGAGATATAGAAAAGAGAGAGATAGATATGAGAGAGAGTTGATAAGAGATACAAAAAATGAGCAATAGAAAGAAAAGAAGAGATGCAAGAAATATAGAAATATAAGAGATATAAAAGTGAAAGCATGAGAGAAAAGGAAAGATGAAAGAGAGAGAGAAAAAATGGAAGAGAGATAAAAATATAAAAATGAAAGTTAAATAGATGAAACAAAGAGAAAAAGAAAAATAGAAAAAATGGAAATAAAGAAGGAAAAAAAAGAGAAAAAAAAAAGATTAAAAAAAGAGGAAAAGAGGAGAGAATTAAGAGAATAATATTATGTAAAAAATAATTTTATTATAATTTTGATATTTAATTTAAATAATTTAATTATTTTTTTATCAATATTATAAAATTAATTTAATAAATATTTTATATAATTAATTAATATTTAAAAATTTATAAATCTTATAAAATTACTAATAAATAAAATAAAATAATTTTAACATGTAATTTTTAACTATTTGTGATAAGTAGGAGTAAAATAAATAATAAAAATAATTAATTACGTTAAAAGAATGACAAAATTATTTTAATAAATTATACTATATAAGTATTTTATACTACTTAATACTTTTTAACCATAATATGAGATAATGATCTAATTTATTCTTTATAATCTTAAACTATTAGGTCTGTGCACTAAATGATTAGGAGCCTTGTAAAATAAAATAAAAAAGAAACAAAAGGAAAGACAAAAAGAGAGGTAAAAAATATAAAAATAAAAATGTGATAGATGAAAGAAAGGGAAAAAGAAAAATAGAAAAAATAGAAATAAAAAAGAAAAAAAAAAGATAAAAAAAATATACAAAAAGAAAAAGAGAAGGAGAAAATTAAAAGAATAATATTATATAAAAAAGCATTTTATAAAATTTTGATACTTAGTTTAAATAATTTAAATATTTCTTATTAACATTATAAAATTAATTTAATAAATATTTTATATAATTAATTAAAATTTAAAAAAAAATTATAAATTTTATAAAATTACTAATAGATAAAATAAAATAATTTTAATACTTATTTTTTTTTTACTATTTGAGATAAATAACAGTTAAAATATATAATACAAATATTTTATTATATTATAAACTTGATAAAATTATTTTAATAAATTATATTATATAAATATTTTATACCATCTAATTCTTTTCAACCGTATCCAATTTATTATGTATAATGTTAAACTATTAGGTTTGTGCCCTAAATGATCAGGCCGCCCCAAAATAAGATACACGTGACGCAGCCATCAAACCTCCTGGAGGAGAGGCAAAGTTGTGCTGAAAAAGATTCGTCTTAAAAGGCTGGCGGCGATGCTTTAGTGCGTGCTTGCATAAGGTAAGGTTTAGGTTTTTGACAAAAGGTATGGGCTAGGTTATGTTAATCTTCTTTTCTTTCCTTTCGTGTAAAGATTCGATACACGAGGATCCGATGGCTGAGCCACTGTACATCTAATCCTAGAATAAAGTCACTATTTGTGTATATATATATATATGAGAGTCTGATGGTAGAAAACAAAAGCGTGTGTGTTAGTACGTACGATCATATAAACATTTGCTGAAAAGAAAACAAGGATTTTGAAGGGGCCCGGGAGCAATTAACACAAAAGACGGCACGATAGATGGGAAGTAGAAGATTGGCATTGTTCTGGGTGTTATCCGCCTACTTACATTTGCTTGCATCTTCATCTCCACTGCACAGGGCCTTGCTTTCATCAGCCTCAGGTATTCCTGTTTTGATCTTCCTTTCCTCTTTTGTCTGTACTTCCCTTTTTTTTTTTTTTTAAGCCAATGTACCTGTCCAGCAAGAAACTCAAGGATCATGGTTCCTTTCATTAGGTTAAATCTCTCGGGTAGCTCATGGAATTGATTTTATAAAGCTTGTTGTTGTATAGCTGAGGAAGGGCAGGGTCGATGCTACTTTTTGCCAAAGACCTCCATATACCCCACTCTGTCAAAAGCATGGCCAAGAAAGGATTAATACTGTGTAATGCTACACAAAATGGGTGCTTAAAACAAGTAATTGAACTTGCGCCAAAGACATTCTATCACGCACCGTAAGTAAAAACAAATAGTTTGTACCGAAACACAACAAACAAGAAGTCAACTAGCTGCATGTAGTGTGACCGGCAGAAACTTTGGATATTGCTAGACAGAAACCTTTCCTCTTTGAAAGGATATTATTGATTCTTGTCTCTAACATATCGTTCAAGCAAAAGAAATTCTTTGGAGGACAAGGAATCTTAACAGTTACTGAATTTTATAGGGCAAGAATTATTAGCTGAAATTCTGTTAGGTTAAGTCATGCACCAAGGAACATCCAACTTCACCCTACTTTTCTGCCGTGAATTATTGAAAGGAAATTACCAAGTTGAGATTTCGTGAATTTTCATTTTTTTTTTTTCTTCATTGATAAAAGTTGCCAAAAGTCATACCCCTTCTATTAATATCAGAACATACTTTGGCGCTGCCAACATAAATTCAAAATGGTTCACACTTAGAAGATACTAAACATTAATACAGAACGGTGCCTCCTTTCTTTTTAAATGACACTCGATGCTCTTTTAATTTATAAAGAATACACAAATGGCAACTTGGATCCATATGCCTTCTTGACCAAGGATTTTCTATGCTGGATTCATTAGGATACTTCAATGTATCCATCTAAAGAATCAAAAGCTAATCACTGGTTCTTGTTTTTAGAGTTAGTGCCATATCTAACAGACTTAATACCATCCCAGCTAACTTATATCCTGGAGAATAAAATTTGGCTTGTACAGCTTGCAATCCACATTATTGGACTGTCAATAATTTGCCACGATTATAGACAGTTTGAATTCATGCTCTAATACGTTATATAATTTGACACATCCATAAATCCTCAATTCATTGCTATTTCCGAGACCAACATTTTCCAATGATAGATAATCTGCAGGAGCATAATTTGGAGGTTACAAGCAGAAATGACCATGACATCAACGGCATTGATGGTGATGGCAGTCGCTTAGCACAGCAGAGCAAGTATGCTCATGGCGGTGGCTCTGAAGGTACACATAATGTAGGATCGCATGGGAAACCAGAGAATGAAAATGGTGATAGCAATATGCACGTAGGGGCAGCACTAATCCCCGTGATCGTAGCAGGAGCTGCAAACGGTAACCACCGCCAAATCGGCCATCACAGTGGCGCCAACTCCAACAAAAGCTGCATTAAACTTTCCATCTTGATTTTGACCACCTTTGTCTCTCTTATTTCACTGATATCCCAGCGTACTTGATTGCCAAGTCTAAACTAATCCATTAACCAAAAATGCTTGAGGCTTGTTGCATGCATTTTTGTTGTAGTATGTCATCTCGTAATATATGCATTCTTATGTAGCAAATCACCAGACCTACATATCCAACTTGTATACAAGTAGAAACAAGATGAATGCATGATTGCGTTACAAAATAACTTGTGTGGTCGAACTTTTCATCAACGTATCAGGAGATGAAGACGTTTTGACGAAAAAAGTAGGTCATTGTGCAATCATATTTGTGTATTTCTGTCCATGTATCTGTGCTCATGCACATGCACAAGTAACAAAAAAAGAAGCAGTGGGATGAATGCTGAAAAGAACAACCAACAATGGGTATTACAGCATCTTCATATTTATTTATTTTTTTAAATAGCTCCTCTGGATTGAAGATATTGTCAAGTTGTTTTCTATTGTAACTGTTTTGCAGTCACAAACAAATTGTTTTCATTGTAACCATTATACTCCGCGGTAATTTCTGGAACTAAGTAAACATTTAGCGTATCATGCATAAATCCAATTTATATAATGGATATATGACGAGTCATGAATGCTCATATCACAGGCAAGCAGAAGTGCTGAAAATTTCCAAATGGAAAGAGAGCTAACTATTGTTTGATAAATACAAAAATGTCAAAAGTGATATTGGTGATTCAGTGTTGGGAATAAATCCATCGGCAACCCTTTTCCAATGTTCCAGTAGTATCAGTCAAATTTGCATTTCATTATTACAAACGCAGCACTGTTACAGGCATTCATTTTCCAAGTAAAAGATGCACCAAGTTGATTTCAATATACTATCTAAAAATAGGTTGCGGACAGTGGTTCAAAACAGTTGTTTTTGAACTAAAAACTATTATATAAAATTCTATACAACAGTTTTCAGTTTGTTGGATTTGTAAGTAGTATAATAGACGAAATACGTATATAATAATTTTTCAATATTTAACAATATTTGAAGAAATAAGCAACAGATATTACAAAAATAAGTAGGATCATTGGAAAAATAGATAGTAGTCTTAGAAGAAATAGACAATAATTTTTTATTATAGTAAACAACAATTTTTAAGTTAAATATGGAACAGTTTATTAATAAGATATGCAACCATTTTTTTAAGTGGAATACACATTAGTTTTGTTAGTAGAATATGTAGCAATTTTTTGATATAATATGTAGTGGTTTCTAAGCAATGGTTCCACTCAAAATATACATTGTATAAAAGTACGAATATTGTTACAAGTGTAATTAACCTAAATAGTACAAATAACAACTAATATTTAACACATTTCACATATTGTCCATGCATAATCCAAAGTTTTAAATAGTTGTGCACAAATTGTGAAGTCCTTAGCTTTAAAGGAAAATATCATCCTATAAAAGATAAATATGCCTTTTGATCTAAATTTATAAATATTGAAAATAAAATAACAAATTAAAAATAAATAAAAGGAGAAATAAATTACATACTAACAAAGATTAAGATTGATAAATAACTAGTTTTATTTTTTTTGTTTCTAACTTATAGATTTTAATGGTGGCATTAGTAAAATGATTTGGAATTCCACTTGAAGTCACACTTAATAGATTTCAAATTCTCATTAGCAAAATGCTGCAAGAATTAAGTGTTTTCTAAAGTAATAACTTGATTATTGAATTTTCCCATTAATTAAGAAAGTAAAAGGGGTATGGATGAATTAAAATAACTAGACCTTACCATTATGCTTTGTTAAAATTAGCTTACATTGTTTGTGGTTCATACCTTTGTTTCCTATCTCTCCTTTGTGTGAACAAAAACAATTATATATAAAAAACTTGTAGGAACTTTTACTTAATACCTTGATGTTTTATTCAATATTGTGAACTTCCTCAATTTTATTGTAGTTTTATACCGGAAATATTCCCACAATTATTAATTTGTGTCAAAGATTGCTTCATATGTACAATGGTCACATGATGCAATAATACAAAGGCACATTGTTTGGAGGGGTGAGTCCTTATGTTTTTTTTTGTAGTTATTAATATACAAAACTAAAAAGAAGAAAAAAAAAAAGGGAAGAATACTTGAATGTGTAAACTGTATGTGCTTGTTAATGATAAATGGGTTTTTTGTTGTAAATCTTGATTGGGAGCACTAAAAGCATCATGTAGTGAAAGAATTATTGCTGTATTTAAAGGAGACATGTTAAAATTAATGTTTAGCCTTAGACTTTGTTGTTGTAATTTTTTGAACATTGCATAAAAAAAGTGGGCTATTGTTATAGTTTGCAATTCCATCCTCTTTTGCAACTTTTATATCTATGCTTCAAGCTTCTTTTGCATCTTAACTTGCACATTGTCCCTAATAGACTACATAAAGTCTTTTGGAATTTTGAGAGTATCTTTAACAATTGATTTTTCTTTCAAATTAGTGTGATTCACATCTTTTCCATATTGCCTCAACCTCTCAGAATACTCTTTCCTTATAACTGTAGTGAAGACATCTACATGACTTTGGCTATTTGTTCCTTCCCTCTAAGTTTAAAGCTCCTAAATCCATTTTTGGATCTAAAGCAAGTCAAATTATATGTGAAAAAATATAATAGAATTTTAGGTCATACACGAAAAAAAATAAGATAAAAAAAGTCGCTTATAATTTACTCAAATGTTTGATATAATAACTTATATTCTTAGTTAGCTCTTCTTTTGCATGTAGCCTTACATATTTCAAGTAAAGAAGGGGAGTTTTTACTAGAATCTTTAGCTTTCTGATATAAATGCTAACAATGAAATATAACAAAACAAATTTAAATAAAATAAATTAAAGGAAAATATTGGTACCATATTATGAAAATGTATAAATCATGGTTTAGATATGGACCACAAGATTAATGCAACACATATAAAACTTGAATATATTAGTGATAATTTTGTGATTTACATACCAATTGTTCTTAAATTATATTAAAACTCTTTTTGCTTGTAACGTGCATTCATGTTTACTATGGTTCTTGCCATTGCCTATAATCATTCTTAACGAATAACATGAAGTTAAAATATATTAGTATAAACCTAATAAAAATATTTGACAAATAAAAAAGAATAAGATAATATTAAATCGTTGATTCATTAGAATTCCAATATTACAATAGCTATTTAAATTGATCCAAAGGGATATGAGGTCGATGGTTTCTTAATCTCTATTTATCAATCTTGTACTTTTTATAATATTGTCTCTTCAACCTACACTTATAAGCCCTCTAACGTGCTCCAATTGTAGTCATCACCCACTTTTTGTCTCCATTGGTAACCATATACTTATCTTATAATCATTTAAAATGTGAAAAAAGTTGATTGTAAAGAATACATTTCTATAGAGATAAGGAATAAAATTTCTAATATACATTACTCGCACAAACTTCCATAAAGCATTCTTTTTTTGAAGATCCAACATATGCTAAGTCTTTACATATGATAACATTAATCTAACATTCCTATCCAATGTCCCAAGAAAATTACTAAACTTATATAGAGTTTAATCATCTAGGCCTATTGGTGAATTTTTGGCATTAAGAAAAATGGGCTTTTTCTTATTTTCACATCTTGCATGTACTACTTTCATTATTATTGGTCTTTTTTTTTTCTTCTTTTTTTTGCACTAAAACAATTTTAGTGAAGACATTTAAACATTCAATATAAAAATTAAGATTTTAATGAATCACATATGCCAAATCTTTAAATATAATGCCATTAATTTGACAGTCATATCCAATGTCCTAAGAAAATTACTAAATTTATATAGATTTTAATCATCTAGGCCTATTGGTTGATTTTTGGCTTTAAGAAATTTGAGTCTTTTCTTGTTTTCACATCTTACATGTACTACTCTCATTATTATTGGTCTTTTTTTTTTTTTTTTTTTGCATTGAAACAATATTAGTGAAGACATTTAAATATTCAATATAAAAATTAAGGTTTCAGTGAATCACATAAGTAAGAGATACATCATTTAATTACCTTGGATATCTCCTTCTTGTTATTGCTATTATCTTAATCTTGCCATCGTCGAAGGTTTTTTTTCCCATTTGATTAAAAGCTATCCCTCTCGATTGTTGTTTATCATACTTTGTGTGCACTTGAAGTTGCCCATTTACAATAGTATTATGCATTGTTAATTGTCCATCTCTTTTTACTAATGTCTTAATTGATTGTGACCCACTACTTGGAATAGAAAAACTCAATTTGACAATATTTTGACTGAGGGGTTTGCATCTCTTCTTATGTATGAGCCTCTTCTATTAACGTTTATCATCTTAACATACTTAAAAAGGAAGTTGCCACCTTTCTAACAGTAGACGAAGTCTTCTTTCTCCAAGTGAATTTTTTTTTTCATGGCTAATGGCTATTAAAGGACCATAAGGAATTAAAAATCATATAAGCTGTAATGTAATAATGATAACTGTGTTTCTAACACACTATTCATATACTATGTACATTATATTTCACAAATCAATGAATGAATCATAATTTAGTAATGCAACTGCATCAAAAGAAGAATCTCAAAGTGATAACTCTCAATTAACATATTAAAGATCAAAATAAGAAAAAGAAATAAAAAACTTAATAACCTATTTTGTCTAATTATTTACATTTATTCCCAAAGTGTTTCATTGTCATTTACATTATCATTCAATTGCTCTAAATCTCTTTCAAAAGGTAGATTATTTATGTGTAGGTCAATTATGGTATTGGGCATGTCTTCCCTTATTAAACTACATTGCTCAACACTACCAATGCCTCCCACATTTGAATCTATTACATTTAGGTCCCTTCAAAATAGATCTTATATACTTATATTTTCTTCTTTATCGAACCTTAATAATTCTTTAGGAATCCTACATATTACATAATAAATGCCTTTCTCAATTAAATCCTCCATAAAGAAAACTTGGTGAACTTGAAACACTAGTATGAATGGATCACTCTTAGCACAATTTGTTGGAGTTAACCATGAAAGTCCATAGTCATCATTCTCCAACTAAAACTAATCACATTCAAACAAAACATCAAATTAACTTTAGTAGTTCAATTCAATAATTTCTACAAATGCCCTATAATAACTCACTTCTCCTTTCATTAGATTTTAGTCTTTTGAATTGGCGAATCAATTTATTAATGTTGTTAGTGTAACACCATTGTTTTATGTCTTATAACATGCATTTCATTGCCTTGTAAGATCTATAGGCATTAATGAAATAACCACTATAACACTTTGCCATAGTATTAAGACTATTAGATAATCATTGAATATAAGGAAGAACCTCCTTAGTTGCAACTTGGGCTTAAAACCAAGTGGGGAAATTTTAATTATATTATTATGCTCTAGCCTATCTCTTTCTTTATATTCCCTAATTACATGACTTTTATTTGGAAATAGAGGTGCTTCCTCCTTCATTATTGTATTAGATTGATGATTATTCCTTGTAAAAGGAGTCTTCACCTCATTATTCATATAATTTGAGCAAAACACCAAACACTTTTCAACCAAATACCCTTCTGCAATAGAACCTTTATGTTGACTTTTATTACATATATACAATTTCAGTTTTCACATATATCTTTCAATCCCAAACATTTAACAACAATGCACAGGCTTACCAAGCTCGATTTCATCAATTAAGTGTATAGACAAGTGCATTATGATATTAAAGAAACTTAGAGGAAAATTCATCTCTAATTGACATAATGTTTCACTAATTTCACTTTATAAGTGACCCAAGTCTTTTGACTTCACAACTTTACAACATATTGATTTAAAAAACAATCACAATCCCGTCAAGATCCTAGCAACATGCTTTGGTATCATCTTCCTACCTACAATTGGAAGAAGGTAATGCATTAATAAGTGTGCATCATGACTCTTATACCATGCAATTTTTCTCTCTTTTTCATTCACACATTTAGAAATTTTGGATGTAAAACCTTGAGAAAGTTTGATACCTTTTATAATGGTACAAAACATGGTTTTCTCCTCTAGTGTCATTAAATAGCATGCTTTAGATAAATAAATATGTTAACCATCATTAGAAAGAATAGGTTGAAACTCTTTTCTTATCCTAAGTCTTGGAAATCAATATAAGCTTTTGGATGATCCTTTGTTTTACTAGGAATGTCAAAGATAGTCCCAAGAATGCTATCACAGATGTTCTTCTCTATATGCATCACATTTAAATTATAATGGAATTTGTTACTCTCCCAATATGGCAAATAAAAAATGTATAGACTTTTTCTTCCATGGATTGTCAAAGATTGCCTTTTTATTCTTTCCAAACTAATTATTAAAGTTGGATAACTCTATTACAATCTTTGACCTTAACAATGGTGTTAAAGTATCTCTCAACTCTATCTTACCATTGAAAGATTTTTTATCACTTTTCTAAGTGTGTCTAGCATCTAAGAACCTATAATGGTCCATATAATACATTTTCTTACTATGATACAAATATTCAAAAGAAGTATCATAATTACATGTAGGACATGCTATTTTTCCCTTTGTACTTCGACCTAACAACAATGTATATGTTAGAAAATCATTGACAATTCATAATAAGGCTGCATACATTTGAAACGATCATACATCATATGTCTCCAAACCATACTCCCACAACTCCTTCAATTTTTTAATTAATAACTATAAAATCACATTGTCTCTCTCTTGGGTAAATTAGGGCCAAGTAAAATCATAATAAGAATCATATATTCTAGTTTCATATAGAGCCATGGTGTTAGATTGTGATTAATAAGCATAACTAGCCATATGCAATGTGCAATGCTCATGGTTTAGAATGGATTAAATCCATTGCATGTTAAACCTAATCTTACATTTTGAGGTTCCTTTGTAAAAGATGAATGCAATATATCAAAATGTTTTTAAGCTTCACCATCAGCAGGATGTTCCATATTACCATTCATAGTTTGATGTTTTACATGCCAATTCATATCATTAGCTATTTCTGGGTACATGAAAAATCTTTGAAGTTTGGATTTTAAAGGGAAATATCTTAGAATTTTAGTCAGTACACGATGGACCTTTGAGGATACATTAGAGAATTCATTCCCTTTAACTTCCTTAATGTTTTTCTACCTAGGAGCCCCACATATGTGATAGCTCTCTACCTTTTCATGCTTATCCCAAAAAAGCATACAATTATTAAGACATGCATGAATTTTTTTATAGTTAAATCCTAGTTCTTTCACCATAGTTTTAACCTTATAAAATGAACTAAGAACCTTCACATTAAGGAATGCTTCCTTGATTAATTCCAACATATCTCCAAATGTTGCATTACTAGGACCATGAAGACATTTAAGAAGATATAATCTAATTGTAAATGAAAGCCTTAAGAGGATCTTACAACCAAGGTATAATTCTTATTTTCCTTCCTCAACTAACTTGTAAAACTTTTTGGCTTGTTCAATAGGACTCTCCCTAATATTGTTAGAATTTGCTAGTTCTCTTATATCCCTAAAGGTATCATTTAAATGCCCATCAATATCATCATTTTTATCAATTTTAATTTTAATGTCATTTATGACTTTATTTGATTGTGGTCTCTCACCATGAAAAATTCATATCTTATAATCTCACATGGACCTATGAATGATTAAATGTTGACAAACCATAACTATAGAGTACCAATAATGACAATAATATTTTCTACGAGGGCAAGATATTTCATTTCCTTTAGTAAACATAGAAAAATCCTTATTTAAGAAATTTTCAACCCTAATTAAGTATTTATTACACAATCTATCAAATCTATCCATCTTATATTTTTCATGTTGATTAAGTAATCATTAATCAAAACAAAGTAAAACAAGAAAGTAAAAGTAAGGAAAAAAAAATAGAGCAATAAAAAAATTTGACAAAGTATATTTGTCAAATTATGCTTAAATGAAAATCAAATAAAAAAATAAAACTTATTTGTTAATCAATTGAATGGAATTAGCTTGACCATTTTAAATAACATAAATGAGAAATAGCATAACAAATTCCTCTAATCTTCAAGAACAAGCTTGATTACTTAGGGTGAATAATAAGGCCACAAATATGTACACATTTCAATTGCATACAACATTATAAGAAGATCATGAGCTAATTAAAAAAAAAAAATTCAAGCCATGGACTCCATGTCAATTAGCAATGACTTAATTTGACCTTAAGATGTACCATACAATAACTATATTAGGTCAATTATAGTCAACAGAGTTGCCAAAATAGGGGGAAAAAAATTCTATATGGATAAGTAAGAAGTCCCATGCTAAGTGGGAACAAGAAAGTTGAGGGCCTAGTAAGTTAGAGGTTTATCCACCTTAATTTTTGAGTAGAACCTAGCAACTTATTAAACCCAGCATTAACTAAAACTTTAATAAAAATCCACTCACTAAGGTCCAAGCCTACAAATGCTAAAAATTTAAGTTGGTACTAACACTAAAATGGCATAACCACTTAAAGATCTTAAACCAATATTATCCAAAAGATTGTAGGAGTACAAACCATAGCTTTAACCACAATCAACATAAATTGTCTGAATCTAGTGAGCCTCTATTGTAAGGACATACAAATGTTTGAATGCTTGAAAAACAAATTCCATGAACAAGTAAAAAAAATTAATGTATAGTCCAACCTTTTGATTAAAGTTATTATGAACCTATGTCAAAAAAATCTACATAATGGTTCTAATTGATTTTCAAGTCCTACAAAGAGATAGATCACAATAATTGGCCATGGACTAACTGATTAATCACTCAATATTATTACTAAGCCATATTAAGAAAGAGAGTTCAAGTGGATATCACACTTTTCAAGTAATGAAATTCCTTGGTGTAGTTTGGAAAGAATATGTTACAGAGTAGTCCTTGACTAAGTTTGCAAGAATGACTACCAACCAAAACTCAATCTATATAGAGATCAAAAAATTGTGAAATCTGAAACCCCAAAAGATCCATTAATCAGGAGATGGAATAGTTAGGCATTGCTTTGGAGGAGCTGGGGAGTAGGACATTATGAAAAACAAGAAGAAAACTAAAGCATCAGGAGAGAGGAGCAAATAATACACAAAAGAAAATGCACCTAGATTTAGATTTGGAGCCATCACATATCAAATGTTGAGATGTGGAGAGAAAAAAACAAAAGAGGGCATCATATGAACTACCCCAGATGGAATTAGGGTTAGGGGCCTCAATTTACAATATAAAGGTTTATCTGATAAACTTCTGAAATTTAAAATGAATAAGCAACAATTTATCCCTTTATTTTTAAAAAGGAATAGACAGTAGTTTAAAACTGCTACCTTATCCCTTTATTTTTTAAAAATAAAAAAGAGATAAGGCAATAATTCCTTTTTTAGAAAAGAAATAGATAGCAATTCAAGACTATTACTTCAACATTTATAATGGTTGCTTTTCCTTAGATCACGTAGCGGTTTTGAACTGCTATTGTATAACCATTGCCTTAAGTCAACTATTGTCACACATTATTAAAATATATTTACATCACAGTTATAAGTGCTGCCTTAGGGGTTTTATGCAAAGGTTAATAACTACCACAAAAGAGTAATTGCCTTAAGCCATTTATGTTGTAGTGATCAAGCAAATTAGCGAACAAAAGTGAAGAGTGACATAGTGATGAGAATCAAATACATTGCTAACAATGGACTACATGCCTTAAAAGACTTACAACACCCATTTTCACTTGATTTGGTCTCTTCAGTCTTCCTATTCTCTGATGTTATGATACCAACACCACTCAACTTCAATTGTGTCTACGCATTTTTACAACCATTTTCATCCATTTTATATTATTAGATACCTTGTTAGGAAGCAAGGAAAGGCAAAGTATAAACCATAATCATCATCCATTTACAACCACATATCCCTTTTCTTTTCATGTTATATGGATTTGGAAGAGCAAAGAGAAATAAATATGTAGCTCTCATACAATAGGCATGAACAAAATTACTTAATCTTGGTCTTTTTTAAAGTTTATGAAGTCTATTTCCTAGAAATCACAGCAAATGTTTTGAAGTTTTGGTATATAGAGGAGGTTGCTTGAAACAAAAGCAATTCTTAAACTTGGAACAAGGAAGGCACAAAAGGAAGGAAAGGGTAAAAATCTAAAGTTAAAAGATACAATATTTGAAAAATCTAGTTGGTACACTTGATAATAGCTTCTACATAATTTAAACTTGAATTTTGAATTAATTTGAACATCAAGTCATGATGACTTTTCAAAATACAAAAAGGAGTATTTGAATTAAAATTTGATTCATTTAAAAATATAATAATGGATATAAAAAGTGAAGCTTGAGATATAAGATACAAAGTTGTTGAATTGTAATGGCCATAACTAATTTTTGAATTTAACAAAAGAAGAAACATTAGGTTGCAAGGTTGTTGGTGCTACAAAAAAGGAGCAGCACTAAACTTCACTCCTCCTTGGTGCTTCTATTTTGCATTACAAAAGCATCCCTTAAGGCTTCAAACCATGATTTTGATAGGCCTTTAGTTAAGATTTCAGCTAGTTAAGCTTTAGAGTTACAGTGCATCAATTTGATCTCACTAGTATGTTGAGTTTCTTGTATGAAATATAACTTGACATTGAAGTGTTTTGTTCTCTCATGCTTTCTTGTGATTGCAACAGTGGATTGATTATCACAAAAAATGGTAGTTGGCTTAACTTGATTCAAATTTAAGCCAACACTAATTTTCATTATCCAGGTGTCATGATGCACTGTTGAGGCTATTACAATATACTCAATCTCAGTTGTGGATTGTGCTATAATTGTTTGCTTCCTTGAGCTTCAATTAAAGATGCCAAAACCAAATGAACATACATAACCTAATATACTCTTCATGTTTGTGAGAGATTTGGCCCAATCATTGTCAGTAAAACTAATCAATTACTTTTCAGTGTTGCTTTTGAACATGAATCCCAATTCACTGGTTCCCTTGTTATATCTAAGAATTCTTTTGGCAACTTGGAGGTATACTTTATAAGGAAAATGCATAAATTTTGACAATAGGCTCACTAGATGCATAATATTAGGTCTTGTGGATGAGAGATATGATAAGCATCCAATAAGACTTCTGTAGAGGTTCTCATTTGCATTTAAAGGCTTATCCACTTTAGAGAACTTGCTACCTTGTGTCACCTATGTAGAAGAACTTTTACAGGTTCCCATACTGAAAATTTATGATACTTGATTTGCGTACTGGGTTTGATGCACAAAAATTCATTATTTGGATTGTTGGACCTCCAAACCAAGAAAATACCTCATATTGCCAAGGTCAGAAATTTTAAACTTGTTTGTCATAGTTTTCTTAAACTGAGTGATCAAACTAAGAAAGCTTCCAATGATCATTAGATCATCCGCATAGATTAAGACATAAAGAAAACAATTATAATTTCTACTAATATAAAGGCTAGCATCAATGCAACTTCTTTTAAAACTAGCAAAAGTTAAGTTCTTTTGGATTTTTGAGTGCCAAGTTGTGGGAGCTTGCTTTAGTCCATATAAGGCCTTTTTCAAAAGGTAAATCTTGTTTTCTTCACCTAGATTGACAAATCCTTTTGGCTGATTGACATAAATTTGCTCTTGAAGCTCACCATTGAAGAATACTGATTTGACATCTAGTTGGTACACTAGTCATTGCTTTTAAGCAACAAGTGCAAGCAACAATTTCATAGTATCAAGCTTGGCCACTAATGCAAACATTTCAAAGTAATTCACTCCTACTTGCTATGTAAAACCCTTAGCTACAAGTTTGGCTTTCAATTTATTGATGGTGCTTTCTGCATTAAACTTTGTTCTATATATCCATTTCATTGTAATAACTTTTTTCTTTGCAGGTGCTAGAACTAAAGTCCATGTTTAATTTTTATGAATGAACTTCAGCTTCCTCTACATTGCAACTTTCCATACTACATATTATGAAGCTTCTGGATAGTTGACAAGATTTAGCTCAAGTACAAAGCTTATGTGGTAAAATGTTAGTTAGAGGTTTTGTTCCCTTAATTGGGAGATCATCTACATCATCATGCATAATACTTGATTTTAGATTTTATGGCTAAGAATTGGTGAAGCTTTATTCCTTGACATATTCAAAAGTGGAAAGTTGCCAATTCCATCTTACAACAAATTTAAAAATTATAAGATTTAAATAAAAATATAAAAAAGTTTAGAGTCTAATTATAAAAATTTTAAAAGATTTAAAACTATTTTTTTTTCTTTTACATATATTCTTTAGATAAAATTTTTCTGTTATCATAATTTCTATCATTATTTTTATTAATATTATCATCATCATCATCACAAAATCACTAACATTATTATTGTTATTCTCTTTTTTTTTTCTCTCTCTCTCTCTCTCTCTCCCCTTTACCCTATTTGGAAGGGAAAGAGATAGACAAGGATATTTACAAATTAAAGAAACAAAAAGAAAAAGAGTGATGAAGAAATAAATAATAGAATTAAAATAGAATAAAAAAGGAAAAGAGATGAAAATATTAAAAAAAGAAATAGAAATGGGAAAAAGAGATTAATAAAATTTTAAAAATGTAAGATAGAGATAGAGTTAAAATAATTGAGAGAATAAAGAGAGAAATATGAGAAAGAGTTGGAAGAGAAATGAAAAGTGATGGAGAGAAGAAAAGGAAGAGATGTAAGAAAACTAGAACAAATGAGATAGGAAAGTGAAAGTGTGAAAGAAGTAGAAAGATAAAAAAGAGAGAAAGAAGAGAGAGATGAAAGAGAGATAAAAATATAAAAATAAAAAGAGATAGATCAAAGAAAGAGAAAAAAATTAAAAAAATAAAAATAAAAGAAAAAAATAAGAGACAAAAGAGAAAAATAGGAAAAAAAAAACAATGGGAAAGAGTTAAGACAACATTATTATGTAAGAAATGATATTTTTATAATTTTGATATTTAGTTTAAATAATTTAAAAATATTTTATAAATTTCACAAAATTAATTAAATAAATAAATTGTACGATTAATTAAAATTTAAAAAAATTATAAATCTTATAAAATTATTAATATATAATATAAAATAATTTTAATACTTAATTTTTAATTATTTATGATAAATAGGAGTCAAAATAAATAATATAAATAATTAATTACATTATAAGATAATAAAATTGTTTTAAAAATTGTACTATATAAATTTTATAAAATTACTAATAGATAAAATAAAATAATTTTATGGCTTGTTCCGAGCTTGAAATGGGGTGGAATTTGATAAAACTATTGAAGGTTGCTTAGCAGGTACATAATAGCTATTACACCTTCTACCTCTAAGAAGATCCTTTTCAGTTAGAAAACACTGTGTCATTTCAACAATTGTTTTGTTCTTTTTTTTCACTCACTCCATTTTGTTGGATTGAGTAAGGTGTTGTCAGTCAATGCTAGATTCTTGAAATAGTACAAATTATTTAGAAGGAAGCTTATATGTATTTAGAACCATTATCAATTATAGTGGCCTAAATTACATAATTAGTTTTTTTTTTTATTTAGACCTTAAATTTATGGAATACAAATATTGCATCTAATTTAAATTTCAAAAAATAGATCTAACATTATCTAGTAAAATCATCAATAAAGATGACATAATACTTATTACCATTCAAAGAGCAAGTCTTCATTGGCCTATAGAGATTTGATTAGATCAATGGAATACACTTTTGAGCTTTGCTACCATGATTTGAAAAAAAAAGGAAGCCTAGTTTGCTATCTAAGTTGACCAATAATACATAATCTGTCAAATTAATCTAGATTAGATAAGCCTAAACCCAGATGTTTATTCATCAATGCTTAAATATCTCCATGGTGGAAATGGTCAAGTCTTTTATACCAAAGAGTTGCATTTTCAATAACAATAAGTAAGGTAAGATGCTGTACTTTATTTGTATCTAAATGAAAATGTTTATCCATTCATTGGCTTTGTGATTAGTTTAGCACCAACTAAATCACAATTAACACATGCATGATCTTTAAACAACAATGAAAAGCCATTTTTTATGAGGTGTCCAACATTTAATAGATTGTGATGGATATGAGAAATAAACAAGACATCTATAATGACTTTGGTACTAGAGCCTGTATGTACCAAGGTTGCCCTTTTTCCATGAACTTGTAACAATTGGCTATTACCAATTCTCACTTTTGACTTAAAGGACTTATCAAGAGTATTAAAAATCATGAGATTGGGTGACATGTAGTTCGTGCAACCACTGTCAACCAATTAGATTCCAAGGTCAAAAGAGTTATTACCTATTGCCACCACAAAGAGTTGCTTATCTATAAATTAGACTTCATAAGTTAGTTAGGCATTCTATTTGACTTATTGTGACCTTTTTTGGTTTTGAGATTGCTTACCCTTATGCCAACATATTTTCTCAAAATGCCCTCTTATGTTATAAACTTTGCAAACAAGATTATACCTCCTCAAATAATATTTAGACAAATGGCTAGTCTTTTTGCAATGTTCACAAGGAACATACTACTTTTTGCTTGTAGATTTGCTGGCTTCACTAGACCTTTTGTGTTGTTTGCCACTTTGCTTTCTTTTGCTTTGGTTTTAAAATATACTTTTTAAAATATGCTTATTTTACTAACATATATGGGGCAAGTTATAAAGAACATTTGACATAGGACAATTCGTGTGGTCAATCTAGACTAAGATTAAGCAGTGACATAATTCCTTCTTGTTTTAGGAGTGAGCAATTCCTATAGGTTATGACTAAATTATACATGATCACATCAAGATGGAAAGCAAAATGAGTATGGGGTTCTTTTGGTGAATGATATCATGTGGGATGTTACAAGATTAATTGGTTTTATCTCATTATATCCTATGAATTGGTATCAATTTATGGATTAATATTATCTTATATATCTTAATGGATTAAACTATGCATAATATGGGCTAAGCCTATTTTTCTAAATATATTCTATATAAAAATTTATATTATTAGATAAAAGGATATTTAAAAAATTGATTTTAAATTTTTATAAATTTTTACAATTAAATCCTTAATTTTTTCTCTTTCACATTTTTTTTGAAGCCTTTATCTTTTTAAATCATTTTAGATCAAATTTTTTTTAAATAGAAAAAAATTAAATTATAATTTTCATTTGGTTAATATAAAACTTTTAATAGTTTTGACTATTTTCTATTCAAAAAAATTAATTTATATCAAATTTAAAAATATAAGATTTAAATAAAAATATAAAAAAAGTTTAAAGTCTAATTATAAAAATTTTTAAAAATTTATAACCTTTTTTTTTTTTAACATATATTCCTTAGATAAATGTCTTCTTTTATTACTATTTTCATTACTATTATTATCGTTGTAGTCGTAAAATCATTATCATTATTATCATTATTCTTTTTTTCTATCTTTCTCCCTTTTACCCTATTTGGAAGGGAAAGAGATAGATATGGGTATATACAAATGAAAGAGACAAAAAGAAAAAGTGAAATGAAGAAATAAAGAATAGAATTCAAAATAGAATAAAAAAAAAGGAAAAGATATGAAAATATTAAAAAAAATAGAAATGAAAAAAAAAATGATTAATAGAATTTGAAAAATGTAAGATAGAGATAGAGTTAAAAAAATAATTGAGAGGATAAAGAGATAAATGTGAGAAAGGGTTGGGGAGAGATATGAAAAGTGATGGAGAGAAGAAAAGGAAGAGATGTAAGAAAAATAGAAATGTAAGAGATCGGAAAGTGAAAGTGTGAAAGAAAAAGAAAGATAAAAGAGAGAAAGAGGAGAGAGATGAAAGAGAGATAAAAATATAAAAATAAACAAAATAGATCAAAGAAAGAGGAAAAAGAAAAATTAAAAAAAATGAAAACAAAAGAAAAAAACAAGATACAAAAAAAGAAAAGTAAAAAAAGAGAAAAAGAGAAAGAGAGAGAGAGAGTTAAAAGAATATTATTACGTAAAAAATCATTCTATTATAATTTTGATATTTAATTTAAATAATTTTAAACTATTTTTTTAACCTAATAAGATCAATTGAATAAATAATATAATTCATTAAAATTTAAAAAATTTATAAATTTTATAAAATTACTAATAGATAAAATAAAATAATTTTATCACTTAATTTTTAATTATTTATAATAAATAAGAGTCAAATTAAATAATACAAATAATTAATTATAAGATGATAAAATTATTTTAAAAAACTATATAATATAAGTATTTTATACCATATAATACTTTTCAACCATGTCCAATTTATTATGTATAATCTTAAACTATTAGGTGTGCGCGCCAAATGATCAGGCGGCCCCAAAACAATGATACACGTGGATGCAGCCATCCAACAGCCTCGTGGAGAGGCAAAGATGTGCTGAAAAAGATTGGTCCGAAAAAGCTAGCGGCGACACTTCAGTGCGTGCGTGCATAAGGTAAGGCTTAGCTTTTGAGAAAAGGGATGGGCTAGATTATGTTAATCTTCTTTTGCTTTCTTTCTTGTAAAGATTCGATGGACAAGGATCCGATGGCTGAGCCGCTTTACATCTAATCCAAAAAATAAAGTCACTGTGTATATGCATATATATGTGAGTCTAATTGTAGAAAACAAAGGCATGTGTGTTAGTACGTACGATCATATTAACATTTGCTGAAAAGAAACACGGACTTTGAAGGGAAGATAGATGGGAAGCCAAAAATTGGCATTGTTCTGGGTGTTATCCACCTACTTACATTTGCTTGCATCTTCATCTCCACTGCACAGGGCCTTGCTTTCATCAGCCTCAGGTATTCCTGTTTTGAGCTTCCTTTCCTAGTTAGTACTCCCGCCCCGTTTTTGTTTTTCTGTTGTCTTTTTTTAGCCAAGGTACCTATTCAGCAAGAAACTCAAAGATCATGGTTCCTTTCATTAGGTTAAATCTCTCAGGTAGTTCATGAAATAGATTTTATAAAGCTTGTTGTTGTATAGCTAAGGAGGGGCAGGGTCGATACTGCTTTTTGCCAAAGATCCCCATATACCCCACTCTGTCAAAAGCATGGCCAAGAAAGGATTAATACCGTGTAATGCTACACAAAATGGGCGCTTAAAACAAGTAATTGAACTTGCGCCAAAGACATTCTGTCGCTCACCAAAAAAAAAAAAAAAGTTTGTACCAAAACACAACAAACAAGCTGCATTTAGTGTGACCAGTTGGAACTTTGGATATTGCTAGACAGAAACCTTTCCTTTTTGAAAGGATATTATTAATTCTTGTCCCTGAGATATCGTTCAAGCAGAAGAAATTCAATGGAGGACAAGGAATCTTAACAGTTACTCAATTTTATATGGCAAGACTTATTAACTGAAATTCTGATAGATTAGGTCACGCAACAAGGAACATCCGACTTCACCTTACTTAGAAGTGCCTAGTTTTCTGCCTAGAATTATTGAAAGGAAATTACCAAGTTGAGATTTCTGTGAATTTTCCTTTATTTGCTTCATTGATAAAAGTTGCTAAAAGTCATCCCCTTCTATTAATATCAGAACATACTTCGACTTTGCCAACATAATTTCAAAATGGTTCCCACTTAGAAGATACTAAACATTATGACAGGATAGTGCCTCCTTTCTTTCTAAATGACACTCTATGCTCTTTCAATTTATAAAGCATACACAAATGGCAACCTGTATCCATATGCCTTCCTGTCCAAGGATTTTTTATCCTAAACTCATTAGGATAGTTCAATGTGTCCATCTAAAGAATCAAAGACTAATCAGCGGTTCTTGTTTTCAGAGTTAGTGCCATATCTAACAGACTTAATACCATCCCAGACAGCTTATATCTTGGAGAATAAAATTTGGCTTGTACAGTCTACAATCCACATTACTGGACTGTAAATAATTTTGCCACGATTATTGACAGTTTGAGTTCAAGCTCCGATTCATCATATAATTTGACCAATCCATACATCCTCGATTCATTGCTACTTCTGAGACTAACATTGTCCGATGATAGATACTCTGCAGGAGCATAATCTGGAGGTTACAGGCAGAAATGACCATGACATCCACGGCACTGATGGCGATGAAAGTCTAATAGCACATCAGAGCAAGTATGCTCGTGGCGGTGGCTCTGAAGGTACAAATAATGGAGGATCGAATGGGAAACCAGAGAATGAAAATGGTGGTAGCAATATGCATATAGGTGCAGCAGTAATCCCCATGATCGTAGCCGGAGCTGCAAATGGTAACCACCACCAAAACAGCCATCACAGTGGGGCCAACTGCAACAGAAGCTGCATTGAACTTCCCATCTTGATTTTGACCACCTTTGTCTCTTTTATTTCACTGATATCACGGAGTACTTGATTGCCAAGTCTAAACTAATCCATTAACCAAAAATGCTTGAGGCTTGTTGCATGCATTATGTTGTAGTATGTCATCTAGTGATATATGCATTCTTATGTAGCAAATCACCAGAACTACATATCCAACTTGTATACAAATAGAAACAAAATGAATGCATGATCGTGTTACAAAATAATTTGTGTGGTCGAGCTTTCCATCATCGTATTAGGAGACGAAAACGTTTTGACGAAAATGGAGGTCTTTGTGCAATCATATTTGTGCATTTCTGTCCATGTACGCCTGCACATGCACATGCACACGTAAGAAAGAAAGAAGCAGTGGGATGATTGCTGAAAAGACCAACCAACAATGGGTATTAATGTATCCTCTTATTTATTTATTTAATATTTTCAATAGCACCTCTGGTTTGAAGATGCCGTTAAATTGTTTTCTGTGGTAACTATTTTGTAGTCACAGATAAATTGTTTTCTGTGGTAACTATTTTGTAGTCACAGATAAATTGTTTTCAATGTAACCATTATAATCCACAGTAATTCTGGAACTAAGTAAATATTTAGCGTATCATGCATAAATCTAATTGATGTCCAGATGGAAAGAGTGCTAACTATCGTTTGATAAATACAAAAATGTCCAAAGTGATTTTGGTGATTGAGTGTTGGGAGTAAACCCATCGGGCAACCCTTTTCCTATGTTCCCATAATATTGATCAGTCAAATTTAAATTTCATTATTAAAAAGGCAGCATTTCTACAAGCATTAAGTTTGCAAGTAAAAGACGCGCCAAGTTGATTTCAATCAAGCAAATTAGCGAACAAAAGTGAAGCGTGACACAGTGATGAGAATCAAATACATTGCTAGCAATGGACTACGTGCCTCAAAAGACTTGCACCATCCTTTTCCACTTGATGTTGTCTCTAAGCAATTCTTAAATTTGGAACGAGAAGTCACGAAAAGAAGGAAACGGCAGAAATTTGAAGTTAGCCAATTTAACTTCTTTCTATTAAGTTGAATCCTCATTACATAAGAGGATTTAAAGATACAAAATTTGAAAAATCTAGTTGTTACACTTGACAACAGGTTCTATACAATTTAAACTTGAAATTTGCATCAATTTGAAGATCAAGTAAAGATGATATTTCAAAATACAAAAAAGAGATTTTGAATTAGAATTTCAGTTATTTAAACATATAATAATTGATACAAAAAGTGAAACTTAAGATAGAAGGTATGAAGTTGTTAAGTTGTAACTGTCATAACTAATTTTGAATTTAACAAAAGAAGAAACATTTGGTTGCAAGGTTGCTGGTATTGCAAAATAGGAGCAGTACTAGAACTTCACTCCTCCTTGGTGCTTTTGTTTTACATTCCAAGAACGCCCCTTAAGTCTTCAAACCTTGATTTAGATAGGCTTTTAGTTAAGATGTCAACTAGCTGAGCTTTAGAGTTATAATGCATCATTTTGATCTCACAACATCTTGAGTGTCTCATATGAAATGCAGCTTCACACTAAAATGTTTTGTTCTCCCATGCTGCATAAAATTTCTTGAGATTGCAATGACAAATTGATTATCACATAAAATGGTAGTTGGCTTAACTTGCTTTAGATTTAAATTAGCATCAATTTCCCTTATTCAAATTGCACGATTCACTACTGAGGCTACTACAATGTACTCAGCCTTAACTGTAAATCGTGCCTTCCTTGAGCTACAATTAAAGATGTCAGAGTCAAATGAAAATACATAACTTGATGTACTTTTCATGTTTATAAGTGATCTTGCGCAATCAATGTTGGTAAATTGAATTAACTGGTTTTCAATGTTGCTCTTGAGGATGATTCCCAATTTAATAGTTCTCTTGATGTATTTGAAAATTCTTTTGGTAGCTTAGAGATGTGCTTCATAAGGAGAATGCATAAATCTTAATAGTAAGCTCATTGGATACATAATATAAGATCTTGTGGTTGAGAGATATGACAAGGCTTTTGGAGACTTATCCACTTTAGAGAACTTGCTACCTTATGTTGGAGGTGTAGAAGAACTTTTACAAGTTTCCATATTGAATTTTTGTAGTAATTGATTTGCATACCTAACTTGATGTACAAGATTTCCTTATTTGAATTGTTGAACCTCCAAACCAAGGAAGTACCTCATACTGCGAAGGTTAAAAATTTCAAACTTATTTGTCATAGTCTTCTTAAACTAAAAGAGTTTTTAATGATCATTAGATCATCCATATAAATTGAGACACAAAGAAAACAAGTGTCATTTCTATTGATGTAGAGGTGAGTATCACTGCAACTTCTTTTAAAACTAGCAAAAGTCAAGTACTCTTAGATTTTTTAGTATTTAGCTCTAGAAGCTTGATTTAGCTCATATAAGGCCTTTTTCAAAAGGTAAACCTTATTTTCTTCACTTAGATTGACAAATCCTTTTGGTTGATTCACCATTGTGGAATATTTATTTGACATTTAGTTAGTGCTTTAGCCATTACTTTTAAGTAACAAGTGCAAACAACAGTTTATAATGTTTGGTCTGGCTACTGGTGTAAATGTTTCAGAGTAAACCACTCTTACTAGTTATGTAAAACCCTTGGCCACAAGCATGGCTTTCAATTTGTTGATGGTGCCATCTACATTGAACTTTGTTTAATATATTAATTTCACTTTAATAACCTTATTGTTTGTAGGTTTTAGAACTAAAGATAATGTTTGATTTTGATGGATGGACTTCAACTCCTCTTATATTACAACTCTCCATGTTGTATGTTGTAAAGCTTCCTAATAGTTGATAAGATCTAGCTCAACTACAAAGCTTATATGGTAAATATCAACTCCTCCTACATTACAACTTTCCATGTTGCATGTTGAGAAGCTTCTTGATATTTGACATGATCTAGCTTAGCTACAAAGCTCATGTGGTAAATGTCAATTAGATTTTTTGGCTGAAAATTGGTGAAGCTTTATTCTTTGACATATTCAATAGTGGAAGTTTGCCAATTCTATCTTGTATCCTTATGAAATCAAAGGTTCTTGCTAACAAAAACCTTTTGCGTAATAGCATTGAAGATCTTATAATTACGGGAGTGTTAGTGTAGCTTATGAAAATAGCAACTAAGGCTTTATGATCTAGTTTGCTTCTTTTTGAATCTATTACATATGCATAATAGATATAGCCAAAAATTTTTAAATGACTTAATGATGGTTTGTTGTTGTACCAAACTTAAGATGGAGTGGAATTTGATAAAGCTTTTGAAGGTAACCTAATTAGTAGGTATATAATAATTGCTGCACCTTCTTCCCAAAGGAATTTAGGAAGATCCATCTCAATCACAAGACACCTTGTCATTTTAACAATTGTTTTGGTCTTTCTTTCGCTCACCCCATTTTGTTGGGTTAAGTAAGGTGTTGACAATTGATACTGGATTCTTGAGCTAGTACAAATTACTTAGGAGGAAGCTTATGTGCATTCAGAATCATTATCTATTCTAATGACCTAAATTACATAATTTATCATTCTATCTAGACCTTAAATTTCTAGAATATAACTACTACATTTGATTTAAATTTCAAAAAAATAGATTTAATAATATCAAGTAAAATTATCAAGCATGCTACCATTTAAGCAACAGGTCTTCGTTGGTCCATAAAGATTTGAATGGAGCAATTAAAGATGTTTTTGAGCTCTACTACCATGATTTGAATGAAAGGAAAGCCTAGTTTACTTTCTGAGTTGACAAATTGTACAAAATCTATCAAATCGATCTAGATCAAATAAGCTTAAAGCTAGATGTTTATTCTTTAGTGCTTAAATACTTGCATAGTGGAAATGGCCAAGCCTTCTGTGCCAAAGATTTGCATTGTCAATAGCAACATGTAAGGCAAGGTGATGCATTTTGTTTGTGTCTAAATGTAAACCTTTTCCATTCTTTAACACTTAATTAGTTTAGCACCAACTAAATCACAAATAACACATGCATGATCTTTAAACAACAATGAGAATCCATTTTCTGTGAGTTAATGAACATTTAATAGATTTTGATGGATATGAGAAGCAAACAAGATACCTATAATGATTTTAGTACCTGAGTCTATATGCATTAGAGTTGCCCTTTTTCCATGCATTTACAACAATTAACCATTACCAATCCTCACTTTTGATTTGAAAGACTTATCAAGAGCATAAAATACCTTGAGATTGGGTGACATGTAATTTATGCAACTACTGTTAAGTAATTGAATTCAAAGGTCAAAAGAGTTGGTGCATGTTATTGCCATAAAGACTTGCTCATCTATAAATTGGACTTCATCAGTTTGTTGGGCCTCCTATTAGACTTATGACCTTTGTTGGTGTGGAGATTACTTGCACTTATGCTAGTCGATTTTCTCATAATGCCCTCTGTTGTTATAGACTTTACAATTAGACCTCCTCCAACAATATTTAGACATATGGCTAGTGTTTTTGCAATGCTTGCAAGGAGCATATTGCTTTTTGCCTATAGATTTGCTAGCTTCACTAGACTTTTAATGTTGTCTACCACTTTGCTTCCTTCTACTCTACTTTTAAAATGTATGTTTTAAAATATACTTATTTTACTAACATACATGAGACAGTTTATAAAGAACATGTGACATAAGACAATTCATGTAGTCAATCTAAACCAAGATTCAGTAATGCCATAATTCCTTATGGTTTTATGAGTGAACAAATCCTATAAACTATGACTAAAGTATACATGATCACATCGAGATAGAAAGCAAAAGGAGTGTGGTGTTTGTTGGCGAATGATATTGTGTGGGATATTACAAGATAAGTTGGTTTTCTCTCATTATATCCTATGAATTGTCATTTATTTATGGATTTAATATTAATTTATATATCCTAATGGGTTTAATTATCCATGATATGGGCTAATCATGTATTTGTAAATATATTATATATAAAAACTTATATTATTAGGTAAAAGTAAATGTAAAAAAAAAAAGATCTTAAATTTTTATAAATTTGTATAACCAAATCCTTAATCCTTTTACATTTTTCTTTGAATCCTTTATCATTTAAAATCATTTCAAATCAATTCTTTTTAGATGAAATACAATTAAATAGTTGATAATTTTCATTTGATCAATATAAAATTTTTAATAATTTTGACTATTTTCTACTAAAAAAATTGATTTGTAACAAATTTTAAAAATATAAATTTCAAATAAAAATATAAAAAAAGTTTAGAATCTAATTATAAAAATTTTTAAAAATTTACAATTAATTTTTTAAATATATTCTCTAAATTAAATTCTTCTCCTATCACAATTTTTATCACTATTTTTATTACTACTACTATCATCCTCACTCAAAACCATTATCATTTGGAAGGAGGAAAGATAGACAATGATATATACAAATGAAAGAAATAAAAAGAAGAGGAGAGATGACGAAATAGAAAATGGAAATAAATATATAATAAAGAAGAAAGAGAGATGAAAAAATTTAAAAAGAAAATAAAAATGGAAAAGAAGGATTAATAAAATTTGGAAAATATAAAATAGAGGTAAAATTTGAAAAATGAGTGAGAGAGAGATGGAGAGAGAAAGATACAAAAAAATATAGAGATAAATATGAGAGAGAGTTGATAATAGATAAAGAAAAGTGACTGAGGGAAAGAAAGAAAGACATGTAAAAAAAGATAGAAATATAAGAGATATAAAAGTGAAAGCATGAAAGAAAAGAAAAGATGAAAGAGATAAAAAAAAAAGAAAAAAAAATGATGAAAGAGAGAGAAAATATAAAAATGACAAAGAGATTGATGAAAGAAAGAGAAAAAAATAGCAAAAATAGAAATAAAAAAGAAAAAAAATAAAAATAAAAAATAAGAAAAAGTGAAGGAGAGAATTAAGAAAATGATATTATGTAAGAAATCATTTTATTATAATTTTAATATTTAATTTAAATAATTTAGATACTTTTTATTAGTATTATAAAATTAATTTAATAAATATTTTGTATAATTAATTAAAATTTTAAAAATTTATAAATTTTATAAAATTATTAATATATAAAATAAAATAATTTTGACACTTAATTTTTAATTATTTGTGATAAATAAAAATTAAAATAAAATGATAAAAATAATTAATTATATTATAAAGATGATAAAATTATTTTAATAAATTATATTATATAAATATTTTATACCATCTCATACTTTACAGCCGTAATATAAGACAATAATCTAATTTATTCCGCGTATAATCTTAAACGTCCGCACCAAATTGTCAGGCGGCCCCGAAAAAGATACAAGTGGATGCGGCCATCCATGCTCACCGAGGAAAGGCAAAGTTGTGGTGACAAAGATTCGTCCGAAAAAGCTAGCGGTCCAATTTAGTGCGTGCTTGCACAAGGTTTAACTTTTGAGAAAAGGAATGGGCCAGATTCTGTTACTCTTCTTTTCTTTTGCGTAAAGATTCGATAAACGAGGATCCGATGGCCGAGCCACTGTACATCTAATCCTAAAATTAAAGTCACCATATATATATATATATATATATATATATACACGTTTGTGTGTCAGTCTAATTGTAGAAAACCAAAGCATGTGTGTTAGTACGTATGATTATACTAACATCTGCTGGAAAAGAAAAAAAACCAAGGATTTTGAAGGGGCCTGGAAGCAGTTAACACAAAAGAAGGCAAGACAGATGGGAAGTAAAAGATTGGCATTGTTATGGGTGTTATCCACCTACTCATATTTGCTTGCATCTTCGTCTCCACTGCACAGGGCCTTGCTTTCGTCAGCCTCAGCTATTCCTGTTTTGATCTTCCTTTCCTAGCTAGTATCTACTCCCCGTCTTTTTTTTTTTTTCAGCCAACGTACCTATCCAGCAAGAAACTCAAAGATCATGGTTCCATTCATTAGGTTAAATCTCCCAGGTAGTTCATGAAATAGATTTTATAAAGCATGCTGTTGCACGGCTGAGGAACGGCGGGTTCGATGCTGCTTTTTGCCAAAGACCCCCATATACGGCACTCTGTAAAGAGCATGGCCAAGAAAGGATTAATACTGTGTAATGCTACCCAAAATGGGCGCTTAAAACAAGTAATTGAACTTCCGCCAAAGGCATTCTATCACGCACCGGAAAAAGAAAAAAAAAAAAAACAAAATATATAGATATATATAGTTTGTACCAATGCACAACAAACAAGAAGCCAACTAACAGCATGTAGTGTGACCAGGTGAAACTTTAGATATTGCTAGACGGAAACCTTTCCATTTTGAAAGGATATTATTAATTCTTGTCACTAACATGTCGTTCAAGCGAAAGAAATTCTACGGAGGACAAGGAATCTTAACAGTTGGTGAATTTTATATGGCAAGGCTTATTAGCTGAAATTCTCATAGATTAGGTTACGCACCAAGGAACATCCAACTTTTCCCTACTTAGAAGTGCCTAGTTTTCTGCCCTGAATTATTGAAAGGCAATTACCAAGTTGAGATTTCTGTGAATTTTCTTTTATTGCTTCATTGATAAAAGTTGCCAAAAGTCATACCCCTTCTATTAATATCAGAACATACTTTGGCTCGGCCACTTAGAAGATACTAAACATTATGACAGAATGGTGCCTCCTTTCTTTTTAAATGACACTCGATGCTCTTTTAATTTATAAAGCATACACAAATGGCAATTTGGATCCATATACCTTCCTGTCCAAAGATTTTCTATCTTAGATTCATTAGGATACTTCAATGTATCCATCTAAAGAACCAAAGACTAATCACCGGTTCTTGTTCTCAGAGTTACAACAAGTACCATATCTAACAGACTTAGCTTATATGTTGGAGAATAAAATTAGGCTTGTACAGTCTGCAATCCACATTACTGGACTGTAAATAATTTTGCCACGATTATTGACAGTTTGAGTTCAAGCTCCGATTCATCATATAATTTGACCAATCCATACATCCTCAATTCATTGCTACATCTGAGACTAACATTGTCCGATGATAGATACTCTGCAGGAACATAATCTGGAGGTTACAGGCAGAAATGACCATGACATCCACGGCACTGATGGCGATGAAAGTCGCATAGCACATCAGAGCAAGTATGCTCGTGGCGGTGGCTCTGAAGGTACAAATAACGGAGGATCGTGTGGGAAACCAGAGAATGAAAATGGTGGTAGCAATATGCATATAGGTGCAGCAGTAATCCCCATGATCGTAGCCGGAGCTGCAAATCATAACTATCACCAAAACAGCTATCACGGTGGAGCCAACTGCAACAGAAGCTGCATTGAACTTCCCTTCTTGATTTTGACCACCTTTGTCTCTTTTATTTCACTGATATCACGTAGTACTTGATTGCCAAGTCTAAACTAATCCATTAACCAAAAATGCTTGAGGCTTATTGCATGCATTATGTTGTAGTATGTCATCTAGTAATCTGTACATTCTTATGTAGCAAATCACCAGAACTACATATCCAACTTGTATACAAATAGAAACAAAATGAATGCATGATTGTGTTACAAAATAATTTGTGTGGTCGAGCTTTCCATCAACGTATTAGGAGACGAAAACGTTGTGACGAAAAATGAAGGTCATTGTGCAATCATATTTGTGCATTTCTGTCCATGTACGTGTGCACATGCACATGCACACCTAAGATAAAAAGAAGCAGTGGGATGATTGCTGAAAAGACCAACCAACAATGGGTATTAACGTATCCTCTTATTTTATTTATTTATTTTTTTAAATAGCACCTCTGGTTTGAAGATACTGTTAAATTGTTTTCTATGGCAGCTATTTTGTAGTCACAGATAAATTGTTTTCAATGTAACCATTATAATTCACGGTAATTCCTGGAACTAGGTAAACATTTAGCGTATCATGCATAAATCCATTTGATATAAAGGAAATATGAGGCAAGCAGAAGGGCTGAATATGTCCAAATGGAAAGAGTGCTAACTATTGTTTAATAAAGTCAAAAATGTCCAATGTGATATTGGTGATTTAGTGTTAGGAACAAACCCATCGGCAACCCTTTTCCAATGTTCTCGTAATATTGATCAGTCAAATTTAAATTTCATTATTCCAAAAGCATCATTTCTACAAGCATTAATTTTCCAAGTAAAAGATGCACCAAGTTGATTTCAATCAAGCAAATTAGTGAACAAAAGTGAAGCGTGACACAGTGATGAGAATCAAATAAATTGCTAGCAATGGACTACATGCCTCAAAAGACTTGCACCACCCTTTTCCACTTTATTCTGTCTCTTCACTTTTCCTCCTCTCTAATGTTGTGATACCAACACCACTCAACTTTAATTGCCTCTTCGCATTTTTACAGCCATCTTCATCCAATTTATTTTATTTGATACCTTGTTAGGAAGCAAGGAAAGGCAAAGTATAAACCACAAACATCATCCATGTACGGCTGCCTACCTCTTTTCTTTTCACGTTAAAAGGATTTGACAGAGGAAAGAGAAATATATATATTGATCTCATAGAGCATGCATTAACAAAATTACTAAATCTTGATCTTTCTCAAGGTCTATGAAGTCTATTTCCTAGAAATCTGAACAAGTGTTTTGAGTTTCTAGTATGTAGAGGAGGTTGCTTGAAATTGAAGCAATTCTTGAACTTGGAACAAGAAAGGCATGGAAGGAAGGGAAGGGCAGAAATCTGAAGTTAGCCAATGTAACTTCTTTCTATTGAGTTGAATCCTCATTATATAAGTGGATTTAGAGATACAAAATTTGAAAAAACTAATTGTTACACTTGACAACAATTTCCATACAATTTAAACTTAAATTGAATCAATTTGAACATCAAGTCATTATGATTTTTCAAAATACAAAAAAGAGCTTTTGAATTAGACTTTGAGTCATTTAAACATATAATAATTAATACAAAGTGAAACTTGAGATATAAGGTATAAAGTTGTTAAGTTGTAACTACCATAACTAATTTAGAATTTGACAAAAGAAGAAACTTTTGGTTGCAAGGTCGCTGCTATTGCAAAATAAGAGCACCATGGGAACTTCACTCCTTCTTGATGCTTTTGTTTTGCATTCCAAGAGCATCCCTCATGTCTTTAAACCTTGATTTATATAGGCCTTTAATTAAGATGTCAGCTAGTTGAGCTTTAGAATTATAATGCATTCATTTGATCTCACTAGTATATTAAGCATCTGGTATGAAATGCAACTTCACATTGAAGTGTTTTGTTCTCCCATGCCGCACAAGATTTCTTGAGATTGTAATAACAAATTGATTATCACAAAAAATGGGAGTTTGCTCAACTTGCTTCAGATTTAAATCAGAACAAATTTTTTTCTTATCCAGATTGCATGATTCACTACTGTGACTACTGCAATGTACTTAGCCTCAACTGTAGATTGTGCCACAATTATTTACTTCCTTAAACTCCAATTACAGATGTCAAAACCAAATGAAAATACATAACTTGATATACTCTTTATATTTATGAGTGATCTTACCCAATCACTGTTAGTAAAAAGAATCAATTGGATTTTAGTGTTGCTCTTGAACTTAATTCTCAATTCAATGCTTCCTGTGATGTATTTGATAATTCTTTTGGCAGCTTAGAGATTTGCTTCATGAGGTGAATGCATAAATCTTGATAACTGGCTCATTGGATACATAATATAATGTCTTATGGTTAAGAGATATGACAAACATTTAATAAGACTTTTATAAAGATTCTCATTTGCTTTTGGAGACTCATCTACTTTAGAGAACTTGCTACCTTATGTCAAAGGTTCCTGTATTGAATTTTGTAGTGCTTGATTTCCATACCTAGCTTAATGTACAAGAATTCTTGGTTTGGATTGTTGAACCTCCAAACCAAGGAAGTACCTCATATTGCCAAAGTTCAAAATTTCAAACTTATTTGTCATAATATTTTTAAACTGAAAGATCAAACTAAAAGAGTTTCCAATGATCATTAAATCATCCACATAAATTAAGACACAAAGAAAATAATAGTCATTTTTACTGATGTAAAGGTTAGCATTACTGCAACTTCTTTTAAAATTAGAAAATTTTAATTAATCATGGATTTTTTAGTACCAATCTTTGAGAGCTTGCTTTAGCCCATCTAAGGCATTTTTCAAAAGGTAGGCCTTGTTTTCTTCACTTTGGTTAATAAATCATTTTGGTTGATTCACCATTGATGAATATTTATTTGACATTTATTTGGTGCTTTAGCCATTAGTTTTAAGTAACAAGTGCAAGCAGCAATTTTATGGTGTCTAGTTTAGCTCTTAGCGTAAAAATTTTAAAGTAAACCACTTCTACTTGTCATGTAAAACCCTTGACTATAAGCATGGCTTTCAATTTGTTAATGGTGTCTTCTGCATTAGATTTTGATTTGTATATTCATTTCATTATAATAACATTATTGTCTGCAAGTTTTAGAACTAAGAACATGTTTGATTTTTATAGATGGACTTCAACTCCTCTTACACTACAACTTTCCATGCTATATGTTGTGAAGCTTGCCAATAGTTGGCAGGATCTAGCTTAGCTACAAAGCTTATGCTAATAAATGTTAGTTAGAGCTCTTGTTCCTCTAACTTGGAGATCATCTACATCATCATGCATAATACTTGATTCTAGATTTTATGGCTAAGAATCGATGAAGCTTTATTCCTTGACATTTTTTATTGTGGAAGTTTGCTAATTCCATCTTGCATCCTCATGAAATTAGAGGTTCTTGCTAACAAAAACTATTTGTGTAGTAGCATCAATGATTCCATAATTACAAGCAATGTTAATGTAGCCTATGACAATATCAACTAAGGCTTCATGATCCAACTTGCTTCTTTTTGAATTTGTTACATATGCATAGTAAATATAGCCAAAAATTTTTAAATGACTTAATGATGGCTTGTTGTTGCACCAAGCTTAAAATAGTGTGGAATTTAATAAAGCTTTTGAAGGTAGCTTGATTAGTAGGTATATAGTTGTTGCTACACCTTCTTCCCAAAGGGATTTAGGAAGATCCTTCTTAGATATAAGACACTTTGTCATTTCAATAATTATTTTCTTCTTTCTTTCACTCACCTCATTTTGTTGGGATCACTTAGATGTTGACAATCAATGTTAGATTCCTAGGTTAGTACGAATTAATTGGAAGGAAGCTTAAGTGTATTTAGAACTATTATCAATTTTAAAGGTCTAAATTACATAATCAATTTGTCTTTTTAACTAGACTTTAAATTTCTAAAATATAACTATTACATCTGATTTAAATTTTGAAAAATAAATCCAACAATATCTAGTAAAATCATCAAGAAAAATTATATAATACTTATTACCATTTAAGGAATAGGTCCTCATTGGTCCCTAAAGATCAAAATGGACCAATTAAAGATATTTTTGAGCTTTGCTTCCATGATTTCAATGAAAGGGAAGCCTAACCTGCTTTCCAAGATGACAAACAATATAAGGTCTATCAAATTAATCTATATCAAATAAGCCTAAAGCTAAATGTTTGTTTTTTAGTGCTTAAAAACCTTTATAGTGGAAATGGCTAAATCTTTTGTGCCAAAGAGTTGCATTATCAATAACAATAGGTAATGCAAGATGCTACATTTTGTTTATTTTTAAATGGAAACCTTTCCAATTCTTTGGCACTATAATTTATTTAGCACCAATTGAATCACAAATAACACATGCATGATCTTTAACCAACAATGAAAAGCCATTTTCTATGAGTTGACCAACACTTAACAAATTGTGATGGAGATGAAGAGCAAATAAGACAACTATATTGACTTTGGCACCTGAGTCTGTATGCACTAAAGCTACCCTTTTTCCATGCACTTGCAACAATTAACCATTATCAATCCTCACTTTTGATTTGAAGGACTCATCAAAAGCATAAAAAACCTTGAGATTAAATGATATATAGTTTGTGCAACCACTATCAACCAACTAGATTCAAAAGTCAAAAGAGTTGTTACCTATTGTTGCCATAAAGAGTTGCATATCTACAGTTTGGACTTCATCAGTTGGCTAGGCCTCCTATTGGATTTGCTGTAACCTTTGTTGGTGTTAAGATTGCTTGTGCTTATGCTAACAGATTTTCTCATATTGCCCTCTCTTGTTACAAACTTTGCAAACAAGATCAGGCCTCCTACAACAATGTTTAGATAGATAACTAGTCTTTTTGCAATTCTTACAAAGAGCATATTGCTTTTTGCCTGTAGATTTGCTAGCTTCACTAGACTTTTAATATTGGTTTTGTCTCATTATATCCTATTAATTGTTATCTGTTTATAGATTAATATTATCTTATATATCTTAATGGGTTAAACTATCCATGATATGGGCTAACCCTATATTTCTAAATATATTCTATACAAAATCTTATATTATTAGATAAAAGAATATGTAAAAAAAAAATGATTTTAAATTTTTATAATTAAATCCTTAATTCTTTTACATTTTTCTTTAATACTTTATCTTTTTTAATCATTCCAAATCAATTATTTGTAGATAAAAAGTAATTAAACTATTGATAATTTTCATTTAGTCAATATAAAAATTTTTAATTATTTTGATTACTTTCTATTTGAAAAAAAAAAAGATTTGTATCAAATTTTAAAAATATAAAATTCAAATAAAAATAAGCAAAAGTTTAGAGTTTAATTGTAAAAATTTTTAAAAATTTACAACCAATTTTTTAATATATTTCTTAAATAAAATTTTTCTCTTAATAAAATTTCTACCACTATTTATATTACTAATATTATCATCGTCACTTAAAATCATTACCATTATTATTGTTATTCTCTCTCTTTTTTTTTTTAATTCACTCCCTTTTATTTTATCTAGAAGGAGGAGAGATGGACAAAGATATATACTAACGAAAGAAACAAAAAGAAAAGGAGAGATGAAGAATAGAAAATGAAAATAAATATATAATAGAAAAGGAAGGAGATAAAAAATTAAAAAAGAAATAAAAATGGAATGGAATGATTAATAATTTGAAAAATATAAAATAGAGATAGAATTTAAAAAATGAGTGAGAGAGAAATGGAGAGAGAAAGATATAAAAAATAGAGAGTTATATATAAGAGAGAGTTGATAACATATAAGAAAAGTGGGTGATAGAAAGAAAGGAAGGCATGTAAGAAAGATATATAAAAAGTATAAAAGTGGAAGCATGAAAGAAAAGGAAAGATGAAAGAGATAGAAAAATGAAAAAAAAGAAAAAGATGAAAGAAAGATAGAAAATATAAAAACGAAAAAGAGATTCATGAAATAAAGTGAAAAAGAAAAATAGCAAAAATAGAAATAAATAGGAAAAAAATAAAAAAAACAAAAAAGAAAAAGAAGAAGAGAATTAAGAGAATAATATTATATAAGAAATCATTTTATTATAATTTTGATATTTAGTTTAAATAATTTAAATATTTTTTATTAGTATTATAAAATTAATTTAATAAATATTTTGATAATAAATTAAAATTTAAAAATTTTTATAAATCTTATAAAATTACTCAAAGATAAAATAAAATAATTTTAACACTTAATTTTTAACTATTTATAATAAATAACAATTAAAATAAATAATAAAAATAATTAATCACATTATAAAAATATTAAAATTATTTTGATAAATTACACTATATAAATATTTTATACCACTTAATACTTTTCAGTCGTAATGTAAAACAATAATCTAATCTATTCTGTATAATGTTAAACGATTAGGTCTGTGCACTAAGGTGTCAGCCGACCCTAAGAAAAAAAACAAGTGGACGCAGCCATCCATCCTCCTCGAGGAGAGGCAAAGTTGTGCTGATAAAGATTCGTCCGACACAGCTAATGGTCTTAATTTTCTGCGTGCTTTGCAGAAGATAAGGTTTAGCTTTTGAGAAAAGGGATGGGCCGGATCATGTTAATCTTCTTTTCTAACGTGTAAAGATTCGATGGCTGAGCCCTTTTACATCCAATCCTAAAAATAAAGTCACTCTATATATATATATATATATATTGGTATATCTATGTGAGTCTAATTGTACAAAACAAAAGCATTTGTGTTGGTACGGAGGATCATATTAACATTTGCTGAAAAGAAAGAGGGATTCTGAAGGGGCCTGGAAGCAATTAACACAAAAGAAGGCAAGATAGATGGGAAGTAAAAGATTGGGATTGTTCTGGGTGTTATCCACCTACTTATATTTGCTTGCATCTTCATCTCCACTGCCCAGGGCCTTGCTTTCAACAGCCTCAGGTATTCCTGTTTTGATCTTACTTTCCTCTTTAGTATCTACTCCCCGTTTTTTCTTTCAGCCAACGTACCTATCTACCAAGAAACTCAAAGATCATGGCTCCTTTCTGTAAGTTAAATCTCCCAGGTAGCTCGTGAAATAGATTTTATAAAGCATGTTGTTGTTGTACGGCTGAGGAAGGGCGGGGTCGATACTGCTTTTTGCCAAAGACCCCCGTATACGGCACTCTGTAAAAGCATGGCCAATAAAGGATTAATACTCTAATGCTACACAGAATGGACCCTTAAAAACAAGTAATTGAACTTGCTCCAAAAGCATTCTATCACGCACCGAAAAAAAAAAAAAATAGTTTGCACCAATACACAACAAACAAGAAGCCAACTAGCTGCATGTAGTGTGACCAGGCGAAACATTAGATGTTGCTAGACGGAAACCTTCCCTTTTTGAAAGGATATTATTAATTCTTGTCTCTAACATATCGTTGAAGCAAAAGAAATTATTTGGAGGACAAGGAATCTTTAACAGTTACTGAATTTTATATGGCAAGACTGATTAGCTGAAATTCAGATAGATTAAGTCACGCATCAAGGAACATCCAACTTCACCCTACTTAAAAGTGCCTAGTTTTCTGCCGTGAATTATTGAAAGGAAATGACCAAGTTGAGATTTCTGTGAATTTTCTTTTATTGCTTCATTGATAAAAGTTGCCAGAAGTCATACCCCTTCTATTAATATCAGAACATACTTTGGCTCGGCCAACCTAACTTCAAAATGGTTCCCACTTAGAAGATACTAAACATTATGACAGAATGGTTCCTCCTTTCTTTTTAAATGACACTCGATGCTCTTTTAATTTATAAAGAATACACAAATGGCAACTTGGATCCATATGCCTTTCTGTCCAAGGATTTTCTATCCTGCATTCATTAGGATACTTCAATGTATCATCTAAAGAATCAAAGACTAATCACCGATTCTTGTTCTCAGAGTTAGTACCATATCTAACAGACTTATTACCATCCCAGCCAGCACGTATCTTGGAGAATAAAATTTGGCTTGTACAGTCTGCAATCCACATTATTGGACTGTCAATAATTTGCCACGATTATTGACAGTTTGAGTTCAAGCTCTGATACATCATATAATTTGACACATCCATAAATCCTCAATTCATTGCTATTTGGGAGACTAACATTGTCCGATGATAGATACTCTGCAGGAGCATAATCTGGAGGTTACAGGCAGAAATGACCATGACATACACGGCACTGATGGCGATGAAAGTCGCATAGCACATCATGGCAAGTATGCTCGTGGCGGTGGCTCTGAAGGTACAAATAATGGAGGATCGTACGGTAAACCAGAGAATGAAAATGGTGGTAGCAATATGCATATAGGTGCAGCAGTAATCCCCATGATCGTAGCCGGAGCTGCAAATCATAACCACCACCAAAACAGCTATCACAGTGGAGCCAACTGCAACAGAAGCTGCATTGAACTTCCCATTTTGATTTTGACCACCTTTGTCTCTTTTATTTCACTGATATCACGGAGTACTTGATTGCCAAGTCTAAACTAATCCATTAACTAAAAATGCTTGAGGCTTGTTGCATGCATTATGTTGTAGGATGTCATCTGGTAATATATGCATTTTTATGTCGCAAGTCTCCAGAACTACGTATCCAACTTGTATACAAATAGAAACCAGATGAATGCATGATTGTGCTACAAAATAACTTGTGTGGTCGAGCTTTTCTTCAACGTATCAGGAGACGAAAGCGTCTTGACCAAAAACGGAGGTCTTTGTGCAATCATATTTGTGTATTTCTGTCCATGTACGTGTGCACATGCACATGCTCACGTAAGAAAGAAAGAAGCAGTGGGATGATTACAGAAAAGAGCTACCAACAATGGGTATTACTGTATCCTCTTATTTATTTATATTTTTAAATAGCACCTAAGATATTGTCAAGTTGTTTTCTATGGTAACTATTTTGCAGTCACAGATAAATTGTTTTCAATGTAGCCATTATAATCCGAGGTATTACCGTATCCACTTATTTATTTGTTTTTTCAAATAGCACATTTAGCGTCTCATGCATAAATCCAATTGATATAAAGGAAATAAAACGAGTCATGAAAGCTCATATCTCAGGCAAGCAGAAGTGCTCAAAATGTCCAAATGGAAAGAGTGCTAACTATTGTTTGATAAATACAAAATTGTCCCAACGGATATTGGTGATTTAGTGTTAGGAATAAACCCATCGGCAACCCTTTTCTTATGTTCCCACAATATTGATCAGTCAAATTTAAATTTCATTATTACAATGGCAGCATTTCTACAGGCATTAATTTTCCAAGTAAAAGACTGCACCAAGTTGATTTCAATCAAGCAAATTAGCGAACAAAAGTGAAGCGTGAGACAGTGATGAGAATCAAATAAATTGCTAGCAATGGACTACGTGCCTCAAAAGACCTGCACACCCTTTTCCACTTGATTCTGTCTCTCACTTTTCCTCCTCTCCGATATTGTGATACCAGCACCACTCGGCTTCAATTGCCTCTTCACATTTTTACAACCATCTTCATCCATTTTATTTTGTTAGGTACCCTGTTAGGAAGCAAGGAAAGGCAAAGTATAATCGACAAACATCATCCATTTACGGCCGCCTATCCCTTTTCTTTTCATGTTACATGGATTTGGGGCAGAGCAAAGAGAAATAGATACACAGATCTCATACAAGATGCATGAACAAAATTGCTAAATCCTGATCTTTCTCAAGGTTTGTGAATGCTATTTCTCAGAAATCTCAGCAAGTATTCTAAGTTTCTAGTATGCAGAGGAGGTTGCTTGAAACAGAAGCGATTCTCAAACTTGGAACAAGAAAGGCACAGAAGGAAGGAAAGGGAAAAAATCTAAAGTTAGCCAATTTAACTTCTTTCTATTGAGATGAATACTCATTATATAAGAGGATTTAAAGATATAAAATTTGAAAAATCTAGTTGTTACACTTGACAATAGTTTCTATACAATATAAACTTGAATTTTGCATCAATTTGAACATCAAGTCAAGATGATTTTTCAAAATACAAAAAAGGGCTTTTGAATTAGAATTTGAGTTATTTAAACACATATAATGATTTGATAAAAAAAATGAAGCTTGAGATAGAAGATATAGAGTTGTTAAGTTGTAACTACCATAACTAATTTTTAAATTTGACAAAAGATGTAACATTTGGTTGCAAGGTTGTTGGTACTGCAAAAGAGGAGCACCACTAGAACTTCACTCCTCCTTGGCGCTTCTGTTTTGCAACCCAAGAGTATTTCTCAAGTCTTTAAATCTTAATTTAGATAGGCCTTTAGTTAAGATGTCAACTATTTGAGCTTTAGAGTTACAATGCATCAGTTTAATCTCACCAACATCTTGAGCATCTCGTATGAAATGCAGCTTCACATTAAAGTGTTTTGTTCTCCCATGCTGCAAAGGATTGCTTGAGATTACAATGACAAATTGATTATCACAAAAAATGGTAATTGGCTCAACTTGCTTCTAATTTAAATTAGCATAAATTTTCCTTATCTAGATGGCATGATTCACTACTAAGGCTACTATATTATACTCAACCTTAACTGTAGATTGTGCCACAATTGTTTGCTTCCTTGAGCTCTAATTACAGATGTTAGAACCAAATGAAAATACATAACATGATGTACTCTTCATGTCTATGAGTGACCCTGCCTAATCACTATTAATAAAACAAATCAATTGGTTTTCAATGTTGCTATTGAACAAAATTCCTACTTTAGAGTTCTTTTGGTAGCTTGGAGATGTGCTTTATGATGATAATGCTCAATTCTTAATAGTAGGTTCACTAGATACATAATATCATGTCTTATAAATGAAAGATATAAGAAACACTCGATGAGACTACTATAAAGGTTCTTATTTGCTTTTAGAGACTCATCTAATTTAGAGAACTTGCTACCTTGTGTCAAAGGTATAAAAGAACTTTTACTAGTTTCCATACTGAATTTTTGTAGTACTTCATTTGCATACTTGACTATATGTACAAGAATTCCTTATTTGGATTATTGAACCTCCAAACCAAGGAGGTACCTCATACTGCTAAAGTCAAAAAATTCAAACTTATTTATCATAGTCTTCTTAAACTGACAGATCAAATTGAAAGAGTTTATAATGATCATTAGATCATCCACATAAATTGAGACATAAAGAAAACAATTGTCAATTTTACTAATGTAGAGGCTAGCATCATTGTAACTTTTTTTAAAACTAGCAAAAGTCAAGCACGCATGGATTTTTATGTACCAAGCTCTAAAAGCTTACTTTAGTTCATATAAGGCCTTTTTCAAAAGGTAGACCTAGTTTTCTTCATTTGGATTGACAAGTTTTTTTGGTTAATTGATATAAATTTGCTCTTAAAGTTCACCGTGGAGGAATACTGATTCAACATCTAGTTGGTACATCAATCATTGTTTTTGAGTAACAAGTGCAAGCAGTAATTTTAGTGTTAAGCCTGGCCACTAGTGCAAATGCTTCAAAGTGATCCTTTCCTCCCTATTATGTCAAACTCTTAGTTATAAGCCTAGCTTTCAATTTTTCAATGGTACCATGTGCATTGAACTTTGTTTAGTATATCCATTTTGCTACAGTAATCTTTTTGTCTACAGGTTTTGGAAATAATGTCCATGTTTGATTCATATGAATGGACTTTAACTCCTCCTACATTACTATTTTCCATGCTGCATGTTGTAAAGCTTCCTAATAGTTAACAAGATCTAGCTCAACTACAAAGCTTACATGGTAAATGTTTGTTAGAGGTATTGTTCTTTTAACAAAGAGTTCATCTACATCATTATGCATAATACTTAATTCTAACTTTTATGGCTGAGAATTGGTAAAGCTTTATTCCTAGACATATTCAATAATGGAAGTTCACCAATTCAATCTTACATCATTAGGAAATTAAAGGTTCTTGGTAATAGAAACCTTTTGTGTAGTAATATCAAAGATCCTGTAATTGTAGGGAGTATCAGTGTAGCCTATGAAAATAATAATCAAGGATTCATGATCGAGCTTGCTTCTTTTTGAATCTGCTACATGTGCATAGCAAATATAGCAACAAATTTTAAATGACTTAATGATGGCTTATTATTGAACCAAATGAAAATACATAACCTAATGTACTATTTATGTCTATAAGTGATCTTCCCAATCACTGTCAGTAAAACAAATCAACTAGTTTTTAGTATTGCTTTTGAACATAATTCCTAACTCAATGGTTCCCCTAATGTATCTAAGAATTCTTTTGGCAGCTTAGAGATGAGCTTTATGAGAAAAATGCACAAATCTTGATAATAGGTTCACTGGATGCATCATATCAAGTCTTGTAGCTAAGAGATATGACAAGCATCCAATAAGACTTCTATAGAGGTTCTCATTTGCTTTTGGAGACTCATCCACTTTAGCAAACTTGCTGCCTTATGTTAAAGGTATAAAAGACCTTTTATAGGTTTATATACTAAATTTCTATAGTACTTCTTTTGCATACTTGGCTTGATGTACAAGAATGCCTTATTTAGATTGTTAAACCTCCAAACCAAGGAGATACCTCATTCTACCAAGGTCAGAAATTTCAAACTTGTTTGTCATAGTCTTTCTAAACTGAGAGATCAAATTGAGAAAGTTTCTAATGATTATTAAATCATCCATATAAATTGAGGCACAAAGAAAATATTTGTTATTTTTGCTAATGTAGAGGCTAGCATCACTGTAACTTCTTTTATAACTAGTAAAAGTTAAATACTCATGGATTTTTGAGTACTATGATTCAAGAGCTTACTTTAGTTTATATAAGGCCTTTTTCAAAAGGTAAACCTTGTTTTCTTCCCTTAAATTGACAAATCTTTCTAATTAATTAACATAAATTTGCTCTTAAATCTCACCATTGATGAGTATTGATTTGGCATTTAGTTGGTGTTATAGCCATTACTTTTTAGTAGTAAGTGGAAGCAATAGTTTATAGTGTCAAGTTTGGCCACTGGTGCTAATGTTTCAAAGTATACCACTCCTACTTATCATGTAAAACCCTTGGCTACAAGCAAGGCTTTCAATTTGTTAATGGTGTCATCTGCATTGAACTTTGTTTTATATATTCATTTTACTGTAATAACCTTTTTGTCTATAAGTTTTAGAGCTAAAGTCAATGTTTGATTTTTATGGATGGACTTCAACTCTTCCTATATTGCAACTTTCCATGTTGTATATTGTGTAACATCTTAGTAGTTAACAAAAACTAGTTTAGCTACAAAGCTTATATGGTAAATGTTAGTTAAAGGTCTTGTTCCTCTAGTTGGGAGATCATATACATCATCATGCATAACACTTGATTCTAGATTTTGTGGTTGAGAATCAGTGAGACTTTATTCCTTGACATATTTAATAATGAAAGTCGACCAATTCCATCTTACATCCTTATGAAATTAAAGGTTCTTGCTAACAGGGAGTGTCAATGTAGCATATGAAATAACAACTAAAGCTTTATGATCTAGCTTGCTTCTTTTTGAATCTACTACATTTGCATAATAGATTTTTCAATAACTTAATGATGGCTTGTTGTTGTACCAAGCTTAAAATGGAGTGCAATTTTATAAAGCTTTCAAAGGTAGCCTAATTAACAAGTATACAACAGTTGTTACACCTTCTACCTAGAAGGATTTACGAAGATCCTTCTCAATCAGGAGATAGCTTGTCATTTCAACAATTAATATGTTTTTTCTTTCATTCATCTCATTTTATTAGGTTGAGTAAGGTGCTATCAATTGATGTTGGATTTTTGAGCCAGTCAAAATTGATTACAAGGAAGCTTGCATGAATTTAAAACCATTGTCAATTCTAATGGCTTAAATTACATAATCAATTTGTCTTTCTATTTAGACCTTAAATTTTTGGAATACAACTTCTACATTTAATTTAAATTCAAAAAATAAATCGAACAATATCTAATAAAATCATCAATAAAGATTATGTAATACCTATTGTCATTCAAGGAGTAAGTCTTTATTGGTTCATAAAGATTTAAATGGACCAATTGAAGATATTTTTAAGCTTTATTGCATTGATTTGAAAGAAAAAGAAGTCTAGTTTACTTTCTGAGTTGACAAACAATACAAGGTCTATCAAATTGATCTAAATCAAATAAGGTTAAAGCCAAATATTTATTCTTTAATGCTTAAATACTTGCATGGTGAAAATTGTCAAGTTTTCTATGCCAAAGAGTTGCATTGTTAATAGCAATAGGTAAAACAAGTTGTTGCACTTTCTTTGTGTCTAAATGAAAACTTTTTCCATTCATTGGCGTTACGATTAGCTTAGCACCGATTGAATCACAAATAAGATGTGCATGATCTTTGAACAACAATGAAAAGTCATTTTATATGAGTTGATCAACAGTTAACAAATTAGGATGGATACGAGGAATAAATAAGACAATGCCCCTTCTTAGGCCTATTTGTGACTAGCTGATTATTTGGGTTAATTTGTTGGGCCTTGTTCTACTAAACTGGGCTTTACTAAGTTAGGTTAACTGGGTCTTGACAATACCCCTTCCTTCACTATCACCTTGTCCCTAAGGTTCAAATGGATTGAACTCTAGGAATTGGCAACTACCGACATCCAATCACTAGATCGCTCGATGTCTTCCCATGACCTCTTATCCATTTTTGGAACTGTCTTTAAGCTATTAGTCGTCAATTTGGTTTTTGTATGAAGATTCATGGTCGGAGTGGGGCTTACTTTGTTTACTTTATTCTGTTTATGACCTACTTCCACCGCCGCCTCCTATAAGGTCACCAACTCTATTGCTTCTTTTAATGTCATTGGTTTCATCATTCTTACAATGGGGCGTATCTCCTCCACAAGTCCACTCAAGAACCTAGAGACGAAAAGGGAGTCAATCAAAGATGGGTTATTTATTAGGACTAGCGAGTAGAGTTCTTCAAATTTCTCTTGATAATGTTGAACTAAGTTAGTTTGCTGAAGCTTAAACAGCTCCTTAACCACATTCGGAAGTGACGGATCGCTAAACCTTCGGCAAAAATCCACCTAAAACTGTTTCCAGGTGGCATGGGGCTTTGTCACTACCCACCCTTGAAACCATATATCAGCTCTACTGACAAGATACATAGCCACTGTCTTAATCCTTGTGTCCTCCGTGGTCTTGTACATTTGGAAGTAATAGTTGCATTTCCGGAGCTAACAACAAGGATTCTCTCCATGAAACACTTCTTACTTAAATTTTGAAGGGTTTGGCTCTAGTTTGTTGTCGCGACCAAATAGTAGAATCTCCTTACAACTACCTTCTTTGTTATCCATGGTTTGCATGCAAGGTGTGGGAAGCAATCCTTTAGTGGTAGCCCCTATTAGTACCTCGATTGTCGCTCTGTTTTCCCTTAATAGTAGGGGTTCCTATGGTTGAAGCATCTCCACCAATTTCCAAAAGGAAGTTTGTGTGTCCATTTGAAATTCTCCAAGGCTTGTAATTGCACGGATATTAACTCCAATAGTTGCATTTTCTCCATCCTCATCTAGAGATCGTGCTTGCACACTTGCAAATCCAATTAAAGAATTAGGTATGCAGAAAAAGAGTTTGAAACTAATGAAATTTTGACGAAAAATTATAATTATTAAAATAAAAAATCACAAAAATTGTATATTGTAAATTGAAATGTATGAAAGTGGAATACAAAAAAGATAAAGCACAAAGGAATTAGATGTATTTAGCAATTTTTTTTTTATATGAAGGGTGAGACTCACATTGAACCTCTTGGTCTTGGGTTTTTAAACTTTAAGTGTCATTTAAAACACTTAGGTCAAATGATTAAATCTATATACATATAAGTATGATATTAATCGAGAGAAATTGTGATCATTTCTCCTTAATTATAGAGAGAAAAAAATGCTGAGGTGGTACAATTCTAAAAGAATCTCAAATTTACTTTTAAATTAACAATAAATTACTAATTTCTTAAAATTTTAAACTAAAGAAATATTTATCTATTCATTAGTTTTTGGTAATCTCAACTAACTCTCACTTAACATATCTCTTTAATCTTACTTTCTCCACATCTCTCCAAGTATTCAGAGAACTTTTAGATTGCATTTTCGCACTACTGACCACCAGTTCAACTCTTGATAATTAAATTAGATGCAAACGCATCATCTCAAGTATTCATTGTCATCACCAGTAGCAACATTGAAACTCAATTACTTCTTACAACCTTCACATCAAATAATGGATCCAAATGAGCTATTTTCTAATAATATGTTTTTGCTGGATTCTTGAATCATATCAATTTACAATCTTATCATAAATCTCAGAATAACAACCTAGTGATCCTACCATACAAATTGGATACTATATTACAGTTTTTGATAGCCAATGAACAATAATTTCTAAGCTTTTTATAGCTGTCATCCTCCTGACTGAATATAGTCTTCACGGTAATTTCCTTAGCTATATAAAATGTTAATATTGAGATTTCTATACTAGGATCTCTTTCCAACGTTTCCACCAGGAGATCAGTAGGCACAGAATCCAACATGGGGTGCAAAATTTCGTAACACATGAGTTATAGAGTGCAAATTGAGAAATCACGGAGGTTCGATGCAAAATAGAAAAATCATATGGGAGTTTAGTGCATTTTTTCCTAAAATTTAACACTTCAATCAAATGATAACGTGAAATTTAAAACTTTATGAAAAGAAGTTACAATAATAATAATGATGATAAAAGCTATCTTTTTATCCTAGTTGTTGCAATTCAAAATTCATGATTTGAAAGTTAGTATAGATTTTCACCTAATAAGTATTTTTAGAAAGCTCATGAAACTATAAATTACACGATGATTTATTTTTGGTCCTATCGCTCATTTCATTCAGTAGTTTCAATTTAATGTCACCAATTTGAGGATTCAAATTTCTCAAGTCAATAATTTGTAAAATATACTAATAGACTTGTAGTATTCATTCCGTACATATGTGCGTATCAGAAAGCCATTCATTGGAGTCTTCAGCGGAGCAGAACAAATGAGAAAAAGAGAGGAAAAAGCCTTTAAAAAGTTTTCTGGAGAGTCCAAAAACAAAAGAATCAATTCTATTAATCATGGTTTTGTCACCCTTTTTTTAATATTTTCTTCTTAAACTGATTTAATCCCACCTAGTTTCAGTTACCATCACTGTAATCCATGTTTTATGGTAGGTTTCAAGGGAAGTATATTTGTACAGCAGAAGTACAATAAATGTATTGTAGAGCAAAACTGGAGTTGTTACCATTCTATTTTATTGCCAAGATAGATATTATGGAAAGTAATAGTGCATTGATTATACAGACTAACAAGATAATTTGGACAACTAGATATGTTAATAAATTACACGGTGAAGGGGTTCATCACCTTCAATTTATTTACAATAATACAGTTGACATTTATTTCTTATATTGTTTTGTGCATAAGCAATTATTAATAATTTTTCAGAGATTTATAGTTGGGTATCAGACATTAACTTGGATGATATAAGTTCGAGTTTTATAAATATTTATTTTTTATGCTCACGAGGTAAGTTGCCTCAAGCAATTGCACACCATTGCATTTTTTATTTTTTTATTTTTTTATTTTTTTTTTTCGGTGGTCGCATTCTGTATCCATGGTAGGTGGTCACAGCTTCTCTAGCCTGAAAGACCTGATGGACCTGCCATCGTCACCTGAGGGGAGATTTCTTGTGAGGTCTGAATCCTCGACATCATTGGAAATTCAAACAAATTTCTCACAACTCAATGATGAGACCTTCCTGGCTGATTGTTTTGGAGGCCTCTCTATTCAAAAGAGTCCTTCGTCCTCCTCCGTAGACTCTTTGAATTTTACATCACTATCCCCATTTTCATCCAGTGAGTCTCCAATTGATCTGTCTCCAAGAAGCACTAAAACCAAGAGCGATGACGAAGGCAAGGATGAGAAATAGGGGAATATTGATGTGAAGGCTGAGCTTTCAGATGTGAAAAATGATACGATTGCATACTCCGGTGGGTCAACGAAAAAGGCTGAAAAACTGTATCCACCGCCAATCTCTTGCTTGAAACAGTCCAAAACAGGTAAGCGTTTTGTTTACCATCGGTACGAGGAGGCTGATGGAGGCTTTGTGCAAGAAGAGATAAGGATCCCAACAAGAGGCACCTTTTGTGCTGCTAGAGACAACAGGCGCTTGAAGCTCTACTTCGTTTATGCGGATGATGACTCTGATGAGGTGGAAGAGGAGGACCATGATGAGGATGAGATTGAATGGGTGGAAATTGGCAGAGCCTAGCGCATGATCCTGGTTGTTTATATGCTCTACTGTAATGGTTTCGAATGGTTGCTTTTTCTTGATTGGACTTGGGTTTGTGATTGTTTAATTCACCTTTCAATCTGATTCTGCCATGGAAGGCTAAAGCCCCCCTTCTTCAGACATGGAGAAGATGAAACCATCTATCATTTTCCTTTCTTGTCTCATGTTCTCTTAACGTTGATTACCGGTTTAAGGGAAGAGGACACTTTTTTTTATCTCCAAAGTTCCCAACGTAATTAAAAAGTAATAATAATAAAAGATCATAATTAATTAATATTATTAAAATTATTAATTTATATACAAATTTTTTATTTTTTAATAAATAAATTAATTAATTAATATTATTAATATAATTAATTTATAAATATATTTTTAAATAAATAAATAAATTTATATTATTAAAATAATATATTAAATATATATTCTTAATTATTTAAAAAAATATTTAATTAATATAAAATTAATATTTATTATATTAAAATAATAATATAATTAAATAAATTCTTAAATTATAATTAATTTATAAAAATATTTTTAATTATTTAATAATTAAATTAATTATTTAATATTATTAATTAAATTAATTTATATGTATATTTTTAATTATTAAATAATTAAATTAATAAATTTATATCATTAAAATAATTAATTAAAAATAGGTTAAATTAATATTAATAAAATAATTATAAAATTAATATGTATTAAAATAAAATAAAATTATAATTATATAAATTTTTAAATATAATAAATTAATATATTTATTAATATTACTAATAAAAAATTTTTGTAAGTATTGTTAATATAATTATTACCTTTATTAGTGTTTATATTAATGTAATCGGTATACTTTAATCAATCAAAATGCTGTTGATATTATCCTATAAAAAAAAACGTAGTTCTTTTGTTGTCTCTTTTTTTAGAAGAATTAGGACTTCGATTAGCGAGATTAGTTGATGCCACTGGATACAATTAACGTTAAAAATAAAAAATAAAAAATAAAGACTGAGAATGAAAACTGTATTCCCAGGTCCAAGGTCTTGAGTTTTGCCTGAATTGACAAGTATGGCAATGTAATTACACGTTATATTTATTTATTTATTTTTTTTTAAGCTTGCAGTGTTTTCTCATTCTCACGAGATTTGCAAAATCAAACTATTATGCGTTTACATAAATGAAAGGGATTAGCGTGCGAAACATCTTAATTTTCATACGGTTGCGAATTCTTGGCGTTACTTTAAACATCTTTAATTAGCCTCTGAAGAGTTTAGTCTCCAGAGTCGCATCTTCAGGTTTTCTTATTGATTTAGAATTATGGGGTAAGCAATCCATAAGTTGAAAAAAAAAAAACAAAAAATTCTTGCACACCATGCATTTAAGGAAGGTCCGGTCTATGCAATTAAAGAAGGCACGGGCATTGCCTTTTGCAGTGAACCTTCCAAACCAACAGCAATGGGTGTTGTTTTCGAGGGGAAGCCATGGAAGCATAAGCCTCAAGCTCTACCCTAAATTCGATGAAGAAATCGAGTATATTTTCCTTCCTTTTTTTTTTTTTCCTTTTTTGTTTTTTTAATGGTTAATCCCTAATTCTATACAGTAAAATATGTTACACTAAAAATTTCTCATTTTTATAAAAAAATTGAGTGATGTTAAATACTTTAAAATTTATTAAAATTTTTATAAAAGTGATAACAAGATCAAATTAATTTTTTATAAAAAATTAATATTTAACATAATTTATTATAAATTTGATAATAATTTATATTTTATATTTTAAAATATAATTAAAAAATAATATAAATAATAATATTAATTAAATATAATAAAAATAATAAAAAAATACTTTCATTATTTTTTAATTAAAATTTATAACATTTTAAAAAGATAACTTTAAAAATTAAAAGATTATATATATATATATATAATATATATATATATATATATATATATAATTAGTGTAACAAATAATTTAATTTTAAAATTTAATCTTCACTTTTTTTTTTCTCAAATAAATAAAAAATAATTTAATTTTTTAAAAATATTTATAATAAAATATTTACAATTATTTTAAATTTTTAATAACAAATATTTTATAAAAAAATTAATTATTATTAAAATTAAATTATATTATATTTTTAATTTATTTTAAAATATAAAATATTAATAATTAATATATTTTAATAAATATAAATTTTTTATTTTATTTACTCGGTAGAGATTTTATTTTTTAAAATTTATAAAAATAATTTTGATAATATCAGGATCTCTTTTTTAGCAATTTTATCTTTTAACGGAGTAAATCAACTCTATTTTTAAAAAAAAAAAATAAAAAATAAAAAATTTTATAGTTATATATTAATTTTTTTAATTAATAAAAAAATTTATTTTATCTTTTACAAATAATGAATACATTTAATAAAATTTCTTTATCCTTTACGAGGAGTCGACTATCGAATGAGCTTAACACATTTTTTCTAGAAATTTTGCATCACTTATTATTTTGTCTCAGGGAATTTAAAAATTAAAAGTCTCAAAAACTAAACAATTTCACTCATTAAATTTAAAATTAATAAGACATACAAAACACAAAAGTATTTATTTTTTCTTACCATCACACAAAAGCGTTTACTTTTTTCTTATCATCACACAAAAGCATTTGATGACCTTTAAGCACTTCTAACGCATTGACTAACATATACCCAGAAAAATCTCAGTGTGTACGGCTAATGTAGTTAATGCAATGTTCCTCGTTGTGGTACATAAAATTTGTCCAGTGAACATGACGTAGAAATTCAATAATAATACAATCTATTTCCTTTTTGTTATTGTTTTGATTTGAATTCTCTTGCGAACTTCATTTCTTCATTTTTAAAAAAATTATAAAAATTTATAATTAACACATCATTGAATTTTAAATTTAATACATCTTAATTAAGTGTGAAAAAATACTGTTAAAAACTACTACTAGGTAAGTGGTAAATTTTCATATTAAGAAGTTGAATTACGACGATCTCAAGCTGCAAAAGTAATAATTGACTTTCTTACAATGTTTTATTTTTCAAAAGTCAAAACAAAACAGAGGAAAAATTGTCCAGTGGCCGTCAGCTACCGGAACTGTTAGAGAAGCAAAGGGTCGGAGACTGATGAGTGAGCAACTAACAAACCTTGTTAGCCCTTGCGACAAACTTCCAATTTAGTACGCTGACTTCAACCGGAAAATCACAAGAATTGATTGAAAACGATTTTCAGCTCCCCGTGTACCCAAGTAACATGAAGTGAACTTCAAGGTCTTGTACCAAACTGAATTAAAGAGGAAATGGAGACCTGAACCTGAATATATTAAGGCATGGAGCCTTGTATGCCATGAAATCAACATTTCATGACCGAGGACCAACTGCTCAATAGGTTTCTATCATCTACATCCAGAAATGATACAGACAAAACCATCAGGAATTACACAAGGTTTAACGACAAGGCTGAACTTAAACCTAGGTATCAGAAAATGTCTCCGTATCAAACAGTAGGTGCCATTTTTGTACAATGATAAAGAAAATCAAAGCGTGAATGCTACAACGTTCTAACATTTGAAACCTCTGCACACCATGAGCCACAGTATGATAATCACAATAAGAACTGCTCCTCCCACCATCAACTTCATGTGGAGATTCTGCAGCCACATCTTCCTTCGCAGCTGCCTTCCTTGCCTCTGGAAGCTATCAGCCTCAACTCACCCAAAACCCACAGAAAGATACAGTCAAAAACTCCACCGGGTCCCCCCTAAAACCAACACAGGTATGGAATTGAATGTACCTGAAACTGCAAGTTCTCTGTTTTATCTACCAGAAGTTCAATTCTTTCCCCACGGTCCAAAACCTGCAATTCATTGGATTCATCCACTATCTCAAAAAAAATGTTTTATCTCAAACACGGACATGTCAATGTTTTTCATCTGAATGCTCTTTAGCTCCCGACGATGCAAGACAATTAATATGGAAAACCTAAACCCTTTGAAGCACAGAGAAGTGAAGGTACTCTTGCCACCACTACACTAACTCACAGATTGGATCAAAAGAAAAGCAATTTTGTTTTGTGGCCTCATCATCTTGGAAAACTTTTTTTCCACAGACAAGTTTCGGTCATGCTGCCAAGTACACTATTCTGCAACAGCAACTGTTGCTCTTTTATTTCCAATAAAAGAAAAATCAACTTTACCACCTGACAAAGCCTATTTTTTAACAGCTAAATCTCACATTTTATTCAATCATCCAAATGGTGCATCAAATCCAAAAGCTCCATAAAAGCCCATAACAGATATAACAGATATACTAGAAATATCAAACTCGCTCTTTTTTCTTTCTCAACAAATAACTTTCCGGTTGCAAATATTTGAAGCATAGAGGCCTCCAGATGGGCTACAAGCATCTTAAGTTTGCAGCTGAAGGAGCTTATTGAATGAAACCAAAACCTGTAGATTTTCATGTTTTTGGACAGGTCTTTGCAAATAATGTAGCACCAAGTTTTTGCCATTTTAGCTTCCATTCCTTCTCACTGATATTTAATTAAATGTTCAACCAAGACATGGCATGATGACTTAAGAAACTTTTTTTACAGTTAAGTAAGATCTTGATGCAAATATTTTCTTTTTCCATTTTTGGGAGAGTATAAAGCAATTCAAGGTTCCATTGATTCCATTTGCCAGAAGTTGTATCATAAACAAATAATACTTGAACAGCAAGATTTTATTGAAGGTTTCTCATAGTTCAAGTTCTGTAATCACTCCCATTACTAGGCCAAGATCTATAATTGCCTATGTAATATAAGCAATAAGATTTTCTCTCACGAAAATTGCCATAAGCTCCCATATGCAAAAACAATTTGTGACACATTCTTAAGAACTACCACCAGTTAACAGACTTGTGACCACCAAAATAATTGACAAAACACAATATAAGCAATATGATGGTAGTGTAGATGCAATACGCAATGAATGCCATCCATACATGGCCAAAGGTTTTCACACAAGACATTAAGCAACAGCCCTAAAATTGTAAAAAAGCTTCCCAGAATACTGCTCAAGACTTGAACTAGGATAGAACACAAGACCAGAAAAGTAAAGTCCACAAGACCAGAAAAGTAAAGTCACACAATAACTGTAGGTGGGCATATATTTAGGGTCTTAGTCCTAATGTTTTCCTAGGTGACTGTCTGTATCCATAAATGTTGTTACCTGGAGTCAGTCAATAACAAGCAAATATTATGACCAAACTAGTTTCACATTTTCCACACCACTAACTCCACCAAGCTAAAGAGAGATTTAAAAATAGGTGTGTATATACTTCTTGCCACAGAAACTAGAATCAATCAATGCAGAAATCTCCATAGTGATATAATGGAAAGAAAGTTCTACAGAGCAGGCATAAATATGGTCTAATACTAGTTTTTAATTGTCTCTTCCACCAAATGAAACACAAACCTTTTCAATGTTGTCCATCATTATACCCTTGACCTCAGTTATCTGGGCCTTTAGTTTGGATAGCTTACTGATCTCTTCTGGATGGTTCATACAGTATTGCATGTGCTCCTTAAGCCTTGGTCTGCAAAAGAAGCAGAGCATCAAAGGCAGATTCAATATTTCAGCCAATGACTAACATAAACCAATAATATACACACACCCAAACTCCCTGTCAAGATTGTAAGCAATGCTAAATCGGTCTCCAAACAAGTCATCATCATCGTCTTCATCAGCAAGTGGGTGAGCATCAGTGTTTATGCTTGCAGCATATCGCTGCTTAAAATCATCTTTCACGCGCTCAAGAAACACAAAAGGTACACCCCGACCCACTGATTCATCAGCAACAACAAGGAAAACTGCAAGGCCCAAAGAGATCCTCAATGCTCACATTTCACCCAGATAAAATAAAGAACAGAACTATATCAGGAGCTCAAAGGAAGGAGAAAAAAAATAAAAAAAAAATACCAAATCCATTGTCTGATAGGAAGTTAAAGGTGTGCCCATCACATGAATATGTATACTTGCTGCTATTTGAAGGAAGCTTCTGTAAGCATTGAACAGCAATGGTACTGAAGTTTCCTGAATACGTTGTGTGTTCTGCCAACACCACAGTTCCCTTTGCCACAAAGCAATATATCAAACCCTTCTGACTCATCACTCAATTATATTATAGCCTGTGTCAAGATCCCCAAAAGCAATTAGCACACTCATTCGCCGCAGGATCAACCTACTAAAAAATTTTGTAGACCAATAAAATCAGTCGCGGCAGTAATTCCAAAACTTTTTGTTGCAAGCAAATCAGGAGTCCAAAACAGAACTAAACAATCCAAATGCATTAGGTACAAGCCACAATTATGCCCAGTCACCCACAAAATAACATCCAAATGAATTTACTTAAAAAGCAAACCTAGCAAACATATCCCATCCTATTAAGATGCAGCTTAAATAAAGGGTACGAGAACTGAGCTGTTACAATAGGCAAGTGAAGATGGATGCAAATTCAAGAAGTAATAAGAAACCATATTCATCGGATAGATCGACCGATTCACCATAGCTACAGTACGCATCTGATCTCAAATCCTCAAGTACAAGATCAAGCTAGAAGCCGACAAATTTTCATCTCACCAAACCCTAGGATTCTGTCTGGATAGAGCGAAAATGCAAAGAAAAAGCCAAAGAATCTTCTGCTTTGAAGGATTACATAAGTAGAAAATCCGCCATCCCTTACCCCCCAATTCATTTTGCTTTTTTTTTTTTTCTTAAAAATTAAAAAAAAAAAATTGACTTTCTCGGTAACCAACCAAGAAGAATATGACAGCCGAAACGAATCAGCCAAAACCAAAGGCTAAATGCTAGCTCATCTTGAGCTCTTACTTTTCAGGAGGAGATCACAAATTCAAATCAGAAACACTAATCTTCGAAGACAGAGAGACTGAAGAAGGAAGAAAAGGATAGAATTAAACAGAAGAGAGAATGGAGCGCTGCAGCGCGTGAAACAGAAGATGAGAGGAGGCAAACGTGGCGACTCTGGTCGTTTTTGCTTTAATTTAGAGGCTACTCTTGATTATTAATTAAGGCCAAAGTCTTCCTGCATTTAATCTTAATATAATAGTGCAGTATAAAAACATAAATTTAAGATACTATAAAAAATAAATACACTAAATTATTATTTAAAATAAGTATAATAATTAGACTTTACTGTTTATTATTGATGGTAGTTTGTATGTGGATAATTTATTTGAAGTAGTTGCATCATAAATTGAAAATATATATATATATATATATGTATATATAATTGGCCAACGGGATGAATTGGAAAGGGTCGCAACTTTCCATTGGATAGGGGACTCGTCCAAGTTTGTGGTTTTTTATGGAACAAGAAAAAGTCATTGACTTCAGATTTCGAATTGAATAAATTCAAGCGTATATTTAATAGAAAATTTTATGTTTACGTCTCCAGCACTATGACCACACTGTAACAGGTTGCCTGTCCTGTTACTCCCACATTATCAAGAAAGAAGAGAATTTTGAGTTATATAACTGGGTGTGCTGCATACCTCAATAAGTTATTTTTTGGGGAAAAAGTAATGATCTTGTGACAGTGGTATAAGAGCCTACCCCTCTCACTGTGGAACCTTGACTTAGCGCGAAATGCCGAGAACTTCCGGTTTCACCGGCTCGATGCATGTCCAAGAATATCGACGAGGATGTCGATGAATTTGGTATAGGAAAATGTAACGGGTTGCCTGTCCTGCCACTCCCACATTGTCAAGGAAGAGGGAAACCTTAAACTATATATATATATAAGCGATTGTATTGCACATCTCAATAAACTATTTTTTGGAGAGAAAGTAATGACGCTGCCTTTTGAGAAGAAAGTAATGATCCCAATAGACTACCTTTTGTGCACACCTCAATAGACTGTTTTTTGGGAGAAAGTAATGACGTTACCTTTTAAAAAAAAAGTAATGACCCCAATAGACTGTCTTCTAAAGAGAAAGTAATGAGATTGTCTTTTGAGAAAAAAGTAATAACGCTGTCTTTTGAGAAGAAAATAATGACCCCAATAGACTGTTTTTTGAAGAGAAAGTAATGAGACTGCCTTTTGATAAAAAAGTAATGACCCGTAACACGGTAAAAAAGTTTTGTACAATATGACATTTTATAAAAAAAGTTTTAAAAAAAATAGAAGAAAAGAATTAATTTTTCAGTTTCTTGACATTCGCAGCGAGTTCCGTCCAGAAGAGTATTCCATATTTTATACAATGCTCCGGGGCTCACAAAATAACCATGTAGTTAGTGGGCATAAACCGGGGTTAAAACATGCTAAAGAATAGAAAATAGCGGTTGTCAAATGGAATATGCAATTTGAATGGTAACGATAAATAAAGTTAGAATAGAATGCAATAATTTAACACACACACACGCTTGGATAATTTAATTGTTTTAAGCTTCAAATGAAACATTTATCCATCCGAGCAGCTCTCCCCGAGAAGCTGCCGGACGGTGGAGGGGTGTGATCAGGCATCGGAAGCCTGAGAAGCACCCCGTAAGGTGTGTGTTTCTGGTCCTTTCTCCAAAATCAAATGCAGTTGAAGAATCGAAATCGAACGATTCACGAACAATAACTGAAGAAGTTTGGGTTGTGGAACAAAATCAATTTCATCCCAACCCTCCCTTTCTTTCTTGTTCTTTTTTCTTTTCTTTTTTGGCTTAGCCCAAATGAGCTTTTGCTTGAAACAAGCTCTGCTGATCAAAGCAAAAGCAGATGGGAAGAATCAATGGTTGACATGTCTGAAGCCATTAATAGATGGAGCCACACCACCCCTGGTTGCCCTGACATATGATACATAGTCGCTGTAGGTCAAAGTAAATAGTGTGCTCTGGTAACGGGTCAGTCGTATGGACTTTCGGTGCACCTCAGTGATGAGGCCATTATAGCCTGCTTTACGCATTAGCGAGTCGATGGCCTCCACTTTTGTCCAACCTGAAACACAAACTTGATCATAAATGAGCTTGTTTGTACGCACCAACATAAGAAGAATTTGCTTCGTGGCCAATACAATAGAAAGTATAGCAGCATTTTACCTCCCACAAACAATTAAAGCAGCATAAGGTTAGCATTCAACATGATTTGTATACCAACAGTTGATTTGATTTTGCAACAAAAAGCAGTGTAGTACTGATCGGGCCATGGAAATCACTGGCGTTATTTTTAGTTTTTCAGATCACTAAAAATTTATGATACAATCTTGATACTCTTCTTCAAATGTAACCAGCAGTATCCAAACTCACATGATACAAATAAATAGATAAACTAATAATATGAACAGAAAAGGAAATAAACTTCTAGCCCTATAAAGCCGGTCCCTGCTTAATTACCCCAGCCAAAATGAGAATACGTTTGCACACTTCTAAATTCAAAGATCCACCCCAAAATCAATCTCATCCTTTCCCACACAAAAGGAAATTAATATACAAAAATATTTCCATGGACCCATTTTCCCTTTCCCATTAGAAAGATGAACTCAATATAAAAAATTTGGTTGCATCAGACAATAGCTTTTACCTTCATGCGCAGCCACTTCAGGCAAATATGTAGCACTTCGCCTTGTATTGTTATTAGGATCAGCAAACTCAATAATTAAGCCATGCTTCCCAATCTGTAACCAAAAATAAATTACATTAAGTGGTGGGCTATTTCTAGCAAATGCAGGAAGACTGAACAAATCAAAGCCTACCAGATTTTGTCCAAGTTGAGCTTGAGAGCATTTACCATAATTTTCAATAGGCTAATCACAGAGTATTTCCCACAACTTGAGACTAGCGACGATTAAGCACACTACATTCTGCAGCGAACATCTGAGTCTATCTAATTTTATATTGGAATACAATAAAGGATGCTGAAGTTTTTTAACATGTTTTCGCCTCTGTAATAGCTGTCAGTTGCAAGGCATGATAAAATGAGTCCATCACTTCCATAAAAATGCTAAAGTCCAAGTTTACAGTACCCAAGATTTTATTTAATTTTCTTTTCCTGGCCTGTTCCAAATAAAATCAACAGTTGGTGCTCAAATATTGGGATTATTTGGTGATTAAACTTTCCATTATTTACTGGCATTAGATTCAGCTATTGATAACAATTAAAAGACAACTACTCAGTTACATGGTTAACCAATCCAATGACCAATGAGACTCAAGGCCCTGAACTAAAAGGACTATAGCAAACACATATGTAGTTGATGCATTTGAAAATTGCTATCTTGATATCAACTTTTGCCTGTATGTTTCAAGTTTCTTCAAACAGGAAACTTCATAAAAATGCATCTCCAGAAACTATCTCTGAAGAAAAGCAGAGCATTTTGTACACATGAACAAAAACATATCCCGTCAACTAATACAAAAAACAGAGGTCATGTATGAGAGAACACGACATGCTCAAATTTTGCTATACTTTCGAAATGGAAAAGAAAATCCTCTAGAAACATTGTTTTCGACTCAACTGGAAGAAAATATCACATCTTCTACCTCATTAACAATTTAATTGAAGAAGATTAGAGCTTATCTATATTTGTCTTGCTTGAAAATTTAAAGCAGTATAAGCACATTTCAACAAGTATATTTTCTACTTCTATGACATAAATTGAGAAAGATATAGGTAAATCTTTAGTTGCAACTGCAACAGGAGCTGAATATGCACTAAACTTCCTCTAGCAGCATGCTATAATGCTACATATTTGTGGACTGGAGAACAAAACCAGACTATATGACAGGAATATCATAGACAATAAAGACTCTATCTGGAGATCTGGAAACATACCAGCCTAGCTTTTCCAACAACTAAGTTTAGTCAAGAAATGCATACCTCCCATTCAAGATAATGATTAGCAGTCTCATAATCAGTCAAAAGAGAAACTGTACACTCCAGAGAAGGCAATTCCTTAGCCTGTATAGGAGGAAATCTGCGATCCCTCAGAGCACTGCAAGTTAATAGAAATGGAATGAGATTGCCAACCAAAGATAGTTCTGCAAGACATTATGACTATAACCCAGCTAAGCTCCCATAGAAGTTGGGTTCAGGGAGAATTCACAGACATCAAGTGGCTGCTCTAAAGACATGAACCTGCAAACTTGTCGCTACAAGTCTAGAGTTTTTCTCATTGCACCAAGCAACAGCCCCATCATTTTCATAATACAAAACCAGTATAATTGTCAATGTCAGCAAATTCCACTGTATTTGATGGGGAGCTTTGCTAATTTCCTTTCACTTAGTCATGTCACACAGAGAAGGATACTTAACCCTCCTCTTTTACTCAACTCCTTTCATAATGATTACCTTTCTAAAAATTAAAATATAATAAACAAACAAGAATCAATATGAAAGAGAGTAGAATGTTCAACCACATTAACCAATGACTAAACAATTTTCAATTTTTTTAAAAAAAATTTACCTGCAAAAGCACAAATTCAGAAAATAGCTCATGCACCAAATTCTAGTCTATCCCAACCACTGCCCCAAACTAAAGCTAACAAAGACATTTGCAAAGCTCCTCCTGGATTCATTATGAAAAAGAACATGAGTTCAAATGCAAATATTCACACTATATGTTCGAAGGTGCTCAAATTATTAACATCATTAACTTGTTTAAGGTTGCTCTCATTTAACACAGCATGGATCTGCATGAAGCAAATGCAGGGATAACATTGACAGAAAAAATATACTAGCTTTACATCAACCATGCATAAAAACATAGTGGCCTATGGCCTCCATTGTACATGCACACACACACACACACACACACACACACACACACACACACACCAACACACACACAAAAGAAAAGAAAATAAAAACTATGCAGAAATGGCCATGCCAGATAGAAGAGTTTCTTACAGTATAAAACTCAAATCATTGTCTCCCACCCACCCCACCAAGCCCCACTCTTCTTCCTTTTGTGGTAAAGAAGAAAACTTCACAAAATGAGTAGTAAGACAATAGGGGATGATGAAAGCCAGCCTACTAGATTGAGCACAGATCCAATAAAAGAACAGGTAGAGGGACACATTGGAGCTTTTATTGCCAGAAAAGCAGCAGGAAACAACAGGTACATGCATATAGGCTCACAAACAAAGAGAAAACATAACTGCCCAAAGTTCATGAATAGAACAGAAGGAAGCAATCTCATGCCAATAGAATTAACATAGATGTCAAAAGAAATCAGGCAAATCTAATGTGAATACAACAGAGAGAAGCAACATCATGTCAATAGAATTAAAACAAGTTTCAAAAACTTCTCATGATTGTCTTCCTATCATTTCCATCCATGAAATATAACAGGTTCATCCACCTTCAGAAGTGCCAGCAAAAGCACTGACATGTCTACACAAGCATGTGAGTGTGCACAGGAACATGCATGTGCACTCAAGTGCACACAAAGAAGCAAGAAGGTGAGAGTATAAATACATACACAACTTATGTTCCTCTCAGAAAGGGAAGCTGGAGAGGATGAAAGGATAAAGATAATAATCTTGGAAGGACATGCAATACATAACACAAACTGTTGCAGTACCTGGTTAAAGCATAGTCCCTGAATCCATTTATCAAGCATCGAGCTTCCAGTGTTCCAATGCAACCACGTAAACGAGGCTCACCACCATTGACCACTTTCTTCCAAGTGACAAACAATGGGCTGAAACCAGGATATCATATATATCAAGTGGCAAAATGACCATTATGTTTCTACTCATGTAATTCCTCATAGGATAGCACATATTACCATACAGAGTTTACTCTCATGAGATTTTTATTAAAAACTGTAAAATAAAAGCAGAAAGTGAAGGCACAAGAGAATTAGTAATTTGTTTATGAACATGCAATACCATAACAAAATCCTAATTTGTTATGGCACAATGAGAATTAGTATATATAAAGAGAATTAGTATATATAAAGAGAATTAGTATATATAAAGAGCTCTAATGCTCTTCAAAATGCACAGATATCAGCACAATATGGCACAACTGATCTCCCAAAATATGAGGCATCCGCATACCACATTTCATGTTGCATTCAATGTGTTTAATTCAGCAAACAATTGACATATTTTTGCCAAAACTCCAAAAGAGATAGTTCACTCGAGAAGTAACAGGGAATGCAAGGGATGGAGTAAATTTCACTGAAGATATTAATATACATACATACATACATACATACATACATATATATATATATATATTATGGTTGATATAAGCTATAATGCAAAAGCACGATTCTTTTTGTTAAAGGAATAAAAATGCAGAAGTTAGTTACCCTATGCTGGAATGGTGATTGGACAAGCTCATGCATATTTTCAAGCTTCTCTTAACCATCTTGGTATCAAACATAACCAAATAGTTCCATATTCAAACAGGTTATTATTTGATTGTTCCAAATAAGCATGCTTTCTGGGTGAATAGTCAATGTGAGGTCAACAAGTTAACGAGTATATGGTATTCTGGCTCAAAAATCATAACTTGGAAACACAGAGTTTCACTTTCAAAGAAAATACAAAAACAAAGAGCATACTACAAATGAGTAAAGCATGCACTACAAAATTCTACACAAAATTTGTAAAAAGGTGTCCATTGTGAATCATAATTGAAGGTTATCCTAGCCCAAGCTGCTCATCTCATTCAAATGCATAAAGCAGAAAGAGAGAGAGAGAGTAATATTAACAAAAAGATTGAAACTTTGCAGCCAATACTAGCGTACCCAACAACCAAAGCCATCAAAATTAAAGAAAACTTAAAATTCAAGTTTGAAAAACATATACAGAAAGGCTCTAATTGGCTCTTAAAACACGCACGAACGCTACTCAGACAAGTCAAAACAAGGATTCAAAACAATCAAAGCATAATGATCGAATCAACTATAGATTTAGGGAGATAGTACTATTGGCCCTCGTCAAAGGAAGGAGGGGGTGCTTCCTGGCTGTTGTAGTGAGCGACGAGAATGTCAAAGCAATACACTGCCATTTCCTTATTTGCCGACACCATTGTTTTTTCTTTTGCTTTGGTTCTCGTCAACAACCAACAAATTCCCCACCCACCCACCACCACCACCACCACCACCACAACCACTACCACCACCACCACTCTCTTCAATTCTTGATCTTTCGAGGCTGATCGCTTCTACCCTTTTGCCCTTGCCTCAAATCAATCAATCAGACTGCCTGATATATAGGACTTTTGCTTTCTTTTCGGTTAAAGGTACCTATTGTTTAAAGGTATAAATAATTGAGAGAGAGATTGAGAGAAGACAAGAAAGAGGCGTCTAGCTCAAGATGTCTCTCCTTTTTAATAAATGGCTTTCTTCTCGGAATAGAGATTTGTTGTTATCCTTTGCTTTTTCTTAAAATTTCCAATCGTATGCGGCTCCCAAAAGTAAAATTAAAATTGATATTATGTACTATATCAAAATTAAAACTATTTATTTATAAAAAAAAATTAAATAAAAATATCAATAAATAATAACTCACAAATACAATAATCCTGTGGCACTTTAAAAAAAAAAAAAAAAAAAACATATTTATTTGTACCCCTCAATCGGTATTTATATTTGTATGAATGTGCTAAAAGGCATATTTGGTAATTTTGTTGTAGGAATCCACGACGGTGCGGACGGTCCAAGCCAACGGTCTGCATCTCAACTTCTTCATATAGATTAGAATTTTAATTTTTACTTTAGTTTTGTTTAGGCTTAATTGAGGTATATCTACGTTAAAAAGCATAGCTCATATCCTCGAATTGAAAATATTTAATTCAGATCTCAATATTCTGTAATCTCTTGTACTCTTTATGACATAAAAGTAGGTTAAGAGCTGATTGATTTACTTGTTTGACACGTTATGCTTTGTTGTCGTTAATTACTGTTAATGATTGACCACGATTAATTATCCTTACTAATTAATAATTATTATTTATTAATTATTATTATTAATTATTTAATTAATTTTATGTCATTTTTATTGTTAAAAAACAAAATTAATAAAAATTTAATTTATATAAAATATATCATATTATTAGTTTTTATTTTTAATTTTTAATTTAAATATATTAATATAACATTAATTTTATATTTTTAATATATATATAATATAATTTTTAAATATTATTTATTTTTATTTTGTAAAATTTTAAATAACAAATATAATATATAAAAAAATTTGATGAGTAAGAAATTATTATATTTATTTATTTTTATATTTAATTATTTTTAATAAATTTTATATTTTTTTAAGGTAAATAAAAAAAATTATATGTTTTATTTAATTTATATTTAGTTAGTTATATATAATTTAATATATATTATTTATTTTTAAATTTTTATTAATTTAAAAATTTAGATTAAAAAATTAATATTAAATAAAATTGTAATAAATATCTCAAATTTTTTAAATTAGTATCATGAGCTTAAATTCAAATTTATTTAAACCTTAATACTTTATCCTAAATATAAAGTAGAAAACTAAAATCTAATTCTAAATAAAAAAGGAGTCATAATTGAGGTAAAATATTTATTTAAATATTGAATACTTAAATGAGTATAATTTAAATTTTAAATGTTCAAATTAGATAATTTAAAAGCCTAAATACACATTCAAGCCTATAATTATTATGAAAAATCCTAAACTTAAATTGATTATTTAATGGTTTGAAATTAGTAGAGAAGTCATTGTATAATCTATCATGAGATAGATTGAGTAAGCCTTAGTTTTTATACCTTTGTGTTTGGTAAGACTTGATGCATTGGAAGATTAAAAAGGAAGACTACAACTTTTGTGGAGAAATCAGACCCTAATTCTGATTATATTTAGTCCAAAATCAATTTGAAAACCAATAAAAGAATTCTAAAAAATTAAGGAAATAAAATCAAAATATTTTTGAGATTTTAGAATATTTTTAGAGTCTTTAAGGTTTATTATATACAATTTTTTAAGACACAAATAACCATCTTTTGAAAGCAGAAAAGAATATGAACAATAAATCAAATAATCACTCTAAAAGGAATTCATTTTTTTAGCATATGTAGTTAGGCTCTTAATAATTTTAAAGGATTTCAAAACTTTTAATACTTCAATAATATAAATTGTTTTAGTATATTGTTCTCTTTTTTTATGAAATTGTTTGAGTTATTATAATTTAATGATTAAATGATTGCTTATTCAATTAATTTAGTTAAACATGCTAAATTGATTAAACGAATATTAATTGCTAAAATTAGTAATTGTAATTTATTTCTCTTCTTAATCATTAAGTAGCAAATAACAATAAAAGATTATAGAAAAATTTTTATCTTATTGTTATGAATAACTCAACATTGGTTAAACAATCTAAACTTATGTAATTTTTACTTCTATTAACTTATTTTTCTAGTTCTTAAAGCTACCAATATATTATTCTATTAAACTTATTCTAAGAGTATAATGATTAGAATATAAGTGAAGAATTTGTTTTGTTTAGTAAATATCTAATGAAAAATTCAAATTACAAAACTTATTATTATTTAAAATTACTAGTTTTATTAGAATTGAGAAAACATTATGAGTGATTAAAATTATTAAATATTATAATTACAAATGAAGTTAGAATTGGATATTTAGTATTTAATCTTTTTATAATTTATCTTATTTAATCTATTTATTTATTTTATTTGTTACAAAATCAAAATTTAATTTTTTTTTCCAAATATATTAATGTCTTTAATTTTTAATTAATTAGTAATAAATTAATTATACTCTTTTTAGGATTGACTCTTATTCATATATTTATTATTAAATAATTGAGAGTAAAATATTAAATTTTTTATATCTTAATGATAGCTACAAAAGCTTAAGTGGAAAAAAGACAATCTGTATAGTAAAATCTAATTTCGTTGATAGGTGCCTTGGTTAAATAAGTTTTCATAATAATAAAATTCAAATTCACTTAATTATGTTATCAAATTGAAAAAGAAAAAAAAGACAAAACTAAACCTAAAATTAAGTTAACCTAAAAATTTAAAATAAAATTATAGAACTCTTTTCAACAGTATCTTAGAAGATAATCATTATTGATATTTGCTAATAATGACATTTTTAACATTAAGTACATATACAATGATAAATAATGTTTCCTTACTGACCTTAAGGCTCATGATAATTGCCACTAACTTTTGACTTCTCTCTAATGTCAATCTTCCCCTTAGTAACACCATTTGTCTTAGTGACCTTAGGCTTGTCCCTTAACACAACATATAACTTCTCATCATTATTTTACAACCCGTAACCCATAATCCTTGTATGTTAGAATGCAATGGCCCATTCCATAGTTTCTTATGACAATGATTTCCCTCTTATCAAGAACAACAATTATTACTTAATAAACCATCACCACCACATTCACTATTAATGCTACACACCCTACCATTTGTAAACAAAATTGACTTAGATAGTCATGCCACCTTAATTGATCCTTCCTCTCTCATTATGTAGTGACAATGTTAACAACTTTGATAGTGGCAAAGAAGGAAAAGAAGCGAATGATAATAAGGCCAATTTAGCTTTTTCCTAAGCAAGTTCATTTAGTAAGAACTCAAATCCAATTAAATAGTGAGGGGAACATTCATACAAATGTGATGAAGGAAATCATCCAAAATTCCTTCCTAGCTAATGTTGTTGTTGATGAGTATAGGGGTAGTATAATAGTTTTCTTACTGTCATAGTTAAGCAACTTAAAAGATTTTTTAAGGCTTTATTTAGTATAGTTCTTATTTTCTAATTTCTAATTAAATTTCATATGAAAAAGGACAACTTTTTTGGCAAAGATTATCCATTTTCATTTTCCTTTTAAAATCTAAAATCAATTCTTAGCCTAAAAATTAGATTTCTTAAAATGTCAAAACAATGTTTTCCTGCTTTGCTTTTCTCTACCTCTCAAACTTTAAACCCTTGCAACTTCAAACAATGTTTTCACACATTGTCAACTCACTTTAGTCATCCTAAGGTTTTTAACATTCCTCCTTTTTATGTTCCCACTAAAATCATGTCATGTTATTATTGATTTTTTATCATAAGATGAACATGACATATAAGTATTATAATTAGCACCACCTTAAATAAAAGTCTCTTAGCTTGCTATTAATAGCAAATTTTAATTACAATTTGCTTTCAAATATCTCTTAGATAAAATAAAGTTCCTTTTGCCTTAATTCTATAAATTTAATCAAAAAGTTGAGATATTTCTCTTTTAAATATAGAGTCCTCATTCCAAGTAATTAAATGATGCCTTCTCTTTCATCTCAAGAGGTGTCTACGATAAACTCCACACTTGATTTGTTCTTGTTTATTGTATGTCCATAAGTTTTATAATAGGATTTAACTAGCCTTAACAAATTGCAAACTTCCTCCTTAATCATCTTTACAAACATAAGTTTATCATCTATAAAGAAGATATGATAGAGTATAAGGCAATGTGGTTTAATCTTTAGTCTAGCTATTAGCTTGTTTTTAACTATGTTGCTTAACACCTTTGATAACACATTTAACACTGGTAGGAATATATAGGGGGATAAGGAGTTTTATTGGCATAATCCCTATGAAAGCTTAAAACAAAGAGTGGGAGAAACGTTAGCAATAACTTGGCAAGTAACTATTGTTATACATTGCATTACCCTCTAGACTTTTCCTATTAAACAACCTAGCTTTAATAGGACTTGTTCAAGGAAAATTCATTCAACTTAGTCATATGCCTTATACATATCTAACTTGATATATTATTTATTTAATCTTAATCACGACTTTTTAGTATTATTTATGATCATATATTAATTTGTACATTTTAAGTGATTATAGGATATAAAAGATTTATTGAGATGAATGTAATACAGCCTTATATAAAATATATGTTGTTAGCTTTGGAGAATAATTTTGAAAAACTTATGGCTATAGGTTTTACCTTGTTCATGAATAATTGTTGTCTCAGGACAAACCAAGACTACAAAGAATTTCAAAATTATTTGACCATAAATGGGTGGTTGAAATCTTAAATGACTATTCAAATGCTTGTGTCAACTTGTTCAGGATAAATAGAGAAAAAGTTACCAATTTGTACGAAGAATTGAAGAGAAAAAGATTATTAACTAATTCCAAATTTATATCTCTTTAAGAACAATTAGCAATAATTTGCATTATTATTAGTCATAATGAGCAACTATGAATTGTTGGTGATTAATTTTAACACTTTGTTAAAACTATTTCTAAACACTTTTAAAAAACTTTAAAAGCACTTTACTCACTTGTCAAGTTTGTGATTACTTCTCCAAACCTTAACTAAATTTCATCTAATATTAGAAATAACTCAAAATATTTTCCTTTTTAAAAGTGAAAATCTTTGCACAATTTAATCACTTATTATTTTAATTAGTAATGCAAATAATGAACTTTTTTTCTCTAATTAGTAACACAAATATAATGTTTTTTTTCCCTAATCATTAACAAGATTGTATTTGAACAACAGATAGTACATGTATTTCCACTAATATTCTAGTTACAAAAGAAATCTCATTTCATGGAAAAATATTAGTAATACAAATATTTGATGTGTATGTTCATTTAATATGATATCTACAATTGTTATGATAGGTTGGAAGGGAACATTCAACGATATTAAAGTAGTTGTAGAAACAATGTTTCAAATAAAATATTATTTTCCTATACCTCCATGTAAAAAGTATTATTTGGTTGATTTAAGATATACAAACATGACTAGGTTTCTTAGTAGTTGTCATGGGAAGCATTATTATCTACTTGGCTATAGACACTGATGAAAACCTTAAATCTAAGAGAAATTATTTAATTACATACATGCTTTGGAATGTTAAAAGTAAGGTTAATGTGATCATATAATTTTAAGAAGTAGAATATACTTTTCTTACTTGTTATATATTACATAATTTTATTAAAATATAAGGACAATTAGATTGTTTCTTTTTATGATATTCTGATGAGAATGGGGATATTGGGAATAATGGTGAAAATCATACTTCAAAGTCACATGAGACAATTAATATTAATAGAAACTAACTACTTTAGATGAGTTATATTTGAGATGAAATTACACAAAGTTTATAACAATGATATAATAATTCATATATTGATTTTATTTTAATATTAACTTTATTATTATGTATACTTATTGTAAAAATTATAAAATTTTTGTATAAGTATTTAATATTTTAATTTCTATTTTGAATCGAAATATGACATTTCTTAACCTTCATTGTTAACAAATTAATATATTAATAGTGATTATTTAGAAAATAAATCTTGTTACAAAAAAAAAAAAAAAGATAATTGTTATGGACAAAAATAAGAAGTGGATAGTACACAATATTAAAATACCACAAACATCAAATTTTAAATATTAGACAACGTGAATCAAGAGTAAAAATTTGGCAACAAAACCAAACATACCATAAGTTAACTTAATTTGTGATTTAGTTTTGTTAATTTCATTTTTAAAATTTCCTTTTAACTTCCATTTGGCCCAAAACACCAATTAGCGCAGTTAACTCATGTTATGCAAATTATCTTTTGTCCATCTTAGTTTCTTTATATCGTTAGTGCGCCATGTAACTTGGAATAACGATTTTTTCGGGATGAACTTAACGTTGTACGAGATTTATTGTCAAAAAAATTCTATATCACCAAAATATGTAATATTTTAAAAATTTTGATTAAGTGAACTAAAAAATGATAAATTTAAATAAATACAATTAATTTTTATATTATAAAAATATATTTTATACTAAATATAAAATATCAATATAATATAAAATTTTTCATATATAATATAAAAATTACTTGTATTCATTTTATTCCAAATTTTTAAATCTACCTAAATTTTTTTTTTCACAATTTCTTAACTTTTAATTAAATTATATAAGTTATATAAATTAAGTGAAAATATAAAGACTCATTTCAACTGTACGTATTAATTTTTTTCTTAATAATAATTAAAAATAATAATAATTATTATAATAATAATAATAATAATTATTATTATTATTATTATTATTTTGAGTATAGAATACAAAGACACCCTATTACTTAATTTATTATTGTTTTTTAATCTTCCCAGAAATTCTTTTTTACAACCTACATTCTAAGCCTTTTGAAACAATGCTTGAGTACTTTCTCTGACGCCATGAATTCACATGTACGAGAGCCACGAATTCAGAAACTTCTAATAGATATTTCTTTCTGTTTCCTTTTATTCTTATTTCAATTTTATTGCCTTTGACGATGTTGAGTGCTGGGTTGTATTTTTTTTCTAAAAAAATTTGGCTTGTAACTTTTTGTATATTTAGTGAGATTTTATAAAATAGAGACGTAATGAATAAGTATCAAATGTCAAAGCATCTAAATTTCAAGTAACATCAAGCCTTATTAAATTTTGTTATTTTATATTTATGTAAGAAAACACGAAGGCTCATGTTTTGCAGAATCCGCTTAGAAGATTAGAAATATAAAGGAATATGCATGTTACGGCTACTCAATTTTGATAAGATTAAAATACGATGTTAGTGCAACAACAATGTTTTATTGTATAACTTAATCATCCTCTATACTTTAGAATAACTATACATATACTTGACTTGACTCACCTTCATTTGAAATTTATTTCTTGAGCTTTTTTTTATGGATCATGAAGGAGGTGAGAGATAAATTTATACTTTTCAACAACTATTATTCATAAAAAAAAGTAAAAATATAATTATACTTCACTTTTTAGAATGATTTTATGAATTCAAAAAATAAAATAGTCCGGTGCAAAAAGCAAGTGCGTAAACTAGTTGATGTATAAAACTTGATAAATCAATTTAATTACTTTCTTGCGTTTCAAATTTCCAATATATTAAGTCAACTATTATGATAGGAACTGTGTTAGGTAAGCAATATCGGGCATTTCAATGCTTTCTTTTTTATTATTATTAGTTGACTCTCAATTAATTAAAGATATATTAATAAATTATTATATTAAATTAATTTTAGATTGGAATATCATTTTTTTATATATATTTTTTTTAAATTACCCTTTTAAGTTATAAAATTTTTTGATTTAGGAATTTTTTTTTATTTTGATTAAAATTATTTCGATATTAATATTATTTGTTAAAAATACCTTTTACTTTTTTATTAAATCCACCATATGACTTTCAATTGAGTATTATATAGAATATGTAATATTGATCAGTATCATATATCAAATATGAATATTTTTTAAATTTTTAAAAAATAAAAGAAAAAAAAATTTTTATAGTTGAAAATATAAAAAAAAATATATTTCAATTATTCTTAATAACAAATTTTTTTGAAATTTTGACTTTAACAATTAAAAGCATATCTTTTCAAAAAAATATTTATGAAAACATTGTTGAAATATCACGTCAATTACCATTCTAAATTTTATATTGGATCCAACATAGCAAATTTAATGGAAAAATGAGGGTGGGGAGGATTTGTAACCAATACGTGGAGGAATGATTCTAAAAATCAAAAGGGAAAGACCCTTAAATTGAAAAGTTTATATTGTGAGAGAGAAATTTTTTTAAAAAAAAAATATCCTTCAATCAAAAATCATAAAAATTTGGGAGAGTAATTCCTAATTTAATCCTTAAATTATTTGTATGATATGCGTAGAATTTCTTGTAACATTTTTGAAAATTTTGATATATATTTTTCTTTTTTTGTAATAAGGGAGATCAAAAAGTCAAATAATAAGATGGAGTTACTAGAACTTGATTATGAACTCAAGAGATTTTAACAAATGTGTCTTAACTAGTTGCATTAAAAACACGAGATATGATATATTTTGCTATATTATAATTTGTAGATATAAATAAGTATAAGATTTATTATTGTTTTGTTAATAACAAATTGAATAATCAATTGCATCGCAATAACAAGGTGTCAAAAAATAAAATACAATACCTTGATGTTAATCTTTATATGACTTAATAATTTTGTATAATGGTTTTGATAAAGTAAAATAGATAATTAAAATATATATACAAATCAAATCTTTCTCACCCATTTGTGAAAACAACAATGCTATAATGTTATACTTTACTAGCTCTCCTAATTGCTTGTTGGTTTGACTTAAAGCCAGACTCTTAGGCTAATGGTTTAAGGCCTACAGAGAGTGTACAATCAAGAGGATCACATTGAGCCTTATAAAAAAAGGAAAAATTTACATCTTGCACTTTTTATTTAGGGTGTAAGAATAAGATACACTTCTAATTTTTCATAATAACAAATTGTATTGTAACATTTAATTTTGGTAATAAATAATACTTTTGTCAAGTCTTTGTTACAAAGTTAAACAAATTAAAATACTCTTGAGGGTTTAGTACATATAAAGTGAAAATATAAATAATTTAGAGTTGAAAGACAAAAAATTGACATTAAAACATATATACTCTCTTACATATATAAAATAATATTTATTATTTCTATAAATTATATTTATTAAATACTATATTAATTTTAAAATGTTTACTCCTTTTCAATGAAATACATATATTTGTATTCAATTTTTAATACATATTGATCAAAATATTTCTATTTATATATACAACTTTAACTTGTAAAAAATTTATTCAAAATCAATATTTAATATTATCATCATGATTAAACATATTTTTTAAATTTTTAATAGAAATAAGCTACTATTTCTATATTTTTAATAATTTAACAAAAAATATTTTATAAATATATTTAATTATATAATTTAAAATAATATAAATATGTTACTCAAAAGTGTTAAAATATGCTAAAGAAAATAACTTTAGATATTCTAATTATATATAAGAGTTTTACAATTTATAAATTTTTTAAATCGAAATTACTAATATTTTACACTATAATTTTGATTAATTTTTTACTTGTAAAAGTTTTGTACTTAAAATAAGAAAATGTATGAAATACTATTCTAGTTCTTGGAAAGGGAAAGCATTATAGAAGTAAAACAAAATTTGAGTTTGCTTATAACATGCAAAATCACAATTTTGTTGTTATTTCAAATGTTTTTTTGAAAAAAAATTAATTAATAACATTATTTGTTATGAGTATCAAGTATTAGGGTACAACTAGTTACTATAAACTAAATAGAGGGTACCTATGTAAATTTCTCAAATTTTAAATTTCAAATATAAAGGAAATATAAAGGGATAAGGGAGTTCTTTCACAATTTTCATTTGAATTGAATAACTTCCATTAGTTATGAGAGTATTGTATGTTACACATAAAAATTAAGAATATAGTTTGTTTTGGCATCTTAAATAGAGGGTAAGAGATGCAAATTTCCCAAAAAAAAAAAAATGTTATACTTTCTTCTTTCTTAAAGTAGAGCCATTTTGTCCCTTTAAAAAAGATTGACATTGTAAAAGATGGGTGAGCTATTCCAATCATGAAGTAATGGGCTTAATGTCTAACCAACGTTAGAATAAAAATGATACTTTAGTCCTCCTTTTTTATTTGTTGGTCCTAATGCCCTAGTCTTTTTAGTGTAATTAAGGTAAGATTTTCCAAAACTTGAATAAATCTCTTAGGAAAATAAGACATAAAAAGAGTTGAATAAGGATTAGATAATAGAATTGATAAAGAAATTTGTATCATTTAAAATCTCTATCCTTTCCTTCAAAAAGGAAAAAAAAAAAAGAAAAACCTAAAATTTTTCGACTTAAATAAGAAGTTATACAAATTACAACTGTGATTTATATAACAATTTGATTTATTGCTCCATATGCACCCATTAGGCTTATATATTCTAATGCTTAAGCAAAAAAGACATTTACCATCTTAAGATATCTCATAGATGAGATTAGGCAACCCATTATTTCAAATAAAGTTTCTTAAAATTGATATCAATTAATTATCCCTAAGTGGTCTAAAATCTTTGTTCTTCTTTTTCTTTTTTTTTTTTTGAACCATCTTGGAACAATTTCAATTACTATTTTGCTAGTTTGACTATATTTTTTCCTTAGGTTTACATGCAGGGTTTAAACCTAAAAACACAAAATTTGAAAACAAAGAGTTAGAGGGGCTTAGCCTCAATTAAAGGAGACTAATGAGAACAAACTATTTGTCAATTTCTTTACAATAGATTACAACATTCAAGAATTAAATTTGCTTATGAATAAGAGTTTTAAACCACACTAGTAACACATCTATGCACTATTTAGGAGTCAACTTCAATTCAAACCTTATGATAGCCCTACCTTTATACTAATTGGAGTCCTAACAATACTCCTTAAATTTTTTCCATAAAAAACATGCACTAACCAATCTTAAAGGAAAAGCCTAAGAGCCAAATTCCTTTATGGTCCTTTAGAATACATTTAGTACTTGTTAGACCAAGATTCTCCCATAAAGCTTTGTCTGTAGTTAATTTCATCCAACCTTCCTTGGGAGGGTTCCATTAGTCTATTGGCACTTGTCTTGTAATCGATAACTTGTTCATTGGGTCATTCAATCTATAAGATTGAAATTCTTACAATAATCTTTTGATAAACTCAACTAAGTAATTTGCTACATTCTTACTTTTAATTGCTTTTGCATTCCTCCATTTCCATTTCCACCATCACGTGGTAGCAAAGTCTATCTAACAGTGAACATTTGTTGTCATTTCTTGTCCTCCCATGATATTTATTTGTAGCTATTCCTCCGTATTACTTCCAAAGAATCATCTTTAAGACATTGGGTTCACTAGCAATTGCTAAAGGTTTATTGACCCTTATAATCCCTTAATAAACAATATATCTTCTCTTATTCAATGACAAAAGGGACGTGCAACTATTTTTAAGTCCTTATTTCCAACATTGAAGATTTGTTAAGAGACCACCATATGCAACTTGCCACAAAAAGCATTATATTCTTTGTAACATTTCAATCTTCCAAATTTGATTAAGTTTTGGTTTCCACATTGTTATCTCTCCCTTATTCAATAACAACTTATAGGTTAAATTGGCAATAAATGCATTATTTAGTGTCAATCCCCATATAGGTGTATCTATATTTCCCTCCACATCCTCAACTCATATAAAAGTTAACATAGATAAATGTGACTTGGAAAAAGAGGGTTTAAAGTTCCCATTTCCAACTAAGCCCTAGTAACTAGTATTCATTAATTGATTTATGTAATTCCCTTTCTCTTAGTTGCTACAATGCATGGACTTCTAATAGTTCTTTACTCACTTACCATCCTTAATTCTCTAGTTTAGACCCCTAGTTGCACCATGTTCTGCTTGGGCCATTCCCTTACACACATTTAAGGCAACCTGACGATACCTTACCAAGTTATCTTTCCCCCTATTGTATTTAGTGTGTAGTAGCCTTGCCCATAGGGAATTTGGTTCCTCGTAGTAAGGTCATGTTAGTTTAGCGATCATAGCTATATTGGTTTGTTTAGTTTTCTCTTATGCCTAGACCCCTTAGCTCTTTAGGTTTGCACACTTTCTCTCATTTTACCAAATGTACCTTTTTACTATGTTTTGAGTTAATCAAAAAAAAATTCATGTTGCATCTATTAAGTTAGTTGCACAAAGATGGCAAAAGGGATGCATTTTGCATGGCATAAATGGGGATGGTAGCACACATTAATTTAACTAGTGCTAACCTCCTAGAAAATGATAAGTATTTCACTTTCCATCCTACTAGTTTGTTTTGTAATTTGGCAAGCAAATCCTTATAAGTATCAATTGTAATTATTCCATGCAAAATAGGCATTCCAAAGTACTTTTCTAAATCTTTTATTAGGGTTATGACTACTTGATTGCTAAGTTATCTAAGTAAATTTTTGTCCACATTTCGAGAAACCAACATTTTAAACTTATTTAGATTAACTTTTTTCCTAAACCCTTAATAAAAATTAGCTAAAACTTGTTTAATCTTATTGACTTGTTAAATGGATGCAACATCCATAAAGAGCATAATGTCACTCGCAAAAAACATATCCGATAAACTTAAACCCTTTTGCAACAAGTGAATAGGCTTCTAACACCCTCGAGTCATTATTCTTCAATCATATTAGCTAATCTTTCAACATATAATTCAAAGATGTATAAAGATATGGAATCCCCTTTGACGAAAACCCCTTAAGGTGTGAACTCTATTATTTTCTTTCAATTCTATAAAACTTTCATGTTGACAATGGATACCATTATCAAATTTACTTAATCATTAGGGAGAGCATATTCAAATAAAATATTATAAATAAACTCTTAGTTAATATGATTTTAAGATTTCTCTAAGTCTAATTTTGGTAATGTTATGCCTTACTTTCCTTTTTTGTATCTATTAGTGCATGATATCTCTTGTAAAATCACCATTTCATCTATAATTTGGCACCTTGGTACAAAATTGGCTTATGTCCAAAATATTCAAAGTAGAAACTCCTTAAAACTATTCATAATGACCTTTATAATGATTTTATAATTTATATTACAAAGACTAATATGTTTAAATTTTGAAATGAGTTCCCTATAAAATTTCTTAAGAATTAAGATGGGAAGTAATAAGTTCACATCATGAGAGATATGAACATGGTTTAATGCATTCAACACCAACAAGGTAACAAACTCACCAATAATATTTTAAAATTTCTAGTAAAAGAGATCATGATAACCATTCTCACCTGGAGTTTTAAAAGAGTCTATTTTGGTTAAAGCTTGTCACACTTCATTGGGTTTGAATGAGCACAATTATTAAAACCTTTCTTGACTAGAAAATTTTGGGAAATAACCTTTTGAGTCTACTTCCCTAATAGCTTTTAGATTAATAGTTTACAGTTAAAAGAAATATATGTGAGTTACATATTTTAAGTCATCTATACTCTATACTAACTTTCCATTCTCATCTCTAAGAGTCTTATCCTTATTTCACCTCTTATGTAAAATTATGGTTGTGTGAAGAAACTTTTTGTTTTTGATCTCATCCTGGATTCATCTTTCTTGTGATTTTTAAAACCATATTAACTACTCTTATTTAACTACTTCATGTAATTGATCGTGTAAGGTGCTTTTTAACTAAAACAATCTTCAATTATGACTCGTTTCCATTACTCTCTAACCACCGTATAAGCATGCTAGCAAGTGCTTTTTCTTGTGAAAAATGTTACTAAACACATATCAATTCCAACTTAAAAGGGTTAGAATAAGTTTAATCAAAATTACAACAATATCAACTATTTTATTGAACTTCTCACTAACAACTTACATTATGTGTAAGTCATGCTCCTTAAAATTATAAAGATCTTTAGTTGGTTACATTGTTCCCTTACTACTCATTTTAATGAGTAGTGGGCTATGGGTTATAGTCTGATTACATTCTTATAAGAGGTTACATTATGGCATCAAGTTGTTTATGATGTTGGCAAGTATTACTCAACACCTTATCTAAGTAACAAAAGATTCTTATAAGGTGAGAATGACCCATCATCCATGTGAATTTAAGGTCGACAAACCCTAAGTTAGTTAATCTCATGATATTAATTTAGCTTGCAAAAGGGATCTAGTTATGATGTCTCATTTCAAGTCTTCCTTTCTTTTCCTTTGAACTTTTAATAGAATTAAAATTACCAGTGATAATCCAAGCTAGCACTATTGAGCTACTTAGCTCTTTCAAAGCACACCACATTTCTCATTTTTTATAGTAATAAGGATTTGAATATAATGTTGTGAAATATCAAGAGTGCTTTGAGCATTCTATTACCTTAAAGTAAGAAGGAATAGCTTATGGTACCATATAAGATGTAGATGTAACTCTTTTTTATTCCAAAGGATCCAAATTCCACCATTTTATCCCCTTACTTCTTCTGAAAGGTAACTAAAGTACCTAATTCATATGCATATTATTTTTATTTTAATGCCACTTAGTTGAGCCTCAACAAACACAAGAATGTTAGGCTCATGTAACTAAAGTAACAACTTGAGAATTTGCATAAACTCCTTGCTTATAACTATAAAACAAACTAAAGTCATACAATGACTTTTATCTAAGTCCACTCCCACATCCATGGTATCTTTCTTTATAAGGTTGTAAACTAAAACTTATTTCCTCACAAGGTTATCCTTATCATGGGCTAAAGAACTACATGATCCAGCATTCAACAAGATGTCTCATGACTTTGGTTGTACTAACTATATTGATGTGGAAAGCAAATTATTTTGTTCATCACTAAATTGATTCCTAATATTTTTCTTATTAAGGGAATTTTAGGGTTATGAACTTGGCAAAATAATGCCTCCACTACTGGGCTAATGTGCCAATGATTTTGTTTTATCAATTTTTGTATTTGTCTACTTTTCCTCCGTAACATATGTTGTTTTTCCAATTGACATTTTAAAACCCATGCCATACAATGTTTGTATGACAATGCTTCACCCCCTAGTAGCCTCGGTTACCTCTACTATATCATTCTCATCCACCATTAATGCCTCAAACCTTAAACTGTCACCAATGACTAAACACCTTTCACTTGAATATTAGAAGGCAACCCCTTATGTTTTATATGGCTAAGCATTCCTTTTTTTATTTGTTTTCTAAACAAACATTTATGTAGTACTCCTTTATCTTGGTTTCTCTATTTGTAGTCTTAGATTAGAACCATTTGAAGATCCTTATGGATTAGCATTTTTCATACAATTTCTAGTCTTATGATCATATTTCTAACACTTAAAGCACATTGGCTAGAGACCTTCTTACTTCATGTGAAAATTTTCCTCGCTAACTTCATATTTGGTTACTAGTGATTAAGTTATCCAAAGAAATATTTGTCATAATGTTATCAACTTTTATCATTTGGTACACTTTGTTTTCCAAATACTGAAGGGTGTTTGTGTTGTAGTATTTTATAACTTAGGTAATTGAATTTAAACAACCACACAATCCATTTTGATTTCATCGAGATCAAAATTGAGTTTTCATTTACAGACAATAAGGTAGTGTCATGCTATTCACCATGGTCTGTTATGAAGTATAAAGTGATAGCCCTTTACATTCTTGAAGCAAACAACAAAAAGGTTGTTTCCCGAATTTATCCAAAATAGCTAGTTTTTTGACTCCATAGTTAAACAAGTTACTAATAGAGGAACATGAATCCTAAGCATCTTTGAAGCAATTTTATGAAAAAAGACACATTCCAAAGTTCACTCATTTTGGCCTTTTCTTGCACAAAGAATGAGACCTTAAGGCATTTGTGAATATTGATATTAGTTTTATCATCAAACTTAACCGATTCACATTTCTCTAAGTGTTCAAATTGCTAAGTTGCAAATAAGAAACTTGAAGCATTGAAGACATTTCTATGTAATACCTTACATTTGGGTCCCTGTATTAGATTCAATGTTTCAAAGTTATGATTATTTAGCATTTTAGTTTCATATCATCACCTCTTTCATTAAACTTAATTTTTTTCTTACTCCTCATTTATTGATCTCTCTCCTCAATAAAAATATCTATCATTATTTTCTGGGCAAGACCCTCTTTTTAACTCTCTTTATATCTTTCTTGCTCTCTTACCTTTTCTCTACCTTGCTTGACTTTAATAACATTAATAGATCATCAAATAAGCTAATATATTTTAGCCTTGTCCAAATATAGGACATGCCTTTAAAGTTCATGCTTAGCCCTTAAGTTTAGGCCTATTTATCATCCATTTCCAAGCATAACTTGAATAATTAAAGTTTTATAAAAATGTAAAATGATATAAGGTAGTCTAAACTCCTTTTGAGCTAAATTAGGCAAACATAAAAGAAATGTAGATTTGAAACATGATATAAGGAAAATGATAAGGACCTAAGTCAGTTCTAACCATAATCGTAAGCCCAAGCTTAGGCTTATGAAAAACCCAGACACTTGCTTTGTATTAAAGCTTATGTCCGAGTTGCAAGTTTGAACCCTAATACACAAGCTAAAACCTAAGGGTTCAAGCAATCTTTTTAGCATTAAAAATCCACTATGTAAACATATCTAAAGGTTAAAAACCCTTTCTAATTTAAGAACCTTTTTTTAAAACTCAAGAATTGCATATAGTTTTAAAGGAAAGGCCTCCCCTTCTTCTCTGAAGATCACTCCTACACATGCTAACTTGGCATCAAAGTGCCAATGCCAAAAACCACCTTTGGTCCAAGTTTTGTTATGTTTTGTAAGCCCACTTGTGAATCTAGACAATTAAATGATCCCTTAGTTAAAGACACCATTATTGGCATCATTTGTTGGAATAATATGTTATATGTCTATCCCTTTCCTTTTCATAATAGTTATCTTTAATTTGGAAACAATGATGACATTTGGTATTTATTGATAGGAGCAAGTCATAGTTTATGAAGCATCTAACATTCCCACTCTTTACACCTTTTATGCAATCTCCTCAAAATGCATCTAACTTAACACCATCACCATAAGATGGACATGTAAACTTCTTTTTCTAGTTAACGACTTCTTACTTATCAAACCTTGGACCAACTATGGCCTTTATAAGCAATTTCCTAATGTTAGCAACTAATGATCAACTCACCACTCTTCAAAATTAAATAGAGGCCCTACATGCCACCTTGTATGTGTTGTTTACAATACAAGACATTCCCTCTGTGAGACTATCAAAGAATCCCCTAATAATGATGGAATGCCAACACGATAAAGGAGTTGCCACTAGAAACCATGAAGTTACCAACTAACCATATACTTGTACCAGAAGGGTGAAATGCAACAAAAGCCTTACTTATGGAGAACCAAGAGGGAAACGATTGACATCCATAGCATACAAAAGAGTTCTCACTTAAGTGTAAGTATGGAACCAACTAGTGCTCCCACTAGGGAAGTCTAGACAGTTCCTCATCAAGCTCTTTACTATTGATGCGCACCTAAAAGCCCCTCAATGGTGTCTCAAAGGAGTCTTAACAAGTGATGTCTTGATAGAGTCCTAGCAAGGTGGCGAAATCACAACAAATTGCCTTATCTCAATGGAAAAGAGACTAAGTAATGCAATGGTTAAAGAAATGCAAGCACAAATTGTAGCTTTGAATGATTTAAGACATACACTACACAAAAAGTTTCAGAGAAGTCTTGCACTTCCCCTATCAATGTGAATATAGAGGCATCCATGCAAGAGATGTTCAAACTCCCCACACTAACCACCTATGATAACATAAAGCTCCCTCATGACATTGCATGTAACCTTGGATGTCAACATATGCAAACCTTTTTCCATAACTCTAAAGGATGCTACACAATGTTGGTACTTTAAGCTCTCAACTTACTTTATTAAGAGTTTAGAATAGTTAAGTGAAATATTCCTAACAAGATTTGTCACAAGTTGTAAATGAAAAAAACTCCTTAACTCTCAAACAATTTACCAATAGTAAGATAAGTCACTAAGAGAATACATGATATAATTTAACACCATTATACTTGATGTCAAGGACTTACAATTGGAAATAATAATGACCATATTTATGATGAGCCTATAAATGTCAAAGTTTGTATGGTAACCCACCTTACAACTTTGTTGACCCCTTAATGAGGTCGAAGTGATTCATCAATAAGAAATAGGTAGGTAGGGCTTAGGTTGAACTCAAAAAATCCTCAATAACTTAAGACCACCTTGATTGATGTTTAAAAAAATATTCTTAAAAGCATGAATTGTCAAGGACTTGGAGTCCAACTCTTAAATGTAATAAGAGAAATATTAGAGATGATAATTTAAAGAGACATAAGTACTCTAACTATATAACACTCATATCCCTTAAATTTTGCTTAAAATACAAGATTACAACCTATTGGCTTTGTTACCTCACATAAAAACAAGCTTAGGCCATTGTGATACTAAGAAGTATCGTTATTTTCATTGGGATTATAACCATCACACTAATGAATATTACAAGCTTCATGAGAAAGTAAAAAGGTTAATAAAGTAAGGTTATCTATAGTAGTTTATTCAAGACCCTCCTTAAGGAGAGCAGAATTATTGTGAGAATGGGCCCTGAGTTGAAGATGGAGCCAGGAAGAGAGTTTGGGAGCCTAATTGATGAGTTTGTTAGACTTAGGAACTAGTAGATTCACCTTTAGTGCTAGTATTAGAAAGAGATACAATTTAGATAATAGTAGGTAGACCATTTACAAATGATAAGATGACTACAATGTGAAAGTTGTGCACTAAACATGTACTAAACATTCAAAGCAAAAGTTATAAAATGGAGAAAGACTACCCTGTCATCTTTATAGATGATGACCTTGAGGAAGTTAAGTACATTATGACTATCTTCCTATTATCTCACTAAACGTTGGCAACTTCAATGTAAAAATGGTTATGGTAAATTTGTGTAATTCAGTAGATATATTATACTTAAGCACCTTAAAGCAAATTAAATTTAGATTAGATGAGTTGAAACCTACTACTTTCCTTTTATACAGATTCTTAGGGAAGCATGTAGTCTTATAAGGATATATTATGGTTCTCATCATTACTAGATTTATGCCAATGATCAACATAACCACATTATAGCTAGTGCTAAAGAATCTTCTCTCCTTATACAATTTCATCTTCGTATGACCTAAATTTTATGCATAAAATGTTTTCATTTTGATCAAGCACCTAAAAATAAAATTCCCCACCTTTTGAGGGATCAGTAAGGCAAAGGATGCGTAAAAACAAGTGTGTGAGCTTCAAGTTCCCTAGATAAAAGGTTGAAAGAAGAAACCTATAGTAGACATGACAAGTTTAGATTTTCAACTTAATGAATGAGAAGAATAAGTAATACCCACAAAAAATCTTGTCTAAATTCCCCTAGATCCCTCATAAACCATCTAAATTAGTGAAAATTGGAGTGAAAGGTAAAGGAGAGGCTCATTACTTTTCTTTTGGCTCACTCAAAGGACTTCACATGGATACTGACCGACATGCCAAGTATCAAGGATCCAAGACCATGTCAATCTCAATTGCTTCTTTAATGTAGCAACTATATGAGATTACTACAAATCAATCTTTAAGATTAAGAAGAAGGTTGATGAAAATAGGCATAACAAAGGAGCTCCTTATGCCATGCACTCATTGATCAATGGCAGGAACCTAAGGAAAAATTAAATATAAAGGCATACCTATTATGCCTTAAAGACCCACAAAAATAGGAGGACATAAGCTACTTATAATAGCCCTTTTACATTAGCAAGTTTTTTTTGAAATTTGGCATTATAATACCAGTACCATTAATCTCTTTCCCTCTCTTATCCAACCTAGCCACCTCTACTCCATTGCCACCAATGTCGTCATCTAGTTTAGAGGAAGTCATGGCATCCTCAAAAATAGTTTCCTTAATCTAAAATCTCTTTGATGCAACAAGCCTACCCCCATAAATCCCACTTTCACATGTCTCCCCTTGTCTCCTCTTGTCTCCTCTCCTTACAAGTGGCTCATGAGTGATGCCAAACCTTGATGGACTCATGTCTTTTTAGCACTCAAGGAAAGAGATCAATGATCATTTTCTTTCCTAACAAAAATTAGGGAGGACATTCTAGAGGGGGATTAGCTCAAATAACATAAAAACTTAACTTCTAAATCTTAAATTTATTTGGTAGTCCTTTCTTCATCTTCTCATCAAATGCCTAGTTGTCCTTCCTAACAATGTAGGCAAGGGCTTTCTTAGCACTATAATTGACTATCTTAACACCCATGGCATCAAGGACAATAATGCTAGTCAAAGGAAGACCCATTTGCATGGAAAAATAAACCTTATAAGGATTTGTCATGCATTAGGAGTGATCTACCTTGGAGCATGATTATGATGTTATAAAAACCCCAAGATAAGCTCAACCAAGGGAAATCTCACACTAATCAAAATGGTGTCATATTAAATAAAAAATAACCCTTTGAAGGATAATATACCCTTTTTGATGCCCAAGGAAAGAAGGTGTAGAACTTTGGGAGAAAATTAGTCCTCATGTTATTAAGTAATAATGGGTTGACCTATAAATAAAAAGACTTGATGGAGCACCTCACCTTTTTGCAAGAATGAATGGGTCTGTGATTATAAATAGGTCCACTATCACATGTTTGCTTTATTCTTGTCATGGGTAGAAGGCATTAAGCATAAAGAAAGAGTTTGAAGGTTTTGGAAATGACACAAGAAAGACTTAATAAAAAATGAACACGTTTCAAAAGATCATGACATATAAATACATAGCTCCTTGAAAATTGTGGAAATTAAAATAAGGATAATCATCACTAATTGGGACTATTAAAGGCTTTAGGTAGATTCAAAGATTTTATGGAGTAACAATGTGACTCATCTCTTTTTTTAAGGGGGGGCAAGTGATAAGGATTTAGATCAATTCCAACTATAAGTGTAGGCATTTGCCTTGTATTCGAGACCACGCCAAAGCCATAAGCTTAAGCCTTAATACATGAGCCAACCTTCTACTCAAGCAAACCCTTATAAGTCTCATCAATCTTTCCAACATTAAAACCCACTATGGAAACATATATAAAAGTTAAAAATTCCCTCTAAGTAAAAGTCTCTTTTTTAATTAAATTACTATACATATTCTATAAAAGCGACTTAACCTTCTTTAAAATTTGCTCCTACATATACTAACTTGAACATTAAAGTACTGATATTATAAAGCACTTATAGCCTAATTTTCTCTTCTTTTGTGGGTCTAATTACAAAATCTAGATCATTAGTTGAGTCCTTAATTAAACACATCTTCAACCAAAAAGAAAAAAAAAAGAAAAAACCTATTATGAAACAATTTTATTAAGTTAGGTAATAGGTTTTTTGTTCAAAATCTTCTACCTTACATAGAAAATAAGAAAGATATTATAAGTCATTCCACACATTTTAAAAAATATATATACATTGAGTTTGTTTTTCTCATATGTCATCAAAAATTTTTTATAAATTTAAAAATTTAGATAAAATTTACAAATGAATTATAATATTTTAATTTAAATTTAATTATTTATTATCATTTAAAATTATTTTTATTATATAATTTATAATCTAATAGACCACTTAATAAAAAAAAAATTAGCGTGATCACAAGTAATCAAATTAGATAAACATTAGATCATGGCATGTATAGAATGAAGACTCTAATTAAAAAATAATAATAATAACAGGTATAATAATGGAGACCCTCACTAAATAACAATACAACCGTTTGCAAAAAATCAGGACCTTCTGGCTAAAGTGGATAAGAAGAAAAAGTCCCCACAGCCATTACCATCCACGTGGAACCAGTCCCAAAACCGCCTCTCAAATCAGCACGCAGGTTTGTTCCAACGGGAAAACCCGAACCAGCTGGTCCGACCCATATCCTAGCACAACTTTAAAAATTCGAACCTTCTAATAAAAGGGCGTTCGCTTCTTTGGCAAAGTATCTACCGATCAGTCCATTTTTCGTTACATCGGGTCGTGTCGTGTCGACGAAGAAAAATAGTGAGTCAAGCGCTCAAAATGACAACTGGTATTACCCTATGCCGACTCGGCACTAGATCTGCACTGAGCCGACTCAGTTTAGCTCGGACGATGGAGTCTACTCGTCGTCAAGCTACTCGCTACTTCAGCGATGATAAGGGCCGTATCCTCAGCGAAGAAGAACGCGCTAAAGAGAACGTCTACATCCAGGTCTTTTCTTTCTTTCTTCCCCTTTTTTTTTTTTAATTTCTTTTTTGCTTTTTCCTTTTTCTTTTTGCTAATTTTGAACTTCCATAAGTAGCTCTATGTTTATGGTTGGGCCTGTTTGGTTTCTGAGAAACTCAAGGAAAAATCGTATCGGCGTGTTTTATTTTAGTTTTTGCCTCTGATCGAACAATCTATGCTATTGGCATTCGGTGCCTTTTTTCCTTTTCTCAATCTTTGAAATATAGACGAAGCCAGATGCCTCATCTAGATTTTTCTTGATTTATCATTTTTCATCCGTACGATTATTATTATTATTATTATGTATAGAGACTGTTGTTTTTGTTATAATTATGACTGTGAACTTTGGTCTAGCGTCTGCTGGGCTCCTCAAGAAATTGTAGGATGGAATAGGAGGAAAGGAAAAGGAAATCAAGGTCGATTTATGGGTTTAATAGTCTGTTTCTTGAGTAACTTCCACTTTCGGGTTGATTGGACCACTTGATACCCTTTTGTTTCCCCTTTTTATTTGTGAGAGTATTTTCAATATTTCCTCTTCGGGTGAGATAATCTCTCTCTCTCTCTCTCTCTCTCTCTCTCTTTTTTGAGTGTAATCTTTGTCTCTTGTTACTCAAATGATTTCGGTTCATATGTTCTTTTTCTATTAATGTTAAGGTATTCATTCAATTGCTGAGAAAATGTAGGGAAAAGAGAGAAAAATGAAATACTGATCTTTATTATTCTATAGTTATTAAACAACGTTTGCTCTTGACAACAGTCTGACGATCCTGACCTGATTTTGATGTATTAAGTGCGTCCTTTCTCTTGTGATATAGGAATTTCTAGTTCTGTATAAGCTAGATTCTTTGGGGCAAGGATTATTTGGTTTTTGATTTGAGTGAATGATTTTCCTTGCCTTTTTTCATGTTGATTGTGTATTAAGCAATTGATTTTTAATATTTTTGTGAAGAAATGGGAGAGGGAAAGGCTGGAGAAACAGAAGCACAAGGCTGAGAAAGAGAAGGCCCAGAAAGACAAGGAGAGTTCTGAAAATGTATGTTTTTTTCTTTCTTTTGCACATTCAAGTTTTAGCTTCTTGTTTCTTTAAAAGTGTTCAAAATTGACCTGCTAAAAATTTTAGATGAAATGCTATGTTCATTTCCTTTAGTTTTAGATGCTTTATATAAAATAGATTGTTTGTAAGGGTCAAGATTCATATCATTCAAGTGAGACATTCTGTGTGGAGTTCTCAAACTATTGGATCAGTTCAGTCCAGTTCATAAATTCATTGATTTTCTGAGATCAAAAACAAAAAAATTAATTGATTATTCTACACAGGATTTTGGGGTCATCAGTCTTGGAGAGCATTCTCATTTCTATTTTAAGGGACTTGTAGTGATTTTTCTTGTTTTTTTGGTCTCATAATTAATAGACATTTTATGGGGAAGGGAGTACTGTTATGTAGCCTATGCCCCATTGGATCTTTGACAGCCCAAAAAAGTCATGTTGAAGGGATTGCATTTGATACCATATGCAGCAGTACGGTATCCATCTCGCCATGCTTTTCAGAGAAATTATCACTCTGCATTTTGGTATTCAAAGGACCATGAATATGATTCTACAGGGTAGATTTCTGTAACTGTTGGCAAGTTCTGACTGTTAAAGACTTATAAAGATACTTTATGGAATTTGTGGTACTTCTTTAGCAAAGCTTAAAATTAGTTCCCTTCAAAATACCTACATTCCGCTGACATCATAAGTCCCAAGTGACTTAGTTTTCTAGAGTAGAAGTATCCAAGAACATGAGATCCAGTATCAATGCGTGAAACAATTTGTTGTATGTTTTAGTCTCATCTGAAATTGTCGGTTGAGGAGTAACCAGTGGCAAGTCCCTGGGATTGATCCACAAAGCGAATAGTTTTGTACTCTTCTGTCTCATGGACTGAATGTGTCAAATCGTAATTTCTTTCACTTTATTAATACATCTTCCTGACCTTCAATTTTCTTTTATAAGAAGGAAGAGTTCTTGACAGATTGGAAATTAATTTTTGCTGCAAAGGAATTATTAAGTGAACATGACCACCTCTACTGATTCTTTATTTATCCATAGAGTATTTTGTCTCATGGTGAATTTCCCTGCTGCATTTTGATATTGTATAATCTAAATGCTCATTCCCCAGCTGATAAGCATATGGGTCATATTATGTGAAAAAAAACCCGATGGTAGCATATTAATTTTCTGTGGGCCAGTAACTATTGCATGATACTTGGATGATGATGATGATATTTAATCTTGTTGGATGATGAACTCTTGATATTCTGGGATTTTCTAGTTTGCTTTTTAGTTTAGTTTCACCTGCATAATTTCTTTTCCTTTTTGCAGAGAACTGAGAACCCTCAACAGGGTTGAACTGTCCTCTGTTAGATAACGTTAGTCTTGCTGCAAAGATGATCATCACAAATAAATGGAACTCGTAAGAAGACTCTGTCATTGTATGTAGCAGTGTTATCGTGTTGATGAACTTCCATGAACATGGCTGTTCTGTTTTATGCATTTCCTTATCTTTTTGAAGGCTTTTTCACGTGGTGATCTATGAACATGCACTTGTCAGGAAAAAATAATGTATATGATCATACTGTTTGTACATTTGATGGTGTCCCGAAATATGTGTGATCATTTCGTATTATACTTGTTCTACCACAACATTAGCCTACCTCATATAAGATTTTGTGAAGCTAAAATTTATCTTGCCTCTGAGGTATAACTGGTGAAGTGGTGAAGTTCCTTCATAGCAGACTGATAGAGGACTGCACTCTTTTAAAAAAAAAATTTTAAGCTTTAGGTGTCTCCTTGGCTGTGTTTGCATTCACCAAGTCTGGCGCCAATCCTGTGGTCCTCTTGCGGATAGAAAGCCTTGTGTAGTCTGGGTTCTGGGGACAGCTTGAATGTCCTGCAGGATTTGCTTTGAAGCCCAATAGAACATCGTTTGCGCGTTGCCACCTTGAACAAAGCAACTGCTTATCGTGCAGTTGGTTGTCAACGTAAGATTCTATCAACTTGTCTGTGAAATGGGATGGGGTTTAGAACTTTTTTTAAATATTTGCAGACAAGTGCAATTAGGAAGGGCATCGTCTTCCAGGTGTGAGGATCATGTGGACGTTGTGATTTTCAAACGACATCATTGAAGCTAAAATTGTAGGCGCAGGGAAAACTGCATTGGGATTATTCGCTGCTTCAACTGCTGATAAAGCATATAAATGAGGAAACAACACTGCGTAAAAGAATGTGATGTCCCTGTGCACAAGAAAGAATTTCAATGGATATTATTAACCATCCTGGGAAAGCTTGGAACATACAACGCTTCTCTATTTTTCACTTCGCAACCCGGATTTTCATACAAAGTAAATTTCCTTGTACATGGTATATGGAGGCGCGCGCGCGCGCGCGAGCACTTTGTAATACAAGCTCTCCCGGATTTTCTGTTACCTGAGCAGCATTCGATTCGCAGGATTTTGTATACCTCATCGCTTCCAGGATCTGCCCTTCCAAAAGTTGAATGGACAGTGGCTCTGTTCTCAGCACCATTCAAACTCGCAGGGAGCAGAGCCATCGTCTTTCCTCTCTAATCTTTTGTTTTCCTTTTAATTATAAATCGAGCGAGTCGCCAGTCCTTGAAGAACCGCGAGCATGTTTTGTCTCTTTTGTTTGGATCATTGAATTCGCCATCCGAGCAGACCAATAGGGGTTGTAAGTGGAAAATTTTGGCATTTACATATTAAAACCAGACTATTAATAGTAATATAAAAATTTTCAAAATTGCAGCCGACCAAGATGAGTAAAAGTCAGTTAACTAGAAATAGTGACGCTCCAATTAATGTTGTTCCATTGTTAGCAGTGCAAGTTGCTTACGGAATTTTGTTCCAAGATTAATAATCGGAACAGTTGGAGCAAACCAGGGCCGGATCTAGAAGTCAAACCTTAGTGGTGGGAGCAAAGTTTATGTATAAATTATTTATGAAAATTCATAATAGTAATTTTACTTTTTTACAGTGCAACAAAATATTTATTCTAACTTCTCAATATTCATATCATAAATATTAATGCAAAATTTTCGTTCGGAGATTTTATATGGTTTCAGATTTTGAGTATTGTCCGAATTTCCTTTTTACTGAGTCTTTATCTAATAGTCAGTCATTGAGGGAAAAAAGAAAAAAAAAAAAAAAAAAAGTGAAAGAATGCTCATTTGTTTAATGCAATAATGGATACCCATTGTATTAAAATGATAATTTCCTTGTTTTCGGCTAATAAGCCTTTTTGTTTTTTTTTTTTTTTTTGGGTTATATTATAAGTGGCCCTTGATTCAATCTATGTAGTTTTGGTACTTTTTATCCGTCGGATTGAAGCTTATCAGATAGCGACGTCGTAGGCTAAAAATAAAAGGGGCGTTATTACATTAATAGGTCCCATATAAGTTGCATCGGGGGCCCCCTCTTGGGTAACATTTCTTTAATAAAAACTATTGAATAAGAGAGATAGAGTTGACTACTAAAGCAAGGCATTTACCCATTGATGATTTTGACAATAGGTATAGATATTTTTATTTTATTGTTTGTGTTAAAATGTTCATTTATAAGAGAATTAAATATATATTAAAAAAAACATAGAGAGAGAGAGAGAGAGAGAGAGAGAGATAGACATACCGATATATTTTTTTTAGACAAAAAAAAAAAAAATCAACTGTATTTTTATCAAATTGATTCTTCATTAAAATTGCTTTGGACATAATTACTGACACCAGACTCTTCTCGTTTTCTTGGGTGTCTTGTACAAGAAAATAGAAATTGTTCGCTATTTTTTTTGTTTCTCCTTCAATGCACAAAGAAGTTAAAGCGCAAACAATATGAAAAATAAATAAATAAATAAATACAAGAGAATGTCAAAATGAAATTAGTAAATATTATAACAATGAACAATAAAATCAAAAGGGCAGTGCATCGAGCCTTTTCTTTTTTTAATCTAGCAATTCAATACTTAAAATATTAATTAATGGATACTATCTAATAAGATGTAAATAAATAATTATTAAAAATACAAAATCACTTCATCATACTGAAAGAAAAAAAAAAACTAAATATTCATTATAAAAGATGCAAGATAAAATGATGAAAGGAGTCGGAAGATATGATTAAAAATGAAAGTAAACAAAGATATATCAATATAAAAAGATTTTTAACTATTATTATAAAAAAAAAAATCTTCATCTTCTATAATTTTTATAATCAACATATATATTTTACATAATGTTAATTAAAAGAGTAATTAATTGAATCATAATTACTGAATAATTTTTTATATTTTTTAAAATAGTATTTATAATTATGATCTAATTTCAAATAATACTAATTTCATAACTATTAAACAATTTTTTTATCTTTTTCAAAATATTATTTGTAGTTATTATATAATTTAACATATTATTAATTTAAATAATATAATTAATTAATAAATTAATTATTTTTAAGAAAGAAACTAAAAGTCCCATGTTAGAAAATTACTTAATCTAAACTAAATATTCATTAAAAAAAAAAAAGAGGTAAGATAAAATAATGAAAGGAATTGGGAGACATGACTAAAAATGAAAATAACAACATAAAATGATAAAACGAAGGCATACCTATATATAAAAAGACCTTTATTGTAATAACTACAAAACACTCTATTCTTAATAATGTTTATAATTATGATATATAATTTCTCATGATGTTAATTAAAAGTTTAATTAGTTGAATTATAATTGTTGAACAACTTTTTATCTTCTCCAAAATAATAATTGTAGTTATAATATAATTTCACATAATGTTAAATTGTATAATTAATTAACAAGTTAACTATTTTGAAGAAAAATACTAAAAATATCTTGTAAAAATGGGATAAAAATTTATAGGAAGGTAATCATTTGGTAAGATTTATACATACATACATATATATATATATATAGAGCTGTGAAAAACAGACAAAAAAAAAAAAGCCGATTGTTTAGTTTATTTTGGACATGGAAAAACTGATGTGTCAACACATAAATTAATACATAAAAATTCAGTTTTATCCAAAAACATCATGGGACCCGACCTGGACTGGTTGCTTCCTTCAGCCGAATCCCGAATTTCTAATACATCCTGGCATCGACGTGCAGAAAATATTAACAATCTCAGCGTACCCTGAGGAGAAAAAAAAAAAAAAAAAACGCTGTTACTACGCTGATTGGCCATCTATTGCTAAGGTGGCCAACTCCCTCAAACTAAACTTTTTTTTATCCAACAGAGAATTGCAAACGGGGAATTTTTACTAGGTAAGAAAAGTATATAAAGGTAAAATTTTTATTGTAAGATTAAAGTATTTAAATTAATTTTTTTATTATTTTTAAAAAATTATAAAATTATTTTTTATATTAATTAATTGTATAAATTTTAAAAAATATTAATTAAAATTTATTTAAATTAAAAATAAAATTTTTATTGAACGAAAAGAGTCTTCCAAAAAATAAAATAAGGATTTTGTATGCATCTACACAATATAGAGATAATAAAATATTATTATACAAAGGAAAAAGAAGTTGATATATTATTGATTGAATTTTTTAATTTATTTGTTAAGTTCATACGTCTACCCACAAGGAAGGCATAAGATCATCATATTCTCTTATTACTTAGGAGTGTACCAACTAATATTTGACATTATTATTATTATTCATATTTTTAAAAAGAAAAGATTGAGAAAATTATGAAAGAAATGCTGGAAGTTAGCATCATCAAGCCTAATGTTAATCCTTACTTCTCTCTTGTTCTTTTAGTAAAGAAGAAATATGGACCCTAGAATGTATGTAGACTATTAAGTACTTAACCACGTTACTCTAAAAGATAAATATTTTATTCTTCTAATTAAGAAGCTACTGGATAAGTTAAGACATGCCTAGTTACTCATTAAACTTAATTGAGACTAGGTTAACATTAGATTTAATTCCAAAAAAAGGATATTTAAAAGACAACTTTTAGGCCACATGTTAGCCAATACGTGTTCTTTTAGGCTTGTCAATGCTCCTTCAATATTTTAAATTTTAATGAATGATATATTTTGGTTACATTTGTATAAATTTGTCCTAATATTTTTTAATGATACTTTGGTGCACAATTCTTCTCTTAATGCTTATTTTTCACATTTTACAAACTATATTCATTACCTTTTATAAGCATTTTTGGTCTTTTAAGAAGTCAAAGCGTAGTTTTACTTTCCAAACAATGAAATATTTTGGTCATATTGTTTCCAAAGAAGGTATGACAATTGATTTTTTAAAATTTAAATGATGTTAGGTTGGCCAGTCTTAAAAGTAATTAAGGCATTACATGACTTTTTAGGATTAACTAACTATTATTGCAAGTTTGTTTGTGATTATGGAAAGATCAATGTTGATATAACAACTTTTTGAAAGAAAGATTTATTTAAATGGAATGATAAAGTAGAGGAAGCATTTGATTACCTTTAGCATGTCATGACTATTACACCAGTAGTAAGGTATTTGTTATTGAATATGATGCCTTCAGAGTTAAAATTGGTGCATTATTGATGTAGAAAGGTCATCTTGTTGTCTTTATTAATAAGGCTTTATTATTAAGACATCTCAACATATCTACCTATGACAAGAAGATGTTAACTATGGTTTATGCATTTACAAAAATGATGTCCTTATTTGATTGAGTGGTGTTTTGAAATTTAAACTAATCACAAAAGTCTAAAATATTTATTTTAATAGTTAATGTCTTCTATAAAGCAGTAGAAGTGAATCTCTAATTTGTTAAGATATAATTATAAGATTATTTATAAGGGAAGTAAGGATCTTAAAGCTGATGTGTTATCTCACATTTTGAAGTATGTTGAGCTGGTGACAATCTCTATCTCTATTTATAATACCTTTGTGCAAATTAAAAATAAATGGTAAGACGCCAAAAACTTAGGATATCATTGATAAATTATAGAAGGATTCTAATTCAATTGCCTATTACTTGGAATTGTACATACTTACGTTACAAAGAGAGGATGATATTTATTCTTAATTCTTATTACAAAGACACAATCTTATAGAAGTTCTATGCATTCCTAATTATTAGACACTTAGAATTTATTTATACCTATAAGCGTATTTATGATGAATTTTATTAGAAGAATATGAAAAGTAAAATAGAAAAGTTTGTAATTAAATGTGATATTTGTTAACATCATAATAGTGAATTTATAATATATCCAAATCTTTTTCAACATTTACTTATTCTTGAAGAAGTTTAGATAGATATTTTTATACACTTTATGCTACTATTTTTGTTATTGTAAAATATTTGATTAAATATGCTCATTTTTATGCTATTGGTCATCCTTATACTATTACTATTATTACTCTAATTTTTATTGAAAATATTGTAAACTTATATGATGTTTTTAAATTTATTGTTAGTGATCAAGACAAAATCTTTACTAATAATTTTTAGAAGTTGTTTTGTTTGCAAGGGATACAATTAAATATCAGCAAGACTTACCACTCACAAATAAATGGACAACTAACTTAGTTAACAAATGTTTAGAAAACTACCTTTTTTGCTATGCAAATGATAAGTCAAAGGACTAAGTGAAATAACTTTCTTAGGTCAAGTGGTGATATAATACCACTTATCACTCTTTGATAAAGATATCTTAATTTAAGGTTGCTTATAGTCAAGTCTTGTTTACTTTTACAAGGTATATAATTGGGTTTTTTCATGTCTAACATGTTGATAAAGATTTATTAGATAGGGATAAGTTATTTCAACTTTTAAAAGACAATCTTATTATAGCTCAAGTACATATAAAGCAACACAACGATACATACCATACTAAGCATGAGTTTTCAGTGGGAGACTGGGTCTATCTCATGTTTCAACCATATTAACGATTGTTTATCATTGTTCGTTCATTAATGAAATTATTATCTTACTTCTTTAGGTCATATAAAGTTCTTAAACATATTAGTCATATTACATAATGTCTTGACTTACTAATAAAGTCCAAAATACATCATGTCTTTCATGTTTCTTGCTTAAAGTGGAAATTAGGGGGGAACGTGGTTGCACAAACCCAACAACTCAACATTACTTCCATGGAAGAAGTTAATGTTCAGCTATAAGTTACCCTAGACAAACGTATTGTCAAATGTGAAAATCGAGCCATCATTTAAATTCTTATTTAATGGATTAATCATCCTGTTGAGGATACTACATATAAGATCTATCATTCTTTTGTGAATCAATTTCTAAATTTTATTGTTTGCTAGTCTTGAGAACAAGATGCTTTGAAAGGTGGTGGAATAATACAAATTCCTTAATTTTATGTTATTTAATGATTATCTTTTAATATTTTTAAATTAATAAGTATAATTCCTTCTCTATTAGTAGGCTATTAATTTAAGTATATATATATATATATATATATACACTAAAAGATAATATAAGTTGTTCAATTCTTTGACAAAGAAGATGATTGTGAGTAAAAATGTGATATTTGCCAAAGATAAAGCTTGATATTTTGATCTTAAGGAGCAAAATAACTTTTAGAGGCATTGAATTACTATTTTAAGAGAAAAGAAAACTCAAACTGTAATTCCCTATGTAAATGGAGAAGTTTTATTAGTTGTTATTTATGATCTTACGCCATAAATTCCTTAAGATAATGGAAGATGAAGGAGAAATGACTAACAATCAAATAAGTTATAAGATTATGAGGTAATTCTTAGTAATGCTATTGTTAATGATGAGGATATGGTGCATTATGTTATGTTTGCAGATTATGAATTTATGTCATTTGATGAGGCAATTTAAAATATAAAGCAACTGAATGCTATGAATAAAAAAAAAAATTAAGACAATTGAGAAGAATTATATACGGGTGTTTACTAATATTCCACGAGATCACAAAACTATTATTGTAAAATGGGTCTTTAAGATTAAGAAGAAATCAAATAAAGAAGTAAAGAGATATAAAGAAAAATTGATCATAAAAAGATTTGAATAATGTGCTAACTACAACTATTACAAGGTATTCTCCCTTATTGTTTAAATTGAGATATTCAAACTTATAATTATTTTTGGCTGCACAAAATCATTGAAAAATTTATCAAATAAATTTGAAATCAACTTTTCTCAATGGTCTTTTTAAAGAGAAAGTTTTTTTCAAACAACCACTAAATTTTATGAAGAAAGGAAGTAAAGAGAAAATGTATAAATTGAAGAAAGTACTAAATGGCCTAAAACAAGCACCTTGAGTATGGAACAAGTGTATTGATTGTTTCTTCTAGAAACCAACTTTTAGAAGTGTCCTTTTGAGTATGCCTTATATGTGAAAATCAATGATTTAGGTGATTTCATATTGTTATGTCTATATATTGATGAATTGATCTTGATAAATAACAATCTCAAAATAATTGAAAACTTTTAGAAAACTATGATGCATGAATTAAAGATGATAGATTTGAGCACAATGTCTTAAGTGATTCAAGGAGTTAATGGAATATTTATTTGTTAGAAAAGGCATGTTACTAAACTTTCAAAGAAGTTCCAAATGTATAATTGTGATCCTATGAAAACTTCTATTGAAGTTGGCACTAAATTACCTAAGGCAATGAAGTATTTATTGATTCTACATGTTTTAAGTAAATTGTTGGGAGTTTGAAATTTTTGATATGCAAGAGACTTAATATATTTTTTAGAGTTAGTTTTAAAAATAAGTTTATGGAGTCTCTTTTTTAATCTCATATGTAAATTATTAAGAGAATTATAAATTACGTATGTTATTTTTCATTTAAAAGTTATATTTTTATAAATTATTTTGACAATAATTAAGGTGGAAATATAAATAATCGTAGAAGTACTTTTAAGTACTATTTAAATTTTGAAACTACTAATTATTGATGATCATTCAAGAAACAGTCTATTATTGAAATAGAGTATATAGCTACAACTTTGAATACTTGTCAAACAATTTAGTTACGTAATTTACTAAATGAGATCTATATTCCAATTAGAGGTCTTATAAAAATATTTATTAATAATATTTTTGCAATCAAATTGGCTAAGAATTCAATAATACATATATATATATATATATATATTGATCATCAATTTCAATTTTTTGAGAGATTAAATTGATAAAAGAGAGATTGAATTACTATATTACAAGTTTCAAGATTAAGTAATTAATATTTTTATAAAACCATTGAAGTATTAAATATTTGTCAAGTTAAAATATATGTTAGAATTAAGAATATTACTTAATCAAGATTAAGGAAATATTAAAATTAATCTAAATTAAAAATTTATTTAAATTTTAGTACAAATTAATTTAATTTAATCTAATTTTTTACTATTTTAATAGAATTAAATATTTTATATTATATAACAATATTATACCTATATTATTGAGAATATTTTTTAATTATTAAATGATATCTTATGGGTAGTCATATAATTTATAAGGATTGTTGAGACTCGAGAGACCACAAAGAAAAAGCAATAATGGGCGTGGGCCGTGGCCCTTTTCTTTATTATTTATCCATTGAACTTGACAATTGAAAAAAAAAAAATGGTGCGCTAGAGTTAAGTTACCAACCAATATTTGACATTCTTTAGTTAAAATAAATAAATAAAGAAAGAGGCAGATGTTCAGTGGAAACTGGTTGATGAGTGATGGGTGTTGCCCATATTATTGGCAGCTGTTCGTTCAGTGGTGGCGTCAGGATTATGGGGTAATTTTTATGGTCTCGACTTAGCGTGGCAGGGCGTTTTCAAAGAGGTGACGTTGAAACTGATCCGACCGGGCAGTTGAGCTGGGATCCCGGAGTGGGTTCCTGATACGCCCCCACAAGCAAACCTGGTTCTTTTATTATACAGGACTAGTCTGCTCAGCGCACGCATGTTTACAGAGAGGCCCACGGGACTCCGGATTGGATGGCTGCTTTTGCTCTCTCGCACAATGTTGGGGTTTTCGTGTGATGCAAGAACTTCCAAGGGAGAGTTCCGTCAAACTCCGCAGCATGACTTGTAGGGGTACGTCGGCCCCAGGGTGCAGTTACGTAGTCTTTATTTAGGCTGGCTTTCTTGGCTTAGCGCCGCCAGGATAGACCCGCCAATAAACAAAGGGAAAAAGAAATCATTAATGCACGTGATGCTAAATGACGTGGAAATTTTTATTCTCTGGATAATTTCAGAACCCAAAGAAATAATAAAATATTTTAACCAAAGTCAGCAAAAAGCAATGGCAATCGATGATTCGGTTTTGTACCTAAAAAAAAAATTATATAAACACCAAAAATTAGATATAAAAATTCAAACCTCTGGATTCAATCTTTGTTTGTATTTAATATATATATATATATATATATATATATTTTACATGGACTTGCTGTTTAAATCAGAGCCAACACATTTTCCATATTATTCTATTTAATTTAATTATAGTTAGCCAGCCTTTTTAAATAGTTCGTCTGCACCAACCATTTAATTTAGTTCTTAAAAAAAAAGGTGGGGGGCGGTAAATACAAGCTGTAGAGTCCTTAAAAAAAAAAAACAAAAAAAGGGAATGTGAAAAAAATAATAAGCACGTGTCCAAATAGAACAGGAACTCTGAGTTGGAAACGAGTCCTCGCTAATTAATAATTTTATTTTATTTTTATTGTGTAGTCTATTATACATACACACGCATTCTCAAGTGTCCCACCAAACCCAAGAAAATACAGAAAAAAGAAAGAAATCGAAACGAGGAACAATGTATGAAGACAATAGAGTAGTGACTGGGGAGGCGGCTACGGCGGCGCAGGGGAGTCGTTGGAGTCGGTATGAGGACAAAATGTTTGAGCGGGCACTGGTGCTCTTTTCGGAGGAACTGCCGGATCGGTGGCAGAGGATCGGAGAGCAGGTGGGGAAGTTGGCCGAAGAAGTCAGGATCCACTACGAGGATTTAGTCCAGGACGTTTATGACATAGATTCCGGCAGGGTGGAGTTGCCCAGCTATGCGGATGATTCGTCGTCGTTTGGGTCAGATTGGGAACCTCCGCAGATTTCTTTTGTCGGCGAAGAAGGAGACAGGACCAAGCCGGCTGATATTGAACGGAAAAAAGGCACTCCGTGGACAGAAGAAGAACACAAGTATTTTTCTTTTCTTTCACTAATTATCTTTTAGATTTGTTTTTCTTTTCTTAAAAAAAAAAAAAAAAAAAAAAGAAAATTGATTTTTATGGCAGAATAGAGCCGTAGGGTTTTGCTTTTCGTTGGGTTTTTGATTTTTTTGTTAAAATTTTAGCTTGAAATGGAAGAGCCAGCTGAATCCAGTATGACTCTTTTCTTTTCTATTGCTTTGATTCCATTCGTTTCCTATTTTTGTCTCCTTCCCTTATTTTTGGGTATCTCGTTGATGGCTATACAGAGGACCAAGTCAAAATGTAATTCTGGGTTTAGTTGGATGACAACCCAGAAATATATATTTTTTTTTTCTTTTCTCTCTCTGGGTTAACTTTGGTGATTGGCTTAAATAAAATAGATGAGTCTCTTTTCATATTAGTAATAACTTGGCCACTCATGTTAAGCGATCCCAAAATAAATGAATGGGATTTAAATTTCAGGTTTATAATGCAATATCAACCATCTTTTCCAAAATCAATGGTTGGCATGAAATAAGATTGACCTATTTAATATCCCATCAACATGAGAGGAGCCTAAAGATTACCTCCATTTTGTTGGCTGACATGGTTGGACCTCTTTGTGACTTCCAGAAACATTCTTTCCAATTTGTTAGTTGTCATCGTGTAAATATACTTTGGTTTGCACATGCTTTTATGATTTCTTCAAACATGTTAGTTGCATTCTTGGCAGATGGTCCTCACATTGATATTTTACTTGCTTCTTGGTTTGAATGTGGAAAGCTGTTCAATTCTTGGACTGGAAATTATATAAATATCTATGTCTTTTATTTACATAGGATTGAATTTCGGAATCCATTTGTTTTTATATCTTTAGTTTTTGACTCAATAACAACATGAGTTCAGTGGCCTTTCCATGGTGAATATGACTTGTTTCAACAAAGGTGACATTTCATAAACTGGAGCTACTGTTTTTCTTTCGATGCAAGAACAATGCGTGCAAGAGGTTGTGAAACAGAAATTAGAAGTTTGAAGGTCATCTTGACCTTATTTGACTTGTGTTTTCTGCGTGATGTGGGTTTTAGAGTCTACAAAGTGACAAGTTGAAATTGTTTTTCAAGACAATTCATTGTATTTTATGTAAGAAAATTGTTGTTGACGACCTTGGATGATCTTTCTGTTCTTGTAATTGACCGACTAGCTGACTGTGGTAGGTTATTCTTGGTTGGGTTGAAAAAATTTGGTAAGGGTGATTGGAGAAGCATTTCAAGGAATGTAGTGGTGACAAGAACACCAACCCAGGTTGCTAGCCATGCCCAGAAATATTTCCTTCGCCAGAATTCTGTGAAGAAAGAGAGGAAAAGATCAAGCATCCATGACATCACCACTGTGGAAAGTAACACCATTCCTTTGCCTGCTGATCAGAACTGGATTCCTCCTCATAGTACAGTACAACAACCCCATATGTTGCAACAGATATACCCTGGGGGCCATATACCGAATCATGGAGGGTCAATGGATTATCAAGACTTTGGCTTTCCCATGTAAAAATACTCTAATCTGTGTATATAGCTATTGCTTGCATTCAATTTCATTCTGTATAGAATATTCATGTTCATCTTGTCATAGATGATTAGGATTTGGCATACTGTGCAGTGGATTTCATAGTTTGGATTTTGAATTTCCTAATTAGATCAGAGATTGAGAGCACAGTCCCCTAATGTACCTACATTTATATCAGCAATTCAATTTAGTAGCAATGGCATATATTTTTTCTTTCCTCGTCTTTGGTTTTGTATCATTGCCTATACCCCCTTCCTCTGTCATTACCGTGGAATTCCTTGTTGCTCTTCTCTTTAATGATGTGCTGCATTCAATGTTGTATGTTGAGGTGAGTGTTTTCTTCCTGCCATTTGGGGACGAAGGTAATATTGGAAGGAAGAAGCTCACCTACTCTGGTCAAGTTGTAGTGGAAAAGAAAAGGATGTAACAATCAAAAAACCCTTAGCGGTGGATTCCGGCTTTGCTGTAAGCTTTGTTGAGAGGGATCTGGTATCTACGATGTCCAAGTTGCAACATGATGAAGCCCCTTTTATTCTGGGTGAGGTGGGCTGGACCTGGGTCTTTGAAGATTGCTGGCCAGGCATGCATCAAGTTTCAAACTTGGAGATCGTTTTAAGGTCTCTGACCTTTGCTGAGCATTACTCTTTTTCACTTTGTTGTTTCCCGTAGATGTTTCTGCTTGTGCAAACAATTTAGGCAAAAATTATATTCAAATTTTTATTATTGTGAAAAATGTGTATATCATAAATTGTTTGCGCATTGAACAATTGACGATTAGGCTTTAAATACCCACGAAACTCTTTTTGTTTAATGAAATGTGCATTTGTAATTCTTTATATTTTTGGTCTCCCCTCATGTCAGCCCTCGACTGGAAGTGATCTTGGCACCAAGCCGAACCAACAAGCTACAAGGAGAGCCTGTTACTTTATATGTCATTTCTAAGGAAAACTAAGATAATAAAAAATAACACTACTTTTTATTCTTATTTTTTAGATTTATTTACTACTTAATGTGATAGTTTGAATAGTGATCTAATGTATTCCTTTTTTTTATTTTTTTATTTTTCACATTGGTCCGATTTTAATATTCTGCACTAACATCTATCTTACAAATTTAAAATTGACATCGAAATATGATGTTGAATTTCCTTCGTATAAAATAGATTGAATAAAAAAAAATGTGAACTAAAAGTTATTTACCAAGAAAACATGTTTGACAAATGTGTTTATTTTTACTATTTTTAAAACATGAAAATACGTTTTTAGAAGAAAATAAACAAGGAAAATTATAATATCAAGATTTTTCCAATAGTTTTTTTACGAGTGTATGATTGGTTTTCCTCTAAACTTTATCATCTATTAACACTTTTTCATTTAATCTCTCTTCTATGTATAAAATTGGAATAAAGAGGAGATTTAATTATGAATGAGATATAAAATTTGAATTCTATGTTTTATTTTAAGTCTCGCACTTAGAAATCGAATCAATTGTACGACTTACAACGCTATAAGCCCCATCGAGCATATTGTAACCTTCGATGGCCAAATCCAATTGGAAGACACGATATTTTTAGGGTTTAAGAATCTGCGGTAACGGGACAAGGATATGACTCTGACCACTGGCATATCCAGTTGCGGGTCATCCCCTCCTAATAGATTTAAAACTGACAGATGCTTGTCCAAACTATATGCAAGCACCGCCCCCGGGGGTGGTGGGTGTGGTGGTGGGGGTGGGCAACTGACCAGTGCACCAGACAAACGTGATCCAGTTGGGACATGGAAGCTACCATTGAACCAGCATCAATGGCCCATGATGTTTCCTCGTTTTGTTTTGTCATGGAGCCAAAAATGGACAGACGAGACCTGATGGCCTACAAATTTTCTAGATTCTGATTTTCCATTTCTTCTTTCTTTTTTCTGTCTTTTTTTTTTTCTTCTTTTTGGCTTCTAATAGCAACTTTTGGTACTTATGCTGTCATGTGGAGCAAACAGATAAAATAGAAAATCCATTCAAGTTGTAGAAGAATCTTAACCCAATTTCTGACAAGGAAAGATTCGCATCTCTACTGCAATTAATAAAAATTTGTTAAACACGATCGGCTTGCCTTGTATATCATATTGAATGCAGCAACCGAAAAGATGGAATCTGCTATTGACAATGGAGATTGAGAATAATCAAAGAAAGATGTACATTTTGACTTGTAGAAAGTGAACTGCTCTCCAAAAGACACAATGCAATTACCACTTTCCTTATACAACAACATTCATGGTAATCAATTATGAGATTCATCTGCTTTGTGTGTTAAGAGCTGAAATTCATGCTTGTTTTTTCATAAAGGCGTCAATTTTTCCTTCTTTTTTTTTTTTTTTAAAAAAAAATATTAAAATAATTTTTGCCTTAGTAATCACTAAATATAATTTAATAACCACTAAATATAAAATTTGGAACATGAGATTTGAATTTGAACCACATGCGTTACCACAGTTAAATCCTCTTTTTCATTGAAAAAAGAAGTGTGAATTTTGCCTTGTGTGTATAAATTCACGATGTTAGTTGAAAAAATAAAAGTGCAATTGGGAGACCTGCATCCCTGCAAATAAAGTCTCACTAGAATTCAACCACAAAGATTTGATGATTTATAAACATGCAAAAGCATCTTTCCTTTTTTAGATGACATGGGAATCTTTCAATCTAATCTAATTCTTTTCTCATTTTCTGATTTATTCTCAAATTCTCTTTTAATTAATCATTATTTTTTTAATAAAAAAATTACATTTCAAATATAGTAACTACCATATTTATAATTTAAAATAAAAAATTATTTGATTACATTTTTATTCAATCTCTTCTATAAATCTACTAAACTTAAATAAATAAATATATATATATATATATATTTTACAATTAACTTAAATTTCAATAAATTTAAATTCTAAGATTATATTTTTCATATAAATTTTTATTTACTAAAAAATAAACAGTAATAAAAATACTTGAACTCATACCAATTTTAAAAATATATATTAAATTAATAGATAAATTGTTACTTAGATCAAAACAATTTTTTTGGAACATTCCCAAATACAAACCTCCAAAAAAATTTTCTCAAATCAAAACAGGATGGAATTGTTTGCCGCCACTAATTGAAATGACACCATGAAAATGGGAGGAGGCGGGAGTAGAAGATCCTAATGACTTCTGCTAAATAAAAAGTACGTCAAGATTGCAAATGGCTAGTGCCATGCATTACTCTCATTCATCAAGTCAAAGAAAAACCCACTTTAAATGGTTGATGGATCACAATGACCTTGATGTACAAAGGATCACAATCTAAGCCTACTTGTATCTACTTGCTATACAACTTGCCACTCCTGCAAAAGATCATTCTCTGTTCTGTTCTGTTTTATTCCATTCTGTACCTTATCTTTATTTTATCCCTTCTTTTTTTTTTTTTTCCCTAAAACTTATCCATCAACCACTAAAGAACTTTGGGTCATTGCAAAAGGAAACATAAATGGACAAATAAAACTTTTTATACTTTGGAACCACAGTCCTCGCTTTCTCCAGATTCCTGCATATAACCTCTTCATCCTTTTAGCTCAAAGACCCTTCTGTTTCACCGTCAAAACTGGCATGCACACTGTAGAACACATACACAAGCGAAGCCAGGGCAGAGAAAAACATGAAGCGCACGTAGGATGGACCGTCAAGAGACCCCAACAAGAATATGTTCAAAAAGATTGATATGCATGGAATCCATGGCATCAATGGGACGCACCAGAACTCGGGCTTTCTAGCTTGTGGCACCATGCAATGAAAGACTTGTACCGTTGCTATGGCTATCAGCAAGCAGGCACAGAGAACAAAGACTTTCAGCTCGCCTTGAGGCAAGAAATGCCAAATTAGAGTGAACGAGATGGAGGTTAAGGAAAACGAGCACAGGAAAGATAATGTGGGCCATGACTTGGTTGTCCCTATGGTAACATAACGTCTGTAAATCAGTGCATTGGCAACCATGTAAAAGACAAACAGTGTGCCAATTGAAACAAGGTTGAGAAGGACGTTTAGATCGGTGAAGAGGGAAATTGCAGCGGTGCAGATTCCTGAAAAGAAAATGGGACGCACACTAGCGTGAGTAAACATAGAACACTGGATCCTCATCACAAGATTCATTAAAGTCGATCTTAGCCAAAAGCCAAAAGCAACCACACGGAAAAAGTTGAAATCACAGATCAAATGTGACTTTCACAAGAAGCGCCTAACCGGTGGATCGTAAACTCTACACGGAACAACAAAAATATAAATGCAATGCAATAGGAGCATTCACAACATACCCAGTGAACAAAAAGTCAAGCTTCAAACAAACAGTAATATTGCACAGTTTACATGCAAAAGTGGCGTTCAGACCAATTTCAACTTTTTTTTCCATCGACACCTACACTACTTCGCTTCAAGGATGCGAGAGAAACCTCCCGAACAATTTAATCCCATGACATTCTTCTGTTGAAAACATAAAAAACATTGCATCCGAACATAATTAGATTGCGCGAGCGATGCACAGCCTGCTACACGTAAAACATTGTAAACAGGGCCAATTTTTGTTTAAACCTTTGGATTAAACTTGCGCCATCACAGCAACCCACCAATCTAATGGTTCCAACTTTTTCGAATCCAAAATAGCTTCCGTTTGGCTTCCATTTGTGTAAGTGGAGTAGAGGATAACCAAAGCTTTTTGCTCGGACCTGTTGCACTAGTTAATGTAATGTGTTTTACAATCACTATGTCCATGTGTGTGACAGTGAAATTCCATTTGAAAGCGAAACAAAATCGTGTTGTGGACCAAAGACCAAAATGTTAAAAGACAAAAACTATCAGTTGGCCGGGGGAGCTTCAGCCGCAACTTGCCATGCACCCGACCAAAGGGTCTACAACCCTCACATGCACATTGACCCACACTTCTTTGCAGGAAAATAATGGGATTAGTGACAGGCGAGGATCAAAGATCGATACAACACGTGGATGGACACAGCGGGACCCCACTGGTGCCCGTGTCGTAGGTCCTTGGGGGTTGCTCAATTCATTAAAACTAGTTATTGATTGGGAAGAACAGAGAGAGAGAGAGAGAGAGCGTAAGAAGGCGCCCCACTGGACACCCCAAACCGACAGCATTAAATTAGGACATGCAGAAAGGGTGTGAGCATATCCCATTTGTCCCAACGACTTATCTTAACTAACAAAGAAAACCACCAAAAACTTTCACATCACAAAACCACGCAATAACGAATACTCCACATCAATAATAACAGTTAAATAATTAATTAAATTAAATTACATAATAGAAAGAATAAATTACCCATAAAGAAGGAGGCGTTCACGGGGGTGGATGTCGTTGGATGGACTCTAGCAAACCACGTGGGTACAACGCGTGACCGTCCGATGACGCACATATATCGCGCTTGTCCTAGCATTGATACTATCAGGGACGTCAGGATCCCAAAGCTGGCCCCGGCCCCTATCACGTTCGACCCCCATCCCCAGCCATCTGACTTGCCTCTGAAAGCGGCAGAAAAAGGTGCTTCCACATCTATCTGCATGGTCAGCCACCACACGCAATTATCCCCTACTAGATACATTACTTTTTTAAAAAAGTTTTTTCCTCCTTTTCCTTGTTATTCTTTCCATTTTAAAGAAATCACTATAAAAAAAAAAATATAATAATAAAGGCATTATTCGTGGCAGTTGAAATTATTATTTTAAAGAATAATCTGGGAATATTGATATTACCAGATCGTAAGGGAGAAGCATTGACAATGAAGCGGACATGAGGGAATATAGAACGGTGACGCTGATGACCGATCCCGACACCCCGATTGGAATATCCTTGACCGGGTAACGGACTTCTTCGGCCATGGTGGAGACGGCGTCGTATCCGATGTAGCTGATGTAGACCATGGCAGCTCCATTGATCACACCGGGAAACCCATAAGGGAAGAAGCCAGATGGGTTTTCCGGTTTCGCGGGTTTTGTGAAGTTGTTGACGTCTCCTCTCCAGAACCCCATTACTATCATGAACACAATGAAGAGCATGTGGATGGTCGTTAACGCCATGTTCACAGTCGAACTCTGTTTCGTGCTTCAACAAAATACAAATGAATCATATTTGAGTAAGTAGAATTGGAGAAGAATTGAACAAGAATGTAGTGTGAGATGGGAAAAATGGGAGATGGGTTTCGGCTTAATTTTACCTGTAACAGATAATGCAAGTAACGGCGAGGAGCACCACAACAGCTACTAAATCTATTTGGTTGAAGCCATCGGGAAGGCCATGGACCGTTAGCCTCCAATTTGACGTAGACTCCCCAACTGCTGTGGCTAAATAGGCGGTGAAGCCTCTTGCAACCGCCGCGTTCGACATCACGTACTCCATGATTAGATTGGCGCCGGTCAAGAAGGCCGCAAACTCTCCTGCTCAAACCCCCCAAAAACAAAAAAAAAAAAAAATGTGTTTATACCGGAAAATGGCAAACAAATGCAGAATTCATAATGTGAAACGGACCGAAGGTGACTCGGATATAGCTGAAGGCGCCGCCGGCAACTGGCATGTCGACGGCGAACTCGGTGTAGCAGAAGGCTGAGAGCAGAGCGCAGAGTCCAGCAATGGCGTAGGACAGAACTACAGCGGGGCCAGCGTAGAAGCGACTGGCTCGGCCGGTGGTGACAAAGACGCCGGCTCCGACCATGCCTCCGATGCCGAAGCCGATGAGGTCGTACCAGCGTAGGGACCTCCTCATGTCGGAGCCGGAGCGGGATCGGCCTTGGTTCATTTCTTCAAAGGAAGTGGAGACCGAAAAGGCACGCCGGGCCAGGCGGGAAGGAGTCTGGGCCAGTGCTCCAAGGTAGGACCTGAAGCTAGAGAAAGAGGACCCATGCTTCTCCATCCCTATCTGCATCTCCATCTCCTCCTCCTCCTCCTCCTCCTCCTCCTCCCAGGCAATTAGCGTAGAATTAAAGAAGTGGGTAAGAGTGAAATTCAACGGCAAAGGCTGAGGAACGCAAGGATTGTCTCATCCCACAAGCTCCACATTGACTGTGAGTACCTACCAAAACCCACCTTCCTTGCCAATCTGGAACTTTGTCCAACCAGTTTAATTTCACTCAACGCACTAAATCGTTACACATTCAACTTAAATAAATGTTAGGATTCGGGGAGGGGAGTACCTAGACCCCCAAGCTTGTCATTAAAATAAACACAATATATATATATATATACACAAAATATTTTTTATTATACAAAATTAATATTTTATTCTCATAATTTAACTATATTTCTTATCATCTTTAATTAAATGTTTATTATTTTGAATATTTATATTATATTTTTCTTAATTTAAATAATTATTATTATAATAATTTTTAAGACACATTGTGACTGCTCAAAGTTGTATTTTTTATAAAAAAAAAAAAAAAAAAGATAATATATTTTCTTGGATACAATATATTTTATTATTTTCCAAAAAATATTGCTCAATATTATAAATGATTTGCAGCCTTACTTTCCCATTTCCATAATTGTTGTGTTTGGCAACGTGAACGCTTCTTTCCCTGTTTGATTAGTGAAATTATCGGGAGATCATTTCAAATAAATCTTAGCCACGGTTATAAAATTATGAACTTAGAGAAATGCGAGACTTCAAAATTTAAAAAAAGAAAATAGAAAAAAGAAAGAAAAAAAAGGTAAAGTTAAAGTAAATAACAAATTTATAAGTTTAATGTTATGTTTCAATTTAAAATTTAAAACATTCAATTTATTAATTTTTTCTATTTATTTATTATTATTTTTATATAATTTTCAACTACGCAACTTATATTTAAAATTCTAACGTTAACTCATAGATTTTGTTGATGTTTGGTCATCGAAAAAAAACAAACCTACCTCTAATTCGGCTAAACTCTTTCATCTAACATGTGGCTGACTACGTGGAACAACAAAAAAAGAAAATGTGCTAATTAATTTTTTAGGCGAGTCATACCAAAGTGATCTTCCGCGTCAATGGTAAGTTAAAACTCTAGACGAAAGCCCCTAGATGCAATGACGCGACAACGTAAGTTCCGTGCGAGTTTCCGTTTGTCTTTTTTTTCTTTGAACAATTATGATATGCAAACTGTTTTTGGATAACAATTTTTCGAATCGCCCTTTTTTTTTTTAAACCGTTGGCACACTTTTATCGTTTCACCTTGTATGTTTGCCATGTCACTATACCGAGATTTCAGTCCAAGTAGCTGTTTTGTGTTACTTTTGAACAAATTCGTAAAACATATCTTGTAAATCTTATAACGTATACCAATGTCAGCCATATAAGAGTTTCGTATGGCAAATTTTAATTGCAATAGGCTTTAGCATTATTTCCTAATATAAACTATATTGCCCAAATTAGTTCTATTATTAAACAAGAAGAGTACCCTTTCTTCTTTTTCTCTTCTTATTTTTGGTTCAATAGTAACTCTCCGGCAGTCAAAGTCACTCCCATGAATGTAAAGGAAAGGGACGGTTATGAGCTGCGAAAGACGCGAGATGTAATTAATATTTGAATAGGTTGTTTGGCATGTTGCAAATATTATTTAAATTTCAAAGCTGAATATCAATATAAAACAATTCCTTATTCAATAAGTGTTACTCTTACCATAGACACATTATAGACGTTAACATCACGCAATCACATATGCATATTTGAATATAAATGTTTTCTGTTACCGAATGCATCAACACTCAATAATAAATTTTAAGCATGTATGCCCCTTGATGGATTTAATTTCTACGTAAGCATTTACTTCCTTATATTCGTAGCCCTTACATTGTGGGGCAATTTAATTTTAGTATTTACACCCAAAAAAATTCAAAAGAATTTATAACCATAAAATTAAAGGGATTTCTCTTTAACTCTATGCTAGCTAGTATTAGAGTCACTTAATATATATGTTTATAATATATGCATTAATGAGTGTATTTTTATTTATATTTTAAGAAAAAAAATATTTAATTGTAAGTATTTTTTTTATTTTAAAAATATAAAATTTGATATTAAAAAATAAAAAAAAATAAATAAATTTAAATTATAATTTTTTTTCTTTTTTAAGAAAAATAAGAAATTTAAAATTTTATTTTTCATTTTTCTTCCATGAGAAAACAAAAAATGAAAAGTGTAAAAACATTTTTTCTCTTTTTTTTTTTTATAATAAATTATTATTTTTTATTTTAATAATTGAGTATACGAAATTCATTTTAAAATCATAATTTTATTAAAATATTAAAATAACAAATAGATTAATATCAAATATTACAAATTTTTAAAGTTTATTAAAAAAATTTTAATTTATTAATCAAATATTTAGATATTTTTAAAATTAAACAAATTCTGTCACTTAAAAAAAATATGAATTTTATATAAAACTTTAACGATATATAATTACACTTGTATTAAGATTATATAATAAATGAACTTATTATATTTATTAAGAAAAATATTTTTACTTGTGTAAATAAAAAATAAAAAAACTTAAATTATAATTTTTATAAGAAAAAAAAAAGATCATTGAGACTATCTAGAAATTATATATTAAGAAAAAATATGTATCTAATAACTTATAGATTTTAATATCCTATTTTACTTATTAATAAATATTAATATTTTTATATACATGAATTATAATTATAATTTATTATAATTTATAAATATTTACAATCATACAATTAATTATTAATTATCGTTATAATTTATTAATTATCAAAGTATTAAAACTAAAAAATTTCATATATATATATATATATTATGATTATAGTTTAATATCACTAAAGTGACCAAACTACAATATTTAAATTGACATGTGTATATTATTATTATAATTTGTTAGTTACCCAAGTGGTTAAATTTATATTTTTAACAATATTCATAAATAAGTCATTTATCTATGATTTTAATTAAATATTTATGATAAAAAATGATTGAAAAAATTGAATTTATTAATTATTAAAATTTTAGAATTTACCTAAGGATAATTTATTATTCCATAATTAGTAATATATTTGTTTATCTAAAGATATTAAATAATTTGATTGAAAATAATTAATTACCAATTAATACTAATGGTATTACTTATAATAGCATATTATAAGATTTTTCAAAAGAAAACTAAAATATATCTTGATTATTTTAATTATAAGTATTTACAATCATGCAATTAATTTAATACACTTACGTGTTTCATCTAGAACTAAATTTCTCAAAATGACTTGAACAAGTCAATTTTACTTAAATGTTATGAACCTTAATGTGTATTACAAGTGAATAAGCAAGCTACTGTTATAAATTTGAAAAATGATGAAGAAAAGTTACATTATAAATACAAAAATAAAATAATAGGTTAAACTTTATATTTATAAAGGTGTTTGTAACTAACAATACTAAGAAAACTATCTCACAAACAAAAAGTACAAAAATAATATTTATAATTTATGGAATAACAATTTTGTTTTATAAATAAGTAACTCACGCATGCTTTTGTGACAACTCATGGCCATGAAGTTTATTGGGTCATGAATTTTGCAAATGTATATTATTGAAATGATTAATTTTTATAGTAAGACTTAAGACACTGAGACTAATGGTGAAGGACTCACTTTTGGTATAATTCATTTCAAAACTCTTTATCTCTTAAGTATGAGTCATTTCAAATTCATTATATATCTATATATAAAGGGTGAAATGTTAATGAATTAGTCAGTATATTCATTTAGGATAAATAAGAAAAAAAAATGAGTCACTTCATTAATCCATGGGTAAGAAAGTTACTTTATTGGTTATCTAAAGAAGTCTAAATGATATATAATCATAATCTAAGAATTGTAGAAACTGATAATCCAACATTCATTAAGAGTGGTGAAGTTAATAGAAGTAATGAATATCAAAATATAGATATTAAGGTAAATATTTCTTTACCTGTAACAATTCTTTTGTTCATTATGATATCAAATGTTGTTTCAAAAATTAAAGGATATTTGGATGAAGAGAAAATTTTTAAAAGAACTAACTTACAACTAATTAATGTAAATAAATCACAAAGGATAATATTAAAAAGATCTTAAAAAATAGAGAGATTAATTATTCCGTAAGATTATGTGTTTTACTTACAAAAATCAAGTTTTATTATTGGAATCAATAGGAATTCAATTTCATTTTCACATGTCATAAAAAGTATTCATTAAAAACAATTATGATACTGGTGACTTAATAATTATTAGAGTTATATTAAATGTATATAAAAATTGTCTTTCTTAATATAATTTTTGAAAAGGAAGTTTACATGAAACAACCTAAAGTTTTTTTTAAAAAAAAAAAATTTAATTCAAGGTAAAGATCAAATAGTATACCAACTAAAGAAGTCAAAATATAGATTAAAACAAATTTTTCTATAATAATATATTAAATTCAATGATATCATAACATTTTTTGGATTTAAAAAAGAATACCATTGATCAATGTTATATAACAATGATTAGTGATAGTAAGTTTTTTTTTAGTCATATATGCATGAGATTAAAAATTTTCTTTGAAAAAAAAATTATAATGAAAAAAATAAGAAAAACATTTTGTGTGATAAGAATATAAATATTTTATAACATATCACAATGAATGAAAATTATTTTAAAATAGTTATATCAAGAAAATTGTAGGAAATTTTAATATTAGTAAATATTCACCTATTCTCGTACAGAAATATAATAAATTTAATCTCACATAATGTTCCAAGAATGGTATAAATATAAGGAAATAAAATTAATTCCATATGCTTGTTGGTAATTTAATGTATTTGTAAATCTTTTTAGATTAGATATTAGTTTTACAAATAAAATGTTAAACAAATGTAAAATTAATCTTACATTAGATCACAAAAAAAAACTACAAAATAAGCATTAAAGTACCTAAAGGAACAAATAATTACATACTCATATATAGAAAAACCAACCACTTTTATATGATTGGATATTCATATTTAGATTTATATGGATATATTGATAATAGAAAATCCTCATTTAGTTATCAATTCCTATTGAGAGAATGAGCAATTTTGGGAAATAATATAAAATTGCCTATCATTACTTCATTAATTATAAAAGTGGAGTTTATGACATGATTTAAAATTATAATTCATGTATTAGGTTTATGAAACTTTATTTTAGAATTTGGAGTTGTTGACGTCATTGCCAAGTCATTGAAAATTTATATAATAATTTCATAATAGTATTATTTTTCAAAATATCAAATAGTTAAAAAGGGCTAAACTTATGAGAATTAAAGTATTTTGTCATTAAGGAGAATATTTATAAATAAAAAATATTTATAAAATACTAATTAACCTCATAATAATAATCAATATGAAAATTCATAACTAACATTATAAAAAATATATATTCTTAGAATGGACCTTAATTATACTAATAATGAGTGGTGATATATGATATAATGACATTTTGAGTTCATTGATATGTTTTTGACATATATTATATATTTTTTATTATTTTATAATTATATATACATTATTATTTTTAAATTAATTTAAAAATTTTTATAAAATATTATTGTAAATCATTATAAAAATATATATATTTTATAAGTTTTGTATGGTATATTATTAATATTGTAATATATATAAAGGAGTATCATAAACAAATAGGATATAATTGTTATAACTCACATTGAATAATTTATCATATTATAATATTATGATAAAATTATAAAAGATTGTTATCATCATTTGCATATAATGATTAATATAATAAATTTTAATTGAAATAAGTCATAAAATATTAAAATATTTTTAATTAATAATATTAAAATATTTTTAAATAATATTTTTATTAAAAACTTAATTATTATGTAATTTAATTAATAAATAATAATTTTATACATTATTATATATTTAAAATAATAATTTTTAATTTAATTTAAATATTAAAAAATATATTTAATTTAAATTATGTAATATATATATATATAATTATATACTTTAAATTAAATTTTTATATATGTTAGGAGGAGAGGTGATTAATTATATATATAATTCTACCTAAAAGTACGTGATTACATTAAAAATTAAAGAAGAAAAATATGTTATTATTAAAATGAGTTATTTAAATATATTAATAATTTTAATTTTTATAAATTTAAGTATATTATTTATAATATTATTTATTTTAATATATTTAATTTTAAGATATGAAAGATTAAATTTATTAAAAAATCTAACGTAAGTTCCTCGCCAGATTACAATTTTGTTCTTGATTGTGTAACAGTAATTAGGGATTGACGCTATCGCAGTTATCAAATCAATTAAGTTCTATAGGAAGTCTCTTTCTCCTTTCCGATAATCTGCTTCCAAAAATCAAACCCGTATTTCTCATTTTACTAACTCATCATAAATCGAACTTTAGGACTTCGTGCCAAAATGATTAAATAATACTTGTTTTAAGCTAATTTTTGAAAACCAATGACCATATTCATTGCTTCAACGAGAGACTGGGAGAGGAAAGACTATATGTGGCACGATTGTAGTGAGCTAAACCTAAAATGGAACATCTCTCTAGTAGGATTGTAAAGTTAGACTGATGTGATTTTAATGAATTTTGGGTGAAATAAAAACTAGAGTTTTGAATTTTATCTAATTATATAATATGACTATTATTTTATATTTACTTAATTAGGTCTATCATTTATGATTAATTAACTTCTTTTTTTTTAATTATATGTAAACTTAATTTTGTTATTGTCAAACAATCATACACTTCGGTTAATATGTAATTATATTTTGGGCTTTAAATGTGTTTGAACTTGACCCAATAATGCTTTTATCCTATACGGTGTCTTGTCATTATTTTGTTTTAAGTACACCTTAGCGTCTCTTCTTTGTCAACACACCATGCTAACAATTTTAAAGGTTTTTATCAATTTAACTTAACAATTGGCTAAAACTATTTAAAAATAATTTTTAAGATTACTAAATTATTGTTTTAAAAAAGTTGGGATAGATTTATTAAAAAAATGTAAAGTTACAAATAAATTTATATATTAACCTTTATTTTTTCTCTTTTTAAAAATTATTTTTCTTCTTTTCTTTTATTTTTTTTTTCTTAATTATAACTATTTGTATTATACAAATTTTAAATATATATAAAAAATGTTGTTAATATGAATTAAATAAATTATAATAAATATTAGATTGTAATTGAATAAATTGATTAAAGTAAATATATATTGAAATTCAAATTTTATAAAAATAATAAAAAATAATACAAATTATTTATTAAGTTAATGTTAAATATTATAAATTGTAGAAATTTATTAAAAAGGTTAGAATTAAAATTAAATATTTATATATTTTTAAAATTAAGCAAACATTGCCAAGTTAATGTTTTAACCTTTTTTTTTTTTTCATTTTGACAATATATACTTACATATAAATATAAATACATGCCTCCTTTTTAATTATGGTAACTCAATTTCTTATTTAAGGTTTTCAATTTTAATCAATTTAAAAAAATTTTCTAACTCGTCTCTTGTGAATAAAATTTTTCATGTATAAAAAGTGAATTAAGTTTTGACATAAATTAAAATATTATATCTTTGTCTTTTAGCTTTTTTTAACTACAACAATCACCTAATTTAGAGTTCGGGAGAAAAAAGTACATGTAAAATATTAAACAATTTTCAATCAAATATGAAATAAAATTTTAATTATTCTTTAATTTTTTCAATTAAGATAGAATTTCTCTTTCACAAAAACTCTGTATTTAGTTTGTAACATATCATTTTAATTCTCCTATTTTACTTTATACCCTTTTGTTCATGTGTGTATATATATATATATATTAACATTTTATGGCCCATTTTGGCATAAATTTACAATTCGTCTACTTTGAAAACTTAGAATGTTGAATTTGACTTAACCAAAATGCCTAGTAATAATTAGAGGAATGCAAATAAAAAGAGATGACTTTACACTAATTATTACTAATTAGTGATTTCGTCAATTTCTCTGAAGTCGAGAAGGTATCTCAGTTTTGATGTTAATTTTATTTTTATCAATATCAACTTGAAGTTGACATTGATCTTAAATTTAATTTTATTTTTTAACAAAAAAAAAATGTGCGCATCATTCCATCTTTTCTTTTTTAGTTTAAATAAAGACAATTTGAGAAAAATTAATTAGAATATAAATCCCTCAAAAAGCCATTAGATCATAATGAATTTTCTCCTTTTGTTTTATTTTATTTTATTTTGTTCCTCCGTGAGCCATTTTCATTACTTTCCTCTTGAACCACTGCCGGGAATGGGAAATCTATGTTGATGAATAGACGAACGGTCGATGGGGTGGGTTCTACCTTAGACTTCACGGAGACGCATCACCATAAAACCATTTGCACATCACCGGAGTGAAAACAAAAAAAAAAAAGGGCGGCAACGTTGGTTATTGACCGGTCGAGGCAGTGGCACGTGGCTCCCAAAAAGCTAAATAATTAGCCAAACTCGCACGTCCCTAGAAAGACACGTGTGAAATGTTACCCTATGGAAGATGAGATAAAATTTGTGTATGTAGCTCGTATCTTAGCACGCACTCGTGCTTTAATTTGCTTTAACAAATTTGATTTTGCACTTTCTGTTTTTGTTTTTTGTTTTTTTTCGTTGGGTTGGATTTTTAATACTTTTGCAACTAAATTAATAATTGCTTCTAATTTTAATCAAATTATTTTTATATTTTTTTCATATTACAAAATTTTTAAATTTAAAATTTATATATATTTTTTTATAAATTACTCCCTCACATTAATACTATTATTTAAAAAAATCATTACTTTTTTGTAAAATTTACTATATAACTTTCAATTGAATACTAGCAAACGTAAAATTTTTTATTTTTTTTAAAAATAAAAAAAAGTTATAAGTAGGAAAATAAAAATAATATTTTAATTATTCTTAATAACAAAATATTTTTAAAAATTAAATTTAATAGTTAGAAATATATTTATTTAAAAAAAAATATTCACATTAATATTATTAACCTATCATATTAATTTACATTTTAAATTTTATATAGTATCTAATTAAAAGCAAAATGAATAATTTAATGGAAGAAGAATAATAAAAAATATGTATAATTAATATTATTAATTTTTAAAATAATTTAATTAAAAATCATGTAATGTCAATAGGATTTCTTGATTTAATCCCACTTTTGCAGTATAGTCGCGTTTCTTTTTTAAGTAGACATATTGATTTTTTTTTTGTCCCTCTCTTTTTGCTTGACACAAACTAAACCAAAACAAAATAAAACAAAAAAGTCCAAGTCAAGTAGGACCAATATTGGAAAATCTAAGTTAGCACAAAAGGCTGATATTTTATTTGATAAGTAAATCGAATCAAGGGAAGTCAAAAAGAAAAAAAAAAGACCCACAATTGTTCATGACTTGAATCAACTTATCCACCACCTCAACGGAGGTAAATGCTTGTGAAATCAATGAGCAATACTGCTATTGTAATATTTGCCAACATCACGCATCCTCTCCCCAGAATGAATTAAGTCATCATAAGCATTGCGTTTGATTATTAAATTTTGTTTCATGTTCCACTTGTGATTGAATATTTAATTCTCTGTTTCTCTCCATGTTTTTTTCTTTGTTTTTTTTTATAAATCTCAGACGGATACATTTATCTCTAAAGATGATCTCTTCTTGTGCATTCGTTGTCAGAAAGGCTGCAGACAGTACGAAATGCAATGGCTTTAGCATGGACGCGTTTTTTAGGTCGACAATATCTAACTGTAGGCGTGTGTTTTCGCAGATTTCTGGGACCACAAATCCCAAATGGTTGGCGAAGCAGAACAACAATAAATATATGTGTGTAGCCTCTGCACCCCATTATTCTTTTTTTTAAGTGCACGGGGTCAAAAGGCTACTATTTCTGATTATGCATCATCTCTCCATTTTTGCTGTAAATTGAATTCAAAACCTGCAGTCAGTTTTCTGGGCAAGCTCGTTGCTCTTTATTTTTTCTTGTCAGGTTGACATCCAAAGTCGAACAAGAGACTCGGACGAGAAGCAGAGCCCATCATTGTTAACGTTAAGTAGAAATAATTTCTATTGGGTAAGGTAAACAAGCCTGAAAACCATCAAATACAAAAGTCAAATTTATGTAATGATGCCTTAGTATATACTGAATTTTTTGCTTACTCACCAGTGATCCTCAATTCATGTCTGAGAGTAGATCCTTCCAAAAAAAAAAAAATTAATAATAATAATAATAAAAAGAAAACTATCCTAATAACAAATTTACAATGATTTTACGTCGATTTTAATTATTAAAATTTTAAATATAAATATATAAATTATATAATTAAAAAATAAATAAAATATAAATTTTTACAAATGTCACGAACTCTGAACACGTGGCAAAAGATTGCTAGATGTCAAAATAGGAAGAGTAATAGTTTGCAATATTATTACTTGTTGCGTGATGATTCGTTGACCGACGTGCTCCGCTGAAAAAAAAGATGTCACATATTACAAAGTGATTGGTTTACCGACGTGTCATTTAGAGGAAATTCAAAACTAACATGGCGAATGTAATGGAAGAAGTAGAGGTATGTACCACGTGTCGGGGATCGTCAACATGTGATCAGCAAGACACATGTCAAATGTGCACTTGGGAATTGTTACTGCCACAACAGAACTAGACCTGAACTGTTGCTTTGGTCTTGAAAACGGCTGTCTTAAATCCAACGCCAGGGTTTGTAATTTGACAATGACAAAATGTAATCTAGCGAGAACATTATCCCTTGCACCTACTCAAAGTTCTTATTCTTATCAAATGGATGTACAGTTACAACCAAAACGCCAAGCATTGGAAATCGAAAAAGAGAAGGGGTGGGCACATGGGGGTTCTGAGTTGTTTCTGGTTTGTCTTGATTTCAGTTGAGATATGGTTATCGTATTGGAGAGAGTTGCATTTTCCAAAAGAAAATCTACGTGTGGACGCATACGCGAGCAAGAATTGTGCAAGTTGAAGCATGATGCCGCGTGGGACTTTTGCTTGTGTAGTTTTCAAGGAGGAACAAGTGGGGTCCACTCCCATTGTATTTTAGTGGACTGCAGGGCCTTTTGCCTGAATTGCCTCGCCCTTTAGGCTCCTCCCTGTTTAGTTTGCCACATCGGCATGACAATGCATGTCGAAACTTGCTCCTATGATGTGCGCCTTTAAACCCAACAAACGTCAACTTGCTTTGGATGAATGTGGCGTTTCATATCAATTGGAATCTTTCCATTTGTTGTAAAGGTTTCAAACAATAGAAAAAGAAAAGGAAAGAATAATTACAATTTATAGCCTAAAAATATACTTATCACTCAAAACACTACTAGCATTGGGAAAAAAATATATTTAACTCCATTCTTTGTGTCAAATATAAAAATGTAATTACTTAAAAAAAAATTATTTGAATTTCATTACAAAAATGATAATAAGTTAAAGAATAATAATAACTTGATCTAAAATTTAAATGATGGTTTATCTTTAAATTTTACAGTTAGTTATGCAAAAGAACAAAAAAAAAAAAAAAACAAAAATTTTAAATTTTGGGAGGTAAGTAATGAAATTTTAATTGTTACAATTTGAAGTATACTTTATTGAAGTCATTTCAATTTAAGGGTTTTTTCAATGTTTCTTTCGAGTTTTGTAATAAAGGGTTTAGAAAAAATGTCATATATAAAATGAATGAGTATAGAGACTTTGTCATGCGATGCTGCAAAGATAACTCTTTGGTTGATACATCATCATCCACATTTTTTTCAAAAAAAAAAAAAAATTATTTTAATAATTTTAATTTTAATTTTAAAATAAAATAATTAATAAAAAATTTAATTATATAGATTTTAATTCATATTATATTATTATATTTATTAAATATATATTTCTTGTTAAAACAAAAAAAAAAAAACGCTGTGATGATATGTTGAGACTAGTCTTGCAAGAGGCATAACCACACCCGAAGTAGATGATGCTTACATGAAAGCTTTGTGCTTTTACAACAAGAGGCTCGGTTCCCATGTTACCACTTCCACTTACAAACACTGCTCAACAAAATGTAATAACGCCGCTGCCAAACCCAACCCATGGAGCCACCAGCAAGACCATGTCTTGCTTTACAGGAATGCCACCGACTTATGCCGCCTGCATTTCCTTTTGCAGTTGTGTGCAAAGCAGCGAGAAACCACAAATGGCAAGGCCTGCCACGGACAAGTTATCGTTTTGGGCCTTCAAACTGATACTCTCACTTGTAATATGCTCGTCAATTGCTACTCGAAATGTGGCCGAGGTGAATGTGCTCGCAAAGTGTTTGATGCGATGACTGAGAGAAGCTTGGTTTCCTGGAATACCATGATTGCGGCATACACCCGTAATGGGGAGAAGCAAAAAGCTATTGGTCTTTTCTTGGAAATGCATAGGGCAGGTCATACGTTTAGTGAATTCACCGTTTCGAGTGTTCTTTGCGCCTGCGCCGTGGAAAGTGATGTCCTTGAGTGTGGGCAATTGCATGCTTTTGCTATTAAGGCTGCTATGGATTCCAATGTCTTCGTTGGTACTGCATTGCTTGATGTTTATGCTAAATGCGCTTCGATAGAGGATGCGAGTAATGTTTTTAAAAGGATGCCAGAGAGGAGTGCTGTTATGTGGAGTTCAATGGCAGCAGGGTATGTACAAAATGAGCTTTATGAGGAGGCTCTTTTTCTTTTTGCCGAAGGCCAAAAGGAGGGGCTGGAGCATAACCAATTTACAATTTCTTCTGTTATTTGTGCTTGTGCTGGTTTGGCAGCTTTGATTGAAGGTAAACAAGTGCACAATGTGATTTGTAAGACTGGTTTTGGCTCAAATGTTTTTGTAGCTTCCTCTCTTGTTGACATGTATGCGAAATGTGGTATTGTGAAAGACGCTTATTTTCTGTTTGTGAACATAGAAAGTAAGAATATTGTTTTGTGGAATGTGATGATTTCTGGATTCGCTAAACATTCTTGCTGTTTTGAAGCCATGATTTTGTTTGAGAAAATGCAACAGATGGGTATGTACCCAGATGAAGTGACATATGTTTCAATATTGTCTGCATGTAGTCATATGGGTATGGTTGACCAGGGACGAAACTACTTTGACATTATGACGAAAGAGCACAAATTGTTGCCAAGAGCCATCCACTATTCATGCATGGTAGATATTCTTTGTAGAGCAGGACTAGTCCATGAAGCTTATGATTTGATAAAGAATATGCCATTTGATGCTACCCCTCCCATCTGGGGATCACTGTTGGCATCTTGCAGGATTCGTGGCAGTCTTGAGTTAGCTGAGATTGCCGCTAAAATCCTGTTTGAGATGGAACCTGATAATGCTGGAAACCATGTCCTACTATCAAATACATATGCTGCCCATAAAAAGTGGGAGGAAGTTGCAAAAGCAAGGAAATTCCTTAAAGAAAATGAGGTGAAGAAAGAAAGGGGTAAGAGTTGGATTGAGATTAAAAATAAAGTTCACACTTTTATAGTTGGAGATCGAATTCATCCTAGGATAAATGATATTTACATGGAGTTGGATAATTTGATGGAAGAGATAAAGAAACTTGGTTATAAGGTTCAAGCTGATCATGATCTCCATGATTTGGAAAAAAGCAGAAAGGAAGAGCTATTGAGACACCACAGTGAGAAGCTAGCTCTTACATTTGGTCTTATGTGCTTGCCTCCCAAAGCACCTATCAGGATTATGAAGAATCTACGTATTTGTGGGGATTGCCATTGTTTTATGAAGCTAGTGTCCAGCATAACAGGGAGGGATATCATTGTCAGGGATGTAAACCGGTTTCACCATTTCCAAAATGGATGTTGCTCTTGCAGGGAATTTTGGTGAATTTTAGTTTAATATTGTTGGTTTCTATTCTGTCTAAGTCACTGGTGGTTTTCCACCTGATGCCTTTGCTAACAAAAGCTTGTGAGCATTGATTTTGGAGAGCATCGCCCAATCATCAAAATATCTATGACGAAATCTTGCTTCAACTGCAATTTTAAACGTTGTGGGAAATAGTGAAATAGAAAAGTAAGTTGGTGTTTGAAAGAGAATTAAGGTGACTGAAGCTGAGCTATGGGTGGGTTGATTCCATTACCTGAGACATACTTTCAATAACAAGATAGTGCTAACCAATGTCTGTCTTCTTATGCAAAGGAAAAAAAAAGGAAAGCCCGTTGTTTAGACAACTTGGAATTAATCTTGAAGATTTCCCTCTCATTCTTCAGATTGGGATTATGGGTTACGGATTCACTTTCAAAAATTGTCAATCCCAGCTTTCTGCAATATGCCACTTTGTAACTACATCTACCCACCCATCAACATTTTGAAGCTGGAATACATGCCCCGTGTGGCAGCCCTTGTGTTTTTTTCATTGCTTTTGAAGTTGCGCAAACCGGAACTATGGCTTTTGGCAAGTTTACCTCTGAATTTCAGCTGAGGCCTTCAATATTAGAGACAAAAAAAAAAAGAAAGTCCACGGAAAGGCTTTGTTTGTATAAATAAGTTGATATTGAGTTTGTCATTCTTCACTGTCTACTGCTGCATGTGCGGGCAGCTCTCAATAGAATTTTAGCCTTGATCGGAAAATAATAAAGAAAATTTTGATTTCCGTGTATACAAATACGTGTATCTGGCGGCCGTCTCTATCTCAAGATGCTCAATTTAGATGGCTTTATCTTATGTCTCACATTAAGCGCTAGCAGTAGAAATGTAAATTCCATTCATAATGTATCATGGATGCTCTCTCTCTCTCTCTCTTGTTGCATATGTGAGCATGTCCAAAAGCCATATGGCCCAAATCCGATGAATCCGAGATTTGGAGCTTGAAATATTGAAAAGCTGACCGACCTGAGTTCAAAGTGACCCGGCTTGACCTTTTACTGACTTCATATCACATGCATGACATCGTCTACGAACGTTTACAACAAAACGTTGACTCATGAATTCTATAATTTTGTTTTGATTACCTTTGGAGTTGATTATATGTGCAAATTAAATAACAAATCAGTCTATCAAATCCAAGCTTGCCCTTGTAACCTCTTCTACCTACATGAAGGAACCCATTGCAATAATGGCTGGTGGGTTTGTAATCTCCAGAAATAACTGGCCCGACATACCGACATTCCAAGGCATAAAGAAAATATTGTTAGTTTACCTACAATAGAGATAGAGATCAAAGTGCATGCACAAAGGGGTATGGCCATCAGCCAATGGTCCAATGATGAAATGTGGTAGCCAGGAGACATCAGACCGCTTCATTTACAACTCTTCTTCACTGCGAGGACCAAAATGCGAAAGAGGGTTTGCTTGTCCCTTTGTTGGGTCGCGTTTCCTAATATATTTTTACTCAAGGGTCGAGTGTGGGATTCAAGTAGAAAAATATGTTATATTAATTGCGTAAGATGTCAAATTAAGGATACGTATTCTGCAAAACTCGACATTGTAGTGAAACTGACTTGAAGTCTACATTTGGAACTTCCCCTGTTTACGGGATTACAATCCACGTTTCAAGGTGATTGTCAAGTTTTATTATATTACTGTCTTATTCTATATGATAAAATCAACCAATAAAATGCCAAGAAATTATTTTAACCAAAACTCAAATTATTAGATATAGATTTTAATATGTTTTTGTATTATATTTTACAATTAATTAAATGTGAAGGTAGCTGATACTATATCAAGAAACCAATCTACTTAAAAGCTTAATTTGTTAGGTGAGGCTTAAGATATGAATGACATATTATATTTTAACAAAAACAATGACAACATTTGTATTTTGTTAGACATATTTTGGTTTTCCTTTTACTGCCATCTCTCTCAATTTTTCTTAAAAAATCTAATAGCCACTTTCAGGGTTATTAGAACATTTAAAATCTTTTTTTGAGGGCCTATCATCCTTGCTTTCCAATCTCGACACCTCGTACATTCTTAAGAGAGAATGATTCCATTTAGATAGTAAAAGCAAAGGTCTATCTCAAGAATTTTGACCTTTGGAAGATTATGGAGGGTGAAGATCAAGTTTATAAGCTCCTCATAATCCCACTTTTGCATATATTAGGCATTGTAGTAAGGAAATTGTTAAAGTCTTCAGGGCTCTTACTTGCATTCATTATGTAATTTCAGATTTAATTTCCACTAGAATCATGACTTATGAATTAGTTAAAGACATCTAGAACAAAATTTAGGAAGACTTATATGGTAGTAATAAGATAAGGCACATACAAATCTTGAACCTTAAAAGAGAGTTTGAAGCTCTTAAGATGAAGGAGACATAAACAATCAAGCAATCTACAAATAGACTTATAAAAGTTGTAAATTAGATCAGGTTGCTTTAGGAGGAGCTTAATGATTAAAGAATTATTGAGAAGATTTTTGTGTATTTACTTGAGAAATATAAGTCCAAGGTCTTATCATTAGAGAATTTTAAAGATTTAAGCATATTTGCATTTGTTGAGTTTGTTGATGCATTGCAAGCTTTGGAACTTAGGAGGCAAATTAGGCAAAAAATGGCTACTGAGGTTGCTACAAAGGTTGCCCTTGTAGCCTTTGTAGCAAAAGGCAAGGAAAAGGGTCAATCTAGTGGCCATATGGCCATAGAGCTTAAGGTGATATGAAAGAGAAAGAGAAAAGGGAAGATAGTGGAAGAGAAATTGGAAAAAAAAAATTGGTCCTTGCAAGAATTGTAAGAAAACCAACCATGTAAAAAGATATTTTTAGTATAGGCTTAAAATTCAATGCAACATCTAATAAAAGTAGGGTATATGGCCAAATTATGTAAAAATAAACAAATTAACCAAGGAGCTCCTTAATAAACTCAAGTGGAGAAGAAAAGCAAGATGAATAACCAAGGAGCTCCTTAATAAACTCAAGTGGAGAAGAAAAGCAAGATGAATAAGCATTATTTGTAGTAGCATACAGTGCTATTGAGAAGATCCTTAAAGCATGGTTAATAAACAATGGATGCACCCACCATATGACCAATGATGTAAGCAAATTCAAGGTGTTGGACCTAAGCTACCATTCCAAAGTCATAATTAGGAATAAAGATACAAAATGCATTGCTGATGTGCTTTATGTTCCTAAAATTGACTAAAGCTTACTAAGTGTTGGTCAATTAATAGAAAAAATAATTTTTATTGTTTAAAAATGAACAATATAGAATATTAGATCCTAAAGGTCATGAAGTGATGATTGTAAAAATGAAAAACAAAAACTTTGTTGGATGATAGTGTCTTATGACATAGAAGATTGAAACCCTCTAATTATTTTAATTAAGATATTGATAAATTAATTTTAATTTTACCTAATTATTATTTTTTGAATTAAAATTTTAAAAATTAGTTTAATTAATTGTTATTAAAAATATAATTCAAATTTTGTTATTTTAATACCTTTTAATAAATATTTAAAATTCATATAATACTTGAATCTAAATCTAGTGTAAATGCTAAAGTTTAGTTATGAGAGAAGACTTTAACTTACTTATATGGTAACTTTTTGTAAATTAACAAATTAAGAAAAGAAAAACAAAAAAAAAAAAGAATTGCTTGTGAATTTCCCTTTTTATTTTCTTAGAAAAAAAAAAATTTCTTAAAATCATCTACTACTTTCAAGTTACCCTTTGTATTTTCTTAAAAAGAAAAAAAAAAACTATTTTCAATTTTTCATCTTAATTTTCTTAAAAAGAAAAATAAGAAAAATATAAATATAGTTCAAATTTTAAATTATGAGTAAAATTTTTGTTAAATTTTTATTTTTTTGTTAAAATAAAAAAGAAAAGAAGTTTTTCTAAAATCAGTTTAATTTTTTTAATTATTATTTTAAATCTAAATTAATTATAAAAATAAATTTAATTTAAATAGATAAAAAATAAAAATAATTCTTCCAATTTCTTTTTTCTTAATAACAAAAAAAAAACTCAAATTTTACTTTCATTTTTTTAAAAAAGAAATCAAAATAAAACAATATTGATAATTTACATTTTTTTTATTTTCTTTAAAAATAAAAAAACATTCATAATTTTAATCATTGTAATTATTTTGATATTTGGTGGAATTTTCTTTAATTTTAAGAATATTAATTAAAAAATATTAATAAATTATATTCTTTAAAAATTATAAATTAATTAAAATAAAAATTATATTTAAAAATTTAAATTTAATTTATTACTTAATTTTAATTTTACATGAATTTAAATTTAAAAAAATTTTAAATTAATTAGATACTAATTATAAGAAATAATAAAATAAATTTTAATCTTATACAATTACTTTTTTTTTTAAATCTAAATTATATGAATATTAATTTAATTATTTGTTATTAAAAATACACTTTAATTTTTTTATTTTAACATATGTAATTAAATATTTAAAATTTATATAATGTACTAATTTAAATTTAGTTAATAATATATTTTAAAAACTGCTTTTACGTGGAGAATTTTTCATTTTGCAGTGTTTTTGTTTTTTGTTTTTTTTTTCCATCCCCCTACCTGCCCCCCATTTGCTTTCAATCTCCTCCCGAGTCTTTCTCACCAACCCTTTAAATATCAGCCCTGCAGGCCCCCAACTTCTTCTGGCCACATTAATGCCATGGCATAGACCAAACCAAGAGTCACAATCCTAAACTGCTATATTTAATCCTATAGCTTACACACACATCTCTGACTCTGAAGTGTTGGGGGTCAGGAAAATGAAGATCACTTCACTCTTTAGGAAGAAAGAAACAGGGCAGCAGCAGCGGCACCATCCATGGAAAAGATGGCCCTCATGCAAGCAGTCAATGACCCTTTCATTCAGAGACAAAGATGATATATACAAGTCTGTGAACTCCGCATTTCTTGATCCTGTTGATGGGGTTGAAAAGCCCGAGTCATGGTTCACAAATTCATCAGAAACTACAAGCTTCTCCACTGAGTCATGTCAGGACCTTGATGGGGAGTCAATGGAGATGGTTGTGCGTGGAGTGAGATCTGAGAGGCTGTTTTTTGAGCCTGGTGACACTAGTTCGATACTAGAAGAGGCAAGGGCTGGTGGGTTTCCATTCAAAGAGAGTGTAATAGTAGCAATAGAGTCAGAGGATCCATATGTTGATTTTAAGAGATCAATGGAAGAGATGGTCAAATCTCATGAACTCAAAGATTGGGGGAGGTTAGAGGAGTTGTTGGGGTGGTATTTAAGGGTCAATGGGAAGAATAATCATGGGGTTATATTTGGAGCGTTCGTTGATCTGCTAGTTGAGATTGCAGGTGCTTCTTCTCCTTCTTCTGCTTCTTGTTCTGATTCTACTTCCTTCTCTTCTGCCGTTTCTTCTTTTCCACCATCTTCCTCGTGTTTAGTTGAACAACATGATGAGATTGATGTGGAAGACACGATGGCATCACCTTGATTTTGTGTCACATATATAGTTTTGGTGTAATTATTAGGATCAAATTAAAAGAAAATTGAAATGAGAGTTCACAATATGTTCTCTTTGATGAGTAAGCCATACCATCTTGTTACTTGCTCTGAAATACTCTCTCTCTCTCTCTCTCTCTCTCTTTCTCTCTCTATCGTACATTGTGATACCAGGGTTCGGATTTAATATGCACCGCATATATGTATAGAATCATTTGCCTAATACGTATAATATACACCCTCATTTATAATCAATTGGAACAGATCCAACTAACAGTGACTGTTTCTTGCACTTTGCAACAAATAGCAACGTACCGTTTTGGCTGAACAATGTGTTTCCCCCAAGTTAAGTTTGCCGCCGGGGGGGGGGGGTGGGTGAGCATTTTCTGGTGAGTTTGAAGAGAATCCTAGCAATTAGACACTGAACACAGGCAAACTAGTTATCAACCATGCTATGACATTGTTTAAACCGATCTCCTTGTTGTCAAGTGCCAAAAGACGGGCGGGGAAAGCATCTTAGCAAACTAGAATCAAAACTTGCTGCAATATAATTATAGATCAAGGTGACATAAAGAATAGTTTGAAATAATGTATATACTAGTCTAGATCATTTCATGTGGGACACTTTTTAACTCGTTGTGCAATTTGCAGACATCAGCAGCCAGTTTGGCCTTTGTTTAATAAATGAAATAGTGATGATAAGGAAACAAATCCAATTTCCGTGACTTTAATCTAATTGGAATGAAGCATGAAGAGAAAGATCTGGCAGAACTGGAAATGGTACAACTATTGTGTTTAATTTCGCTCCTTGAATACCTCCAAGGATCAAACACACAGGGTAGTATCAGCAAACAAGTAAAGTGAAGCTGAACATCAAAGGGATCTTTTGCAAGCCTTCACTAGATGATAAAAGGATCAAACACTCTGCAGAATTGAACTAGATATTAAAGATCCTGTTTAAAAGGTTGAAACTTATAGCTAGGAAAAACGCATATAATCTCTGCAGCGTAAAGCAAGATGTTCATAAATCCCATTATACCATACTTCAACAACAATAAGACTATTTTTCAGTAGACCCAACTTAAGTTCACCGGTTTATAGCACAATGATTAGACATCATAGATGGAACCTCTTGTGACACAGATGTAACAATGAGATATGCCAACAACTTAAATTGGACTTTGAATTAATGTCTGCCCTTTTCGCCCATTCCAGTGTTTGTCCAAGCTATCGCTTTTATCTGTCCCTTGTCAGGATATTGCAGGAAAGTAATAATCATATTTCTTTTCCAATAACATTTTACACAAGTCATCCCATCTCGATCTCAGTGAAAACATAATACTCTTGGTTCGGTTAGATCAGCACCTACTTTTTGTTTGGTTGTTGGGAAATGTTCAAGAAAGCATGGTAATTAGTATTATAGAATATACTGATCCCAAGTATCACATATGAACACACAAAGAGATCATGAGGGAATTCTTGGATGTGAAGCTCACAAATAAGAAGTGTATGATTGAACTCCGACAAAAGCAAAATGTTCTTATTAGAATTATCTTCTTAACTACAGCAAGAAGTGACAAAATCATATGATAATTTATTCAAGGATAGAATCACGGGCTCCATTAATACACTTAAAAAAGGAGGTAGATGATAGCCTCTTCTGTGGCCTTATTAATGAACTTCTAAAAGGCATAGACATGGTAGCACAAGGACCAGTCAATAAAAAAGAGTCAGCTGCGGCTTGAAACCTAACAAGAATGTTTGGTTAGATTTTTTTTATGTTCGATTATGCCATCAAATGAAATGTTTTTGAGGACGCAAGTCAGCTGAAAGGGCGCAGCAAGTACCAAGACATGCATGATAATTGTTCTAAAATTATTCGACACTTGAAAAGAAGAATGCATAATGGAAAGGGTGACTTAAAAAAATTGACATTGATATTCATTAATGAAGAAGCCTTTAGAAATTGAAGCACCTCAGACTTGTAGTTAAAAGATGCAGAGGTACGTAAAGATGGAATGATTTAAGCCTCTTGAGGAGCTAAAATATTCGGAAATTCATCTAATGTAAACATTTCATTTCAGAAAAATTGAATCTGCTTGATTAGAAGCAATGTCAGCTAGTCAAATGATCCTATGGGGAAATTTTCAGGTTGGAACTAGCAGACAGATTGCAGGCATATATTCAAGGATTATCCCAGTTTATCCTTGATTATTATGGAAATCCCACTGTGTTGACGCAACCAAATCATGATTGCAATGTCCTAGTGTTTATGGTGTATGAGAAGGAAGGTTTGGAAAACAGGCTTATGTTGCAGAAAATGGTCTCAAGAAAAAAATTAAGTGAAAAAAAATAAAAAGAGCTTAGGAAAGCAAAGATAATCTATTAAAACTAGCATTACCTGGTGGTTAGTGGGTTTAGGGTTAACGGGTATTTTGGTGATTAGTGGGTCATTGGATTCTAAAACAACTTGAAAAACAGTTTGACCTAAATACTGGCAAGCGTAAAATTGCTTGAAAAGCTTGTTTGCTCAAGTAACACTTTTAATTAACAGAAAACAATTTCAAGTACATCTGCAGCATTACACCTCAATTTATCCAAAGACCAAACACTTGTTTAGACCGACAAAAAGTAAGGAGGAAGTATCTAGCTTTGTTGTAGCAGAGTAAAATACAGATATAAAGAGAGAAAAACATGGTATATCTGTTTGATTTTAAGAGAATTTACGTGGTTGGATCCTTCCCAAATCCCATCATAGCATGAGTTGCAAGCATTGATCCCCTGCGTATCACTTCCCTAAAACGTCCAATCAGTGGAACATTGACTGTGTCTCTGTTTGCAATGGGCTTCTTGTCCCACCTATGTAAAAATCATGCAAGCATAAAAAATTGAGAGAGGACTTACAAGTACTGTAAAAATACCATGTTCAATTACAAGGGTTATGGTCCATACCAATCTTCATGATGAATAACTTTCCCATTTTCTACGTGCAACTTGATGAGAGATATCATGTCTATGCCTTTTCCAAGGAACATATAATGCTGCTTGTTGTCAATTAATATCTGGATGCAGTATATGGAGCTTCAGATTTCTTACTAAGAATCAAATCCAACAAAGATTGTGAACAAGAAAATATCAAAATTTTGAGGATTTGACACAACCTCATGCTTTCCATGTGAAATTATGTTTTCTTTGACACTGTATTCAACAATTCTTGATTCACTGAAGACCTGAAGACAGTGGGGGATGAGAGGAAATAAATAATACATGGTTTACAATAGCAAAGAGTGGTTGATGAGAACTAAAAGAATTACATTGGATGTCTGCATGTAAGAGTTTAGACAGGTAGAGACAGTAAAATCCAGAAGAAAGGGGACAGATAAGTATCTTGTCATCTCTTATAAAAGATCAGAATACATTGTCTAATTGGTTGAAATCCTTTCCTAAGTTATCATGCTCTCCCATCTTATGTGAATCAAGGAACTGGTAGAGACTGGTTTTCATTTTTTCCTCGGTCACCTTCTAATAGTAATATTGCTAGAACACAAAAAGAGTATCCAGCAAACCACATGCATTGGTTGAATGACTTTTAGATATTGGGTACTTGATTGACAAGAAGAAAAATCATTACAAATGGAGAAAGGATCATTACCTTAGACAATGAATAAAATGCTGACTTAATTTGTTTCACCCTGCACAATCATGGGTTTAAATATGATCATATGGATAAGTCATTGTCTTCACAACAGTTATTAAGCAGAAAGAAGTGACATAAACAGAAGATTGCAACAAACAATGGTAGATGGGATGACATGTTTAGTGAAGAACACGATCTAATAACTCAGAAGATGAGCCACAATGCCCGAAGGAAAAGCATACAGGAATCAAACTCATCTGGGGAAGAACTACATGGGGTGAGGATGATTTTGTTGATTTTGTTTGAATAAATGCACTACATCCTTGTTGGTTGATTGCAAGATTATCTTGTTATCAGACGAATGCGTATCAAAAGCCCACTTCTTAAATTCTCTCACCTTGAAACAAATACAGCGAAACAGAAGTCCTTGAGTGAGGTTTTTCATACATTCTGTTGTCCCTAAATGATCCCAAAGGTTTCATATAGCTAAAGTCTGATTCTGTATCATATGCTACACAGGCCCATAATTTAATTGCAGTGGAAGCTCTTGTTCTCACAAAGTGTAGTGACTCAAACCACTTGTGTTTATTTATAATCAGTTACAGGCCTTTCCAAGAAGCTTCGGACCTAACTTACTAGACACAATGCAAAGAATATCTAGCGGGTGTGTCAAGGTTTTACGGTTATGCACATTGTATACACTAAATTCCTAAACTTGAAGCAGCAAATTTCTACCATATCCAGCAAATAAATTTGTCCCACAGTCATTGAACTTAAAAGAAGAATCTACTCAGTCAATCACATGAACTTACACAAAATCTTAATATAATTCTCGATAGTTGAATATCATAAAACAAATTTTCTCATGCTTCAATGTGGATAACACTGCGTACACAAATATATAACTTTACCATACAACTACAAACATACCCATGAGCACACATGAGTGGATCTTCGAAGGTAGCTTCCGGAGCATAGATTTCGAAATCCTCGGCTTTGGCATTAGAACCATATCTGAGACACAAAACAAAGAAAAAAAAAAAGGGAAAAAAACCACCCTGATGGATGAATAAAGACCTCTGACCGAACGCAAGATTTCGTGTTTCCATTTCGAATGGGTGTGTACTCTAAACTATCACTATGCATATGTGTGTGTGTGTGTGAGAGAGAGAGAGAGAGAGAGAGAGAGAGAGAGAGAAAGAGAGTGAAGAATGGAAGTCACTCACAGGTTGAGAAGATGGGGCATGATAGAATCAGAAAAAAATTTCTTTGCAGGAAGATCGCACGCATCCTTGCCACAGCATTCCCACCCCTGTTCCAATCTGCCCTTCTCATCTTCATTCATTCCCCAGCCCCCAACCCCGCAAAAATTGAAATACATATAACTTAAACATGAAGGCATATGATTTGCATAGGTTTTTGTATACAAATGAATGAAAAACCAACCTTGTTTTGAAAGTTTGTCCATGAGATGAGATTTTCTTGGCAGCCAAAAACGCTCTCCTTCTCGATGTAAAGAAAGCAGAAGACACCTCGACTTTTCAACTGTTCTAACTTCTTTCGATTTGAGTGGCCACGGCTAATTTGAGGTGCCACGTGGCGAAATGTTGTGGCTTCGAGAATCATGTCTTTAGAGACCCTGTTTGTGTTCTCAAATCGGCCACGTGCCGAAACGTAAGGTTTGATTTTACAACAAGCTCAATCAATTCAGTAATTTTATTTTTTTTTTTCTGTTTGCATTTGTGAACCAATAAAAAACTTATGAAAAGTAACACTATGCTTTAGAGTAGGTACAATGGCGCTTTTATATTCTTTGATATTGATTATGTTAAGAATTTTAAAAATGTTTGAAAAATTGAGAATAAATTATTGTCCAAATTCTATTGGTGAACTCGAGAGATTTTAGGATGATTTTTCAAAAAGTAAATTCAACTAAGTTTGAAAAAATTATTAATAAAGAATACAAAATGTTTCCAACTATTTCTTATGGGCATAGAGAGAGAACTTTAAATTTTAAAAAGAATAAGATTAGAATAAGATAAAGAGATAGAATTAATGTTACTAAAAAGCAAGGTTTTATGCTAATCGAATTTGAGATGATACACAGTCAAAATATTCCCTACTAATATGCCCAAAATAGTTATTCATAATTAAATGTTGAATTTTTGACAAAGAAACATAACTCAGTTGTTGTAAGTATGGTGAATTAGAGGGGGTAAAGCGTGATATTATTGTTAAAAACCTAGAAGAAATACGAAGAAATGTGAACTCAACGAAGCATCTAACTTTACGGCTTGTTCTAACAATCTATCTCGTTAGAAAAATGAAGTTCCAAACCAAGATAATAAAGTTGACCGATAGATTGTTGGGAAGTGAAATATTTAAAGAATAATAAAAATAAAATGAATAGAAAAGTTTATATGATTCAAAATTTAAATATTTTTATATTTTTAAGTGTACTAAAATTTTATTATTTTAAAAATTTTAAAATTATATAATAAAAATATATATATATATTTAATATAATGGAATAGAATAATTTTTATATAAAAATAAATTATATATTTATTTTTATATAATATTAATTATACTCTATTCTTATAATAATCTCTTATTTCGAGATTAATTATTAAATTAGTAATTATTACAATTTAATTAAGTTTTTCTTGTAATCCATAAACTTAGAGTGACACATCTTTAATAATTAACTATATAACCATTAGTTTTGTTAGCAAGTTAATAAGAATCTTTATACCACATATCTTTTTCAAAGTTAATATTCTATTATCTAATAAATTATGTATAAAGTGATACTTCAATTAGAAATGTTTTGTTTTTATATGGAATATAAAATTTTTAGTAAAATGAATTATATTTCGACTATCAAAAAAAAAAAAACTAGTTTCTTGCAACTTATCCAATTCTTTTAAGAAATTCTTTAACCAAATTAATTCATTGCTAACTTAAATAATAACGACATATTTAACTTAAATAGTTGACAAAACCATAATCTCTTGTAATTAAGATACCTAACTCATAACTTTACTACCTAAAGTGTAAATATAACATGTTGTACTCATTTTACTATCAATGTCTCAATGAAAATATGCATTAACAAAGCCTTGCAAGTTCATACTTTTATTTTTTTAACACACCATGCTACCTCTACACTACCTTTTAGATAATGAAAAATTCATTTAACAACCTCCCAATGTTGTTTATCAAGATTAGCCATGTACTTTTTTACAACTCCCACTAGATATGCTATATTAGGTCTAGTACAAACCATAGTATACATGAGATTACCAATTACTAAGACATAAGGAACTCTCGACATATACTTGCACTTCTTATTTGTCTTTGGTGATTGTTCCTTTGAAAACCTAAAGTGATTTGCCAAAGGAGTGCTAAACAACTTTGCTTCTTGTATCTTAAATTAGTTAAACAATTTTTCTATATAAGCATCTTATGATAGTTTTAATGAACCAACCTCTTTGTCCCTCATAATTCTTGTTCTAAGAATTCCCTTTACAACTCTAAGATCTTTCATTGCTAAATTATTTAATAACTCCCACTTCAAATTATTATTATCTTGAATACTAGAATTTATAATGAGCATATCATTTATATACAAGAATAAAATAATATAGCAATTATCAAATTTTTTAAAGTAACAACAATGATCCATGCCACATCTTCTGAAATTATGATTACATGTAAAAGTATCAAACTTCTTGTATTATTACCTAGAAACTTGTTTAGACCATATAAGCTTTTATTAAACTTACATATAAGATTTTCCTTTTTTAGAACTAAAAACCCTTTCGATTGCATCGTGTAAATATCTTCCTCCAAATCAACATGAAAGAATGTTATTTTTATATTAAACTATTTTAAATACAACAATGCTTAACATTGATTGAATTATTGATATTTTCACATTTAGAAAGAAAATTCTAATGTAGTCAATATCTTTTTTTTGCTAAAATCCCTTCATAACTAACCTTGTCTTATATCTTTTATTATCATGTTCTTTTCTGACTTAATAAATCCACTTGTTGTTCAGTGTCTTTCTAATTTTTGGTAATTAGGTTAGTTCCTATGTGTGTATATATATATATATATATATATATATATATTGAACTCATTTCTTCTTCCATGACTAACTTCTAATTGATAGAATCTTCAATTTATATTGCTTTATCAAAACATTATTGCTTATTTTTATTAGTCAACAATAAATAATACAAAGAAGGAAAGAATTATTATAAAGGCTTAGATATTTTATGAGATTTCATCAGAATGTTTTCAAGATTTTCTATGACTCTTATACCCATATTATCATTTGAAATTTCTTCCAACTTAATATGTTTCCTTTTTTTAGTATGCTTCCTTACATTATTAGATTTTGAAACATGTTTATTTTTATAAGTAATATTTTTATTAAATAAGACATTTATACTTTTAGTTATTTTTTTATTTCAATCATCTTAGAGATGGTATCTAAATTCATCAATTTCATACCTAATGAAAAAACACTTGTGAGATTTAAAATCTAATTTATCCTTTTCATTGGAATCCACATGCATATAAGAGATACAACTAAAAACTTTCAAGTGTGAAAAATTTACCTTTTTGTCTATTTAAACCTTCACAGGTAATCTTCCATCCAAGGGAACAAATGCTTATTAATTAATCAAATAACTTATAATGTTGATAACATTAGCCTAAAATGTCTTTGGTAATCCAACATGTATTCTTATATTCTTGGCATGCTCATTCAAGGTTTTATTCATGTGCTCAGTGATATTAATCTATTATGGCATCTTCAGAACTATTTTCTTCATCTGAATCATATTAGTTACACAAAAATCTTAGAATTCTTTATTATCATACTTATGTCATTATTAGATTTTAAGAATTTTATTTTTACATTATATTCATTTTTTATTTTAATTTTTCTACTTCTTTAAAATAAGAAACATATCACATTTATTTTTTAAAAGATAAACTTATACCTTTCGAGAAAAGTCATCAATAAAGGTAACATAATAGAGTGAGCCACCTAAGGATGCTATTAGGGAGAGCCCCTAAATGTCAATATACATAAGCTTCAAGTTTTACATCTTGGGTGTCCTTCTAACTTTGGACAATTTAACCTTTTTATACTTCTTGAAAATATAATCCTCACAAATACCAACATCCATAATTTTTATGTTAGACAACTTACCTTATGTAGCGATTACCTTCATTTCTTTTATACTTATATGTCTAAATTTGCAATGGCAAATTCTAGAATCAATCCTTAAAACAATAGCTCTTACTCAATCCTTTATACTTGAGGATATATAAAGTGTCCTAGTCTTGTTTCTTCTAGTTATCACCATTACTCATTTGATGATTTTTCATAACCTACTAATAAAGGTTGTATGATATCCTTCTTCATCAAATTATCTTATAGAGATCAAATTCTTTTTTAATCCTAAGATGTGCCGAACATTCTTTAGCTTCCACACATATCTGTTTAAGGTCTTGAGATGAACATTACCCTTCCTTACTATATTCAATAGTTCATCATCAGCAAGATGAAAATTTTAAAATTATTAGCAACATAATTCTACATGCAATTTTTATGTGAGGTTAAATGAAAAAATGCCCTAAAATCTAGAATCCAAGACTTTTTTAGACTGTTAACACTTAAAATTAAAGCATTCAAAATATCTTTAATTACTAAATTTGCAGAATCTTCGTCATACTTTTCCTTTTTTGGTTACTTGTAGTCATTTTTAAAGTGATGCATACAACTGTAATTGTAACCTGTCATACTAGATTTCAATTTACTCATTTTTTCTAAATTTTGATCTTCCTCTATTGCTATCACATTGAGTTGTTCTTCTTTCACTTTTAGTACTCAAGGTAGAATTAGAGATGGATGATATATCCAATTCTCTCCTACGAATAATTTTGCTTAGAATCAAATCCTAAACCATACTAAACTATAATTGTCATAAACTATACAAACTACTTATTGCAATTACAGTGACATTCCAACTTTTTAGTAACGAGAACAATAAAATCAAAGTCTTTACCTATTCATCAAAATTTATATTTGCTAAACTTAATTGACTAGAAATCAAATTAAACTCATTTATATGATCTGCATCAAAAGTACCTTATTTTATCTTTAGATTAAATCATTTTCTCATTAAATATATCTTATTAGAAGTATATGATTCCTTGTATATATAAGTCGGTGTCCTTATTAGTCCTGTGGCCATTAAAAGTAACATTTTAGGTCAGCGTTAATATAATGATTCCTAAAGCTTGTTTATCTAGTAACTCCTAGTCTTCATTGCTCATTGATTTTGGTTCTTTCCCCAAAGAGGATAATGCAATTTCTTTTGATACAAATAATCTTTCATCTGAGTCTTCTTGAAACTAAAATTAGTACCATTGAACTTGTTGATCTTTATTTTTCCTTCTTTAAATGTCATCTCTGCCAATCATAAATTTATATAACTTCTAGCCAACTCATCATAACTTGTATCCTTTGACCTTTTGTACATAGTCTATGAATGCACACTTTTTTGTCCTACATATGATGTGCAAGAACTTGAAAAATGTTTATCTCTAAGGAATATTAGCACTAGAGGTCAAAACCTTATCCATATAAACTCTATATATGTATTAAATAGTGGATAACTATCAAAGTGTTTCCTTTGTATTGAAGTGTCTCACTTGTTTTATTCTCTAACTATAGTATTGTATATAATGACAATTTACTATTATCATCCTTTATGGCATTAGTTGCTGAAGAAATTAAAGATGATGGGGTCAACTTATATTGTGCACACCACCCAAATTCAATTTGCATTAAGATCATCCTTATTTATAGCAAATTTGAACTATTATATAAGGAAATGGAGAGAGCCATATTTTTACCATAAGGAAACTTATTGTAGCAACAAAGTGAACCATTATATAAATTTATGCATATAATATATGTGTGTGTGGATAAAATTTTAAAAAAATACTATCAATAATTCTACAAAATTTTTTATTCTTTATCAACGAAATTGAGACTAGTTTGCGATTGAACATTCTGAAGATGCTTGCATAGTTTGGGAGATCTTCGTACCAAGAAAATACGATATCTCATATTTTTTATTCAAGAAATAAACTCAACATATTTTATTACGGTAAGTATCTAGTTCCGTTAAAAGAAGGAATGATCATTGGGGCCACCCCCATCAAAGTGTATGAGTAGCAACTTTTTAATAACTATTCAAACTTGATTAGAAGGGGAATGACACTTTGAGTTGCTTTCCAAATTGAAAAACTCTACAAACACTTGAAGACTCATTCTCAATAGGCATATCAAGAGCAAGTTGTTTTTTTATGTACATAATTCAAGGATGCATAATTAAAATGACCTTACCTTTTCTTCTGCATAGTGGGCTTATCAATAAAATGAGAATAACTAGATTTATCAAGATAATCCCAATCAACAACAAAGCTTTTGCTCTTCATCTTAACAATAAGCAATTCACAACCAAATGGATAGAATATTTTGCAAGAATTTTCTTTTAAAAAGTAATGTGTAATTCTTCTTTAGCAATTGACTCACACTTAACGGACTTTTATCAATATCAAGGACATAAATCACATTAGAGATTGACTTTGTACTTGGTGTTTCCAGAGAAACTTCTCTTCTTGTCCTCTTACTTGAATATACTCTCCATTTATAATTACGAACTTAGAAAGATATGATTGATTATTATTTTTGAACTTCTCAGCATCATTAGTCATATGATGAATGCATCTACTATCAATCAACTAAGTCTGTGAGTTACAATCATTTGTGTAGCAATTTGCAACAAATTATTTCTACTCATCTTCCTTGTTTTCAGCCACTCTAGCTTGTTGTGTACCATGATGCTGATTACTCCTGTTTTTGCAAACCTTTAACATATCCCCTTTTTTTTTTTTTTCTTTTTGTGGGAAATCTTAAATTGGACATAAGCTCTAAACCAACAATACTTTGCGACGCAGGTTATCTTTTTATAGTGTGAGTAATAATGGAAAACATTTTCTCTTTTACTCACCATTTCTATTGCTTTCTACTTATTTCTCATCTCTATCTTTCATGTCCCATCAAGCTTCTTTCTACCAAAATAAGATTTGTGCTTATTCTTAATAAAGAGGACAACTTCACTTGTATCTGCTTGCCTGATGGCTCTTTGGAGTTTAAATGCTTGAAGAGTATTTACAAGTATGTGGGACTGAACTTGTTAAGATCCTTATGAGTCTTTTAAAGAGGAAATGTTAGTCTTATATTTTTTAGGCAAGTAGACCAAAATCTTCTCTACAATCCTCTCTTATCAGTGATTTTTTCACCAAGTAATCTGGTCTGATTAACTATCCTCACAAGCATATTATTAAATTCTTTGTTGGTTTTATTCTCCTTCATCTTTCAAGACTTAAGCTCCTTCTTGAATATGTCGAGCTTTTTCATTTCCATGGAATCCATCATTGAGCTTGTCCTAAGTCTCTTCAGTCGTTTTGCATGCCGTAATCCTCATAAAAATGACATCGGCGACAACAAAATAGATATATGTCCAAGCTACGAAAACTGTTGACAGTTTCCTCACTACGATTATTGATTTGAGCCAAAGTCAAATGATAAGATGTGCTAGACCATCTCCACTAGACTCCGTAAATCTCTAAAGATCAAAGGCTCTGAGGCGAGCCTTTATCCAAATAAAGTAGTTTTCTCTTGAAAAGATAGGCGGTGAGGGAGATGGCAAAGTGCCAGAGGACATCTTTGATGGTGGGACACGTATGATGGCTAGTTCCCTCCGCCCGACGGTCCCTTTGAAGCCTTTTGCTGCTCAAATATCACTAAAAGCTTTAGCATAAACAAAATGCGAAGCTTGGAACTACAGAAAATAGAAATACGTAAAAAATCTGGATTATAAGAAACTGCAAATTTGCAGTGCAGGAACATTGCAGAGCAACAAAGCAGAAGTGCATAATTGCAAAATATGAACAGTATTGCAGTAGCAGAAATTACAGAAAATGTAGTCTTAGGAACTGAAACCATGCAAAATAAGAAAAGCTTACAGAAAAATGCAGAGCAGTATAGACTGAGTGATATTTGGACAAAAGCTCGATCAATCATTCGTTGATCAAGTAAAATTTACACAAAAGATATATTATACTAGAAATTTCTCCATGTTTCTGCTGAATTTTGGGCTACACAAACAAAAGGAGAGTAGGAAACACTGAGGGAGCATTTGGGATTGAGGTACTGTTTCCAAAACTAACCTTTGTCCAAAAATGCAATTTGACGTCTCTTTAGTAAAAATAGCAAAACTAGAAGATCGCGATGCAACTTGGTTTAGAAACCATTGTTTTCAAATGGGAACCATTTACTCCAGCTTCAAACTTTCATTTCGTTTTGGGTGGCATACGTCGGTACAATCTCTCTGTGGCAAGTACTGCCATCATCATACCTTTTGTCTAAATTCCACCGGGGCACTATAGATATATAAATCCATTACTGGCCTTTCATATTATTACGATATATTTTTAAAAGATTCCATTATTAAACACTTTTTGTCTTTTCTCAAAAAATAATTTTAGATAGTTGTAAGTATGCTTAAAATAACTCGTATAAAAATTAACGAAAAACAATTTGTCCAAAAATGTACTCAAAATGATTGCTCCTTTTAATTTTCAAGTTATTTGCATAAAAATTATTGATAAAATTTTAATTTATTTGATTTATTATTTTATTAAATTTTTATATAGTAATAATTAAGTATTTAACGATATCTCACTGATTTTTTTTTTTTGTATTGACTTATTCTCAAATAATTTGTTCAATGATATATTTATAAATAATATTATTTACTATAACAATTATTTAATTTTCAGTTTACTCTGGAAATTAGGTTTCTTCCTGATGCAAATTTTTTTTTTGGTTGTTACTAAATTGTCAATTACTTGCTGACAACATGTTTCCCGGTTGTCAGTTTGGCAACTGCAATAGTAAAACTTAATAATAATGTCACACACGTCTAGGAATGGTTACTAGAAACTTCTAGAAACAAGTGAACTTGAATGGAATAGCGGAGACGTTATGACTTCCGACACAAACTAATTAAGTACGAATTAGGTGATTTTGAATTGAGTGGCCAGAGACGGTAGGTGTAAAGATCTCTCAGCGCTCACGCACCCACAACTGTGCATCACGTGCGTCTCATTGTATTTTATCTCGCTCTTCCTTATTCTCCTTTTTCACGTGAGACAAGTGTCACACTCTACCTCTTGGGAGGAGGGTCACACTCTACACCCTCTAGATAAAGAGACGCCTAAGTAGGATTCTATAAGTAAATCTCTTAGAAAAATTTACGGGTATTTTCATTTTATTAAATTAATATATATATATATATATATATATATATATAATAGTATAAATATAGTATATTTATGTAATAATAAATTTTTTTTAATTTTATTCAAATAATAAAATTTAAAATTAAATTAATTAAATTGATTTTTATTAAAATTTTAATAAATTTTTAATTTAAATTAATATTAATATCTTTTTATAATCTTAATTTAATTTAAATTAATATCAATATCTTTACTTAGTTTTTGTTAAATAATATTTTCAATTCTAATATGGTTTGAGAAATTTTTTATATTTCAAGAATATTAGTCATTTAATTTTTAAATTTATAATAAATTAATTTTTTTTGTTATCAACTTGATTTATTAAAAATTGAAAATAAATATTAATATATTTACTCTTTTTTATCACTAAATTTTTTATTAAATTAATTATAAAAATATATTTATATTTATTAAAAATATAATAATAAAATATTTATGTGAAAATTAAAAAATAATAATAAAAATTAAAATAATAATTAAAAATATTTTATAATTATCTATATTACTATTTTATTTATTATTATATTAAGCTACAAAGTACATACTTTTAAATAAAAAAATAAAATAGTGATAATTGTAAGTTACTTTTATGCATGACATAATTCTCTTAACAATCATTGATTTTGCTCATGACACCCATCGGTCCCTTTCGCGGGTTACCTTCTCTACACTGTAGTGCATTCGGAGCAGAAGTTCATGTCATCAACTGTCAAAGAAAGGGAGTGCAGATTTCTATTTTAAAGAACCTTGAGAGGAGGACTTGCCCATGGAAGGTTGAGAATTTCTCCAAGTCAGGTCAGAATAGTATTAAATCAAAGGCATTTAGTGTCGGCGGGCATCAGTGGTAGGCATTTCGAAAATGCGGCTCATGTCTTACATTACCCTCAATTGGAATTGCCTAATGCTATCATTAAGTAGACGATGGATGATAATCCCTGATTTTGTTTTATGTCATGACAAGTTTGCACACCAGTTCAGTGCTCGAGTTTGCGGGCTAGTTTGCCGCGACCCACGAGCGAACAATGAATAAGGAGTTGACACGAGACCCCCACGTCGAGTTAGTGAGTCCGAGCTCTCAGATTCCATCCTTAAAGCTCAGAGTTTGCACATCAGGCTTCATCTTTTCAATGTCCAAGTCATCTCACTTGTCTCGCTGTCATTAGAATCTACTCACAAAAAGCCCCCCATAGAACCTATAAACACCGCAAGCAGTCCATGAAAAAATAAGGTTCATAACACTCCCGTCTATTAGCTCTTTCCACTCGACTTCCTTGGTTCATCTTGTACGTGTCCGACCCAACATTGAGACTACCATCTTATAATGATATTCCCATCAAGTATTTATTATATTTATTTTTCTTTTTTTCTTAAAATGGTACATTTATAATTTTAAAATACAAATATTTATTTATTATTTTTTATATATTTCTATTACCTCTTACCTAATTACTTATTTTTACTCACATTTGACATTTAATTAAACTCAACTCTGATGAGAACCAATAGAGATGATGGGTGAAAGGTTTCAATGGTTGCAAGAAGTACATTGCACATCTCAGAAGACTAATAACACGAGTTAAGAGCCAAAAAGATTAAAGATGGGGGGTGAGTCATCCAAACGGAGATAGTTGCCACTGGGGCAAAAGCCTGTCATTCTTTATACGTTTACGGATTGCAAAGGTGATCCGGGACAAAAAAAGTGTATGCGGGGCAGTTGGCTAGACAAATCTAAAATATAGATTTGCACATGTATGTGCCGGACTTTCCTTCTGAGATTTTTGGGTAAAAACCAACTGCTCTGGATTCATGAGTAGGTGTTCAATGATCATTTGTTCTCTCCATGTCATCACGGGGTTATGGGGATTTCATCTCGTTGACTAATGTTCGGAACTTGATTATTAAGGATATGTTGGCTGTTGAAGCAAAAATTATTATTCCAATCCAGATCTCAATCATATGCAAATATATGTCCCTCCTAACTCAACTAGAAAAAGAGGCATAACCAGAACGCATCATTGAAAATGAATTAGAATCGCCAAGTTGACTCACCTAATTCATTTTCTTTTGTTTACAATTCGTTTATTGGTATTTCTCTACTAGTGAAACTTGACATTAAAGTAATAGGTGTCTTAACCATGTAAATGTAATATCCTCTACTTACACGACTGACTGAATGGATGATTGACAGCTTGTTGTGGAGATGTATAAACAAAATTCTCGTTGTCAGCAGTACAGCAAAGATCGGAATTGCATTTTCGAATTAATTGTGTTTTGTTGTTCCGCATTTGTGGAACATGATCTGCCAGAAACATTGGTTCGGTTTGGTTTGCCTATATAGAACTAAGCGAATCACAGCTCCAATGAATGAAAAGCATTGAAATACTGGAAGTTGGAAGCAAGTGCAGCATTAGCTATCAGGTACAGGTCTGCCAGAACAGATAACCAAGGCACAACTAGAAACTGAACAACTTTCATCCATCATCTCCGGCTTTGCAGCAGCAATTTTTGCACAAACAAGAAAATATACAAAACATAATCATTTCCATTAGAATAATAGTTGTTACTTACAATTGCACGATGGTTTTGAAGAAAACTCAAAACTGCGACGAGCACAATATGTTCCCCTTTGGGTCATTCTCATAATCCATGAACTTGCAGCATTATACATCTTTATTGAAACAGACTGTATGCACATGACCTATGATACTCCCCGGCTAGAGCAAGCAAGCCCTTAGCCGGGGAGAAGCATAGGCTGAACTCCTCAAATTGAAATCTCACCTGGATGTGGATGTGAAGAGGGCGGGCGATAAAAAGCCTTACAAAGAAAGAGCAGAATTCCTGCCCTGGCTTTACCTTGACAGGAACAATTTTCCACTGCACGAGAATGACCTCGTCAATGAGCTTGGCCCAATATGAAAGGACCTACCTATTGAAGAGCCAGCCATAAATCTCAGCAAGCTTTGGTTCCCACTCTCTCTGTCTCTTCTTGGAGCAATCTCCATATTAGACTCACCTTCTTTACCCACCCGAGCACCAGAATTTCTATCAGATTGCTCGGGAATGATGTTAGCAAGAGACTGATTGATCTTGAAAGCTGATAAAGAATCCAAAGAAACTGATCTTCTCATTGGCTGAATCCCATCTCCTTCTCCATTCAACTCTTCATCACATCTCCTTTTCACATCCTCATCCTCCAGTTCACTTTCTTCTTCTGTTCCAGTTCTCAATTCACCATCTCTACCTTCCATTTCTCTACTAGATTCAGCAACATCTTCCAAAGCTCCGACCTGGGTTTCTTCCCCTGGACTCCTATTATCACCATCAGACTCTGTATTTGATGCTCCGGCTGTGTTTGCTACAATAGGGGCACGACACATGGGGCAATTAGTATGTGATCTAAGCCAAGTATCGATGCAAGGAATGTGAAAAGCATGGCTACACTTTGGTAACAATCTAAGAGTCTCATCTTCTTCAAACTCATTCAAGCAAACAGAGCAATCTGTCCCTTCAACAAGACCGTCACCTCTCTTGTACTTACAAACCCCAATTGAGCTAATCACCGAAGGCTGCAATCCCACAGTGTCGATGTACCAGATTGGATGATCAAGAACAGGGCCATGATTCTCATCAATGAAATCTTCATGGGTAGTCTCATTTCCTTGATCCTGTGATCGCCGGCTCCCCCTCCTCCTGGCCCCTGAATAGAACTTGACATATATGGCATAAAAAATAACGAGAAGGAAAGTTGCTGATAACCCTGCAAGGATTGAAGTCAAGACCTTGCCTGGCCGCCTCTGTGGATGGAAGACGAAGGAGATGGGAGGAGGTGGGGGTCGAGAAGGGACCGGGTGTGAGCAGTGATAACGGCAATAGTTGTAACACGCCCTCTCGTCACAATAATCTTTTGCACAGAAAGGTTCACAGAGATCTCCGATGGTTTGACCGAATACTGAAAACAACTTTCTGTGTTGCAAGCCCATCAGGAATCAAGAAAAAGTGATTTGCAACCTTGCAAACTTAGGTGTGAAAGAGAGTGAGAGAGGAACATCAAGAAGCAATCTTTGGGGTCAAGAACGAGAGTTTAGGCAGATAGAGAAGAAACATTAAAAAAAAAAGAAAAGAAAACCACGGAGACTAGCCGCCAGGAGAGTAATTGCACGCACCTGCACATGCTTTGAAGGGTTAATTAAGATAGAATTTCCCAATAATATTAAAGTAGAGAGGAGAGGCTAGATAACGGGGAAGGGTGTACCGACACAAGTGGGTCTCACGCCTAGAAAATTATTCTTTATATTAAAAAGTATAAGATATACAATAAATTATGTAAAATATTTTAACTATTATTTTAGAATGTTAGATGTGTATGTATAATACATTATTTATTACATAACATATAAAAATTATTGTATATTTTTCTCTTTTTTTTTTTTTTTAAATGAGTTTTTTCTTGTGCACTTAGGACCCACCAATCTCGGCTTTTCTTAGTTAAAATCCTCCTGGATACGTAATTCTACCCGATGCGTGATGGGATTTTCCTATTGGCTGTTTGCTTTCTTGAACTTATCATGTTTCCCCGGGTCTGGTGTCTTTGTTTGTTTGACTTTGTTGCCTTGGACTTCGTGGCATCGCGTGATCGGGATTGGACCTCGTTCACATTTAACGTGTTACATAGATGTTCTTATGACCGTCAAATATATATTTAAATTTATAATTTTTATTATTTATTATAATTATATAAATTTTAATAATTCATTTTTTTTTATTAATATAAATTTAAATTTTTATATCAACACTCATCTTAATAAAAATTTAAATAATTAAATGTACAATAATAAAATTTTATATTTATTAATATTAAAGTAAAAGGTAAAAAAAAAAATTACTTTAATTCAATAATATTTAAATAATAATTTTTTTAATACAATAAATTAAATAAAAACAATAACAAGTGACTCATTTATAAGTAGGATAATTTATATATTTATAATATTTTTTTTTATAAAAAATAAAATATATTTGAATGATTATAATTATATAATATATAAATCTTTATTTTAAATAGGTTAGAATCGCTGCATTGGTACATTTCCCAGCTTTCTGATCGACTCTAGAGGCCCGTTAGGCAGCAGATGGGTCAAGTTTTGACCGCCGATTGCTGGAACGCGGAATCCCACTTGCTCAACTTGGAGTCGGTAATTAATTCAACAACCAAAATTATTAGGTGTCACAACCACAAAGTTGTTTAGATATTCTTACGTTTCACTCTCTATCACGTTTTAATTAGCCTCGTCCACCATGGGGTCTATTTATTAAAGTTTTTGTAGACTCAAAAAGAGAATTAAATTGCTGAGTCGCACATTAAGTATTGTTTTAATTTCACTTGGCTTTTTTTTTTTTTATTCTTGAATTTATGAATGGCTATTAAAATAATAACATTGTGCATAATCCAAGGATAAGGTCAACTTTTTTTTTTTTTTCTTTCCTTTTAGTTTAATACTATAGTCAACTGTATTTATTTATCATGAAGGTTATTATTATTATTATTGTTAAGAAATTTATTGGTTAATAAGTTATAAAATAAAAATTTTAAATTTTAATTATTAAAATATCCCATGAAAGAGGCCATCCTAAGTTTTACTGAACGAGATACCATAAAAAAATATTTAATAAATATAAGATAATTTTATAAAAATTTGTAAATATATTATATAATAAATAAAATATAATTTAAATCATATAAAATAACAATTAATATTATATAAATAATATTTAATATTACGTACATATTACATAAAATTTTTTATTTTCATACGACATCACTATATTTTTTAAATATTATTTGTGTGATATTAAATATTATTCATATGTGCATTTTCTAGCATTTATCTTTTATATCGGTTCAATTATCATATTAATGAAATAATTTTACTTGAATTGTCTGATGGAGAAGGTACCGCTGTCGTGGGTGCCGACTTCCATCCATTTTATATACATCTATCACGATCACTATTCATCCAACGGACCAACTGCAAACTCAAAAGTCGAAACGATAGTTCATAATAATGAACACATTCGTAAGATCACCAAAATCGTTCAGACACTATTGCTTTTTATACCTTTTCCAATTACTGCAACAGAAATTTTACATTTGTTTGTCAATGATTAGTTGACCATTAAACAATAAAACAGGATTATTATAAAATAATTTAATTTTGGGAGTACAAACCCTTTTTTTTTTTTTTTTGTTTTTTTCAGCCAAACTTATTCCATGTTAATGTTTTTTTTTTTAAGAAAATACAATGAGATCTTTATTCAAGCAGAAGCTTGAGGTAAATCAGCTTGTTTAGAGGAATTGACAAGGTTCAGAACAAATTTTCATTGAAGTGAATAACTAGCCTCAGGCACAGCTAATTTGGCAAGCACATGTGCCACCCCGTCGAACTATCCATTAATATAAGCAATAGAGAAATCAGCAAATGTGGAAGCGAGAGCATGCACATCTTTAAATAGCTGGCCCGTTAGATTGTTAGGATGCCAAGATGTTTGAATGCCCTGGACCGCCAGCAAGCAGTCCGTTTTCATACAAATACACTGCAGTGACAGTTCACCTGCTTTGCAGACGGCCTCCTGATAATAGCCAATAATTCTAGTATTACAGCGGACAAGGTTCTAGGGGATTTGCTTTGACATGTGTGAAAGAGGTCCTCCCTTGTGATCTCTGAAAACAGCTCCAATGCCCCCCTGCCCTGGGCTATTGCCACATCGGTGTTGATTTTCATTGTTCCAGCTTCCAGAGGCATCCAGCGGTTTTGCCCTGAGAGAGCTTTGCAGGGATACCGGGTTTTTTCCACTGCTCTCTTGTAGTCATTGTGTAAATCTAGTGCCATGATCAACAACCATTTGGGGGGAGAGGGGGGTGGGTTTACATTGCTCGCCTTTCAATTGGAGAAGGTTTTCGGCCCGCCAAAGTGCCAGGAGACAATACAAAGCAGTTCAGAGCCTCTGCTTCAAGTTGCGACAAACCATTCTCCACAGTCCCTTGGCTAGTAGTATCTATCAACCGCATTCCCAGGGGTGAAGCAAACCATATATATTCAGCCCAAGAACAGTGGAGCATTTTACATGCGAGACGGATTCTGGGCTTTCAACCCGTCTGGCAGAATTTTGATCCACCTCTATACCTTTGTTGGCCAAGCGATATTTATTGGAAGAAGTCCTAATAAGCTCTACAAGCAAGGTGCTTAACTTGATTCGAGATTCCCAGTTCCACAAACGTTTCCAAAATCCATCATCTTGATTACCCGAGGTTGTCGCCGCGGTAGAAAGAGAACCGGCGGAAGCCGAAAATCGATTGAGATTGGACAGAATTTGGTTGCTCTCTGCCTGAATAAACGCTTGCTTCACCATAGTTTCTCTCCACCGCTTTGTATTCGGTTCTTTGACATTGGACGCAAATTCTGATTCTAATTGAACCCGAGGGGAAAAGAATTTGAAACCATTTTGATTAGGCAATCAGGGATCAATCCAAATATTAGTTTTGCTTCCATTGCCAATGAGCCATCGGAAGCCTGCATTTAACAAGGAGTTGCATTCGAGGATGCTCTTTCATGTATTGAAGTTCATACGAGCCTCCATGAAAGAAAATTGGGGATAGTATCGGGCTTTCATTAACCAAGCTAGAAAGCAATTCTCATTTTTAATTAGTCTTCAGGTTTGTTTTCCCAACATAGCCATGTTGAAAACATGAAAATCGCAAAACCCTAGCCCCTGCATCTTCGGTGACAGTCAGATTTTTCCAAGATGTCCAGTGCATTTTGCGCTTCGAATTGGAATTGCCCCACTAAGATCTGTTGACTAACAACGCAACATCTGAGCTTAGCGACTTACAGAGCATAAAGCAGCCCATAATGTACATTGGGATTGCTTGAATAACCACCTTTATTGTTGCTTTCTACTTGACTGTTAAGAGACCGAAAAAATATGTCAAATTATTTTTTTATAATTTTAAAATTCAAATAGTTCATTGCAAATAAATTATAATCTATAAATATAAATTAAAAAAATTAATTTATCAAATTATTTATATTATAATTTATATTTATTATTAATATATTAAAATTTTAATAAATTATAAATATATTAATAATTATGAAAATATAAAATAAAAATTAAATTATATTTAATTAAAAAATTAAAAATTTTTAAAATCAAATATATAATATTTAAAAATATAAAAATTAAAACGCAATTACGAGAAATTGATACAAGTCTCTTAATTAAGTTTCAGAAGTCATAATTCTTACATATACCTCTCTACCTATCAATCAAAAAAAACTAAGTCTAACACAATAGTATTAGCTTCCAACCCCCTCCATTCGTACAAGAGTTTAAAGAGTTACCTCCCCTTGTCCGTGGAGAACTATTAGGATCTAGATGATTGGACATTGATGATTTTTGATAAATCACGGAAAGTGCCGAAAGAAAAAGAACTAAGAAAATCTTGATAATTATTTTATTTTCTAAACTAATTTTGTAATTATCATTAATAAGTACACAAATTGCCTTTAGAAATTAATTTTAGAATCTTTATTTTCACTGCATATTTATTTGATAAATATTTTTATGATTCCTAGAAAATCTTTTCTTCCAACGGTGGCTATATGCTAAATTTGGTCCATATTGGAATTTTGTACAAATGGTTAATTTTCGTCCTGAAATTGTCATGATTAAGAATTTTTACGTGGCTTGTAATTGGCCTAAAATTGCAATTTCAAGAGACAAGAAACTAGAAAATTGAAGGTTTGAATCTTAATAAGGAAGGTCATAAGACCATAAATTCTAACTCCATATCACTTTAGGAACATAAGGTATCTTTCATTGATCAACTTTGCCTTCAAAGATACATGCCTATAATTTTAATTTACTCATTGAGCATGATAACCTAGTTGTATCCAACATTTTTGAAACATGTAACAAATTAAAAAGATCATAAATGGAGATATTAACACAAAATTATCCACTAAATGACCCATTTGTTATAGGTCATTTCGTGAGTTAGCAAGGAACCCACTAACTCATCTAAGCCTAAGGTATTAAGATCCTTGACTTTAGATATATCAATAGCTCTAGGATGCCAATATTTAGGTAGAGACCTTAGTAGTTTTTTCACAGATCAATAGTCTTGATACCTTTCCTAGGATTCTTTTATGGATAGATCATGTTTGTGAACCTTGTGTATATTTCAAAGATAGTATCATCACATTTCATTTCGAACAACTCATATTCTCACATGAGTAAATTGATTTTGGTTTCTTTCACTTGGAAGGTTCCTTCACGAAGAATTGCAAGCTTGTCCTAATTCTTCTTTGCAAATTTGCATGAAAATATTCTATTATACTCATCAAAACTTAATGAACATCAAAGCAAGTAACACTCCTTAGAGATAAGTGTTTTGTTTCTTTTATCCTCAGTGGTGTACTTATTCTTTCTTTTTCAACATATGTCTCTTTTAAGGTTTTTATGGCTCTCTTAGGACCACTCTTAACTATTTCCCATATGTTATATTCTTGGGATTGGATGTATATGATCAATTTATTTTTCCAATAGTTGTAATTTTTCTTATAACAAAAAGGTAGTCTAATGACATTATCACCTTTGACATGACATATGGGTACTAAGGCTATAATGGATTGATTATAAGGTATTAAGCCTATGAAACAGAGATTGAGCTCTAATACAACATGTTGGTTCCTATATGATCTAAGAGGGAGGTGAATTAGGTTTAATTGAGCAAGATCACTTAATACTTACACTAACCTAACTTTAGCAAATCAAATGCAACAACAAGTAAATAATCACAAGTAATATAAATTATATATGCATAATAAAAATGAAAAGAGCTATGGGAAGAGAAAGAGAGAGAGTGTGTGTGTGCATAATGATTTATAATGATTTAGCCTAACTAGGAGTCCATATCCATTCCTTAAGATTCCTCTATAAAAAGTTCAATCTATTAACCATTTTTTCTTTTATAGGTTGAAGATGACCCTTTACACAATATGTCCCTTGAGCTTGAATACATGAAGTTTCTCTGAAGTTTTCATAGGAACACGCAGTTCTTCTTAACTCTTAAAGACACATGATTAAACTCTTTTCTCTAACTTTGCCCTCAATTTTCACATATGATCACACTTTACCTTTTTTTTTTCTTTTGAATGCACATCAAAGCTTTCAAGTTTTTCTCTCCTTTTCAAGGTGTCTAACCTTGTTTTAGAAACAATAATATATAAAATCTAAAAACTAAACTAAGCCATTATGATGATGATTTCTATGCATAAAGAAAATTAATCACAATTTGGAAATTTTTTTTTTCTGAAGCATTAATTAACCATGACACTTTAATTGGTTGACCATGTAAAACCTTCTGCTAAGATTTTAATTCTTGTATTATTTGTGCTTTTGTCACATTGGTTGATCATAATGATTGGTCTAGTCAACCAACCAGAACCTTCTACCCAAAACTAACTTTTTACTACATAATTTTCTTATCATCTTGTTGACAACAACACCTAATTTATTGAAAGACCAAAAATTTTGGCTAAAAATATCTTATTCCAATTTTTTTTAGCCTTTTTCAATTATTTGATCAACCACATCAACATGTTTGGTTGACCAATCCAAACTTTTGGCCAAACTTTAGAATCCATTGATTCTTCTTATCTTTTGCCTTGAGATGCTTCATGATCTCTTTTAAAGAGCCTTCTAAAAATAAAAATCAGAAATATTACAAGATCTTTAACAAATAGTTAATTTATTTCAAATTAAATTCCATTTTAAAGATCTTAACATATATAGCATCATTGATATCCAATATTCCATAATAAGCTTAAATCATGCAAATAATCAATCATGAGTTGTCATACTCAATCACTTAGTCATAGCAAGACAAGTCAATCAATCCTGGTAGACACATCAAAACCTAATAAATTAGGCACTTGATCTTAACAATCTCAAACACCAATCATAGTTGTTCTACACTCAGTATTTATATTAGAGTTTGCTTAAAGTCTTCTTCCATTTTTCCTTATTATAAATGAATTGATAGTACATATTCAAGTATCACCTTTTTTGGTGCATGTTATTTGTTAATTATATCATTATAATAGATTAGATTAAGAAATGACTAAATAAAAAATTAGAATTATGTAATTTAAGAGTTTTAAGTTGAGTTATACAAAAATAAAATATATGCATTGTAATTTTCAATAATGCTACAAGTGAAATAGGATATAGTATTAGACTATATAGTATAAAAGTTAAATGATGTGACTAATTATACTATTTAGATCTATTATTCAGAGGGATATTATACAAAGTAGGATTTTTATTCTTATATTGAGGGTTAGATGACTAAAATAAATGTAAATGACTAAAGTGTAATTTGACCAAAAAAAATCTAATTATATCAAAGAGTAAACTTTTTAAATATTAAGTAAATTAATGATTTCGTATGACAATGGGTATTGTCTATTAAGAAACATACCAAAAAAAACAATTAATGTGAGAGGGATAGGAATAATTGGATGCATTTATGACTACCTTAAGAAAGATGAAATATAAAATGGGAATTTTTGTAACAAATTAGATGTAGCTTTGATTAGAAAGAAGTTGAGAGTGATGTTTGGATTGGTTTGGATATTTCTAAGTAGATTTGAAAATGCTTAAATAAGGAGAGACAAAAATTTAGGTAAATAGTTAGAGAATAGGGAGAAGGTTTACTTAAGTTGACTTAAAAACTTTTACCTATGAATACTTTAGAAAAATTATGTCTCACATCAAACTTAATTCATAATAGAGTATAAAAAAGTTATATATCATTCCTAATTAAATTTGGGACTAAAGTTTTGTTATTATTGTTGTAATATTGCTTTTTTGTAATAGAAATACCATAGATTTATAAATTAAATTAAATTGATTTCTTTGTAGTTTTTGGTAGATATTTTTACTTATAGGTCAAATGTGAATTAAATCTTTAAGAAGCTAACCTAGGTATTAATGTTGTAAACTTGTTGTTCTTTTACCTAGTTTTTGAAATGAGAAGCATTATTAGTATGCATTTTACTTTTCATGATAGTAGAAATTTCTAATATTATTGGCACTAAAAAGTGGTGCCTAAGATAAATTGAGTAGCCATATCCAATCCTAGTTATGATAGAACCACACAAATTTTAAGAGGAAGTATTACCATAGCTTTTTTTTTTTATTTGGGTCCATTAAGAGGCCCATTAAACTGTAAGCTACATAATGAGGGCATTTTTTCTTATTCCCATGAATCCCACACCTATGAAACTTTAAGTATATAAGTCTAAGTTCTTAATCACTAGGGTGTCCCTTAAGGGACTACTATTTAGTGATATTGATTAGCTTAGGAGGGCTTTTAAAATTGAAAACTTCATTAGGTGCGGCAAACACATACAATGAACTTTGTAATAATCTTTATTTACATTGTTTGCATATGTCTAAGAAATGCATTAAGCATTGATGCATCTCTTTGTAGGTGTCCTTGACTAGTTAAGGTGTGAAATTGTAAAAAGAAGTACATGAACATGAATAAAAAACACGTGGTAGTGCTATTTAGCTATCATTTAAGTAAAATACTTGTCATATAATTGATTTCAAGACAAATGACTCTTTATTTTTTGCTAAACAATTGAACAATGTTTATGTTATTGATTTACACATTTTAACTAACAAAAATGTGAAGTGCTTTGCCACTATTAATGCAAAACCATTAATGTGACGGAAGATTGGTAGTTGCAAGCATGAAGCAATTCATAAAGCTCAACTAACACAACCATGTAAAAGGACTTCTTAAGATCAAATATGAGATAGATAAGGCGTGTAATGTATGTCAAATGAGTAACCAAAATAAAAGCTTTTTTAAGGGCAAAAAAGTAATGTCTACCTATATGCCTTTAAGGTTATTGCATATAGACTTGTTTATTCTAGCTAAAGATTCCTTTTTAGAAGGAAAATCATATGCATATGTCATTATAGATGATTATAGTAAATTTACATAGGTCACTTTCTTAACTCACAATGATAAATGTTTAAAGATTTTTGAAAGCCTTTAGAAGCAAATCCAAAATGAAAAGATTATCATGTTACTTCAATTAAAAGTGATCATGATGGATAGTTTGAGAATGATGACTTTAGGAACTTCTATGATTCTTGGCATCTTTCACAATGTTTTAGCTCAAAGAACTCCACAAACAAATGAAGTAGGTAACCATGTTAAATAAGTTTAGCCTTCCTCATTGTTTTTGGGCTAAAGTAGTGCATGTTGCTAGTTTTATGTCTAATTGAGTTTTTATTCATTTAACTCTTAATAAAATTCCCTATAAGTTATGAAACAATAAAAGGCATAATATAAACTACCCTTAGGTCTTCAATTGTAAGTGTTTTATTCTTAACACAAGACAACCTAGGTCAGTTTGTTGCTAAGGTAAAAGAAGGTGTCTTTTTGGGATAAAGCAAATAAAATGTTTAACAAGAAATATCTTACTTTTGAGTGGTGCTGTTATGAACATTACTAACACATGGACCAAAGACAAGTCTAGTTTTTTTTAGAAGATGAATACTATTTTTGAGGGGCATGTTTATGATTAGTTGAGTGTGACTTTTAATGTTGGTGTTGATAAGGTAGCTAAAGGTGATGAAGTTGTGATTAAAAAACTAAGAAGGCATCCTTTTTACCTATTAAGTCTTGGATAGTGTAGAGATTAGTTGCATGTAATGTCAACCTTAGGGTGGACGTTATAATTATTTAACCTTCACAAACATATTTTTGTTGATTTATGTGTTGAAGAAAGAAAAATTCAGTTTACCCAAACATGTGATTAAGATAATTGGGCATACAAGGAAGCATACTGTCAAATGTCTTCCTTATGGGATGGTTTAAAGTTAATTACGACTAAATTTAAAGGTTCTTACTGCTAGTGAAGCTCCTTTAACTTTAAACAAGAGCAAATACATTGGAGTTAACACCTTATGATATATGAGATTAATAATTGATAAAGATATGGACTATTAATGAGAACTAACAAGGGTTAGGTTTACCCATCTAGTGTAAGACCATAAACAACCTTTAAGCTCATGATCATGAATAAAATCCTACAATTTTTAAAGAAATTGAAAAGCTAAAGGCAAAAACAACAAGTCTTAGGGATGATGTTAAAGAGATTAAAGTTGAACTTCAAGATTACATGAAGGAATTAAGAGATTAAATAGTTGTAATTATTGGTTTGTTACAAAATGAGTGTACTTCTGAGATCAACAATGTTTCAAAGGAAAAGAAACATTAGAGATATTGCCTTATTTTAAAGATGCTAAAGGGAAAGAAGAATTGATGATCTTATGATGACAAGATCTTATATGAAGAACTAATGATGATCTAATTAATGACTATGTTGATCTCTCTTTGGACTTGAATTTTTAGACATTTATTTTCTTTTTAATTATAGTTGGATGATTATACTTAATACTTATATTTTTTTTTCTCTAATACTTATTATTTTTGTATTTTTTTAATTATTGCTTTGATATTTCTTCTTATGTTAATCATCATTATTTGTGTTATTAGTTGTTCAATGTGATTAGTTGATCTCTTTATGATTGCTTAATTTCTTTGGTTACATTGAATGCATTAGCAAGGGGAAGCATATACTTAATGGAAGCTACTACATCTATATTCTTTATCTCCATCGTTAATCATGGTTGTTATCATTAAAAAGGGAGAAAATCTTAAGATTGTTAAAATCATCTACCTAATTTAGTAGATTTTGATAAGTCCCCCATGATTAATTAACTTATTTTGCCATGATTAAGTGATTAAGTGTATGAGTGTGATAATTCATAAGTGATTAAGTATCTATATGATTTGGGCTTATAGTGGAATATTGAATATTTATTATTTTATATGTATATTAAGATATTTGAATTTGAAATGAACTAACCATTTGCTCAAAGATCTCATAGTTTTCTTTATATTCAACTTTTAGAAAAGTTTTGAAAGAGATTATGAAGGATCTCAAGGAAAAAGATAGAAATAATTATTAGATTATGAAATTTGGCCAAAAATCTAGATTGGTTGACTAGACAACTAAAGAAACTAAAAAAAGATAGTTTTTTTCAAAAAGTCTTTGTTGTTCAATTGAAACCTGATACTATAGTTGACTAGACGAGAAGAAAAATTAAGTAATAGAAAGTTGTTTTTAAGCAATTGGTCAACCTAACTAGTTATTGTGGTCAACAATATGATAGAAGTGCAAAAAACCCTAAAAAGTGAAATCTTAGCCAAAGGTTTGTAATGGTCAACCAATCAAAGTGTTATGGCCAATTGATTCTCAAGAAAAAAAAAAAACTTTTAGATTGTGATTGATTTTCTTTATGAAAAAAAAATCATCATCCTAATGGCTAGTTTTGTTTTTAGATTCTATATATTATTGTTTCTAAAACAAGGTTAGAGACATGGAAAAAGAGAAGAATTTGAGAGTTTTAATGCATGAGGAAAAAATGGAAAAAAAAAAAAAAAGAGTAAATAGTGATCAAGTGTGCTTTAAAGAAAAGAATTAGAGATTTTGTCTTTAGGAGTTGAGAAAAATCATATGTTTTAGTGAAAAGCCTCACAAAAGTTTTGTGTGTTCAAGGTTAAGTCAAAAGATCTATTATGTAGAAAATTATCTTCACCCTATAAAAGAAAAAGTGATTAGAAGATTATATTCACAAAGGGAAAACCTTAAGGAGTAGATGTAAGTTCTCGATTGAGTCAAACCACTATAAATTGTTATGCATTTTTCTCTCTCTAGATCTCTTTATTTTTTATTGCTCATATATTGTTTATATTGTTTATATTTATTTGATTGTTATTGTGTTTGATCTCTTGGAATTAAGTTAACAAGAACATTGAGTGACTTGGTTCAATTAGACTCCATTTAATCATTTCTTAAGTTACATTAAGGACCTATAATGAGGAATTTTTCTTTATATTTTTACCTCTTATTATTCTCACACAATTTACTACTTATTCATATATAATTTTTTTTTGTGCAAATAATACTTATTATTTAACAATTTATGAATCTTTGTTTTATGCATATTCCTAACATAACTCTTGAAATTTTTATTATATGCTTTTTTGGTATCAATGGAAACAACATCATAGATAACATTTCTATTTTTGATATTTTTTCACCAACTTTTTTTGTAAGGGTATAGTTTCAATCATTGATCTATCTAATATAAATCTTAATTGATTGTTTAAGATTAAGACAATTATCTATATGATTTGTTCAATTATTCCTTCTTATAACTTTATATAATGACTTATTAATTTCATATAATGATAATTTGGGCAATCTTATTCTTGTGAATTGGAAGTATCTTGTTAACAGGTCTAGTTAATCATATCACTCTTTTTTTCTGCTAAAATATTCTAAACTTTCATCATATCTCATATAAATCACATGCTTTCTTGTCTTTCATTTTTTTAGGGCTTCTCTTACATCTAAAGTATGAATCCCCTTTTTTTGACTTTTCTTTTTTCCTTGTGAACTCAATTTGGCTTAGTTAAAACCCAAGAAATGCAAGATGTAAAATATAAATTTCTTTTCTTTAAGCTTTTCAAGTGCTTTTTTCTTTTATTTTTTTATTGCTTATGTAATAAAGATTTCTATTACATGAAACCATTTCCATGGAGCTCAACTTAAAATGAATACAAACATCATGCTCAAATTTAGTATAAGATTCATGTAAGAACTAAATTGGTCTTTTTTTTTTTCTTTTTTGAAATTTATCACTGTATTAAATTTCAAATTTGGATTTCACCCAATCAACATATATATATACATTTTAAAAAATGTAATAAAGTACCTTAAAGAACATCCTTATATTTAATAACTTACTCTTGAAGTCTTTGGTTCTAATTTTAGGAAAAAGGTGTATGATTCATAACATAAGAAAAGCTACCCTTATTGTACATATAGCTTATGATGAGTAATTTTGTGACAAATGAAAACTTAATACCAATTTAAAATGAATACTGATAGGCATCAAATTTGGTAAATATGATAAAAAGAAAATTTAAAGGATCTTAATGATTGATCCATATCCTTAAACTTATGGATGGGGAGGGGAACTAGAATAGAAATATCATGGGTTTTTGATTTCTTGAATTGTATTAATTGTTGATCCCTCAAGCAACTTAAAAGGGGGTAAATTAAATTTATTTAGTTTGATCACTTAACTTACAACCCACACTCAATCTTAACTTTAAAAAGTAATAATAAGATAATAACAAATAACAAAGCAAACATTATAAATAACATAAAGTAAAAAGATAAAGAAAGAAAAAGTATATGTAATGATTTATATTGAGTTAACTCAAATTATAAGTCTAATAATTCTTTCTTATTTTGCAAGATGGAGAAAATAATTGACATTAAGTCCCATTATTCTTAATCACAATAAAGTTTTTGCAAAAATTTTATAAAAACACAAGATTTTTCATAAGTTACAAACTCATACTCTATTACTTTTCACTAAAACATTTGTACTTTTTTTTTTTAATCTTAATTTTTTACTTTAGAACTCTTACTCTTGATCTTTCTTTCTCTTGCTTTTCTTTGCTTTTATTTGACTTTTTGATTTAAGCACAATATAAATTCTCAAGGCCCTTTTTTCAATTTTTTTTTTTCATTTGTACATTCTTTACAAAAAGTTTAACAACTATTTTATAGATAAAAATAAGAAATTAGTTATTAGATATTAAATTTTTTTATAAAAAAATTAATTTCTAAAATGAAAAAATTTATCTCTGAGATATTAATTATCTATAGTACTTAAACTAGTTGATTGGTTTAAAATCTCTATAACTTTTTTAGTTTCTTGCTTTTAGTTTTTCAATCCCATTGCTTGATTGTAACTACTAGTTATATTAAGGAACTTGACTTTTTTGCAACTTTTTCAACATAGAAACTTTTAGTTATTTAATTAACTTTAATCCATTGTAGTTATTGGTTAGATTGACGAGTCTTAGTTATTTATAACTTTTATCTTTGTAGCTTAAAACTATCTTTGGTATCCAACCAATTGTAGGTATTGGTCTGGTTAACTAATCTAAATTCTTTATCTTTTTAACTTCTTTTCTCTTGTCTATTAGCTAACTAGTTGATATTATAAGTTCAATAATTCCAATTTTCTTATTCATATAAATTTTCATAATTCTTTCCATTTTTTCTAAGATCACTCATAATTTCACTTAATATAATTTAATAATTAATGGTTTGATAGAAAGTAAGACCTTTGTACTATTATTAATTCAAATCAAATTTAAAATTAAAAAAAATATTTTCGTAATGAGTATAAATTGAATACGAATTATTCAAATTCAAATAATACTCTTCTAGTAAGTAATCAAATCAATCTAATATGGGGGACACATTAATTAAAAAAAAAAAAGAAATGAAAGTGAATTTAAGGATTTTTTTTTTGATTTTTTTTCTTGTAAGAAAAATTTGAGAGTAATTTTTTTTAACCCTCTTTAGTTTTTATTTTTTTATTAAAAAATTTTATAATTATAATATTTAATTATAATCAAAATAATATATATATATATATATGCCACTTGTGAACAGGATTGATATAATGTGTTTGAAATCATTAGAAAAATATTTTGAAAATCAAATCATTTTGACAAATTGGGGTTTGATTTAGTACTTGACGTTGTTTACACCAAAGGTCATTCTAGGAATAGAGAATAAAAATAATGAAGGCTTACAATTTTATTAAGATATATAGAAAATACTGGGGAAAACAGGGAGAATGAAAAGCTTGGTTTACAATGAAGTTTGCTTTCTCTTTTATACTGAAGTGAAGTGTACAAAGATTTGTTGAGCTAGACATCCAAAGAAATTATCTTTTGATGGATGACAGCTTTCGATGGTGTTGGCAAACAAGGTTGCTTGGTTAAAGTAGAGTTACTTCGGGTGAAAGCATAAATTTCTCGACACATGACTTTACTTTACCTTTTCTTTTTCTCCTTTTTACTATTGATAGATGATTTGGCGTACTTTTGTTGTTTTGGTGAGTTGGCGTCTTCAAACGAACCATAGATGTAATCGAACAGGTTATGGTTGGCCCGCGGGTCATAAGAAGTGGAGACTAAGTTATCTCCCAATTGTTGTTCAGCTTTAGTAAGAGTTGTTTTGAGAGAAGAGATATACTTTTCTTGAGATTTGGATCCTGCTAACTAGGCTTGCATTTGGGCCTTGTAAGCAAGGAATTGGGAAGTGGATGCTTCCATTTTGTTGGATTAGGTTGGATGTTGGTGAAACCATTTGAAAACTCCTTTGGGACGAGCCTTTTGTTGATGGGCTTCAGAAAACTGATGCCAAAATTTGACTTTGTAGACTCGTCCCAATACTGGTGTGGTTGTCATTGAGTCAGGATGGAATTGGTAATCCCACATGCAACACCAAGGGAGCCTAAAATAGTAGCAAAAGAGGAGAAGTATAGGGTATGCATTCTAGGTTTGTGAAAGTGAATATTTATATGCAAACAGTTGGAATCCATCTTGGATAGGTTCAGGAAAAATTTGGCGGAGAGGTCCAAACCAAGACCACCAATGAACAAACCAAAGCGGGAATTTGATAATAGTTTGGGTTTCCCAAAAATGTTTGAATTGAGAATTTTGAAAATAAAGGGTATTGAATCATACTTGTTTATAATCCTAATAGTTGAAATATTGGGTAAAGTTGGAATTTTAATAAACAGAAGATTTGAACGAGTTTAAGTGGAGGGATGGTTTGGCCATTCAGATGGATGGAGGATCCGAATGATTTGGAATGTTGAATACCCAATTTCATTGTTTTGGGTATGATGTCGAAATTTGGCAAAGTGGGTGTCAACAAGAATGACTTCATAAAAACTATGAGTTCGACGAGGATCCCAAGGTTTATAAAACCAAGTTTTAAATAATTTTTGGGTACATCTGCGAGGATCATCATGATGGTACCCAATTTCAACAAGTTCAAGAGTTTAAAAAGTTGGTTTTTAAAAATAATAGGATATTTGAAATGATTTTTGAGGGGCATGAGAAACCGCCACCTCAAGTTTAGGAAAATCAGTTTGGAGAGAGGATGGCAAAACCATGACCACCTTTTTTTATGATGGTAAAACCATCTTTTGTGATGGAGGTGATAACGTGATCACCTGTTTGCCTTTGAGTGTAGTTTTCTTCTTTTTGGAGTTGTCAGAAGAAGAAGGTGGAGTTGGTCTTCTTTTGGATTTGGCCATGGATTTATCTTCATTGAGTTTTTCAAGTAAGGCCTTTAAAGTTTTCTTTGCAGTTGGGCTGAGTTTGTTAAAACTTGGTTGGGAAGAGTTGGATGATTCAGAAGAATTGGTTGAAATTTGTTTCCTTGGTTGGGCAATATGTTGGGTTTCATCATCAGAATTTGGGTGACTGCAAATGTCAACCGATGTTTGGTGTTTAGAGGGTTTCTTTTTCTAGGGCATTGTTGATTCCCTGTAAGAATTCCCTTGTAAGAAAATCAGGAAAATTGTTAGAGGATCCTTTGTCAAAATCATAAATACTTAAAATTGTCTACCATCTGGCAAAAATCTATTTGGAAGCAAGATTTTGAACATCTTTTTGTAAAACAAATTTTGCAGTTTGATAATCAATTCGTAAAAGGAATTTTTGGTTAAGTAAATCATTTTGAAATTTGAAAATATATAAAATAATAGCTAAATTTCTTGTTTGATAGTGGAATACTTCTTCTGACACTCATTCCAATGTTATGAAGTAAATCTCACCAGTTGCTCTTGCTGACCATTTACTTGTTTAAGAATTCCCCCATACCCTAGATTAGATATATCAATTTCCACTATCTTAGGTAAAGTTGGATCAACAAAGTGTAGACAAGGTAATGTGGTTACTTGACTTTTGATAGTTTGGACAAATTGTATGAGATTCTCAGTCCAAGGTTTTGAGGCATATTTTATGGATAGGCGGTCATGAAATGGTTTATGGATAAGGTGAAGTTTGGGATATAAATTAAAAACATAATTGAGGCTTCTAAGAAACCTTTAGAGTTGGGTTTTGTCTGTAAGTTGGTCAGGGAATTTTTCTACAAAGACAAGAATTCAAGAAAATGGAGTTATGATTCCTTGACTGATATAATGGCCAAAAAATCGTATTTTGGTTTGAAAGAGCTCCATCTTAGATTTTGAAATAGCTAAACTTGCTTTCTGTGTCAGATGTATGAAATGATGCAAATGTTTGATATGTTTGTCAATATTTTCAGAAAACACAAGTACATCATTTATGTATATAATAATGAAATGCATATATGACATGTAAATGTCATTCATAATGCATTGGAATTCAGATAGTGCATTTTTGAGTCCAAATGACATGACATTCCATTCGTATTGACTAAATGGGATAGTAAATGTAGTTTTGTAATGATTTTTTTCATGAACTTGGATTTGCCAAAATCCTAATTTCATGTCAAATTTAGAAAAAAAATATGAGAATGCACCAGACATTGCAACAAATCTTTTTGGTTTGGAATAGGATACCTAATCCATTCTAAAGCATCATTCAAGGGTTTGTAATTGAATACTAGACGGGGAACACCATGTTCTAGTTCAGTGTTCTTGTTGACATAGAATGCTACACAATTCTAAGGTGATTGGCTAGGTCTAATAATACCTTTGGCAAGCAAACTGTCAATTTCCTATTTACAATGTTTGACTAACTCGGAATTCATTTGTACAGGTCATACTTTAATAGGGATTTGTTTTTTGTTAAAGTCTTTGGCATAGGGTAAGGTTACAATGTGAATATGCCAGAAGGCATTGGAAATATTAGAACATATGGTTCGTTTAATTTGGGTTTGGAGGTTTTGAATTTGGTTCCAAATTTCTAGATTTTGTAATTAGGCTTGAAGTTGTTTGAATGAGACTTTAGATTTAAGATGATTCAAATGGGATTCCCTGGTTTGAAGCAAAAGGTTTAGTTCAACAGTTTTTTGAAAGGACAGTGTTTTTAGGAGATTAATATTTTTAATTTGGGGCTTTTGGGTAAAATCAAAGGTAATGGGTTGTCCAAGAATTTGGGTATGGATGCCTTGGTGAGTTACACTGAAAGGTTTGATAAGATTTAAAAATGGTGTACCATAGATAACCTTTTGTTTGAGATTTCTAAGAAGAATAAAAGAAGTGGTCTGAGAGATACCTTGCCGGCAAATTTATGCTTCAGGAAGTTTATAATCAATGACTAATCGATGGTTGCTAGCGGATTTCAATCCCTTTGTTGTTTTTTCAAAATATTTGGTTGGAATGAGTTATTCTTGGATGCAATTAAGGTCTGCCCTTGTGTCAACTAAAGCAATTGTTTTTAAAGAAAATTGGTTAGCAATTGTTAGTTGGATATTGATCAGTCATTTTTGGGTTGTTATTTCTGTTAAAAGAAATAGAAATTCATTGTTGGGTCTTGATGTCATTTCAAGCTTAGGTATTTTAGATTCAGTAGATGTACTGGGAGAGTTTTTATATGCTAGATCCAGTAGGGATGTGAGCGTCTGATGATAAAGAGTTTGTTGTTACTTGATCTGGGCAATTTCGATTTTGAGGTGGTTAATCTCTGCTTTAAGATTGTTTACAGTAGTAGGTCGGGTTTGAGGTTGTTTAAAACGATTAAGTATGGTTTACAAATCATAAGGTGTTTGGGTTTGTTGGAGTAATTCATTTGGTTTAGAAGGAGAAAGGGCCTTCAAAAGTTTTTCAAGAAAAAGTGTTTTGATGTGATCATTACCTAAACTATCAAGGATGTCAAGGATCTATTCTTGATTGTGTGTTAATACAGAGATCTCATTTTCTTCAGATGATGTTTTTAGACTGGTGTTATCATGTGATTGGAGGCTAGCTTCATTATCAGAAGAAGTCCTAGACCCTTCTGAGCTACTATCCTGAAGTTGGGCTTGAATTTGGGCCTGTGCATGGTTAGAGAGTTTTAGAGCTTGGATTTTGGTGTTGAGTTTACAGTAACAGGTAGTATGTCTAGGTTTGCCATAGTTGTAACAAACAATTTTGGGCTTTTGATTTGTGGGTTGGTTGGCCTGTTGGATAGGAGTTTTAAAAAGTTTTTTGTAAACCTTCTGGGTTTTTGGTAGAATGGGTTGCAAGTATTGGGTCGATTTACTTTGGGCTTAGACCTTTTCTTGGCTTTTTCTCTTTGGTAGAGGTTGTCATCAAACTGAGCACAGAAAGATCCAAGTTCTTTTCTGGTCTACTACTTCTTTTTCTTGATTTGATTTTGAAGTCAAAGATCACTACAAACCTGTGATCCTTCTTTTTGGATGAAGCTTGTTAGTTCACCATAAGATAAAGTGATGTAAGGAATTTGTTTGTTGTAGTGATCAGAAAGTTTATTTTGAATTCTATCTCCTGAGAGTCTAGAAAGACCAACAAGAAATTTTTCCTTCCAAAAGGGTTAGTTAGTGTCTTTTCGCTGCATGACATGAGTCAAGAAAGTATCTTTGTACTAGTGAAAGTTACGTAAATATTTGCATTTCAAATTTCAAAGAAGTTTGGTGCTTTTGTCCTTAAGATGAGAAGGCTCATCGACAAAAGGTTTAGTGATGGAAAAAATGAGAGTGGTTACTACATTAGGGATAGTATTATGATATTTGTCAAGAATTGACTGTTGGTTAGCATCTCGCTTGATGCTAGAAAAAATCTCTTGTCAGCTTTCAAGTGAGAGTATGTTGTCCCACTAACCTTTGAGTTGGCCTAAAAATCTTGCAACAAGGATTTTTGCAATTGTTGGATCATAAGTTTGACTATGAGTATAATGAACATTAGCAACTATAGTCATCTATTGAAGAAGGTTTAAGATTTGGTATTCAGAGAATCCATCAATGTTCCATTCATAAATTAAATTGGAACTATACTTGGTTTGAATAAAATAGGGTTTTTCTTCAAGGGTAATATATGGAGTAGTTGGTCTAGGGTAATACATACGTGTAGGAACCCTTACCGGTTCTGCTTTTACCCTTTGAATTTTAAGAGAAGAGTTGGATGAAAAATTCATAGTTGTGTCAGATTCTTGTAAGACATGGATGCCTTTGCTGGAGGATGGTTTGTCTTGTAGAGCCTGGTACCATTGAACTAATGCTTGGTGAAATTCATCTAAATTATTATTAGAAATTTGAAAGGGTTGAAATAACGATTCAAAAACTGGTTTAGAAATAGGTTTAGTTTCATCTTTTATTAATACAAATGAATTTGAATTAGTTTCAATATTTGAAATCTAATTTCCAATGGTTCGTAAAATTTTGTTTGTATAATCTTTTTGTCCAATAATTTTTTGAAAATCTTTTGGAGAAGAATTTTCATGTTTTCTTTTAACTTTGAAAGGAAAAGTAGAAATGATAGATCTTTTATGCTTGAATTGAATTTCGCATAATGAGGGATGAACTGATTCTATTTTGGAACCATTCATCAACTCTCATTGTTGCATTGCAGTATAAACCTATAATCTATCTTCTTCCATAAAGAAAGTCTAAGGATAATTAATTTCACTTTGAAAATAATATTCATCAAACCAGTGAAAAAATAAAACCATTTTCTTTTCTCTAGTCATCTAGTCATAATAATCCTATTGGATGGCTAGTCGATTTTTATTTTGAAATTCTTTTAAAAACCACTTATATTTTTCTTTGTTCTAGTGAGCATAAAACTCTTTTGGTAAAATATCTTTTTTAATTTCAAAATCAATTTGAAAATTTTTTCCAAGACATTGAGTTCAAAATTTACCTCAAACTCATCAGGAAATTGAATTTGGGATACTGATGCCTCGAGTGAGTCAGGCGATCTTGGTATAGTATCATTATATGTTGGTCTTGGAACCTATCTACGTAAATCAATATCAGAAAGGTTAGAGGCATAACTGTTTGTCCTAATATGACTAGGAGGATGTCTTATCGAATTACTCCTTTGCAAGTAATTGACAACTCGAGATTGGAGATCGTCATTCTTAAAGGATATAAATCTAGAATTTGTGGAGTGTCGTGTAAATGAGATACTGACACTTCCATCATTGTGTTCGGTTATCCTGTTAAGATCTGGATTAACAGGTGGTTGAGGAATAGTGGCGTTGTCGAGTTTCCAAGTGTCAAGAAGGTCGACTTCATGTCATTTGATGTATTTGGGAGTTTGAGGGTTAGATTTGTGCATATCAGTTTGCTAAAGAATTGTTTCGCCTTTGTTGTCAGTGCCACGTAAAGTCTTCTTATGGAAAGAAGATTTCATGGCTTTGTATTGGATTTTATACATCAAATTTAGAGGTATAAATCCTTCTACAAAACGGTTGTTATGAATTTTGATTTGTAAAATTAAAACGTTTAAAATATTTTTGTCCTGTAAAGAGACAGTAAAATTTGAATAACAATTAAAATAAATAGATTCAAAGTATAAACTAAATTCTATAATGCCGAGAAGAAAATCATTAAAATTTAATAAATGACAATTTCTTAATGTAGTAAGAATAGATATATCTAGTCTTTCTCTAGAAAGTGATTTGATGTCAATTTATACCATACCTAAATGCAAGTAATTGTAATACTTTTGATAATATTTGATAGAATCATCAAAAAATAGTTTAATAGTTTCAATAGATTTAGAAAAATAATAATTTTTTTCAACTATTTTGATTGTATAGTTAGTTTTATTAAGGATGTTAAATTTGAAAGTTTTGTAAATTTATTTTTCAACAAATTTAGGAATTTACCAATTGTCAATGAATTTGTCAAGATTTTCTCGTCACGGTTTAGAGTTCCTGAGGAAAAAGCCTCGGAGGAGTCATGACTAGATGTTTAAAATTGTAAAAAATAAAAATAAACATACTTACCACCAATCAAAATATACTTACATATGAAGCAGTTGTAAGATTTGTAGGATCTAGCTTGGGGTCTTACTGCCTCTCTGGGACTTGCAACTTGGAACACCCTAAATGGTTGACTTACTCACACTTATCTCATCAGGGTTTATACTTGGTATACTAAGGTTGAAGATAAATAGTTTTTTTCTATTTATATTTATAAACTTGGGTAAAGTAGCTTAAGAGTAATTGAGACTCAATTTGAAGTTACGTAAAAATCAATTTATGTTAATCGGATAGATATATTTGGATTGGACTACTCTACCCAATTGAAAGACGGGATAGATAGATTGATGAAGATAGGGATTTCAATCTCTCGTATTACCTTTAAAATTGACATTTGGTAATACTTCTTTAGGTATACCGTGACCTAAAGAATCTCGTCCTTCATTTGTTATCTGAAACCGGAAAATTCTTACTTCCTGATTAACTCGTTCTACTCCTCCTCCTCCTCCTCCTCCTCCTCAACGGCCTTTTATTTATCCCACTGGAAGTAAAAGTCTTTCACAAAACTAATCGGACGAGCAATGAATTGTTTGCACTTGCGAAAATATTCTTTAAAAAAAAAAAAAAAAACCATTTGTACAGCTGTTTTGTACCGTTGGAGAACAGTAATAAATATAATATTATCGCAACGGTTAGGTTGACAAAACCAAACCCACGTGGACGCCCATGATTGTTGTGGCGTCTGTATCTTAATCATGACCCACGGACCCTAAATCGTCGCTGGCAGCTTGGTTGGCACACGAAACCGCGTTTTGACCCGCGTGAACCCAACGGGCACGTTTGGTCACCCCATTAGTACTTACAACCATCCTCACCCTTCATTCAAATCGAGAACCAATCATAAATAATCCAACGGTTGATGTACTTGGTGGTTCCCTCGTCCTCAGCTATAAATAGCTCCTCTGTGTTTCTCCCTCGCGGCTCACGGTACATTGTTCATCCCTCAGCAAGTCACTTGATCTGTCGAGATCTTTCTGTAACTCTCTTGATCTCTCTTGATACGCATAAACAGCATACGGTCTCTGTCTCTGTCTCTGTCTCTGTCTCTCTCTCTCTCTCTCTCTCTTTGTGTAGAATGGCTCAGTCTAGGGTTCTTTTATTGGCTTTAATGGCATTGCTGGTGAGCTTCGCGACGGCGCAGTCTCCTACGAAATCGCCGGCGGCATCACCGATGATGCCTCCTCAAGCCGCTGCTCCGGCTCCATCCTTCATGAAACCACCGGCATCGGCACCTTCACCTCCAACTGCGGCTGCGCCTTCTCCAGGATCGACGATTTCTCCACCATCGCCTCCGACATCTTCGCCTTCTCCATCTTCAGCTCCGGTGATGAACCCGTCATCCGTTTCCAATCCGCCTACCGGAGCCACGGCCCCGGCGCAGAACGGAGCAGCTTTGACCCAAGTGTCCGTGCTTGGGTTAATTTTAGCCGGGCTGTTCGCTGTTGTTTTGGTGGATTAGGATACGCGGCAGTTTTGGGTTTCTATTTTTTTATGTTGTTGAGTCAATGATCTAGCGGAGAGAGTGTTCTTCATTGATTTGTTTTTCTTTTAACATATTCGTTTGTTTATTTTTTTATCATCTACTAATAGAACTCAGATATTATTTATATTTTGATTATATATATTTTTGATTATAGATGATTTTTCATTTGATCTGGACTCGGGAATTCATGTCGCAGTCTCCCATTCCATCTCTTTTTCTCATTACTCTCATCTGTTTGTTCTACGTCTAAAAGCGGAATTGTCAAAAAACGGACTAATTTTTAATTCTTTACCATAATTTCATTAATTTAAAATTTTTTTATTTTTATTTTTTAAAATTATTTATAAAATTTAAATATTATAATATTAAATTTTTTATATACATAATTATTTTATCTTTTTAAAAAAAATTATAAAATTTTTAAAATTAATAAAATTATCGTAGATGGTTTTGATTGCAAAATTAAAATCTATAACCCTTTCCTTTGTTACACTTTTTCCGTTGAAGCCGGGTGCTAAAAGAAAAAATTCAGGTGATTGTAGCCGATTAATTTAATTTAAATAAACTGTTATTACATGTTTTGTTACTCTAATAAATTTAAAATAATTTCATTAATGATTTTTATTAAATGAATATTCAAGTAACTTTTATTTACTCATTAATCATTTTTAAGTGTTTTTAAAAAAATAAAAAATAAAAAAATACTGGAGTGACAAATGCAGCATAAAATTAAGACCATAATTGATCTTATTATTGATTGATTAATGAAGTTTAGTAATGCAAGAAAATAAATAGAAAAACTTCAATAATTTGAGTTAGAAAAATATTGAACGAGTTCCGAGTTCCAACCGTAATAATGGTTTTTACCAATTGACCGGGTAACCGGTTGTCGTGGTTGGGTTACAGTTCTATTGTGCTTCAACCGTACGTGTTGAGAAGATTTGAAGCATAAAAGCATAATAAAATCTAAAGACCTCAATCACTTCCTACTTTCCCGGCATAAAGGGCGGGCCATGGTAAAGCGTGGTCTTGGCTTCTTTTTGAAAATCGATGAGAAAAAGAAAGCAAAAGCCAGCGCCTGCGATTCTTGACCGTTGCTTTAATTTTCTCTTTATTTTTTGTTTTATTAGAATGAATGCCTCAGAACTAAAAAGAAAAAAAATTAGTAAAATTCAAATACAATCAAGAGATTTTAGGATATTTTAATGGGAGTTTTTTTCTCTATAATTTAAGTTCACAAGTTGAACCATCAGCCTTTTCAAAATCACAACCAAAAATCACTTAATTTTCCCGGTCTAAATACCACAAGATATAAAAACAATCAATAACATCCAAACAATCGAGGGAAGAATTTTACATAAGAGTTAATTTTATAAGATTAAATTAAAATTTATTCTCAAAATTATAATAATTTTTAGTCCAGAAAATTTTTTTTTTTAATTACTCTACAAAATTTTTTAATTTAGAGTTTTTTTTTTTCATTATTTTAACATTGTTAAGAAAAAATACTTATATTTTTCCTTTAATCCTACCAAATAACTTCTAGTTAAATATTATATAAAATATAAAATATTAAATGTTATGATATATCAAATGTAAATATATTTTAAATTTTTTTTTTTAAAAAAATAAATCTTATTTTTTACAATTAAAAAAAATAAAAATATATATTTTAACTATTTTTAATAACAAAATATTTTAAAATTTTAATTTAATAAATAAAAAAATATTTTTTAAAAAAATATTCATATTAACATTACTAATGTATCATATCAATTAACATTTTCAATCTTATGTGGTACCCAAATGAATGTAACATGACAAAATTAATGAAAAAGTAAGGTTAAGGAGTATTTGTAACTATTAGTGTTAACATGAAGGAAAGATTATGGAAAAAAAAAAAAGATTTTAAATCAAAAAGTTTTATAATGTTGAGAGCATTTTGAAAAAAAAAAAAAACAAAGAAAGAAAGAAAAAAAAAAAAGATTTTTCATAATCCAATTATGTATATATTTGATTTTCTTAAACATTCTTTCATAAACTTAGTAAATGAGTTGTGTGACTTACAAGTACACATTCTCCCTATTAACTCAAACTATGCTCTTATTAGAGGCAACAAAGTGGCTACAATCCTTAAGAAAAAATAATAATTATTTACAATCTTTAAGAAAAAATAATAATTATAGTTATGTCTTATAGTATCTTAGATTTACTTTTGTTGCATTGATCATACTTTACCTTATCCCCTAAAATCTAAACTTGACACTTTTCCTCATCATACATCCATAGTTACATTTAAACCTTATTGGATGACATAATTGGCCAACTAATGAATATATATGGTAGATGACTAATAACAATAGTCTTCTTTCCACATATAGCCATTAGTATCAATCCAATTGCTTTTCTAAATATGTTTAAAAGGTTGAATCTTTCATAATTATAAGTAACATGCTAAAATCTCAATTATTAAATTGGCACCTCGAGATATAGTTGGAAGCTACATGTCTCTTGTGAAATTAATCAAGAATTTTTCATAAACAATTCATTAGTTTTATCATTAAACCAAGGATAATTACTTTGATATGGCTCACATGTGTCATACTACTTCAAATTAGAAGACAATAATTTTTAACTAATTTACACACTCCTTATAATCTCTAATAACTCATCTATTGCAACATAAAGATATGGAATTACAAACTAAGTGCTTAAGCACTTAATATACATATGATGATCATCATGGATCATCATAAATCCACAATTGAAATTTACCCATTATTTTAGGTCAAACATGAAATGTTGAATTTTGCAATCTTTGCACTTTTGATTTATCACAATAAACATCAACATTCATTCTATGCATGTATATTTTATTCAGTTCTCCACATATGAAAATAACTTTCTTGTATATTTTATATAACTCTAAATATAAATGTACAACTATGGTGAAAATTAGGTTAATTAAATATAAATATTGAGATTTATAAGATAACATGCTATCTTATTTGGCATATTTTCTTCGTCATTAAGTGAGTCTTATATCATTATATCTATATACTTGGCATATATATGAAAATATATTAATTCTCTATTCTTCTATGCTTAAATAGAAAACTACCATGTTCCAAGCATGATTAGATGTTATTGGCCTCTTATTCAATTGCTATTACTCATTCATGATAAGTAAGGTATGAGAGGATATTTCAAATTTCTTTAAACTCTTAATCATCTTGGCAAGTAGCCAACTTAGCATTACATTCAAATTTTAAATTTCTTAAGTGGAATTAATTTATAGCTACTTAAATGCAATTAAACTTCCCAAAAACCAAATGATCCCACTAACTTAAGTCATATTTTAAATGCTATTACTCACACTAAAGTTTCACTATTTTAAAAGTTACAAAATACATATGAAAGATAAGGCATGCACTTTTATACAAAAAGATAGGGCAACTCATATATGAAAAGTAAATTGCATGTTTTCCCTTCATATAATATTAATCAAGCTTTATACCTATAATAAGTCATTCAAGCACTTTAATGAGCTTTTTAATGAAAATAAGGAAATAAGGCAACTTGTTATTCAAAGGATATTATAATAAAGTGTTATTATAGTGGAAGGAATACCAAGTTGTAGAAAACATATAAGGTTAATGATAACACAAGGAAGAAACTTGCAAATATCACAATTATAAGATGCATAACAGAGTGCATATCATTTGTTTGACCTTATGCCTTGAATTTAACCAATTTATACTTTATAAGTTAAAGGTAGACAAGAATTTTGATAACTTTAAAGTTAGTTACTATTGTTTAATAACTTTTCACTAAAAAGTAAAACTTTTATCTAAAGATACAAGAATTGTATCTTTAAGGATCTAATGAATACTATCATAAGGGAAAGTGTTCATTGATGGATGAGCATGAGGGAATATGAGAATTGTCAAATAAATTTGCAATCAAAGATTTCAAAATTATGAAGTGAATTTTTGTGATGAGAATTGTAAGGGACAAAAGGTTGGTACTTTGAAATTATCATAGGTTGTTTATATTGAAATGTTGTTAAACCATTTAAGATGCATGAGGTAAATTCAATTAGCACTCTTTTGTCAAATCACTTCAAGCTTATAAAGAAATAATCATCAAAGATAGGCAAATAGTATGAGCACATGTCAATAGTTCTTTATGTCTCAATAATTAGTAGTCTTATGTATACTATGGTATATACAAGACCTGATATAGCACAGAAGTAAATGCTATAATTAAGTACATGGCTAATCTTAATAAACAACATATGAGGCTGTCTAGTGGATTTTTTGTTATTTGGTAGGCAATATATTTAATAAGTAGACTGAGGTTATAGCTACCTCGTACCAAAATTACTTTGGTAGCCTCTTCTCTACCATAAGACACCTAGTTATTTCCATTATAGACCTATTTTTCCTCCTACTACCCTTATTTTGTAAGTGTGAGTAAGCCACATTAAGTTGCTACTAATTGCCTGCCACATTGCATATTTGCTTAAATGACTTAAACATGTACTTTGAGTCATTATCAAACTTGATTATTTTGATTGTAAGGCCTAATTACTTCTTAATCTAGGCCTTATACATTTGGAAGATGGTTAACACTTCAATCTTTTGTTTAAGGACATAAATCAAGGTAAATTAATAAAATCATCAATAAAAATGATATAGTACCTATTCCTATTCAATGACTTGAGCCTTATAGGACCACGTAAGTACTATGGATGAGTTATAGCTTCTTTTTTGCCTTAAAGGATGCACTTGTTGGAAATGGAAGCCTAGATTATTTCCAAATTGCAAATCTCATAAATGTATTTGGAGTTTACAATTTTTGGCATGTCATGAACCAAATTCTTCTTTTACATTTTTTGAAGACTAGCATAGTGGTAGTGCCTAAATCTCTTATGCTAATGCATTGGATCCTCTATTGTTGTAAACAATGTAAGGTTGTGAACCATATTTTCATCCAGATGAAAAGCCTCTCCTTTCATAGGCACTTTGACTAACTGATTGCCATTTGCATTTGAAATTGCACAGGCTTTGTCCTTGAAGACCAAGCTATAATCTTTTTTAAGCAATTACCCTACATAATATGTGAAATTATTTCACATATTTTAGATCACAATTTGAGTGTTTTTCCTAGTTCTTAAGTTAATTAGTCTTGATGTTTTAAGTTTTAATTGCATTTATCTAGCCTCTATTATTTTGTTTTGATAAGTAAGGATTTATTTATTTATTTCCTCTTACATTTAATTGTTTTTAATAAATTTTATATTTATTTAAGTTGATTAGAATGTTGTTTTTTTTTTTTTTTTTCACTTAAATGTGTTTTGGAGAAGTTTGGAGAATTTGTACTTTTAATAAGAAAAATTCCAACATTTTACCATTTTGACTTTTGTCACTTATTTTAGATTTTTCTCAAACTTAAATATTTAATAAAGTTATAGCAAATATTTGAAATTTTTTAGATTAGGCTTATGACTATAAATCTAAGTTTGTTTGGTCTTTAAGACATTGCTTCAAAAACATGATAAAGAAACTAAAGTCCAAATCCTAATTAGAGTAGGATTATTGTTTTAACATTAAGTATTTAAATGGGTATAACTTAATTTTTAAACATCTAGATTAAGTGATTCAAAAGCCTAAATTAAATTTCACATTCAATCCTATAATTGTTTTGAAGACATATAAACCCTTATCAATTATTTAATGGTCTAAAAATAGTTGAGAAGTTGTTGTAAAATCTATCATAAGTTAGATTGAGTTCATCTCAATTTTTAACTCATAACTTGGCCTTTATACCTTTTTTTTTTTTTCATAAAGACTAGATGCATTGGACAATGGATAAAGGGGGCTACAACTTTTATGAAAAAGACAAACCATAATTCAAGTTTTATTTAATTGGTAAAAAAATAACAAGTAGCGGACTAAAAAGCAACAAAGATGAGAGATAAAACTATAAGACTCAAAGATTGCTAGCCTTCTTACTTTCTTCTCTTTCTCCTCATTGGTTATTAATTTATTTTAGGATGTTTTATAAACTTTTAGTTGTTTATTCATTTTTTTTTTTTTTTGTTTTTGATGAATATGAATGACTAGATCTTTTATTTTAAGGTAAGGATATAGTTAATAAATTTTGTTGACAAATTGATATTCTACTTATTTTGATTGTTCTTAACTAATTCAATTTGATACTTTTAATTTTCATTCATGTTAATAACTAGCTATTATTTGTATGTTTAAGGTATTAAACAACAGAGTGAAAGAGGAAGTTTAATACTAGATCATAAAAACATTAAAATCATGAAAGTAGATATCATATTAATATGAGTATAGTTGTTGATTCTTGAAATAGATCATCATATGCTTTGGGGAATTCAGTTATTATTGTTAACAAGTTTTAATTCTATTAATTAGGTATTGAGTTTGTTAATGGTATTTAATTAATGAAATATAAGTCCTAAATCCCTTATTTATTAACTTTTAGTTTACATTTAAAATTACTTTTAATTTCATAGTTAGATAATCCTTTTTTCATTTAGTTTATTTAAATAATATAGGAAATTTGCATAATTTGGTACTTGAGTTTTCTCCTCAAGGAATTGATATTTGGATTCATGTCCACTTTACTACTTAAACATCTTATATATTTGTGATAAATTTTAGAGCAATCAAGTTTTTGGCACTATTGTTAGGGTAGAGATTTTTTAATATTAAAATAACAAATTTTCTTTATTAATTTAGATTTTTTTTATATATTTTGATTTTTATTGATTTTTTTTTGTACTTATTACTTTTAGTGATTTCTTGTTTAATATTACTTACAAATTTGTTCTTGACATTGTAAGGTTGTTTAATGTATGTCATATACACACAAGAAGATCGTCTTATTTGATCTTATGATAGAACAAAATCTATGCATGCTAAGAAAAAAGCAATGAGTGGAGTAAGAATGAGCAATAATGGAAGGCAAATTGATCAATTAAAATTAAAATCCAAGAGCGTTGTGTGATTATGCCATGTTAAGTGTCAATTATGTCCAATCTAGTATTGTGAGGCTAACATTGAATGCTAATAATTTTGAGATCAAACCAAACCTTATTTAAATGGTTCAGTAAGATCAATTTGGTGGAGAGCCATAGGACTTGGATGCACATCTTACTAACTTCTTGGAAATTTGTGATACTATCAAGATTAATAGATTTAACAATGATGTCATTTGTTTAAGACTTTTTCCTTTTCTCTTAAGGATAAGGCAAAGATTTGGCTAAAATCCAAACCTCCTAATTCTTTTACAACCTAGAATGCCTTATCACAAACATTTTAAGTAAGCATTTTCCTCTTAAGTAAGACAATAAAACTTAGGAATGATAATATTAGTTTTGTTTAGTTTAACAATAAGTCTTTGTATAAAGTTTGGGATAGGTTTAAGGAATTGTAGAGATGATGTCACCATCATGGTTTACTTGATTGGTCATTAGTGCAAACACTTTATAATGGTTTGACACATTTAGTCAAAATTACTATAGATGTAATTTTAAAAGGTGCCTTGATAAGCATTTTAGCAAAACAAGCATATAAACTATTAGATGATATGATTTCCAATAATTATCAGTGGTCAAACAATAGTTCCAAGCATATATGAAGTTGATGGAATAAATGTGCTTAATAACAAGATTCATAACCTAGTAAAAATGTCTTGTAAGTTAGGTAATGTTAATACTATTTCTAACTTTAATGCTATGAATTGTGATTAGTGTGAAGGAACACACCTTAGTTCTAATTACATATAGGTTGAACAAGTATAATTTGTGTTAAATTTTAATAGGTAATAGTAAAATAATCCTTATTCTTAGACTCATAACTCAAGTTTGGAAAAATCATCCTAATTTGTCTTTTAGAGATCAAGGAGATTAAGAAAACATCTTAAGACCTTCAAATCCTCCTAATTTTCAACTAAGGCCCTGAGGAATCATGCAACAATAAAAGAGGAGCAAACCAATGGGGGAGTTAGCTATTGAAAAGCTAGCCAATGCCACTTTGGGGAGGTTTAAGCAATTGGAATGTAAATTTGATTAATTGGTTTTTTCTAACCATAATTTAAAAGTTCAAATGAGTTAGATAGCAAATGTGATACAACCTCATGGTTAAGGGAGCTTCTCTAGTAAAATAAAAGTCAATCCAAAGGAGTAGTGTATAGCAGTCACCTTGAGAAGTTGTAAGCAACTTGGTTAGTAAGTGGTAAGGCTGTTGTGAATGATGATGTTAATGTGAGCCATGAAAAGGTAAGTCAAAAGGAGGTTAAATAAACTAAGACACCATCCACACCATTATTAGTAGTTAATCCTTATGTCCCTCCCATTCCTTTTCTTTAAAGGTTTAAGTAAAATAAATTTGATAATAGTTTAAGGAATTTCTTAAAGTGTTTAGGCAACTCCACATTAACATTCCTTTTGTAGATGCCTTAATTCAATTTTTTACTTATGCAAAGTTTCTTAAGGAGATTATGTCAAATCAGAGAAAATTAAAGGATTATAAGACCATTAGTTTGATTAAAAAGTGCAGTGCAATTATCCAAAATAAGCTTCCACCAAAATCTAAGGATTTAAGGAGTTTTTCAATCTCTTACACAATTGGTGACATTGATTTTTCTAGAGATTTGTGAGATTTAAGTACTAATGTTTCACTAATACCTTTATGTGTACGTAAAATGCTTGGATTAAAGGAGTTGAAACCTATTACCATTTCCTTGCAACTAGCTGACCGATCAATGAAGTACCCTATGGTTATTCTGGAAAACATATTGGTCAAAGTAAAGAAGTTTTTCATTCCTATTGATTTCATTATGTTGGAAATGGAAGAAAATAAGGAGATTATAATTATATTGGATTGTCATTTCTTGGTCATAGTTGGAACTATTATAAATGTTAAAAATTGTAAATTGACAATAAAGATTGATGATGAAAATGTATAATTTAATTTGTCTTAGTTCATTAGATATCCTTTTTACATTGATCATGTTTTTTAAGTTGATTTTATGGGTGAGCTAGCTCAAGAAGCTTTTAGGATGAATTTCTTAAAAAACATTTTGATAATTGTTTAATGAGTGAAGTGACAATTGAGGGTAATAATTTAGGGGTTATAGCAGCTATGTTTGCCTTAAAAGCAACTAGTTTAATGCCAAAGTAAAGAAGTTTTCAATTAAGGATGTAGGCAAAGGTTAGCCACTTCCTATCCCTTTTGATGTGCAAACCCCAATTTTAAAGTTGAATCCATTGCCCTCACATCTTAAGTATGCTTTTTTGGTCGATAATAAGACTTCGTTTATGATGGTGAGTAATTATATATCTAATTTTTAGCTTAAAAATTGTTGGGTGTGTTGAGATTGAGAAGAAAAGCCATAGGATGGACTATTTTAGACCTTAAAAGAATTAACCCTTTTTTGTGCATGCATAAAATATTAATGGAAGAGAACCATAAACCTGTTGTTGAAAATTAAAGATGGTTAAATTCTAATATGAAAAAAGTGGTTAGGATTAAAATTCTTAAATGGTTAAATGTTAGGATTATCTATCAAAGAACTGATAATTCTTGAATTAGTCCAATGCATGTAGTACTAAAAAGGGGTGGGATGACTGTTGTGCATAACGAACATAATGAATTAATTCCCACTAGGATAGTGATTGGGTGGAGAGTATGTATAGATTATAGAAAACTTAATGAGGCAATTTGTAAAGATCATTTTCCTTTGCCTTTTTTAGACTAAATGTTGGAAAGACTTGTTAGGTATGAATATTATTGTTTTCTATATTGTTATTTGGGATATAATCAAATTCATATAACCTTAGAAGACCAAGAAAAAATCACTTTCACTTGTCCTTATAATAGACATTTGCATTTTGTAGAATGCCTTTTGGTTTATATAATGCACTAGTTGCATTTTAACATTGCATGATGACCATTTTTTTTTTTTACTTTATTCATAAGATCATGGAAGTGTTCATGTATGATTTTTCTATGTTTGGATCTTCTTTTAATAGTAGTTTGGCTAATCTATTTAAAGTTTTACAGCATTGTGAAGAGACCAACTTGGTCTTGAATGGGAAAAAAAGGGTCATTTAATGGTGCAGAAAGGTATTTTGTTAGGCCATAAGATCTTAACTAGGGTTATAGAGGCAAACCAAGTAAAGATAAAGACAATTAAAAAGTTGTCATCACCAACCAATGTTAAAGGATTTAGAAGTTTCCTTGGTCACATGGGGTTTTACCAATGTTTTATTAAGGATTTTTCTAAAATTACCAAACCTTTTTGCAATCTGTTAAATACAAATATTGCTTCTAATTTTGATGATAAATGTTTGAACACTTTTAATAAGTTGAAAAAGAAGTTGGTTTCAACACCAATTTTAGTAGTACCATATCAGAATTTGCCCTTTGAGTTAATCTGTGATGCTAGTGACTTTGCCCTGGGCACTGTTATTAGCCAAAAAAGAGGAGAAGCTGCATGTTATATATTATACTAGTATTATTTTAAATGATGCATAGTTAAATTATGAAATTACTGAGAAAAAATTGCTTGTTATGGTATTTGTTTTTGACAAGTTTTAATCACTTTGTAGGTTTTAAGGTGATCATTTATATTGGCCATGCATTAATTAAGTACCTATTGGCAAAGAAAGATGCAAAGTCATAGTTGATTTAGTGAGTATTGCTACTTTAAGAGTATGATCTTGAAATTTGTGATGAGAAGGATTGAAAGAATATGATTTCAAATCATTTATTTAGATTAAAGATATAGTCACTGAAAATAAAATACCCATTAATGAGAACTTTCCATATAAGTAGTTGCTAATTATATCACTTGTTCCATGGTATGCAAATTTGGTGAATTACTTGGTGAGTGGCATATTTTCACTTGATTTAAGTTATTATTAAAAGAAAAGTTCTCGACTGATGTAAAGTACTACTTCTAGGAGGAGTCATTGTTGTACATATTTTGTATTGATGGGATGATTAAAAGATATGTGCCCTAAGAAGGGGTTAGTGTTATTCTTTATCATTACCATTTATTCTTTATCATTACCATTCCATGAAGTGTGGTGGACATTTTGATATTCTCAAGATAGTTACAAAGGTATAGCAATCTAGTTTCCATTGACCAACCATGTACCAAGATGCTAAATAGCTTGTGAATAGTTGTGATAGATGCTAAAAGGTTGGAAAAATGTCTAAGAGGAATTAGATGTCATTGACTAATATCTTGGAGGTTGAAATATTCAATATGTGGGGATAAATTTCATATGTCCATTCCCTTCATCTTTTAACAATTAGTATTTTGGTGGTAATGATTTACATTTCTGAATAGGTTAAGGTAATTGTAACTCCAACAAATAACTCTCAAGTAGTGATAAGATTAATGAAAAAAAACATCTTTTAAAGGTTTAAAGTACCAAGAGCCATTCTTAGTGATGAAGGGTCTTACTTCTGTCATCATTTGTTTGATGCCTTATTAAAAAGGTATAGGGTTACTTACAAGGTAGCACTCACCTATCATGCTCAAGCAAGTGGAGTTAGTGAACTAGGAGTTAAAGTTAACCTTGGATGATGCACTTTAGGCATATAGGACAACTTTTAAGACACGCTTAGGCATGTCCCCATACAAACTTGTCTTTGGGAAGTCTTGTCACCTACTAGTAGAATTGAAGCGTAAGGCCTATTGGGCAGTTAAAGAATTGAACATAGATTTGAAGGCAACAAGAGTAAAGAGATTGTTACAATTGAGTGAGTTGAAAGAATTTAGGGTGAATGCTTATGAAAGTGCTTGACTTTACAAGAAAAAGACCAATAATTGGCATGATAAACATATTCAAAGAGAACTTATGAGGTTGGCCAACAAGTATTACACTTCAATTCACGTCTAAAGCTATTCTTGGGTAAGCTTCGGTCTAGGTGGTTTGGTAAATTCACAGTGACAAAGATGTACCCATATCAAGTTGTTGAGGTGCATAATGAGGTCACTAGTACATTCAAGGTAAATCAGCAACATTTGAAGCCCTATCTAGTTAGTGAGATGATGCCTAAAAGAGTCATATACTCATTACAAGAAACTAGCTACGAGTGATTTTGTGGTATTCAAGCTAGTGGCTATAAGCAAACGCTTTTTTAGAGGCAACCCAAGCTCTCTCTTTTTTTTTTTTTTCTATCCTCTTTGTTAACTTTTGTTCTTTTCTTTTAAGTTTTTCCAATAAATGTGACCATATCATAATTATTTTGTTTAGGTCGTTCATATTCAAGTATCTCAAATTTCTTCCTCTAACTATCAATCTTTAAATATAAATTGGAGGAGTTTCTTTTAACTTTGTTCATTTTCTTTTTCATATTGTGGACAATTTGTGATTCAAAGATTGGGGAGCCCTCCCTTGTCCAAAATAGGAAATGCCCAGGAAAAAACGACGAGAATGAAAACTATCTTGAAAACCACAGCGTTTTAGGCACACAAAAAAGAAACCAACCGATTAGCTCTAATTATTTTTTCCAGCAGGTTATTGGTGGCTAGACAGTCCGGTTCACACAACTTTATTTATTTATCCTTTTGAGTTGTTTATTTCTTCAGTTGTACAAAAGAGTCAGATTGAGGGGCTTAAATTTCAGTTCATTGGTCTAATTCCATTCTTAAAACCATGCAGTCAAGGACAACTAAGGACAGCCATACCTTCGTAGTTAAGAGGCTTTTGTCCTTGAAAAACAAGGACCTAAAATTGCCCCAAGTGCCTATGAACGTAGGATTCAAAGCTAAGGGATAAAGTTTGTGTAACGCAAACACCGACACGTCAAGTAAATCATAAGTTTACTCACAATGCCACAAACCAACTTGTCAGCCGACGAACTATCAAGCTAGACCTTGTTCCCATTGTTAAATGAGCAATATGAATAAGAATCTATTTTAGGTAAATTATTATTGAAAATCAACCATATTAACAGTAACGTTGAACTTTGATATTATAAGACGGCTGGTTTGATCCTATCAAATTTGTAATCAACGGATATGGTGGTTTTGATTTAATTTTAATTAAATTGATGGAGTTGAGCAAATTAGATATATTTTCTTTTGCATCTCTAGTCATGAGTCCTGTGAAAGACTTGGTTCCTTGTGATTTGATTATTATGTTTTAAATATTCAAGGTTTTGTGATTTCGCGTCATCTTTCATGTGACTTGTGATCATATTAACATCTTTTTTTTTTTGGGATGTAATTGTTATTATAAAATTTGGCTCCCTTTGCCTATGCGAATTTCTTTACCAATGCGCATGAGTTAAACAGTTAAATGGACCAATTTGATTTGCAACTACAATGACAGTTTAGTCTAGGTTATATTTAATATTATTATTATTATTATTATTATTTTATATATAGTTAAATCAAGAAGTGGGAAATTAACTATAAATGAAATTGAAAGTTAGATCCCACCCTAAATTTTACATTCGGCAGTCACTGAGTTATATTTAGTAGTTTAATTATTATTTTTTTATTTTTATGTTAGTTGGATGTGGTTGAACCACCACTAGCTATTTAATCTGAATACGAGTGTTAAATCCACTCTCGTCCCCATCTGTTTATGCTCCCAGTTGAATATGTGATGAAGAGAGCTCAGATACACAGGAATATACCATTAGTAAATGTCAGTCCGTAAGTTCCAAATAGATCCTACTGTGGGGGATGGTAGACTTCAAATTCTGATTGATCAAATGAAAGATGATGGGTCATCGCAATTGACACTATCCAGCCAGTAGATACCTTCAACAACTTGGGAATTACATAGATTAAGCAGCACTTTAAGCCACAGAGAACGTGGTCGATGTTGTTGGTTGACACATGCAGTTACAAAATGGCACACTGTTATGAATCTTAAGGCATATGCCAGGACGGTTGATTTTGAGGTTCCAAGTTGTGCTCCTATTTCGAGGCTCCGTGGAAGTTGGATGTCAACTTGTCTCCTTCCCTCCAAGGCTTGAAAATTATATTGACAGTTGTAACCTCCGAAGTCAGTGGAGATAAGACGAATTTTCTTGTTGCTTTTTGTAGTGTAATTTGTATTTGAACAACCTAATTTGTAGTTCAAATATCTTACCTTGTAAATACATTTATTGATCCAATGTTTAGTTTGAATTTCAATTTCAATTTCAATTTTGATTGTATAAAGTTGTCGAAATAACAACCAGAAATTCCAATTTTGTATTTTCTAGTTCACTTATATAATGAGGATGTAAGCTACATACAAGGCTAACTAAGCTAATGTTACAAGGATCTCATTATTGTTTTCTTAGATGGCTCTTCTCTGCATCTTTTTCCCATTGGTTGGCCTTGCTATCAACGTTTCTCTGGAACCAGAAACTCTCACCTGCACCTGAGTTTTTTGGACAGGAACCTTCAGATTTCTGTAATTCTCATCTGGATAACCCTTCCATGACACTTGCATCAGAAAACTCGTCGAGTATTCTCAGTTTTTCAAGGATTAGTCTCTCTTGCTTGATATCTATAGTCACAGGCAGTCAAGTCTGTCAAGAGATTAAAAAGATCAATCTTTTCACACAGCCCAGACTCCAAAAACAGAATGACCATGAATCTCTTTCAAAAAAGTGAAGCTGAAAAAGAATTATCTCTACACTTTCATTGGCATGTTTTGCAGATAATAGTAGAGCATATCTGTGCTCCTCCCACAAGAACTCTATGAAGGGAAAAATCAGATCCTATGCATCTTTCTTTTTCTGTGTTTTTTTTTTTTTTTTTTAATTTCAAAAGCAATTTTCCGGCATTAAATGAATTCACTTGGGCAACAGCCATGATTATAAACACATTTGACAACTCACATAATGCTCATTTAAAGTTATGATGCCTGCATGCACAAATCAAAGCTTCTAGATGTGAGCAATTTATGGTTATGCAAGTGCAAGTAGGCAGGAAGGATACATTCCGCATCAGGATTATTTGTGAAATTTGAGTGTAAGGCATTCCCCAAGCTGTCCACGATGACTGAAGTAGTCATGGACGATTCAATGCATAAAATAGCCATGATAGCATCCACTCTGGTCACCTGATCTCTGAACATAAGTCTTGCATGGGCTGCAATATTGGGATGGTCAAATTTTATATAAGCATAGATGAATACTTAACAGGACTGAGATATACCTTGAGCTAAGCGTATCAGACTTTCCAGCATGCGCACAGTCGTCCTCGCTGCATATTAGGTATTTTATAGTAAAAGAAATTACAATAATAGTATCATTACTTTGGTAAACAACAATTTACAATTTGGTGAACCTGCATTATCAGTTGCAGATCTTCTTTGAAGTTGATAATAACTTGAGATTACATTCTCAGCTTCCTTTGTAAGGACTGGCCTGAAGTATCCTTTCACAAAATGAATATACCTGATAGTTGTTCCAAAGAAGCCCATAATATGCATTTAAAATAGGAAAAGAGCCAAAGAGATTAAAGTTGCAAAGTGTTAAAACTGAATTTGCTGGGTGCATCAAAGGCAGAAAAAGGAAAAATATTATTTATTATACCTAATACAAAGAAGCAAGGATAATTCTAGCTTAACCAAAAGCTTTTTCAGAAAAAAAAAAGAAAAAAGAACCAAGAGATTCTCACTGATGTGTCAGTTTGGGATTATCAATCTCTTTTATTTTCCCCTTGTTTGACTCTAGTTGATACTGGATACTTGGGCAATGAAAACATAATACATGAGGAGAAGCCCATCACATAAAAATCCCCTCGTTCCTACAATAATGGTCTGTGCCTAGAGTTCCAAAATTCCTAAGTAAATCAACCCCTGGAAGTATAGTACAACAGACTATTGTATATAGCACCATTCCCAGATGGGCCATGCAAACAAAATATGCCAACAACACTCTTGGTTTATCGGCAATTAGATGCTGTTTCATTTTCTATTCTGCTTCCATAATTGTATGTCATTATTTGAACAAACCAAAGTGCCTTCCAAATTTCATTAATCCTTTACAATATTTGGTAACAGTTAGGGTTTTTGTTAATCTAAAATTGAATATTTGAATTCACCTTCAAAAATCTTATGACACATAAGATTGCAATGGATCATCTATTTGCTGTCTCTTTCTTGGTGACTGAATTAAAAAGGATAAGCTGGGAGAATGGATACTCTGTTAGGACCATACTCCCTCTACACTAGGCCACAATAAGACGACTAGCACTGACAGGTGGAAAAAGAAAATGACTATAGCAAAGAAACAAAACCAGCAAAAGAATCATATCACATATCTGCTTTGGAAACTTCCAAATTGCTCCTTAGGGGATTCAGCAATGATTCACATGCCAGCCCCAATATAATCTTCAAACCAAACGATAACATACCTACGAAGCATAGTCAATGTCCAAATGTCAGTCAAGTCTTCCTCATGATTTCCTCTATCTGACTTTCCCTGCACATTGGTTTCAGAAAACAGTCTGGGTTCACTTGACTGCTTAATGACATGACAACACCAGCTGCACAATGTATTCATAGACTAGTACCTCAGCAAGAATGTGAGATGACACAACTGCATCCCATTCTGGATTCTTTGTATCCAAAAGAACCAGAATTATATCGAATCTGCTCAATAATGGACCAGAGAGTGCCGTATTGACAGAAAGTGCTAGATTGGGTTAAGAATAATGACCATATGATCATACATATGACACATGTGCGTACAAGTAGAGAAGGTAAATCAACTGGGATTCCAAGAAGTGAAAATTGTGCAGATGCAGAGATCATAGACATGGCACATGCAGACAGTATTTCAAATCAGCATCCAATGTGCAGTGGAACAAGAAAAGAGACAACTTTTATAAACATGCGTAAAGGCTAATGAATTTTCTAATCAAATGGGATACATTGATCGCGATCATACAGTCCTTTGGGATTTGTTGCACCAAAGACAATTGTCCTAGTACTGAGAGTGGTTACAAGACCTGCCTGAATCAACAAAAAGCAAACACTATCTTATACCAGTACTTAGCTCAGTGGAAAATGAAGTTCAAGCATTTAATACAATCTTAAACAGATCGATGAACATATTATACAGGACCATAGAGGGTTCACCCATGTTACATGGAGACATTTGTGTAGAGTGTAAGCACTATGATACAACCACACACTCCCATCTAAAATTCCGCAAGATAAGTCATAGTTTAGAAAAAAACAAAAAGGACCAATAATAATCATTATATATAGGACACATAATATGCCAGAAAAAAATATTTCATCATCATCGATGGTGTGTATCCTTGCTCTCTTGATTAAGGGGACTGGTGGAGAAGCATATACATTTAAATTAAAGGAAGGTAAAGGTATTTATGCTGATAAGCCCACAGAGGCAAAGGCTGCTCCTAATATGTGAAAGATAAGCCCCCTTTTCACTTTCTTGTTCTCTTCTTTCCTTTTGCATTGAGGCCCACATCAATCCTGCTTCAAGCCAATGGTGTTCAAGGGTATGCTAAAGACCAATGTGGCATAGCTACACAGATTCTCTGCACCTAGGGATCAATTTATCATTACATGGTTAATGCCCTCAACAATCAATTATGAAGATGTATATCCAAGGGAAGCAGTATGATGGAGGACTTTCTTGAAGAGTAAAACTATTTGATGGCAATTGTGTGTATATTTCAACTCTGATTGATGCAGAAGAACCTCAGCAAGGGACCTCCAGATTAACTGATAATTCTAAACATCAATCACAAATGCTGCAGCTTCAGACAAGAGACAATAGAAGAGTTACATGTACTTTCTGAATAGTTCCATATTACATGTTCATAGTCCATTATTTAGCATCCAAAAAGGACCCCAATCGTCTGAAGTTTTTGGTGGTGGCCAAGACATTACAGCAATTTCATTGATAAAGATACTGAATTAGCCAGCAAAGCCAGTGTTTTGCTCGGTGATTGTTAGCCACAAAGAATAGGAACATTAAAGGCATGAAAACCAGGTTTCTGACATGAAAAGGCATGCAAGGCGTGCTGGCAATATTACCATTTACCAGTAGGTGCTACAGGCCACATATAAGACACTAAGTAGAACATGTACAAAAAGAGAAGCAACCTTGGCTACACTTATGGTCTGCTGCTCCATAGCCTCATGTATTGTTGCCCTGTCATGTTCCCTCATGCTGTAGAACAAAAATTAGTGTTTTTTAACAATAACGTAGATATATGTAGAAAACCCACATTTATCTTGGTTGACAAATTTGATTTCCAACACTTTATAGAAATAAGGATACAAATATTCACTGAAGAAGCTCTATTGATTTATGAGTACCTATCAAATTCATCTATGCAGCAAAGCCCTCCATCTGCAAGGACAAGGGCCCCAGCTTCCAACATCCATTCTCCTGTACATACCAAGGATATGATTAAGCCATTGATTTTTAAATTGGATAGATACAGTGAAAAAAATATCAAATGGATGGCAAGAACCAAACAGCATGCATGGAGTGTGTGCTCAGCAATCCAAACTACAACAGAATCTTTGGCATGGATAGACAGGCTAAGATGGCAGTTTTTTTGCTACATGCAGAAATAAATTCCACACATTGAATCATTTCTTGAGGAACAAAATTTGACAGAAAATACCTCCATCCTTGACTGCAGTCACAGTTAGCCCAGCACTTGTGCTCCCCAACCCAGTGGTTATAACAGACCGGTTGCTCAATTTTGCAGCAAATTTCAAGAACTGAGACTTGCCAGTACCTGTGAGATTTGTCTCATATCTCAGCCAGCATTAATTTTTATCATGCCTTACAATTCAAAAGATGACTACAATTTAATTCATGCAAGAGTATTTGACTAACATCAATCAATAATATCAAACACAAAATGATCAAAACTATAATCAGATTCACTGTTCACATGTACATTTAGAACGAGGAACACTTTCACTTGCTAGAATGCATAAGGAAGATAACAAGGCGACAGGTGAGAAAATAAACACTATCATAGGTAGAACTAACACCCACAATTCTTTGCAGGTGAGAGGGCCAAACAAGCCATGTTTCCTAGGGCATATGTTAGGCTGGGACTTTATGCCATTGGTCATCTTTGCTTTTACTTTTCCGTGCACAGGATGCAGAATTTTTAACATCAATGGCAGGCCTATCTATAAGGCTTCCAGAAGAATTTAATGATTAAATTTGGTAATTATGGAAGGAAGAATGAGGCAAATTGCACAATTCTGTGGAGATACACTATATTCCAGTTTTCTGGTGTATTGCAGAGGAAATTGCTGTAAATTCAACAATTGATATCTGAGCAGAACATTGTTGTTTGATTACTCTACAGTGCTCTGCATATGGATACCTACTGTTATTTAAGATATCCAATGGGATTGAAAAGCTGTTTTTATTTTAGAAAATTGCTTGTTGTCATACTCTACTTTGTGTGCATCTTTTTCTTTTCTCTTCATAATATTTCTTTTGTTGTTAAGAAGAAAAGAGTAGAGCAACAAGCATCCAACTAGAAGCATTGGTCTAATATTGTTCCAACATTCTCCACTCTCCCATTGTTTGTTTAGTAACAGAATTTGATGAGTGCACTCAACATAAAAGCAATTGGATATATGTTAGCAGGGCAGTGGAACTTTGTTGCAATCACAATCTATATACACCATTAATTACTTTACAATAAAACAAGCATGTCAAGTTTATCCCAATTTCAGGAGCCAATGCAATAACAGACTGTCAACTAAAGATTGATGAACATCAGGCAAGCATGCAGCGGTCACCTGCCAAAGCTGCTGTTGTGAAGATTAGAAGACTATTAGCACTATCATTCAACAGACAAAAACAGAACACTTTGCACACTAAAAATATAGCAACTTCTAAAAAAGCCCAATTTTGGTCCACAGAAAGTGCATGTTAATGGCCATGTAGTGAATGCAGAACAATATTCTGGCTTAAATTACCACCAACAGAGTAAATCGAGACATAAGGGTCACCTGGATCACCAACCAGAAGCAAATGTGATTCTCCTCGAATCTTTGTACCAGATGCATCAACATGTTGGACACCTCCAATAAGGGTTAATGCAACTAAGTTGAGGAAGAAATGTTAGAGTGGCAACTGAGTAAGAAATGATAAATAATACTAAATTACAAGAAAGAGAAAATGCCTCTCCTGTGATGTTTATATTGGACAAAATGAATCCCTATCCTTACAAGTCAAAGAAAACGAATTCCAAATTCCCTTTCAGAACAACCATCTAAATACCATGATATGAAATCTGCAGAGTACCTGCAAGCTTCACAGTGAAGAGTCCAAAGATCTGTGGGCAAATACCTCGTAGAATGGCATTTCTCCCTGATTTAGTATCAAAATGTTTCACAATTCCAATAGAGAGAGAAAAAAAAAAAAAACAAAAAACAAAAAAACTCACACATACAATGGACACGAAATTCATGGTTCAGGCATTGTCAATAACTGTTACCTTTTAAGGGAGTATCCTTGAAATCTGACCAGAACTGCTTGAATTTCTTGATAACATCATCAGGAATATCTATGTCTAATTTCAGCTCATTGGTCCTCCTGAAGAAAACAAACACAGTCAAAGACATCAGTGGACAAGGGTTTAGCATAGAGGAGACAGATTGAAGAAATTAGTGGGGAGGACAGTGTGCAATAAAATTAAGTTTAATAATTAAAGCCTGATGTAAAATAAAGTATGATAAGAGAAAGAGGAAATAGAAAACCAAGTTCTGGTAGAGATGGAAGTAAACACTATCAAGACAACAAAGAATTCAAGGGTGTGAGTATGTAGAATTTGTTTATTTTATTGCACACTTATAAAACATACACTAGAATGACAAGGAACTAAAATGATCACATAGCAATGGAATAAGCAAGTCTATCACTGCCTAGTGATTTGTTGATATAGACTAAAATGAAGCCAAATATTGACAAATCACTAGGCAGTGATAGACTTGCTTATTCCATTGCTATGCGATCATTTTAGTTCCTTCTTGTCATTCTAGAATATGTTTTATGAGTGTGCAATAAAACAAACAAATTCTACATACTCACAACCTTGAATTCTTTATTGTCTTATAGTGTTTACTTCCAGCTTACAGAAACTTGGTTTTCTATTTCCACACATGCATGTGCTATTTTCTTGATTCTCTGCACATTATTCTTATTCTTGCAAAATGAAACCAAATGAGGAGAAAATATAAAGTTAATTCATACTGAACTGTCATTTACCTCACATGATTAGCAATTAATATAGGATCAAGGCTGCAGCGAACATCTTTTAAATCGGGAGACCAGTTAGCAGTCAGGATCCCAGTAGTAATAACATCATCTGCACACAAAAGATTCCTGATTCCCTAATGGATGCTTCTACAAAAAAGATTTCATAGATATGCAGACCAATGAAAGTAGCTTACAAATTTTTAAAAATTAAAAAATCAGCTTCTCATTTATGAATTTTAATGAAAATTTAGTCAAGTAATGAGGATTTGGGAACTAGAAAGAAAAAAAAAAAAAAAAGCAAATAATAAATATACTGAGTGAAAGGTATGTATGAGCAAGTACTGACTGGGCTAAAATATATTATAGGAAGATTTCGTTTTGGGCATTGCATTGTTTTAAATTAAAAATGACAAGCTTATGAGAAGTAAAGTTATGGAATCCAATCTACGGATGTGCCCTGTGAGAACAGTGAAGAAGCACATGCATTTCATGATTTTATGTTAACAATTGACAAAAATATGTTAAATACAAAGAACACAGTTAAAACTCATGACCCAAAAAACAACTAACTGATAAATCCCAGTTCCAAGTCTTAAATAATCTCAAAGTTAGAAAGCTTAAGGAGGTTTCATTCTCACGGACACCAATGCAGCATGTATAGCAATGAGAAAGTCATAAAGCACCATCTCATGATGTGTAAGAACATCCAAAATTATTTTGAAAATGGCTATTTGACCAGCTATGCTAATGGAGGGCAAGTTGGCAGACATTCAAAAACAGAATGTTAATAGGAAGTGGCAGTACAAGAAAAGCCTGGATAAGAGATGAGAAATATCTAAAAAATGGTGGAGATGGCACTAGCATGAGGTATGTATATGATTTGTTTGTATGGCAATTCTCTGAATCACACGAAGAAACTCAATTTGAAAAAAAGCATCCAAAAAATTCAAAAAAAACTAATCACCAGTTTCCATCTTTTGTTTTGACCACTACTTGTTTGAGACTATATCCATATTGGAAACAGTTGCCAGTAATCAAAGGAAAATCAAAAATCAAAAATCAAAAAGTGATGCTGGCCCAACAAGAGAATGTACGAGCATGTTTACTTGAAAATTTGGTGTCTCTATGTAGCTTAATTATTCCCTCAAGAAATTAGATAGGCCACTAAAGTCATATAACTTTATAACAGTCCTCATTTTGGTTTCAAATTTCTCTACAAGAATAAAGTGTGGTTGGGGAGATAAGTCAAGGAATTATCTCGGCATAATGATAAAAATTTTACTCTTTGCAGAATGTTGTACCTCCAGCTTTAACAATGTCAACAAGATCATCCTTTAGAATCACTGAAATCGAACGAGGAATGACCCCAACTCCCAACACCTGTGTACTTTCTTGGATCTTAATTTCCTGAAAATCATGGCGTACAATACTTTCTTCTATACAGTCAAAACGTGTGCCTTCACAGGGTTTAGATCTCTGACATTAGACACAATGGAGGTGATCAAACTCAAACATCCTTACACCAAAAGATACAAAATCAACAGCAAAGAGCCAACTAGTGCCTCATTCAATCTGAGAGAACATAATAATTTTCTTTCTGGTACATAATGATTCTTTGATTTGTAAAGTTGTAAAATTGATCAGGTATTCTCAATCCAAATAATTAAATTGTAAATTTTGATGATACGAAGATAATTCAGCTAAAGACTGGTATGTTGCCATATGCTGGGTGCAAAACTTGGTAAAAAATTTATATAAGTGCATATGACAGACCTGAGAGGGGCAAAATGATGGTAGAGTTATGGAGTTCCTACTTTCCAGCTCTGGATGAACTGGGAACCTACACAAGAACATCTAAACTTAATTGTTGGAATAAAAATCTTGTATCCAAGTAAATAAATATTGATATCTTTTTATCCTTTAATGAGATTCAATATAAATACCATGATATTACATCTTAAAACACCAAATGAGGATAGGAAATGTCCTCATGGAGTTTACAAAATAACAACATACATCTACATCCAAAGAGGTTGTCTAAAACTCAATGGAAATGAGCCATCTAATTGCTATTCAACTACAGGGCCTGGTATGTTCAGCTTGAATTTATATGCCAAGAATACATGTAGGCATCCAGAATGCTGAGCAAATAGAAGCTAAAGCTATTAGTCCTAGTCATGCCTCTCCTGGTGCCATAACTATGCTACAAAAACAAAATGATCGCAAGGTGCTAAGTTACATACAATGCAAATGTCAGAAGAGGTAGGAAAAATAATACTTTGTACACAGCACAAGATACAAGAAACATGGAAATGAATAAAATAAATAAACCTGGTGAAGCAGCATACTCTGAAGTCAGTAACAATATGAGGCACTTAGGGTAAGAGAAGATTTAAAATGAGATCGTAATTCAAGTATACACCTATATGGAGCCCTGAAGCTAATCACAAATATCAAAACCTCTCCAGGCCCCGAAAGTACTAACCATGCTTAATTGTCAGCAAAGATCAAACTTGTACAGAACCTAATCAAGCTAATTTGACACCATGTCAACTACTCATTTTCGTGCACAAACCAAACCACCAAACAATCACTAATTATATCATAATCCCAGTCTTATCAGACAATGTCATTTACAGGTACTTTTGTTCATCTAAAATTCTTAAAGGGATGATGTTCCCATAACCACAATAAGTAACTAGCAAGTTTTCTCACCAGAAAAATAAAAAAATAAAAACAAAAATAAAAGTGAAAGGAACAAAATAAATAAATAACAATTCCATTCTTTTCTTGTTAGATAAGCATCAAGTCCAATCAGCAATTGATTCTGACCTATTAAACAATGGTAATTACTCATAGTCACCTAGGAAATTGCTCTTCTTACGTGATGAACCAGGATAAGAAATCAACATGATGCCGTCACCCATTTGCTTTAATTTCTAGGCCTAACCAGTGTGTCATTTTTTGGTTTAATTGGCACGACTAAGACTCAAACTCAAGACCTTCAACCCCAAAGATGACTCCAGTAACATTGAGCTAAAAGCTCATTGGTAGACCTAACCATTTCTTATACAAGAAAAACCATGCAATTGAAACATTAATAAATACATATATTCAAACAGGTTCCCATGTGACTCAGGGTTAAGGAAAATAGACCCACTCGTGCTTGCATTTTCGACAGCGATACATCCTTTCCCCTTCATACATCTTAATTGCTCCAGACCTGATTACTGTCCCTTTGAGGGTGAGAAGTATCCCTCTGTGTTTCACCCTAACATGCCCAATGCTTGGGAAAGCATCTGCATTTCACACTGGGATATTCATCCACAAGTTTTCTTTTGCAATGGGGGGAGTATAAAAAAATGGTTAAAAAAAAAAAAGGAAACATTGACAACTGATCTGGGAAGAGGACACAAACCTGGCATTTCAAGTGGGGATCCACTGACATTAACCCGAACATGAATGGACTTTTTCTCGATTCCCTTCTCACCACAACTCAGATCCGTCAGCACAATTTTCTACATTATCCCAGACAGAATACCCACATGGCAACAATAGTTAACGAACTTAATGTCAACAAATCCACTAAATTAAGCAACGATCAGAAGCTGTAGTCACAAGAGCACACACAAATGCACAGACCATATAACAGAAGCTGTATGCATAACCATGCTATGTTCATTTTTCCAGAATCATTAAGCAACCCACACGGATGAACATAACACATTGCCTCGATGCAAAAGGAATGCATTAAAACACAGATCAATCTGCAAAATTGAATCTTGGATAGATAACATTAATTGCACAATAAGACCAGCATCACATTGCTCATTTTAAAACCATGTACGCGAATTCAAACCTACACCCATAACAAATGCGCCACAACAAACAGACAAAAACACACACAGACAGAGACAAAGGTGTGTATTTTAGGTGTGTGTAGGAAAGATGCGCACATGGGCCCAGAGAGCAGCTCGATCAAAAAGGCGCAAGTAAAGGGCGGGTTGGTAGAAAAGAAGACGGGCAAGTAAGACATTTTCGTCCACTAGGTCTGCAAAACTGAACCCCAAGAAAAAGGAAAAAAAAAAAAAGTAGTCAAAGAGTTAAAGTTTATTCATGTTGGGAAAAGTTAAAATTTGAAAAGTAGAGGGGATTTTGCGGGAGGCGGGCTGGGGTTTCGGATAAGGAGATAGTAAAGATACTCGATGTAGAGAGGGTAAGGGAGGTTGGAGTCAGGAGAAAGGAGGAGAGAGCGCAGCTGTGAGGAGTGGTGCCGTATCAGAAACTCCGCCAACGCTTTCACTTGATCTTCCTCCCCATCTCTTGCTGACTCCATTGCTTGCTGCCCTGCACGCACACAACCACAAACCCCCACAGCGAGCCACAGAAGGAGAGCGAGCAGCTGCGAGAGGGATGGTTTTAGGCGGGATTTTGGTTTTTCCTTCTTCTTTTTCATTTTTTGTTGGGCTTTTTTGGGGGGAGTGGGGTTGGGTGGGGTGGGTTCTATTCAGTTTTGGGCTTTAGGGCCCTTCTCACTTTATTGAAAATTTTCTTTTGTTTTTTTTGGGAAGCTTTTTGCCTGCTCTATTTTGTGTTTATCATCGTGAGCTGAGTAATTTAATCAAAGCCGTATAAACAACCTAACCATCCTTAGCAAAAATACCTCATCAGGGGCAATAACCTGGAACCATGATGCTGAAATTGCAACTGAAAACAGCAGTCTTCGTTCCAGAGAAATACCATAAGAAATAGGAAAATTGGGAAGCAAAAAAATAAAAAAAAGCTAGAAATACCGAGATACATACGGTCCGATATAATGACGTATGCCGGCAGAAATGAACTACAGCAACTAAAGAGAATTGCAAAATGGCTGTTTCTATGGGATTCCTTTGGGCCTCTATTAGCTGCAAAACAAAAATGGTGCTGCTTAGATGAACATCGTCAACTCGGGCCTACTATATACATTATGTTGCTCATCTTCCAGCACCGGGCAAGCTGCCACAAGCCTGTCTTGTGATCCAATGTAGAGTGAGTTGTAGATCTTCCAATACACTTCCCTGCTGACCTTCCTCGCAGGATGGAACAGCCCCCTGGAGACAGTAATTGAGAATAATAGCTGCACCCAAGGCCACCCTCAGTCCTTCAATTGATTCCATGACGGTATTGATAACACGAGGGGAAGTTTCGAAGACGTTTGGCCACACATAGTTAAGCAAGTGGACCAGTGCATCCTCACAACCCAATCCAGCAACTCCCAGAGCCATATGCTTAACAGCGGAAGCTGCAGTCTGTCTGTGAACTAGATCTCTATCCATCAAGGCATCTTCCAATAATGGAGTGACTGCATGTATAGTCCTTTCCCACTTCACCAATGTACTCAAACAAAAAAGAGGGAGACTTCAAGACTCCATTTTGCACATTAAGCTCTGGAACACGATACTCGTTCGTCAGTGCAGGCAGAACGGTAAAAGGAGAACAGGTTTCTGCAACTATAGTAATTGCAACCGTTGTGCAAACTCGATTCTAGCGCTCTTGGACCTTAAGATTGCTCAGCAGAGTTGCCAGCACATCTTGAGGCCCAATTGCTTTAGCAGTATAACCAAAAGTGTTCACAGTTGCTCGTCTACTACCCTTCTTGTGAGCCTTCAGAATCTCAAGGAGCACAAAACAGATCCTCATCCATTCCCTGGATGGAACAAACTGGCTCCACGGTCAGCAATACGACCAACTAGGTCAATACAATTCTCCTGCACTTTCTCATGCCTGTTCTTCAGGATTGGTGTCAAATGTGGAAGTAAATCCTTAATAGGAGGAGTTATTGTTGTGATACCAATGACATTAACAATTGCCTTAAGAGGCCCAAGAATTGAGCCAAGAACTTCCGGATACTCTTCTCCCAAATATTCATACAAGACAACACCAAGATGGCCCATTAGCTGCTCCTCATGACACTGCTTCCTGACGACAGCTATTCTCGAAATAAGATCAGCTGCTTGTTGTCTGACCTTGGAACTCTTGTTGTTCAAGCGCCACTTTGTGGTACCACAAATTTGAGGAAGATAAGGCTTCACCCTCTGACCATGAGCATTTACAACTGCGCCAAACCCATTAAGCATCACATTGGGGCATCATCACTAGTTTGCTCTTGGAAGGCGTAAAGAATACCATCGAAGCTCTTCTAATCTAGCATCAATATCAGATGCACCCAAGTTGGAAACCACCTTTTCAACTGTTTCCATGACCATACGTCTGTACAGTTCACTCTCATCTTTAAGATCCTTAACTGTTCTTCCAACAATATGTTTGACACCAACCTTGTTAGCAATCTCCACTGTTGTGTCCACAAGCTGCTTATAATTTCTCCTATCCAAGGCCATTCTCCTAACCCAGAAATTCCTAAAGAACTCAGGAGGAATATCTTTACGAATATAGTCAGCTTCCACACCCTCAGTGCTCACACATTGCTTGACCACTTTCAGCACAATTTTCTTCATTTCTTCATCAGGAGACTGAAACTCACGTACCAGAATAAACATGACTTCCTTGGTGTAGTAATTGACATACACAGCATCCATCAGAGGAATAATGAAACCAATTGCCTTCAGAAAGGCAGCCAAGACCTTGCCATGATGCGTTATAATACCCTTCCACAAAGGCTTCAAGACTGAGTCAAAGCTTTCAATACCATAAGGGGCAGCAGCCAAGGACATAGCAGTAATTGTCCTCACCTTCTGATTTTCATCACTGAGACCATGTTCTATGATTTCAACAAGAGACCTCAAATGAGGAAGAACAGCACAACTAATCAATATAGCAATCTGCTAAACAATCTTGATTCCAGTATGGCGAGCTTGCCATGAATTTTTTGCTCTGACACACAGCTTTCAAGAACGGCAGAAGGGCAGGAATGCCAAGAGCAGAAGCAACACTAAAAGCCCTAGCAGTTGTGTTCCTAACATACTCATCAATGTTATCAATGTCAGGACGCACAGCAGCAATCATGATCGCTAAACCAGCTGCCTTACTCAGATTAGAGGTTATTTCTCTACCATCCACACGTGCATAATAGTCCTCATCAATCAACAATGGCTCAATAACAACAAGAATCTTGTGCACATACAGCCTAACCAACTCATCCAATTTGTACAAAACCCTATCGATTACCTTAACCAAAAGATGCCTCTCCCGATCTTCCAAAGTGGGTTGCATGAGCAACGGCAAAATCCTGTTAAACAATGACCCAGCACCAAACTCTCTTGTCTTGTCAGTCAACTGCCTCAAAGTTGTCTTCCTCTGAGGCGGCATCCCGTTCTTAACCTTCAATAAAAGCTTCATAATCTTCCTCTCCTTCTGCTCCTCTGGGGACAATTCCTCTTCATCTTCCTCGTTCGGCAGAGCTCCAAAATACTGATAATCTTCCGGCTTCATAAATGGCAACCCACCAGGTGCTTCCTTTGGAACATCAAACTGCTGACCTCTATTCTCCTCCGGAATGGAGTAAAGTGGAGTTCCGAGTGGTGTAGGAGTTGCCAATAATTTCCTTGCAGGAGTCCCAATAGGCACCTAAGAAGCTGGTGGCTCCAAATTTTTGTATCCTTCCTGAGGGAACATTGCATCTATTTCCTCATCAGTCAAGGGCCTGTTCCTTTCCTCAATACCCTTCTCCCATCTCAACAAATTGTACTGCTCAGGTGAAATTGCACCTCGCATATTAATGGTCCCTCGTGTTGGAGTAGCCAAATCAACCCCGCCAACTAGAGGAACTCAGGGAGTATAAGCAGCAGCAGGGGTCACCCCAGACATGGGGGTTGCACTTCCCATAGTGGCGGGTGTCTCATCCCAATGAGACCTCTTCCGTTTTGGTGTGGGGGTGACCAATCCTTTTGGAGTGGCATCCCAAGTCACACCAGCTGGGGTGAGACAAGTAATCTTTTGCAGAAGATATTGAGATCAATTCTGAAATCTTTGAACCCCAAGACATTCGTAATCACTGAATCCATGTATCTGAACACCTTAGATGAGTTAATTGGGTCTTTGTTATTCATAAGATGACCTTCACCAAAAGGATTACTAAAAGAAAGAAAGAAGTTGCTTTTAGGACCTCCTCTCCCACTGAAGAGGATGATAATGATGAAAAATAATCCATACATTTAAGAAGATGAATAAGGAACTTGTCATGCTAACCAAGAGGATTGCACAACATTAGAGGAAGAAGAAAAGTAGCAAGAGTTACTTTAAGAGCAACTACAACAATGATGAGATCTTTTATTACAATTATAACAAATTTACTCGCCTTGCTCACAATTATTCTAGAAATAAAAAGAATGACAAAAAGCTAGTAAAGAAAATTTTTAAAGCCATTTGAGATGGGACCTAAGTGACTTAAAAAATGCTTTTAGTGATATTGAAATGAACTTGGTATTCATAACTATAAAAGATAAGGTAAATTCTAACTATGATACCTCTAATAATAATGAATCTTTAATTGATAAGTTATATAATACTCTAAATTATATGAATAAAAAACTTAAAGAAAATATTGTAAAAAACAAAGGTCTTCACATTGAGAATGTCTGTATATAGTATGAAGTTAGATCCTCAAAAGATGAGATTATTTCCCTAAAAGAAGCAAATGCATATTTGAAAGAGAAGGTCAAGTCACTCACTGAAAAAAAAAAATAGTGAGATAGATAATATTTACAATGAAAAAAGATTTATGAAACTCTTAAATAAAAATATTTATCTTAAGAAAAAATTATCTACATTTTAAGAGTTTTTTTCTAAATTTATTTAAAGTAATGACAAATTAAACGTACTACTTACCTCTCAAAAGCCTTAAGGTAAGAAGAGTGATTTGGATTATATGTCTCATGCATATCAATCTAAAGCTCCTCAAGGTAAAACAACTCATACTTACACACATGCACATGCATCAAGTAACATATCACATAAAAATACTCATGCATCATATCAAGGTACAAAAACATCACACAAGTATGTATATATATATATATATATATATATATATATATATATATATATATATAAGAACACATACAAAAGTCTATAACATCTCATAGGCATATGCATTTTTATGATAAATGGTATGATTATGATAGATATGCATTACACAAGTATGCATATATATACACAAGACACATACAAAAGTTTAATGCATCTTATAGGCATATACATTCTCATGATAAGTGATATAATTATGGTAGATATGATACTTATGTTTATAGATATTATATTACAGATAATATTATACATTCTTTCTATGGTGACTATAGTCACATATAATATTTATACAATTTGAGATAAAGTCTAGATAGTTATTCTTATGTAGATAGTAAAAGCACAAAAACTAACATTTAGGACCTAAGAAGATTTGTATACCTAAATCTAAATTAATTGTTTATAGGTATGTCTTAGAAGCAATATAAAGAATTGTATCTAGATAACGGTTACTTTAGACATATGACAAAGAATCCAAAAGTTTCATTTCTCTTAAAAAAATTGATGGTAAAACAGTAATATTCAAAAATCATATCAAAGGTAAGATTATTGACATTTATAAAATAGGTAAGGGAAAGTCCCTAATAATTAGTAATGTCTCACTTGTCAAGAGACTCAAATTCAATTTATCAAGTATTGGTAAATTATATGATAGTGGCGAGAAGGTATCATTTAAGCAAATTACTAGATATGTTATTCATTCCAAAACAAATGGTCCTTTATTTGTTGCTAATTAGTCAAACAATGTGTATATTATTAATTTACATACTTTGACTAACCAAGATATTAAGTGTTTTGCCTATGTTAATGAAGAATCATGAAATTAGCATCTGAGGTTAGGTCATGCAAGCATGAAACAATTATAAGGGTTTTTTAAGGTGAAATTTGAGAAAGATAAGGTGTGTGATGCATGTCAAATGAGTAAGTGAACCAAAAGCACTTTTAAGAACAAAAAAATAGTATCTATTTCTAAATCCTTACAACTATTGCATATGAAATTGTTTGATTATTTAGTTTTACTCGTATTTTATCTTTAAGTGGTAAGTCATATGTAGATGTCATTATAGGTGATTATAGTAGATCTACATAGCTTACAAGAATAAGTGCTTAAAGACTTTTGAGGGGTTTTGTAATCAAGTCCATAAAAAAAAAAAAAAAAAGATATATCATGTCACTTTAATTAAAAGTGATCATGATGGTGAGTTTAAGAATGAAAGCTTTCAAAATTTTTGCAATTTTCAAAAATCTCTTATAACTTCTTAGCTTTAAGAACTACACAACAAAATAAAGTAGCCAAAAGGATGAATAGAACTTTATAAGAGATTATTAGAATTATGTTAAATGAATATAACCTTTCTCAATACTTTTGGGTAAAAATAGTTCATAATACTTGTTATGTGTCTAATAAAGTTTTTATTCATCTAACTCTTACAAAAACTCCTTATGAGTTATGGAATGGAAGAAAGTCTATAATAAAGCATATAAAGGTATCTTCTTAAGATACATTTTTACAAGCAAGACATATAAGGTTTTAAACAAGAAATTACTTATTGTAGATGAGTCTATGCATATTGCATTTGATGAAGTTAACCCTTTCTCTTCTAGAAAGGAAGGGTTAGATGACATTATAGGTACAAACATAAGCTTGGATAAGGCAAATGAATCATCATGGAAATAACAAAATTTTAGTAATGTTCAAATGGAGCAAAGTGAACAACTTGAAGTAAATATGTCCAACCTTTTAAAACATGAAAATCTTGATAGTGTTGTTTAAAAAGTTTTGAGAGAGTAAAAACATGCTAGAATGACATTTCAAAATTAAATTATTGGTAATCCTTTTTATTCTTGGAGAACCCAGTATGCATCTAAGAACACTAGCATTATAACACTTATTTCACAAATAGATCCTACACATGAAGATGATGCATTGGTTGACTAGTCTTAGGTGCAAACAACTAAGGATGACCTTAACTAGTTTAAGAAAAACAATGTATGGGATTTGGTACCATGATCTCGTGATCATTCTATTATTGGAATCAAGTGGATCTTTAGAAAAAAGCTTAGTGAAATTAGTCAAATTGTGAGAAAAAAAAAAGGTAAAATTAATTGCCAAAGGCTACAATTAAGAAAAAAACATTGATTATAATGTGACTTTTTCCTAATTGCTAAGTTAGAGGCCACTAAAATGTTGCTTGCATTTGCATCATGCAAGAGTTTAAAGTTATATCAAATGGATGTAAAGAGAACATTCCTTAATAGCTATATCATATAGAAAGTCTATGTTGATCAACTACCTGGCTTTGAATGCAAAGAGTTTCCATATTATCTTTATAAGTTTTCAAAAGCTTTATATGGATTAAAGCAAGCACCAAAAGCTTATTATGAAAGATTAAGCTCTTATTTAATTGCTAAAAACTATAATAAAGGAAAAGTTGACATTATTATTTTTACCAAATCAAAATGTAAGGATTTGTTAATTATTCAAATTTAAGTTGATGACATTATATTTGGTGTTACTAATGAATCATTATGGAAAGTGATTACAAGTTATATGAAAATAAAATTTGAGATGAGCATAATAAAGAAATTGAATTTCTTCTTTAAACTCTAAATCAAGCAAATAAAGGTTGGAATCTTCTTTAACCAAGTCAAGTATGTAAAGGAACTATTGAAGAAGTTTGATATAGATGATTCTAAATCTTATGACACTCTAATGACTACTTCTACAAAATTGGACAATGATGTAAATAGTAAGGTTATGAATATAAAGTAGTAAAGAGGTATGATTTGTAGAATAAATTTGATATTTATTGTTTGTTTATGTGCAAGATTTCAATCCAAACAAAGGAGTCATGCCTAGTTTCCCTTAGTATGTGAAGGGAACCATAGATTTAAGATTTTTGCATCCTAAAGGATTAATCTTTGATTTAATGGATTACTCAAACTCAAACTTTATGAAAGATAGAATTAAAAGGAAGAGTGTCATAAGTGCATATATGTTTCTTAGCCAAGCCTTAATCTCACTATATAATAGAAAGTAAGGTTTAATTGCTTTCTTTAAAGTTAAAGCAAAGTACATGGCAATAGAAGCTTGTTGTACTTAATTGCTTTAGATGAAATAGACCTCAGAGGGCTTTAGATTATATTACTTTCATATGCTAATTAAGTGTGATAACAAAAGTGCAATTAATATGACCAAGAACCCTATATACCATGCCTAGATTAAACACATTAACTTGTGACACCATTTCATTAGGAATTATATGTTCAAAGGAGACATGTCCCTATAATTTGTGAACACTGAAAATCAGTTGGCTAATACCTTTATAAAACCTTTGAGTAAGAATAGATTTATAACCGTTAGAGAGAGATTAGACATAATTAAGTTAGATTAATCTCTTGATTAAGTGATTTGATATGTTTTTATATGTTTTATGGCATATTATATGTATTTACATGTTTGATATTATGTTGCATGATGATTTGGACATTTTGTACTTGAAATATGAAAGTTAGTGTTTTTATCCAAAAGGGATCAATCAACTAGACGAAAAGCATAAGTCAACCAATATAAGTAATCAACCCATGGCTTACTCTGATCAACCAATGTCACTTTAAAACCTTTTTGTCCCCTTTCCTTTCCCACATCCAGAAATCTCTCATTTCAAATTTCTTTCCTTTTTCTTTCAAATTCAAGCCCTAGATCTTTAAATCTATTTAGAATCCTTTAAAATCAACATCCAAAAGCATCAATCTCTTAAACTCATTAACAATAGCACCAAAATATACATTTGCTTCAAAGAAAGAAAAGTTGGAAGCAAAGAAATTAAGCTTAGTTACCACAAAGACACAAAGCATTACCATCACTCCTCCTCCCTCTACTGCACCACCAGTGATCCTTACGCAAAAACCAAAAGTGATTATTGAATGCATGCTATCATGACCACTATATGGATTGTCATCCTTACTACCAGTATATACTACATCAGCACCATTGGGATATCCTATAAATAAACGTCTTAGTTTTAATGATTTTGGTTACATTTGTAAAAAGTGCATGATACAAGTTTATTTATAATCCATTTGTTATAGATTAGGCAAGGATGATGTAGTTGAGATTTTAGGTGAGCTTTAGGATTATATTAAGGAAACAAAAGAGGCCTTGGTATCTATTTTTAAGATATTGAAAAAAGAAAGTTCATCTAATCTTAGCTCTAAGAAAAGGAAGCATTGAAGTCCTATTTGTGCATTTTTTTGATGATGCCAAAGGAGAAAGAGACAATTGATGACTTTGATTTCTTAAATGATTAATGACTTTGATGCTTTAAAAATTTAAATTTTGTACATTTTCTTTTTAGACATTATGGATATTTTATAACTATATTTAATTTACATTTGATTGCTTTATTTCATTCCCTTATTACTATGATATTTATGTTAAATGTTTGATACTTACTTATTGATTGATCAATGGTATTTAGCTCAACTCTAATACTCACTTTGAATATTAATCAATGCCTTATTACTTTAATACTTGTTAAGTTCATTAATTGATCAATATGTTTGTTTAATTATTTTGATCACATTAGCAAAAAGGAAAGAATACATTTATGAGGAATTATTGCATATTGTTCACTATGTTGTCTATCAATCAATCATGGTTGTCGTTATATAAAAGGAAGAGATTGTTAAGTTTAGCAAGATCATATGTTAGATTTTATTCCTCCATATTTTGATATGTCCTTCATGCTTAATTAATGTCATTGATGTTAATTTATTTAAATTATATCTTTACTTTCTTGATAAATAAGTATAAGAGATATATTTGAAAAGTTATTTTTTAATTTATACTTACAATAATAAGATTTTTGAATTTAAAATTTAAATTAAACTAACAATTATGCAAATATCTTATATCAATTTTTTTTAAAAAAAAAAGTATTAAATGAGATTTTAAGTGATCTCTAAGAAAGATGGAAAGAATAGTGAAAATTAAATGTTGGTAGAAATTTGGGATCATTAATCTATACAATCAAACCAAATAGCTCAAGGAAAAAAGAAGTGAAGCAAAAAAAAAAAAAGAAAGAAAATGCAAAATATTTAGGTCATTCGACTAGACACTAAAAGAGATTTTAAACTACAAAGGAAAAATTTATAAAAATTTTAGATTGAATAATCCAACCAATAGCTACGATCAATCAAAGGAAGCTAAAGAGCTAAAAGCTTTAAGTAACAAAAGTTGTAGAGAATTTAAGTCAATCAACTTAACTAATTGTCAGTGTTAATCAATGGAACTAAAGAGCTAAAAGTCAAAAAGCTAAAAAAGGTTACAAAGATTTTGGGTTGATTGACTTATCTAAGTACTACATTCGACCAATAACTCAAAGATAAAGTTTTTTATTTTTAGAACTAATTCTCTTTATGGAAAGTGATCATTATCCAATGATTAATTTTTTTTGTCTTTATCTATAAAAGGGTTGTAAAACTCTTATGTAGATAGACATTGAACATTTTGTATAGAACTAAGTGATCTAAGAGAAAAAGTAAGAGAGTGAAATATTAAGAGCAAGATTTGTAAGAGAGAAAAGTAGAGATTGTAAAAAAGTAAGAGTGCTCTAATGAAAAATAAAAGAGAATGAATCTCTAAGTGTTAAAAAACTTATGTGTTTTTGTGAAATTTTCATGGAATTCTATCGTGATCAAGGTTGAAGTAGCCTAATGTAAAGAGTTGTCTTTAACCTATAAAAGAAGAGAGAGTTAACGAAGTTGAACACTCAAGGGACAAACCTTAAAAAGTAAATATAAACTCTTAGTTTGAACTAAATCACTATAAATTAATGTATACACTATCTCTTCCCTTATTTCTTCATTTTTAATTGATTATATTAATTAATTTATCATTTATTATTGATTATCTTATTATATTTCTTTATAGTTGGTATTGAGTGTAAGTTAAGCGATCAAACTAAATAATCTCAATTCACCTTTATTATAGGTTGTTTTAGGAACTAATAGTTATGTCCATGTACAGACCCATCAAGTTAAATCCATTAACACGTGCTCATTTCACATAAACTCCTAATCACTAAAACTTAAAACACCAAGGCATCTCATTCTTTATAATTAACTACATCTAAACAAAGAAAAAGCAACAAACAATAACTAACAAATCAAATTATTTTAAGTAAGAGTAAGGAAAAATCTAATTCTCATTAATAAAACTTTAGAGTGCACCAAATTTGAAAGTTTTCTATAGTCAAGTGGCTAAATCCTTGTATTTCTTTTTTTCAATTGGTCATTTTCTTCTTATTCCATCCATTCGATAAGCCAATTCACTATTTCATCCTTATCATCGATTGCAATAAGACTCATTATTTTCTACCTCACATATTTGCATAACCTTTTGTACCAAAATGACTTTCTTAGATTGAATAAATGACTTAGAGGATATTTGATCATTAGAGAGACATAAGTCTTGTGATAAAATTTTTCTCTCCACTTCAAAACAAGTCAACATCCCCTTTATTCTACTATGCATATCTAATTTTGGTCATTTACCATATTTTACTTTATTAGTTTGAAGATAAGGCTATATTGGAACTAAAAGAATTACTTTGAGTTATGTATCTAACATCACTCTACTTAAGGCAAAATTTGCTTCTATAATAGTGTAATCAAGTTATAGTGAATTCCTTCACAAAATAAATTAAAACACCCTTGATTGCAATTTGCACTAATAGAATCAAATTCACAAGAAATTTGTGTGTTATTTAGAATTGTTCTTCAAGGAAACAACAATTTCCTTCTATATATTCTCCCCATTTGATCAAAGAAATATTACTATGTATATAATGGTTCAAAGGTTATTTGGCCAAGAAAGATGTCTCTTAGATTTAATTAACACAACCCTTTTTATAAAAGGATATCTTTTGATAACTACCACATAAACCAATAGATATGTCAAATTTTCATTTTGAAAATGTTCTAACAATCTCTCATTATTTTCAAAATATTAAAAATATAACGGATTGTTTATAATTCTAAATGTAAAATGCATAAGAAAAAATGCCTTATATATTAAACTTATACATAATAAAAAGTGCATTACAATAAGTCCAAATAATATGTTAGATAAGTTTTGAATCAACTATTCTTATTAACAAATTATAGAACCAATTCACACAAATGACTATACAATATTATATTTCTCTTTTTAATTAATTAACACATTAAAGATCACTATATCCATATCCTTTTCATGAGTGTTTTAAAGTCAAACCCTTTAACTTATTAAAATAATCTAGACATTCTACATTTATAAAGGTTAATTGAGGCCCCTGCTATAAAGTATCTTTTCAAGTTTGTTGAGAGTCTTAAAAACTCATCCTCCGAATCTACTTCAAGTACTAAGCATTATGTGACCCTAAGATAAAAATAATTTGTATAGTGCTTCAATTACACTGATAATGCACTTTAACTCATTAAACTTAAGGTTTGACCTTATATCAGAGATTGAGTTAAATTTCTATCACGAGTTATTCATACGTATAAGCTTGACTCATCCCTTTCAATATTTTGTTCATTAAGACTCTTATCAACCCTTTAATCTCATTAATTAATCAATATATAATAACCACCATCATGTACACTTAATTTTATAGTTAGCAACATGTCGTTACAAGTCTTTTATGTATAATGTGGTGAATACCATAATCACAAAAAATCAACCTTGGTCAATACATTAATAGAACTTTTAAACTTATGTTCACCTTAAATCATAGGTTTGAAACTCATTGGTCAAAATCTTTTACTTGTCATGTTTTAAACTCTTCTTTAATCAAGAGTTTAAATTTCATAAAATACAACCTTTAAATTCCAGTTATATAACTGAAATAGTTCATTAACCACCAGTTAAAACAACTAACTATCAAAGTAGTTAGTACGACAGTTAAAATTTATCCATTGACTTAGAAGGACATGGGTTCAAAACTTGGTAATTATGTCCTTTTAATTAAAGACATATATGCTAATCACCAAATACCTCTTGGTTCTATAGTGTCCATACCTTTTCGAGAGAAAGGATGACTTCCTGTTTCTAGGCCAAAGTTTTCATATGACCGAGGCCAGTGATGTCTATAAATATGTGATATTAAACGATGGTTGGGTGTCGACTTTGAACGCAAGAAGGGGGAAGGTTGGCGAAAACCTTAATTGCCTTTGGAAGTGCATGGTGCTTATGACATAAGTCGTATAATTGTTTGATAATAGTTGTTTGTTTATGTCATGTTAATCATTCATGGGACTGATCTATACATGCGTGCATGTAGGTAGAGTCATACATGCGTGAAGGGAATTATGTCCCTTCGCTAAGAACTGTAGAGTCATACATTTAATATACAAACAAAATTATGTGGTTGTTGAATTACTAGGGGACGACGGCCTTGTGTAATAGTGTAAGGAATGGTTTAATTCCTACTACAGGAAAGGGGGTCGCTATATAAGGAAACAAATTGTAGTTTCTTTCCGTTAAAGGTTGCGGTTAAGGAATTCATATTTCACTTGGTTGAAAAGTTGATCAGTTCCATGCATGATTAACATGACATAAACAAACAACTATTATCAAACAATTAAACAACTTACGTCATGATCACCATGCAGTCAGTCCAAAGGCAATCAAGGTTTTCGCCAGCCTTCCCTTCTTGAGTTCAAAGTTGACACCTAACCATCTTTTGATATCACATATTTATAGACATCACCAGCTTCGGCCATATGAAAACTCTAGCTTAGAAACAGGAAGCCATCCTTTCTCTCGAAAAGGTATAGAGTTTGATGACCGATATCTACATTTAATGACCCCACATTGGTCCTTTAAGGCAAAACACTGCTAGATGTTGGAGGCGTTTTCCTTCTTAACCAATTTTATATTAAAAAAACTAGTTTTCAACTATACACCATAAGGCGTCTAGGCTAGTGTGGCCAAGGTGTCTCTTACCAAGAAAAAATATCGGCTCAAGACCAATCGCCGTGACTTAGTTACCCTTTTTTATTAGTTGTCCTTTTGACCAAAAGTCATTTGTAATACATACTTGTCCAACTAAATGGGCCAAGTAGTTACAATGCATAAATGGTTGTCTCTTCCTCGTTACCATTGTAATTGTATTTCCATGTTTCTTTTCAAATTGCATTTCCTTCACACTAACTAAATAGACTTATCATCTTGCCGTGTGTGCATGTATCGTGAAGGAAACAAGAGCTTGCCGTCAAGACAGCATACATGAATTTAATGGAACAACATGAATTTTCAAATCATGTTATACTTAGACATCATACCTTTGTACCATGGATTTTTAAAGTAAATATTTTTACATAATAAAAAAGAAAGTGTCCCTTAATCTATTTAGAATTTTAAAAATACCTCTCAAGTGTCACGAAATTGAAAGTCAAATTCTTTTAATGTTATAACTATGATAATCTTGCCATAAGATTATTTGATTGAAAATAGGATTATATTGAAAGATATAAGATAAAATAAAATATACTTGACTATATTTTATACAATTAAAATAAAATTTTCAAAAAATTTGTGTATTATTGAAAATTAATTTTTAAACATTTTTTATATATTCTTCATATATATATATATATATAATAATTTAAAAATTATTTGACAAAAAAAAATTTTAGAATTTCATTAACATAATTTTTTAATATATCTTTTTATAAAAAATATCTTTTAATAATTATTAAATAATTAATTAATTAAATCTAATTTTTATTTTAAAAATGTTCTAACACACTTTCTTGTGCATTTCTTATTCTGGATTCTAGGGCCCTACGTTTCTTTTTATTTTATTTTATTTTATTTTATTTTATCGTACAAGCTTGCCATCGTTGCTTCCCCGTTGTATCAAACCAACGTTAGGTAACTTTAACAACAAAAATTCATCAACTTCAAAATACTCTTTAAAAAGAACAATACAACTACTTCGGAAATATCCAGGCAAATTTTCTGCCTCCCTATCTTTCTTTCTTTCTTTCTTTCTACTCTAAGAACAGCTACTGTAAGAACCAAAATGTCTCTCTCTACAGCCTCATGCCCTTTAAAGGGCGAAGTGTTAACGTTCTTTTCTTGTGTGAATGAAAGATAGTGATTATGCAATAACATGGTAACACAATGATGCATATTGATAGGGCTAAGTGTAAAATGTCATAGCATTTGACTTTTGGGTTCTTCGAGCACCAACCAATACTACAAAAAATATGATTTAAAGTAGTGATTTAAAATCACTACTTTTAACTTAAAAATTGTTACTTAAAATTTAATATAATAGTTTTTAGGTCATTATATTTACAAGCATTACAATATATTTAAAGTAGTGATTATTTTTACTTATAGTAATATATATAAAATTACTATTTAAAAATAGATTAGACAGTAATTTTTTTAAAAATAGGTAACAATTTAAAAAAAAAAAAGGTAATGGTATTTTAAGAATAAGCAGCAGTTTTTTAAGAAAAATAAACAACGATTTGTTTAAAAATAAGTAACAATTTTTTTAAAAAATTAGACAGTAGTTTTATGAAAGTATGTAACGATTTGTTTTTTTAAAATAGATAACAATTTTTTATATTGAATAAGTAACAATTTTTTAAAAAATAGTTAGCGAGTTAAAAAAAAAAAGGTAGTGGCATTTTAGAAAATAAGAAATAGTTTTTTTTAAAATAGGTAATGATTTTTTATATTAAATAAATAATGATTTTTTAAAAAAATAGGTAGTAGTTTTTTAAAAGAATATGTAATGTTTTTCTCCAAAATAGAAAATGGTTTTTTTGAAAATAAGTAATGGGCTTTTTACAATAGGCAATGATTTTTTTAAAATAGGTAATGATATTTTACGATTTTTTTTATACAAATAAATAATGGTTTTTAAGCAAATAAGTATTAGTTTTTTTAACTAATTTAATATTTTAAAACTATTATATTAGTAATAATTATTTAAACAAAATTGTAAATATTGAAAAAATACAAATTGTCCTTGAAAAAAGTATTTTTTTCACATTGAATGCATTTTTAAAATAAAATTAAACTTTAAAAGCAACATGTAGTTATTAATATAATGACTACATCTGCTAAGAAATATGACATCAAATAGATAGGATATGCTTTTCTAAAATACCAAATACACATATTAATTGCAACTAAATATAATTTAACAATTCACCACACAATCATGTCAAATGTTTCTAAATTCTTTTACTAAATAGGTCATAAATTTATATATAACCACAACATATGCATTAACAAATCATAATAGCACTTACAAAAGTCCACAAACTTTGAATATCTCCTTTTTAAGTTATCTTTAAAGGTCTTCTCAATGTCCTCAACCTAGAGAAGGAACATTGTCCTACCAAAAAATGAATATCACTTTTGATATAAATTTATAAACATTTAAAATAAAATAACAAACTACAAATAAGTAAAAAATAATAATAATAAATTACACATTAGAAAAGAATAAGATTAAGAAGAAAAGAGAAGGAATACTACTATGCGTGGACTATATGTGCCTCCTAAGAATAAATGAGGTCTTTGCTGTAACTCTTGGTTGGGAGCACTAAATACATCATTGGGTGAAGGAGCTATTGCTATATTTAAGGGAGACATCTCGATATTAATGTTTAGCCCATAATTTTACTACTACAATGTTTGGAACATTGCATAGAAATGGTGTGTTATTGCTTGGGATTTTATTTACCAACATGTAATAGTATGGAAGCAAGCTAAGAACAGTAACAAGAATGTCTAAAACTCTGAGTATCTACCAACATAAAATTTTTATTTACTAAACTACTGAAACAATTATTATACTCATTGGTGTAAGGACTTGCTGATAAAAAACCAAGGATCCCACTAAAAGGTAAGTAAACTGGGTTTTACGGACAGTAAGGATATGGGAAAAAGAATAGAGAATGAAAACAAAATGCAAACTTTGCTGAAACCAAAGGGCACAAAGGAGGAATCAAAGAAGTCTTCCATGTGCCAGCCTGGTAGCGTCTTTATCCAGTACTCAGATATGCTATTTATGGAACCAATCTCTTCCCATGTTGCCAGATTAGTATCTCCCTAACCCTAGTTTACTTTCTTATTTGAAGAAAAATTCTTAGAAATTAATGAAGTCGGAGTATTAGATTTCGATGGAGTGATTTTCGTATGTTATTGTTTCTTAACCGATAGTGGTTGCTGCTGAGCCTTGGAATTAAGGGTAAGATCATTGTCATTGCTACCATTGACGAGGAAACATAAAGTGAAGGGGTGGCAAAGAGGTTAACCTTAGTAAAAAGAAACCTATTATGCTTCTAAGTATGCTGGTTGGCTATATGAATCAGAAAATCACAATCTTTGCATAGAATCACTCTATCTTGTTGACAGAACAAGAAAGCTCATTTCTCCTATACCCATAAAATAAATAAAAATGAAAGATTAATTTCTTAAAAAAAATGAAACTGATTCGGAGGAAAGAAGCAAGCAAACAAGCAAACACAACAAATTGGACACAATAAATTTCCAAATATATTTAACTTTCTAGACAAATAAATTGGACATAACAAATTTCTAAATATATTTAACTCTTTAGACAAACAAATTGGACATAAAAAAGCAAGAACAGAAACATCAACAGCAAAGAAAGTAGAAAAAATAGGAGCAAGCGTTGGTCTCTGTGCAATAACACAAAGGTAATGCATAAGCTTAGAATAACTGATCCATAAAAGTCCCATTGAGTGAACTCGATGAGGGCAACAATGATAAAAGAGTACATAGACAAAGCCTAAAAAATTTAACATGATTACACATCAGACAAAGAAGAAGAAAAAGGATAACACTGTACCTGATTGATTGTAGCCGTTTTGATATTGTTCAAAAGACAACGAAAGTAGCCAACCTTGGTAGATGAAAGAACTGATGTTGCTAAACCTTTTGGGTTAAGGGAGTCTGCTCTCACTAACCCAATGACAATTTAGGAGTGGACACAGAGAGAGAGAGAGAAAGAAAGAAAGAATGTAAATCAATAGTCTTTTCCCTAACCTTAAGAAGAAGAAGTTTAATCAATTGAAATGATAGAGAGCTAATAAAATGATGTCATTTTATTTTAAAAGGATCTATGAAAATGGTTTTAAAATTGTTCACTTAGCCCCCTATACTAAGGTAGCGGTTGTAAACCGCTGCCTTAACCTTGTATACTACAGTAGTGGTTTACACCACTACTTTAACCCTTCAAAATAAAAAAGCAATGGTTGTAAACTATTACCTTTTTCTTTTAAATTTAGGTAGCAGTTTTAGCCCACTGCCTTAACTCCTTAAACATAGGTAACAATTTTAAATCGTTACCTTAGGTCCTTATACTTAGACAATGGTTTGAAAATTACTGCTTTACCTTTATAGAATAGGTAGCGTCTTAAAATTGCTATTTTAGACTCTTCTAAAAAAAAAAAAGAAAAAAAAAATAGACAATATTCTAAAACCACGACCTTAAGTTAATTAAATAAGCAATACTTTCTAACCGTTATCTTAACTTATTATTTCAAAAACAAAAATTAGGTAATGATTTGTGAAAACTGCTGCCTAATCTTTTAAATTGATAACAATTTATAATTATTGCATTGACATCCTTTTTTTTCTAAATCAAGCAGTTAGCGCAATAGTTTCAAATTGTTAGCTTACTAAAAATATAAGTAATAGTTATTAATCACTATTTAAATATTTATCATCAACACTTTTTCTTTAGAAAAAATAATAAATTTTAACTACTATTTAAAATTATTTATTATAATAATAATTTTACATAATAATTATTAATACTATTTTAAAAATTTTACACAGCAATTTATAACGGTTACTAAAAAACTACTGTCATGGCTTCTTAATTTGGCAGTGCAATCAACAAATTATACCAACACCACACACCCGTATGTTCCATAGCTCAATAATAGTGAAAGCAAGGCAATGCTGTTAGCAAGGAAGCACATGATTCGCCCTTTGGTCTTACATGGGAAACACCACCGAAAGATTCAATCAAATTCAATACTGACATGGTTCTAATAGGTCCAACGAGGGTGGCTGATGTTGAGGGGTATTGTGTGGTGACGAAGGGATAGTGATGTATATTTTTTCCAAGGTGGTCGTAGCAGCAAATGTTAACAAGACAGAGCTGTTAGCGATCCAGAAAGTTGTCATACTGTAGGGTTAATGGCAGGAACAAACAATGCCCATTAGTCATTGTAAGTAACTCAAGTACAGCAATAAGGTGGATTAATACTAAAGATAGAAGACTTTAAAATCTTGCAATAATGTTCAGAGATATTGGTAATAGAACCAAACACTGGGTTCCTTTGTCTTTCGACCATACGAGTGTAACTTCTTTGCAGATGCTACACTGAAACAAAGATTATTCTAAAGCATTCACTTCATTGTATAGGTGTAAAAATAACCCACCTGTGGTTGATGAATTTGTTTAGTTTTGTTTTTCTAAATTGTGACATTGATGACGGTTTTCTTATAATTGGGGCTAGAGGGAAAATAGCGACATTATTTTGTAACTTATTCGTAAGAGGATATCAATTTTTTTTACTCAGGGTCTATGTATGTTTATGTACAATGGTTTAAAGTTAATGTTATTCTACCTCATTCATTAAAAAAAAAAGAAAAGAAAAGAAAAGAAAGAGTGAGAGCGAGGAGACATTGGAAGTCAGCTTTAGCATAACTTCATACCGTGCTCGGCAAGTTAGATTTGAAGTTGATCCACAAACTTTATACCTTGTTCGTAAGATAAAGAAATACACGATGGATACAGTTATCACTAGCTCGAGAACTAGCACATCAACATTAATTGATTATTAATAAGCATATCATTATGGCAGTGCAACCTATCACTAGCACTTCCGGCGGCATGAAGTTTTTACACAAGGGACGCAGCCACACTTCAGCCAAAAACAATGATAATAATGATATCATTCTAATTCCGTGACAATGTCCTTAAGCAAAAATTGCGGTTTGTAATTGTTTTCGTTGCTAAAACACATCAAAAGTTTTGTCAAAAACGATCCTCGATTCTCACTCAGGTCATCGAAGGATGGCTGCCTCTAATCCTAAGGAAGATCTGTTTCGGACAAAGCAAATACAAGGCCATTTGCCCATATATCAAAACCATCTTCTTGCAATCCAGTACGAGGTCAAAATGTTTAAGAAAATAGAACTGAAATTCTACGACTTCCTTGGGAATCATAGGAATAGGAATCGATCGTTTTGATTCCCATTCTCACTATTCGTTCATTCCTAACCCCACCCATTGTCAAGTTCATTGCTTGACCACCTTCGTTTGTGTGTTGTCGGGCAAAAGGAAAAGACAAATAATTTGTGATATTTGAAGCAATGAAAAAACCCGGTGGAGGAATTTAATGCCACTTTCTCCAGCTGACATAGTTATAAACGAACATTACCCTAAAGTATAAGAACCTTAGATTAATCAATTGAATCACCCAATTCCTAAAAAAATTCGCGGTAGACCCAAATATCGTAACAATTTTTTTATTTTTATTTTTTTTTTAAACAAAACTCACGGTTAAATAAAATCCTAAACTTGTCTACGTGATTTCCAAACAAAGAAAACGAGAGAGAATGAGGTTTTACTTTCTAGAAAGCGTGCGAGGATGAGAGAGAGAGAGAGAGAGAGAGAGAGAGAGAGAGAGAGAGGACCTCGAGCTTTGTCTAATACGAGGCAATAGCCTCTTTTCAAAAATGCTATCAATATTGACTAATAATTCTTGGTTGTAATATTTTTTTTTTTTAATTTTTAAAAATATAAATTATTAAGTATAATTATTCTTAAATTTAAAATTTGAAACGCAATTATTTTTTATTTTAATTAAAATTATAAATATAAAAAATAAAATAAGTATTATTACTAAATAAAAAAAGAGAAAAAAGATGTTATCTCAATTTTTTTAGATTAATCAAACAAACAAATAATTTCTTCGCCTTTACACACACACACACACACACATATATATATTCCGTTCAAGCAACCTTCTCTTGTTGGGAACATATCCATAAATGATCATTAAAAAGATCATATATTAAGCTGTTTAGAGGATATTGTAATAATTAAAAACTTAAAACTTTTATTGGAATTCTATTTTTGAGAAAAAGAAAGTAGGCTATTGATAATAAACAAAAAGTCTATTAAATTTCTGCATTCTACCATACCAAAAATGGCAATAATTCACAATCACTCGCATACTGATCACAACTAAGTCAACTCTAGCAACCCAAAATAAAATAGAGAGAAAGAACATTTATACCAATCAGACACAAATTTTTTTTTTTTTTTTTTAGCACACATCGTGCATTTTGTCTTCAATAATTTTTGGTAAGTTTATATTTATTTTGTAATTAGCCTTTAGTTTAATATGTCGAATACAAATTTCTCCACGCCATTTTCCTCCCATCTCCAGAGGATTGGAAATAACGGGCCTGCAAGAAAAATCTTTTCAACATTTTCTCTTTTCACCTGAACTAAAAGCACACCAAACAAATACAACCCTTCACTCTTTTTCACCCGCTTTTCCCTCCTCCCAAACCCACTTTTAAAGCAAGGGAGTAGACATGGATAATGAAGGCAATAGCTTTTCTTTCCATGCTCAAATGGGTAAAGACCGGCAACTCAGAAGCCATTTGCAGACAAATTAGACAAAAATAATGATGTCTGAAATTCCATTCTCTGGAAAAGCTTGTATGATAGCATTAGTTCTGCATGTTCATCGGTCCGAAATTATTCCACACGACAGAATTGACACCACAGCAAGGCCAGCAATCTGTACTAGATGCCTATGAGCTGCCATTTAACTTGTTATCCAACTGCAATGATAACAGCAAGTTCTACCATTTACTTTAGCACATGGTCTCAACTATAAATGTTCAATTCTGTAAAGAGCTGATCTTTCCCATATGCTGTCTTCTAGGGGGAATTCATGGAATATTGTTCAAGAGAACATCACCCTTGGAAGATGCCTTTGACTGAGAATTCTAGCCACCACTAGTCCTGCTGCCAATGCAGTCCCAAATAAGGTATGCAATCGCACGCAATAATACTTTGCCATGAATATCTTCCCTTTGTTCTGTAAGAGTTCATTCAAAAACAAAAGCGTTACCCTAGACAAGTACATTTACAAGGCTCGTTTACAGAATGACTCCTGAATCTTCCTTTAAACACTTATCTTATTGGCATCTTGCATTTTATGTTTAGATGAGAATGCAAATCATCCATCAATATGAAATGCAAAATAGAATCAGGAGAGTAGAATCTAAACTGGCATGGATTCAGCAAGTCAGAAAATATGTTTTTTTGTAATGTATATGCTCAGATTTTCAAATTAATATTTGCTAGAAATGCGGTGATGAGACAACTTTTGGAGAGAGAAAAAAAGAAAAAAGAGCCAACTAGGGTGTTGTGGTGCCGTAATAACATACTGACTTTAATTTGCTTCACCATTTTAAGTCATAATCTTGCATGCATTTTGCCCAGACTTCAAATTACAAATCACTAAAGAACCACATTTTAGAATGAAAAGTCTAAAATGTAAGGACTGCAATACAGGTAAAATAAACAAAAAAAGTTTAAGAGGCTGAAGATTACAAGTTCGAAGCTGACCTTGTGATTTTCTTCAACATAATTGATTACCAGTCTTCCCATGGGTAAAGTCAGAGCACAGAAAAGCTGCAATACAGAAAAGGATTGTGATGAAGAACAAAAGATTTTACTACAAAAGGAGAAGCTGGAATCTGGAGAAAACTCTACTTGGGAATCAGAAGAACAGCATCTGATTTTACCACTTTAACAGAGACTTACAATGCAAGTAAAAGGAACAGCTTTGCTTAAAGCAAAAGCTAACAAAAGGGAGTAGAGTGCCATGACTGACACTTTTACGATGGCAGAACCTCTTTCTGTCCCAAGTCTGACCTGCATAGAAAGCAAGGAAGACCATGTTGTTAAAGTAACATCAGTATAGATTAGCAAGACCAAGTCTGGCACACATACCAAAGGCGACATTTTTCCAACAGCTCTGTCTTCTTCCACCTGAGTTAGACAATAACTGCATGTTATTTTGTTGCATTCAAGGATAGGGTTGTTCACATAGATTTTGCAATGACTATGTCCTTAAATGTGTAATTTATATTTTTGGTCACTGAACATATCATTTGTTTTCATTTTCATTGCTCAACCTTAATTTATTACAATTAAATCACTCTACTTCAATTTTATTTTGATTTAATCATTATGTCACTCTAATAGTAAAAACTTATAAATTCACTCTCTAAAGAATACATTTTTATGCAATTAAGTCCATCAATCAATATACTGACAAGAATCAAGTTAATTTTTCTGAACTAGGACACAACTGACAATAAGGTTAGGAAGTCTAGAGGCCTCCGTGAATACCTCAAGAAATGTTACTTTTTCTGTTTAATGGTCTACCCACCCTAAAAATGAATCAGTTTGAGGTATTATCCAACAGCTAGAAGAGCACCGTATGTCACCAGAAGTTATATTGATAGAGTTGTTCATATAGATTTTGCAATGACTTTGTACTTAAATTGTTAACATATATGTATTTCTCCATAATTCTCTTAACAGATTTCTTTCATATGTCTGTTACCGAAAATGATGCTATGGAAAGAAATGAAAATCCAGGAGGTTACCTGATGAAAGTGACTACAGAAGAGTATTAGAGATGTTGTGAAGCCAACAAGGACCGATGCAGAAAGAATTGTGCCAGTTAGCGGAGGATTGAAGACTTCACTGTCAATGCAAACTGAAACCAATATTAGTAATGAGTCAAAGCTAATATTAGTAATGAGATCAAATTAAAGATTAGATTTGTAAGTTAAGTAGTATAACCTTGTGCTGCCCAGCAGCAAGTAAAATGCAGTAGTAGCAAATGGGCCAAATGCTGCAAAGCATAAGGGCTCTCCCAATCCTTGGTAACTTAATCGAAATGGTGGACACTGCAGTAGATGCAATGGGATAGATTCAGAAGCTTCCCACCTTGAGAAGGTAGGTTCTAAAAAAATACAAATGCTGCGCCAACAAGTTAAGAATATATTGGAGTCAAATTACTAGAAAGATGCCAAAGTAAATTATAATGGTTGGGATCTCAATCGACACCTGATAAATATAACCACAAATGATGGCACAGGCCAGTAATGAAATTGCACGAGCATTTCCTGCCACTACAGATGTCCATGTCAGCCCCATGAAGCCAAGACCCAGTGACAAGTAAGCACTGATAAGGGTTCCCGAACGGCTTCCCAAAGTCACATTAGAGAACAATCAGCAAAACCATACCATGCTTTCCCATCAAAACTTAGGCCTTTTTTTTTTTAAGAAAAAATGCTAAATAAAGCAGTGCATACAATGATCAAAAAGATAAAAAGTATGACTTACCTTCCAGCCAAATTTACAACTGATTCTTGCTTGTTCTTGTCAGCTCCTGTATCGAAATCATAAACATCATTGCTGCAATGTAGCACAGATATGAATTTTAACAACTAAAGTGAAGAAAGAAATCAGTGGAATCTATTTAGAGTTTTTCATAAAGTTAGAAACTCATCTTAAGATTTAGATCACAGAGATCACCTCAAATTGAGCCAAGTTATAATGAAAACTGAAGACACCAAGAGCACAAAATAGCAACCAGCAGAAAACAAGCCTGTCTGCAAATAAGCAACAGCAGCACCTACCTGTTGCAAAAGCAAGAAAGTGTAAAAATACAAAATTGGATTGGAAGAAATTGGCAGATAGTAGCACATTATCAAAATTGAGGTTTCCACGAGATTGGGAGCCACATCAACATTCTAGTACTTTCTTGAATCCACTTTATTATTCATCCTTTCTTTTTGGGTTGATGGAGACATTAAGGACTTTTCTTCTGTATCAACATTAGACTGATTAAACTCTGAATACGGAATGAGTTTTCGTGAGTTCATGCTCAAAAGTAATCAAAGAACTCACAGTGAGAGGAACCAAAGCAACAGAATAAATTGGCAATTTGATTGCCCTCCATATCAAAGTTGCCTTGGTAACTTGCTCCTTCTTTTCCTCTCCATAAGTGTCATAGAGATTCTCTGCTCTGCTCTCAGAAGCCTGTCTACACTGGCTTTGTTTCAAAAACTTTAACTCTCTACCATAAGTCCAATGGGTAAATTTCTGTGCACTATAGCAGAACTGTGATGATCTTTTGACAACATATGAAGGAACTCTGTGATCAGTCCTGAGAATTAAACAAATTCTGTCATTACACAAGACCAAAAGGAAAGGTCATTGGTTGCATACTAATAAGGCATGTATTTCTCTGCTCTGTCCTAAACCGAGCGGGAGCGATAAAGCGGGCCTACATTAAAATCAGAAAGGAAGTGATAAATAATAGTTGTTTCAAAGCTATTTGCTGCCATCGATCTCAAGAATATGCATGATATTTTAGTACAGTTAGGGTCCAGTTGAACTTGCCAACAATATTTGAAGCATAAAGAATACCTATAACCCCCAAGTTAGCTGGTTAGTTGGAGATATCCTAACCATTCCGCACAGACAGCAAGGTTGAAAAGGACAAACTTGTGAAATAGATTAGGAGAACCGCTGATTCTTGCCTTTTGGCATAGCACTGCTTGGCATAGTCCTTATCTACTTTCTTCAGACCACCCAATACCAGGCCAAAGTTACAAAATGCTGCAGCCATGATTGGCATCTTGGATGTCCTCTGTGAACAATGCCCCTGTCAATGCAATTATTTTATATATATATATATATTTGTAAATTTAAGGAAGTAGAACATAAATCCAACAGTTCAATTCTTACTACAAAAAAAGAGCATAACTCATTTCAAAGGCAGTTAAAGGATTACTCTTTTGCTTAAGAGGGTCAGTGGGTGTACCTTGAAGGGTTACTCTTTGCTCTCATGCAGGCCTGCAAAAGAGGAAGGGATGAGGACTTAACCGTAAATTAAAATGTCATGTAAATGGACAGAGTTGGCTGACAATGGTAAATTGCAACCAGATAGAAGAGGGGATTAAAAGCTTCGTGTGTCCCAACCAACCCCTTGTCCACGGCACCCAAGGAACCACTAGAATATCGCCATGGAAGCACCGGGATTAAGATTTTGTTTGCCAGGTTGGCTCCGACAGTGTCAACATGTCGGACGGGGCCGAAGCACAGAAAGAAAGGTTTCTGTGGTTTGGGACTTGGAACAAGGAGGCGGCGGAGAGGGGCCAGTTGCTTAAAGTCCAGCGCAGCCCAACTTGTTGAATCTGATTGCTATTGCTTGGGCTTTCTCATGTCATCACGAGGAGCGGCAAGATGGCCGCTGAGCCAACCATCTAGGAATAAACCAGTTTGGGCTGTGCGTTTTTGTATAGCTTTTAGAGGATCAAAATTTTCAAGGGCAACTTTTGTTTCAATTATATATTAGGATGCTACGTTCGTTGGCGGTGAAGTTAACAAGTCCTTTTGATATAATATCTTTTAATAATTATAATTTTTTTAAATAATAAATATAAAAAATTATTTAAATTAATAATTAAATTAATATTATTTAATAATAATAATATTATTATTATTATTATTATTATTATTAATTAAAATTAAATTATTATTAATGATAATAAAATTATTTTTAATAAAAATAAAATTTAACAAATTAAATATTTTGTTTGAGAAATATTAAAAATTTTATTTTAATTAAAAAAAGTTATAAGGTATAATAAAAAACTCTTTAATTTAGCTTATATGAAAAAATTTATAAATTATTAATAATATATTTTATGAAAATAATAAGGTAATAAGTTAGAAAATTATTTTAAAATTTTTTTTTGTAATTGTAGGAAATTGTTGATTAATATGATAACAGGTATAATTTTCACTAAATTAATATATAACTTTTAATTCTTTTTATATTTTTTTATTTGGTATGAAAGGTTAATTCTTTAATTGTATTGATTATAATTAAAAATTATATGTTCATTTTTTTGTCAATGAATTGGAGCCTCTAAAGGATTTTGAGTCTTCCTAAAATTTTTGCAATATGTCATATTAATTTTATATCCATCAACAATATAAAATTCTTTGTCTTATACATGAAATGACAAGACGATAAATTAGTAGAATTTCAAGTGTTGTCGATTGTGTTATCTTGAAACACCATGTGTCATATGTGTTCTTTTGGGTTTCTTGTGCATAAATAATTAAAAATTTGCACCATCAAAACAATTTTAAAGAATTAATACTCTTTACTATGAAGTTATTGTCATGTACTTCTTAATAATAGGTGTTTTAATATGATAAAGAAAATATAAATTAAGCAATGTATACACTAAAAATAATAATAATAATAAAACACATCACATCATATATATATATATATATATATATATAAGGTAATCTCAACCATCTAAAGTAAGACAAGCCAATATGCACCATTTAGCAAAAACAATCAAAAATCAATGATTAACATCAAATTAGCAAAAGTAATCAGAGATTAACAATTGACATCAGGTCATTTTATTTATATAAACCTAACCTCATAATGAGGTAAGGGGTGGAATAGGCATAAAAATATAACTAAGAAAGTCAAAACACTTCAAAAGCAACACACAAGGAAGAACAAATAAGCCAACAATAAGGTGCCAAATAATTTAGCGCTAAGAAATTCAATCTCCAAAGCCTCCCACCAAAGTCACTAGAAGAACCAAAAAGCAATAATAAAAGGTGACAACATAAAAATAAACTATGTTTGAGTTACCATTTAAAAGGAGAGATCATACCCTCTTATTAACTACAATAGAAACTAAGGTACCCATAATAGGATTATATAATCTCTTCATTTCCTTTTCCTTTCATTTTTATGACATTTTTCAAGATATTCATCAATATAAATGAATCATACTAAACCCATAATTATGATTAATGTAAATATTAATGACTAAATATTAAATCAAAGAAATTACTTCACATAGTGCCTCAAACATTTAATTAGTCCATTAAAACCAAATTGCACAATGTTAACAAAGAAACCAAGTTTATAGCATACATTAATACTTGTAAATTTCATAAACTCATCAAGAAACACTTATTTGGCTAGCATCATCACTTTAACTCTAATCAAATCGTCCCTTGCCATCTAATGTATTTTCATGCTTTTTTAAATGCATACATATTGCAAAAAAGAAAAAAAAAATCAAAAGAAACCAAAAAAGAAATCAAAAGAAGGTCAAAAAACACAAGGAGAGGATTATAATATTATCAAGATGTCACCAAAGCATTGCTAGAAAGTTGATGTCAATCATTGAAAAACTGCCATTGATTACCAAAAAGTGGCCAAAAAATGTGATGAGACCACCTTAATTAGCATGCCTTAATCTACATGATGGCAAAAATAAAATAATGAAAAGAGGTTAGGAAACACATAAACTAGTAAGGTGAACATCATAGGCCGCCACTACTTTTGTCATATGTGTTGTTAGCTACTAACACCTTGACATGCATTTACCAACAATTGGTGTGTCTTGGGATAGTGGTTCCAATGGTATAGGCCACATGTCAATCAAATGTTCTATTGGCCATGAATAAAGCTCTAAAGTTCATAGGCTTCCTGACTTTTGTCTCTTTATTCTTCAAACAAGCCACTAGCAAAGCATGAGACCAATGTTAATCAACTCATAAGACTCCCAATAACCTAATGACATGCCTCATGCCTCAATTAGAGCTCGCCAACAATGAGACCTTAGTAATTGTAAACACATAAGGCAATCAAAAATTCAAAGAAGACTCAAATCATTTTGCCCAAGGCCAAAAAAATTAATTTATGGTGATGTTTGGGGTTGGAAAAGATGGATAGTGGCTAAATAATTATTTGGCCAAAAAATAAAAAGTGAGGCATCTAGAGTTAGGCAAAATGAAAGAAAGGAAAATAAAATAAGAAAAGAAAAAGAAAAGGAAAATTAACCAAAAAAAAAAAGGAGAAGAAAAAAATAAAATAGGGAAAAAGGACAAAATAAAAAAAGGAAAAAAAAAGAAAAGTAAAAAAGAAAATGGAAATACAAAATATAAAGTTCTAAGTGGTTGCACAATCTTAATACACCTTAAAGGAGCCTACAAGTATAACTTATCTTCTTGCCAAATAAATGAGTATGTGTATACTGATAGGCAATCATAAAAATGAAGAGAAAAAAAAAATTAAGTATTAACAAGAAAAAAACATTGATTGTTTAAGTGGTATTTATAAGGGAACAAGGATTATAAGTTTACATATAAAAATATTGATTGTTTAAAAGTGGTCAGATATTCAGATGTTGATTTTGCTAATTGTGTAAACAATAGAAAGCCTACTATTATATATATTTTTATGTTTATTGAAGGTGTAATATCCTAGAGAAGCATCAAGCAAACTATTATTGCTTGTTCCACAATGAAAGTAGAATGTATAACATACCATGAGACTACTATACTAGCTCTATAATTAAGAAATTTTATCATAAGACTATATATTATGGATCCTATTTTTAGATCACTTAAGATATATTGAAATAATTCAACTGTAGTATTCATTTCAAAGAACAACAATAGTGGAGCTGAAACAAGCATATCGATATTAAATATTTAGTTGTCAGAGGCTATGCTTAAAAGAAAGTAATTATTATAAAACATATTAGTACTCAACTTCAAATTACTAATCTTATAGCTAAAGGATTGCCAACTAAGTCATATAAAGATCATGTTAAGCATATAAGACTAGTTAGCTTTACTTGGTTTCTTTTAAAACTATGTTCACTAATGTTTTGGCTTTATAGAAAACCTTTTGGATGTTTACAAATAAAGACTAATTTCGTGCACATAAAGTTTATTTATGTATAGTTTATTTGGGACCTAAATGGATTGAGTCTAGAAGTATTTTTCATTCAATAAAATAATAACTCAATAAAGTGTTTAATTAGAAATTTACTAACATTGTAATACATAGTATCACTACTATGATTCATGTATAAAGGTTTTTATTTAAACCATTTAGCTTATATGAGTAGTTCAATTCATGACATTGAATAAGGATATCACTTATTCAACTTCACATGGACCAAGTGAGAGAATATTATAATGCCTTTTGAATGGTTCACAAAAAAAAGAAATAAATATTATTTAAGGTAATAATTAAGTTGTAATTATTTATTGTTAATGACAATTAAACTATTATTAACAAAAATTAAGTTTGATTAATTGAATGATTCATTCAAGGAATATCAAAAGGTTTATCTTAATAGAAGAAAGTCATAAAGTAGTGACAAAATGATCTCTAACCTAACCTATAAACCACTAACATAATGTTTCTGAAGAAGTATAAGGTCATTTCTTTTTTGGTTATTGATCAATATGGGTTAAAGGTATTACTTCTGCTAAATTAATATATGACTTTTAGTTTTTTTTATATTTTTTTAGGCTTACCTTTGGTAGTCTTAAGTTTAAATTTTAAAAACATATAGTGAAATTTATTCCAAAGGAAAAAAAAAAAAACAATCCTTATAATATAACTCACAACTTAATAAGTATTTATGCAAAATAAAAAAAAAAATGTCATCTCATATTAAACTTCTAAAATAAAGTGAAAAGTTAACTTATTAAAAATAGTAAAAAATAATAATAGTGTTGTCAAATATAAAAAATAAATAGGTAGAAAAATAAAATAGTCTTAAGCAAAGTTAATATCATACTTCATTTGATATGTAATTATGAAGCATATAATAAACAAAAAACTTCTAAGAGATTAAAGAATAACAATAAAGAGAAGATATTAGAGATAGAAGGAGACTTTTATTAAATTTATACATCAAACCCAATATATTTGAAATTTTATACCTTAAAACATTACCTGGTTTACACCATATAATAATACTTATAAGTAAACTTTTATTTTTGGTAGATGCAAATAGATACAAAGAGACGAAGACTTCTGTGATTTTTTTTTTCTTTTTTGCCTTAGATAAGCACAATCATTGAGCATAAGATGAGATGCCCTTATTTATTTTACAATGGTAAACAATACATTCAGTCACTGATATTTATTTCACTAAGTCACTAAATTTTAGTTATTAAATGAATTTTAGTAACATTTGACGCATTGTATTGACTTAGTTAACAATATTTGGGATATGTAACTCGAATTATAATTATGATAACTTATATTTTTTTATTGTATTTCATGTTTAAAATAAATTCATAAATAAGTCAGTAGCTGACATGATTTCATCAATGTAAGTTAGTAACTTTTGAATCATTTAATGAAAGTTAATAATTTTATTAAATTTACCAAATCAAGCTTTTTTTCATTTTGTTTATTAGACCCCTATTCCGCCTAGGATCTACGGCCATGTCATGTTATTCATCTCTTCTATTGTTAACCAACATGCCTAAACCCTCCACATTCTCTCCCTCTTTCTCCCTCTTTCCTAATTTCTCTGTCCTTCAAGAGTCCAGTTAAATAGTTAGAGAAAAAGGCCACGTACAAGCCACTTCAAGATTATGTTGACATTACTAAGATGGAATATAAAGAAATCATTTTTTTAAGTTGTCAAAAAGATAAACAAGGAAAACGCTAAACATGTAATATATACAACAAAATTTGCAAACAACATTACAAAATGTACGACATGCTATTAAATTTTTAATAGTTTTTACACATTCTGTCATTGTTGTTGCACATTTAATCATCCTTATCGCGCATCTAATGATACAACTAACATTAATGTAGCATCATCTTCTTAGATTAAATAACCATTACTTGCATTTTATAAAAATTTAAGTTTTCTACCCAATATCACTTGATGTGCAATAAGGATGGTTAAATGAGCAACAAGTAGGTAAGGAACAAGGGACCCCTCAATTTTCTAATAACTTGATGCTTTTTCTCTCATGCTTATTACACATTTAGTCTTTCTTATTATATATTTTAAAATTTAAATTTTAAATAATAATAATAATAATAATTTGTTAACATAAATGATTTCATCTCTGTCAATAGTGTGATTTTTTTCCTCTATCCATTTCACTTATCTGTTTCTGAAATCTTTAAAATCCAACAAAGAAGTATATTCATTAGTTTTATATATAAAGATCTAACGTAATTTTGGGCTAAAACCCATGAAATTTGTAGAATCATTAGATATTAAAATTAAAAATGAAACCATATCATAAAAAACAAAGATAAACAAAGACTATTATATTATTATTATTATTATTGTTAGTAGTAGTAGTAACTTAAAAAAGCTGAGATAGAGAGGCTATGATTTAGCAGCGGACTTGGATATCTGACATCCACCTCAGAATCAAGTCTCGGTTAGAAAGTTAGTCATTGACAACCAGAGAAGGAGTTGCCCAGATGTAACTAATGGGCCTGCAGGGTGGAGGGCAGAGGGATTGGTTGTTCTGCAACTAAAATTAGGGGTAGAAAGAAAAGGAAAGTTGGTTAAGAGTACGGAGGGTGGGGACTAAGGACCCAAAAAGTTTGGGGCTTATGCAGTGGCAGATATGAGGTGTCGTATGTCACAGTGGGTCCTTCGTGCCACATAATCAAACTAACTCTTCGGTTACCGACCTATATTCACAAAATCATACAAGTTAATGATCCATTTATAAATCTATCTCCTCATTTTTTTTTTATTTTTTTTACTACAAAATCATTATGTGTGAAATGGATGGAAATCTCCATCTTCAGGTCTAGATTTGAGAAATCTTCATTGTTCAGTTCCATTTTTCTTATGCAAAAAAAGGAAAATGTAAAAATAAAAGTTTCTTGCTATATTTTTCAACAAGAAGAGAAAAAACAGAAACCAGGTTTGCTTTTATAAAGATTTAATGGCCATTTTCACAAAAAAAAAAAAAAAAAAAGAAGAAGAATTTGACTCATTTGCACACTATTTTTAACGATAATATCTTTAATTAAATGATTATTTTATATTATTTCAAATATAGTAAATAAAATTTCAAATATAAGATGTGAACTAAATATATGAAATTTTGTATTGTTTTATCTATTGTCCACCTAAATAACTAATAGAATAACATGATATTGGCGATGTTAAGAGCTCTTTTTTTTTTTTTTTTAAGTAACACCTTCTAGGACTCAAGTTAGATATTCCACGCACGCAAAACCATTTATAGAAAAAGACTTGCATGTAATTGTTAGAAAATAATGAGGTTGAATACATCAATGCAACATAAATAGAGGATAATGTGTTAAAAGTTTGCAAAATAATTTCTTTAAAGATAAATTTTGTCTTTTAAAGTAAAGTTTTAATGTAATAAATTAATTACTTTAGGAAAATAGGACAAAATTTTTTTACTAATGTATACTCATAAATTAAAAAAAAAAAAAAAACATAATCACTATTAATGCAATAGTATGAAATATATTGCAATTGGTCTAATTCATATTGATTCTAATTTAATACATCTTAAAAAGTGCAAATTAAAATTTTGACTAGTGATGGCTTTTGGTATTGTTTTTAAACCGGGTGGTCCAGGTGTGATTTGGCCTTGAATCTCTCACTCTTCTTGCACCAAACCCTCCCTAGAATCTTAACCTTTTACAAGTCCTATAACCACTAGTCACTAATAAATTCTTTAGACTCGGGCTCTCCTTGGCAAGGTGAGAACCGACCTCTTAAGATACACCAGCTCTCCACAGCAATCAATTGCTGAAGAAATTATATGACTGAGTGCATTGCTCCCCAGGAATATTAAAAGATTTTTTATTTTTTATTTTTTTAATATTCCCAGGTGGGATCGGAGAATAAGGATAAAAAAATTAATTTTTTATTCTTATACGAGCACACGGCGCTTTTATGCCCTCGCATTTTGGATATTTAATGTCTAGTATCAACCGTACACTCTGGACCAGGAGCATCGAGTACAACCTATAAAAATGCCAAGTAGAAAAGGTCAGAACTTGAGAAACCCCGTCCCATTGCAGCCGTGACACTTGTATGTTCGATAACCGCACGTTTGTCATAAATCGACAATAATCATAAAATATCAGCAATTAGTACGTATGGTTGAAAATAAGAATATGAATTAGCGCAATTGACAGCTGCTGCATTTCAACTCTTAAGCATTAGTCTCGGAAATGAAAATTTTGATTACCATTTCTAAATTAGCATAATATATCGAACCAAGTACCCCTAATAAATTAACGTGGTTAAAAGAAAAAATTGAATAATTATGAAGATAATAAAATGTATGATTAGTAATTATAATTTTTTATTAAATTTATAAAGTAAAATCTTGAAAATTGTAATATATGTCTTAAATAAGATTTGTTCAAAGGCTATTTTTAAAATTCTTTTTGAGTTATATAACGAATGAAAAAACCAAATTTAAGGCATATGCATGTATGGAGTTGCCTAAGCAAAGTAAGAATTTATAATTAATAATTAAAAAAATTAGATTTAATGATAATTGGTAATTATTTTATTAACTATACAACAAATTCTAAAGAATATATATTTTGCTATCTTTCAAATACACTTAAAACTGTTCGAGATTAGAAATGCAAAATGTCTCGATGATTTTGAGTTTAATGGGAGTAAGTTTCTTAATAAAGTTTAATTTGAGAAAAATAAAAACTCAATTAAGTATCCTATAATCTCTAAAAATTTGGTTGTTCAATAAAATTCACACAATAATAATAACAACGAGGAAAAACTAACTCAGAATCAAATGTCTAATCCAATTCAAGAAAATGTGAAAGCTAAATGTGAACCACAAAATGATAATTCGCAAAACGAAGGGGCCAAGAGATCTGAAAAAATAAAGATATATATAGATCAACAATGACTATTATATTATTATTATTATTATTAACTCAAAAAGCTAAGATGGAGAGGTTATGATTTAGTATTGGATTTGGATATGATATCCACCTCAGAAATAAGTTTTAATTGGAAAGTTATTCATTGACAACCAGAGAAGAAGTTGCCTCGGATTGGTTGTTCTCCAACTAAAATTGCGAGAAGAAAAAAAAAAAAGGAAATTTGGTTAAGAGTAGGGAGGGCGGGGACCAAGGACACAAAAAGCTTGAGGCTGATGATCCATTTATAAATTTCTCTCTATATTTATTTATTTATTATTATTTTTTACTACGAAATCATCATGTGTGTTACGTGTAAAGTAGTTGTCATAACATTAAAACAAGTTTTTCTCTTTTTTTTCTATTGCTATAGTATTTTCTAAATATTGTATTTATCAACTATATTCAAATTTTGCATTGTATTTCATTGGAGTTCACTTCTTTCCTTACTAATGATTCTTTCTTTTCTTTTCTTTTCAATACTGTTTATATCTAATTTTCAAGTCATTGAAATTAAAATATTTAAAAGCCCATTTGGCTTTGGGTAGCAAAAGATAACAAAGAATTTCCAACATTGTTAGCGGGATAATTAGGTCTAATATATTAAAAATTTTTTGTGTTTTCATTTGAATTTTGTATTTTTTTTTTTAAATTGATTCCAAATTCTAATCCTAAATTGATAAGGTTTATTGATGTTAATTATTAAAATAATTAATTAGAACTTTTATTATTATAAGTAAAAGAAAGAAAATATTTAAATAATTAAAATTCTATTATTGAGAATATTTAGATTGAATATTATTTATTAAGTGTTATTACATCAAAAAGTAGTCCAAAACTGTTCTTTTTTTTTTTTTTTTTCAATTACTTTTCAAAGAGTTTATTGAAATTAAAAATGACATCTAAAAACTTTTACTAAATACCTAACATTCTACTTTTTAAAACTGAACAATAGCAACAACCTGTAAAACCACAAAAGCAAAAACACTCTTGAAGTTTGGATCATTTCGAGCACTTGGTATCATTAGTGAATATTCCCTCCGAATTATCACTTCAGTTGTAATCGCTTATACTAAGGATAAGAATGATCCCAACACACGGGTAGAGAGCACCAGTCACTTATTTTGTCGTGTAAAATTATAAATTTCTTTTTTCGTCAAATATTTTTTTTTTATTTCCACTGAAAATTATTTTTTGTCCTCACTCCAAAATTGAAATCGGTGAATTTATTGATATAAATGAGTTCAACTAATATAAATTATTTGAGTTATAATTATTTTTTTTTATAATTTTTTAATAAATTAAATTATTATATTTAAAAATGAATATATAAATGACCATTATAATTAAATTTTATTTAAATTATGTACAGTTTAAGTGTATTTATTTTTATTCTTAATTCAAAATATATGAATTTGTTAATAATTTTTGTGGTAAATCTTTCTCCTATTTTGATGGCCGCACATTTTAAATTTAGTAATTGACAAGTGTTTTGTCATAGATCGATAAGAATCAAAAGATATCAGCCAGCCATTTGTACGCATGGTTGAGAACAGGAAAAAGCAATTAGCGCAATCAGCTCAAACGGCCGCCACTGCCCTTCAACGTTTAAGCACGAGTCTCAAAGTATATCACGGCATTGAATACCGAATACGGGGAGGAAACTAACGGACAGTTTTCTTTCAATAAGGACAGAAGCTCCCTGTTTGAATGTACGACGTGCAGAAATTGAGCCCTCAAGCTTGCGCCAGCAAGGCGCATTATTGTTGTCGATAGTGTACGATTGATTTCTGTACACAAATTGGTCCTCCTCTACGACTGTTCTCAGATACTTCCCTAGATGCTGCGAATTGATATCTCCCATAATTTCTTATATGAACAACGGGCTACTAAGCCCTTTCACTCTCAAAAAAAAAAAACAAGAGCACGCATAGCCAGTACGCACAAGCCATGTCTTCTCATCTTCATCCCTCTCAGCAAACATGTACCGATACCACACTAGAAGTGGAAACCATTCATCCAGAGCCGAGCAGTGGAAGAGGACAAGTCCATCAAGTCAGTCCTGAGGATGTTTACTTGACTTGGGAGGACTTATGGGTGACAGTTTCCAAGGGACAGAAAGGCTGCAAGGCCATTCTTCAAGGTCTCACTGGTTATGCCCCGCCTGGGGAGATCTTGGCTATAATGGGTCCCTCGGGTTGTGGCAAGTCTACACTTCTTGATGCATTAGCAGGTACCAAAAAAAAAAAAATTAAAAATTGTCAATTGCATGTGTTGAACATGGTTGAGTTTTTATACTTGTACAGAAATTTTCTGTTTTGCATTGGCATTTCGGACCATCTAATTAATGACAGAAAATTGACTTCAACAGATTAATTAATTAAGTGCAGATTTTTAATTTTTAATTTATAAGGAAGGAGTGTGAACCATAAGCTTTGGACCTAGATATTAGGCAAGCAGAACAGAACTTTTCTATTTTTTTTCCTTTTCTGTCGAATTGTTTCCTTCAATTTAACCATATAGTCCACTGGAAAAGTACCCGCTGTGTGCCAGGACGAGGAATAATAAAAAAAAAAAGGTGGAGGGGCCCACCCGTAAGAGAAATGTTGCTACCATTATTATTACTGTGGCCTCTGGTTCAGGATGTCCCATCAGGAAAATTATCTAATTTCACGCGGTAGAAAACTTTTTGACAAAGTAAATAAGTAGCGAAATGATATTTACGGGATCCCCTCTCTGTAAGTCCATAGAAGAAACGGAATCTCTTTGCTTCATTAACAATGTATCGAGGAAACTTGTGACTTGAATTTTTTGTGGCAGGGAGATTGGATTCAAACATGAGGCAAATAGGAGATATTCTAATCAATGGTCAAAAGCAGGCACTGGCCTATGGCACATCGGTAAGCCGAAAAAACATGAAACAAGGACCAAGTAATGTTCATTCATCAGACCTTTGAGCCCCCAGCAGATATCAGAAAATGGTTTTTACGAGGTTATACTTGTCCCAATATGCTTCAGAAATCTGCTAATTTTGCAAGCTTTCTTCTAATGGCTTGCGACTCACAATCTATGAAGGAACTATAATTCATATGGGTCACCATATATCTCATACCATAACAGACAGACCATAGTATTACGCCTACCAAGGATCAAACCTGTAAAGCAGGTACCAGGAAGGGAGATAGCGAACGGTACATATAAACTAAAAGAACGGTTAATTGTAAATTTGTTCTAAACGCGTTTCGTATCTTCTGAACTCAGGCATATGTAACCCAAGATGACGCCTTACTTGCCACCTTAACTGTTGGGGAAGCCGTTTACTACTCGGCTCAGCTTCAGATGCCAGAATCAATGTCCAAGTCAGAGAAGAAGGAGAGAGCAGAGATGACAACAAGAGAAATGGGCTTGCAGGATGCCGTGAACACAAGAGTAGGAGGGTGGGGAGCTAAAGGGCTTAGCGGAGGCCAAAAAAGGAGATTGAGCATTTGCATTGAGATTCTCACCCGCCCCAAACTTATCTTCCTGGATGAACCCACAAGTGGCCTTGACAGTGCAGCATCATATTATGTCATGAACAGCATCTCAAAGCTGGATCAGAAAGATGGAATTAGAAGAACTATCATTGCGTCCATTCATCAGCCTAGCAGTGAAGTCTTTCAGCTTTTCAACACTCTTTGCCTCCTTTCTTCTGGTAAAACAGTGTACTTTGGCCCTGCTTCTGCTGCCAATGAGGTGCATATTAACTTCATAATTTGCGAACTTGATTGATCTAAACTCATTTAACATCTATATTTCACGTAACAGACTAATTCCTCTCGCTTTCTTTTGCTTGATGCAGTTTTTTGCTTCGAATGGTTTTCCATGCCCGCTTCTGCAAAACCCGTCTGATCACTTCCTGAAAACCATAAACAGGGATTTTGAAAATGTTGGGTCTTTTAGTCCTCTAGAAATCCTTTTTATGCTCTTGTATAATTTTCGTTACCGTGATATAAATGTATCGAGATCTGATTGTGTTCTTTACAATATTGCATCAGGACTTTGGACAAGGTTCAGGTAATGCCATGACCACAGAAGAAGTAATTGCTACGCTCGTTAGGTCATTCAAATCATCTGGCAATTATCAACAAGTTCAAACACAAGTAGCTGAAGTACTCAAATTGGTGGGAAATGATAGACAGTCAAGTTTTACTTAATTTACAATATGGATTACAGACCACAATGAGATTAATTACCATGGTTGTAGGATTGTGGAGCTGGAGCAGTACAGAAGGAAAGATCCCGAGCTAGCTTCCTCACTCATTGTCTTGTCCTTACAAGCAGGTCTTTCATAAATATGCATCGAGATAAAGGTTACTATTGGTTACGTCTCGTCATCTACATTGCAGTAGCTATAGGCCTTGCCACCGTGTTTTATGAAAAAGGGTCCAATCAAAATGAAATTGAGGTAAGCAAGAGTATATATAATTAATAAACTTTTGTTGGACTAAACTGGAATGTTGGAAATGAAATAGGATTTTTTTACATCAACGTTACACGAGGATACAGAATAAAACTAATCCTAAGTGATTATACATCATATGCCAGGCTAGAAGTTCGCTGCTTATGTTTGTTTCCACTTTCTTAACATTCATGGCCATTGGCGGATTCCCTTCTTTTGTGGAAGATATGAAGGTATGCTAATTATAGATAACCATTTTGCACAAGAAGAATGCTTCAAATTGTACGCGCTTTTTTAAGTGTTGCTTAGCTGATGTGAAATGCGTTTTGCGGCTCTAAATCCAGGTATTCCAGCGAGAAAGATTAAATGGGCACTATGGAGTCACGGCTTTTGCCATTGCCAACACTGTGTCTGCTATGCCATTCTTGTTATTGATTTCTTTGATTCCCGGGGCTTTGGTTTATTGCTTTTCGGGACTGCAAAAGGGATGTGAAAACTTTCTCTACTTTGTTCTCACCTTGTTTGCTTGCATGATGTTGGTTGAGAGCTTGATGATGACCATAGCGAGTATCATCCCTAATTTCCTGATGGGCATAATCTCGGGAGCTGGAATTCAAGGCCTCTTGATTTTAGCTGGGGGCTTTTTCAGGTTGCCAAATGACCTTCCCGTTTTATTCTGGAAATACCCCATGTACTACATTGCCTTCCACAAGTATGCATACCAAGGGCTATTCAAGAATGAGTTTGAAGGGCGGACATTTCCAGGCAATCTGACTGGTGATCAGATCCTGAGGGAAAAATTTCAGGTGGAAATGGGTTACTCCAAGTGGATTGATCTGGCCATATTGTTGGTAATGGTGATTGTGTATAGACTTCTGTTCTTGGGTATTATCAAGGCCCGGGAGAATTTTGAGCCCAGGATCATAGCTCGCAGATCAGCGCCCCACAAGCAAACACCGCAAACCATGGAGAACCCTAAGGAAACACCTTTACATGTGGAGATTGTGTAGAATATAGCTTTCTTTCTTTCTTTCTTCCTTTCTGTTTTGGGGAAGTTGGGGTTTGAACCTCCATCCTCCGCCAAAAACTTTGATCATGTGTTGATCAGAGTAGCTTCTCTTAGCCCATCCGTACAATACTTGCCACTTTTCTTCTACCTAAAGAAGATGAATTTGGCTTTGGTTTTTCTATCCATATCACAAAATGTTGAAGACATGGATGTAACTATTTATATATGAAAAATGGGTCTAATATGCTAATTATCAATCCATACCATATAGTTACAGGTATTACTGTTACTCTTTATTAATTTTCTCTGTTTTTATTTCCAAACTTTTGATGTAGATTTTCCATTACCAAAAAGCTAGCTTTTGATGCAGGCCACCGTATGCTCGAATTCAAAGTTTGGCAGAATTTGTCACTTTCACACAGGGATACACATCAAATCAGAAATACAAACAATGGAATTTGCTTTTTTTTTTTTAAAAAGAAAAAAATGTTTTCTCATCTTGATTTGGAATGCATAATCTATGTAGAGATGAAACTTTTATAAATATGCGTGACAATCTATTAAATTTGACCTATTGGGTATGATGGGTGGCAACATTATAAAATGAAGAAAGTTCAATCATTTCCTTGAAACAAGTTTTAGCATGAGCAAAAATTAAGTGCCATAATGAATAGTTTGCACTTATGGGTAAATCAACTTTACCAATTTATTGATAAAAAAAAGAAAAAGAAGGGGTTAGGTACAAAATTCCCACACCATTTTTGTCTATACATCCACTAGGTGAAAGAAAATTAAAATAAAAGGAGATTTACCCTTTTTTTTTTTTTTTTTTTACACTTTCCAGTTTATAAGTAAATAACAGTGAAAAAAAAAAAAAATCACCCGAAGGGAGGGCCCAGATAAAATAGGAATACACAGACGGGGAGGGTCACTAGAGTCTTAAAATCAGTGCCGGCCTTACCTCAGTTCACAAACACTCTCTTACACACGCGCGGGGGGGCGCGCACACACAGAGAATGGACGGAGCCGATGTCGAAATGGCTGGTATAGAGAGCAATGAAACTGTAGTGGTTCTCTCTCTCTCACGCACATTTTATTATTATTGTTGATGGATGTTTGCTTGAATTTTGATTAATTGCAGCGCTATGTTTTTTTTAATTTAGTTCATTCCGAAGCCCAACCCTAACTGGATGTTGGGGTTTTCGCCTTTTTTTTTTTTGGTTTTTTTAATTTTAAATTACAGGAACTCGACGACATGAAGAAGCGGTTGAAGGAGATGGAAGACGAAGCAACTGCTCTCCGGGAGATGCAGGCCAAGGTCGAGAAAGAGATGGGTGCCTTACAAGGTATATTTATTAGGCTCTCCCTCTCTTTATATATAGATGTGTGTGTGTTATGGCGTTGGGGGTTAGCTGATCAGTTGTTCTTTGTCTGTATAATCTGTTGTTTCTCTATTGAGAGTGGTGAATTATGGAGTTAGGCCTCATGTTTTACCTTTTTTCCTTCTAATGAGATGTGGGTTTTCTTGGTTTTAAATTATTTACCTTTTCACCTTATTTTTTGAGCTTTTTTGCTTGGAAAAGAAATTCAGTTAAATGCCCTTTTGGGTTTTACTTGGAAATTGAGAATGGGTTGTGTTTGGACTGTATTATTTTGAAATTGTTTGATCGCTTACCTCTTTGTTGGCTTCACTGGGATGCTTTCTGTTGCAACATTTCCTTTGTTGGTGTCTGTTTGGTATTTCATTGGGCCTTATGAACTTGCAAGATGCTGCGAGGAAAGATGGATCAACACGTGATGTTGTTTTTTGTGGTTCTGGAAAAATCATCAACTGATCTTGAAAAGTGGGTTTTGCTCGGGTATGTGATGTCAGTTGTGGCCTCAATGAAGTTTGATGTTTTATGTTCAATTATTTAAGGTTTACCTTCTCTATTGAGTTCAGAACACAACAACATAGCCTTAATCCCAAATAAAATTACATTTAGAATTGTGGCCCAAAGAGATTCTGTAACAGACTAACAGCTGCTTTACTTGCTTTTACAGCAGCTAATGTAGTGACTCTGCCAAAGATGCGACGAAGGATGCTCTAAATTGATAAATTGGCCTTCATACATAAGATTAACTGAGACATTTCAACTTTTCCCCACAATGCCACTTTGTTTTACTAATGCTGACATTAAGTCGATAATATTGGTCGGAGGGATGACATGACAACTTTGACTGTTAACAATTCTTGTTTGATTGACATGCACTTCTGCATTTACTGCTGCCCTTAATCCTTCCTCATGTTTGATTTTATGTGAAATTAGATCCCGCTGCTGCTTCTGCATCTCAAGCAAGTAGAGAGGAAGTAGATTCTCGATCCGTTTTTGTTGGCAATGTGAGGCTATTTCTTTTCCTTGTTAATTTTCCTGGACTGCATTCATGAACAATATTTTGGGAGTCAGATACTTGAAATGTGAATTATGGACTGCACTAACTGTTGAGGGAAAACAGGAAAAGGAATTTTTGTTATCTAATTCTAATATTTTAGCCATTAGTCTCGTTTATAGCTTTTTATGTGGCTGCTTAATTGTATTTTCTTTTCAAGAAGATTGATGCATTTACATGTTTTCTGTATTAATGCCCTTAGAAAGGTGTGTCTCTCATCCTTTTAGAATGACATATTAGATTCATTAGTTGACCTTATTGGATTAAAACTTCTCAGAACCAATGCTAATTAATGCCCTTTTTGTGGCTGCACAAGCATATAGCATGTTTCAGTGTTTGTTTTTCTGGCTATATGTGCAAATCACTTTTCAATTTCTCTAAAGTTCCGACTAATATTATAAGTCCAAGGGATGAACTTGATCTATTTGAATGTGCATCTCCTATTGGAACTGGAAGGTTTTTAATTGCAAGAAGTTGTGTGAAATTCTCAACACTGCTCTTTGATTTCTTCTTTATTAATAATTTGTTGAATAATGCTTTGAAGAAATATGTCGGTTAATAATGTTGTCAACAGAGTGCTGGTTATACATCACATGCCCTTTGAAAATTTCTTCTGTTATGTTGTAGAAAAGGAGCTTCACATGATTTGTATGAATGCACCCTAATTGCAAAATTGGAACCTAATACAAAAGAATGAGAAAGTTTTCTTATGTAAACATCTGTAGGGTGACCCTATTTAGCTATCTGCTGGATGTTTGTGAATCATCAGTCACTATTTCTGCTGGACTACTTATTTCAATTTATACATATTTCTGGGAAATGCTTGGATTTTTGTGATTATCTAGTCGATGGCCTGTGTGACTGTGCCATATATGTTCTTTAATGGCTGGTGAACTGTGGGGCACCATTGATCTTCAACAGCTTCCTCTCTTGTTTCATTTCCTTGAAGGCTCAAGTAATTGACATCATGAATGAGGAGCAGGATGCTTTTCTGATTGTCCTTAGCTGTGTATTTGATTCATTAGTTAGCCTGTCTCCTTGTTTTTAACTTTAAAGTAAACTATTTAGCCTTTAACTTGCAGGTAGACTACTCATGCACACCTGAGGAAGTGCAGCAGCATTTCCAGTCATGTGGGACAGTAAACAGGGTCACAATTCGTACAGATAAGTATGGCCAGCCAAAGGGTTATGCCTATGTGGAGTTCCTTGAGTCTGAAGCTGTTCAGGAGGCACTCAATCTGAATGAATCTGAGTTGCATGGCCGCCAATTGAAGGCAAAGATCTGTTTTCTTTATTTCTTTTGGGCAATCTTGCAACCAATGTTATGCTCTCTCTCTCTCTCTCTCTCTCACTCACACACACACACAAAATTTACATCCAATTCTGTTTTTTTCAAGCATTCTCTTCTTGCAGGTAACCGCCAAGCGAACCAATATACCTGGCATGAAGCAGTTTCGTCCCCGCAGACCTAACCCATATATTGGGTTTCCACCTAGAGGCGCATACATGCCCCCATATTTCTATGCTCCTTATGGCTATGGGTATGGTTCTTAATCAAGTGCCACCTACTTTTATTTATAAATAAATTCATAGATCCATATATGTTCTTGCCTCTCTTTCTCCTAGCTTTTTGAGAAGCAATGTGGACCTTTAAACTTTCCTCTCTGCTGCAGTAAAGTTCCAAGGTACAGAATGCCTATGCGATACAGCCCCTACAACTGAAGGCTATTTTGCACAAGACAGAATTTCTGGCTGATTGGTACATCTAGAGAAAATTTTAGCTTCTTTTTCATCGTGGATTGTGACATTTTGGAGAGATCAATGGATTTTTTTTTGTCTCCTGGATGCTGTCGCAGAATGTGATAATTTAACTAAAGAACATGACTATGGTGCCTGCATCCACAGTATTATTCTTGCCAACTCTTGCCTCTCACAGCATTATCTGGCCGCAATGCTTGCTGCATTATTGTAGCTTCTTTTGGTTGCATGAACTAGCATTTCTTCCTCAGGCTCCACATGAACAATGGCAGTCTTTGACTTAGCAGAATGCTGGATCCAAGTATAGAAATGTTCCGTCTCGTATCACCAGCAGCTTCGAGCAAGGTGATTTGCTGAACTGGCAACTTTAGGGTTCCTAAGCGCTGGTTCAAAATGTTGCGATTATAACACGGGAAATTGGGTGAGGGTTAGAATAAACCGAAAAGATTCGCAAGGGTTACGGTTTTACCTATTGGCCATCAAATAACACTTGCATTAGAAGGTATTTGAGTTTCAGCACTAGCCGAGGTGAATTATTATGACTATTATTTTTGCCATTTCCTGCAGCCTTTACTTGGTGAACGAAGTATATCTGCTGCCAAATTAGATAATGGTGGAGGGAATGAAAATGGGGAGCTCATAAATGGCCCCTGAATCTGAAATCAAGATGCCGATTGCAATCAAAATAGTAGTTCCTTGAGAACAGCACATCAAGGAATTCATGGGATAACGAGTCTTGGATTGATCAATTTTCTAGGTATTATTAAAAAAGCGCAGGACAGATTTCAATTGAAGAATTGCCGAGGACTCGTAACAAGTGGTTTTAGTGTAACGTGCATTGAATTCCACACCTTGTGTAGCAGGAGTCCGGATGCATTCATAAACAAATAAAAATCATTAAGGAAAGGCATGCCCGAGGAAAACTGCAAGAGCTCTCGGATACACACTCAAGTAACAAGCGTCTCCTCTGCTGTTGCATCAGACTTCAAGTACCCCAAACTCTGTATAACGGCTCTCCGCCCCCCCCCCCCCCCATTCCTCCACTCCCCTGCGAGTGCATGCAAAAGCCACAACTACCTCTGCCGCCTCCACACATCATGGGCAGCCGCAGCCACCACCGTCTCATTTCCTTCGATACCTTCAACGTTCAAAGACGAGTTATTCTATTAGAATGATGGCAACATAATCGATTGGTTCACTCAAGAGGGCTACGCTGAAAACAGGTCACAAGGAGAATTCTTTAAACATGGAGAGACACTTTATACATTCCCGTCATCATTGAATTCCGATAGTGGATCTTTTTGCGTTTTATTTTTCTGATGTGAATCAGTTTGATCCTTATCCCTTGAAAATAATGAGCTGGTCCCCTACCAAAGGGGGGGAAAATAACGACAAATGCATCTCATCATTTCCCTATTGCAATAATGTTTCCCTGCCCCTAGGCATCACTGTTTGCGCCCCCCACTCTTTCGTAAATGACCCCAGCGAATAAACAAACAAAAGCCTCTAGGCTGCCAGCTCTCCTCGTTGCAATGTGTTCTTCATCTTTTAATTTTTGTGGGGTTCTCAAAAGAAGAAAAAGCCAGTCCTTTTCCTTATGAATTATTTTTCTCCCTATTCTGGTTTCTTCAAAAATTCCTTCGGAGAATTTATATGTCATGCTAAACGACAACCACCCCTTCTAACTGTCTTCTGCGGAAGTAGAAAGTAGAAACTCATTCAATATCCAGCTACACTTATTTTTCGAATGTAACAAAAAAAATAAAATAAAATAAAACCTAGCTACCACGATACTACCATTTTAGCTACGTGAAATATGTCTTGAGGCATGTGTGTGTTAATTTAGATTAAAAATTTATTTAAATTATAATAAAAATGAGTTAAATTAAATTATATTTAAATTTTATTATTTAAATAAGTTTAAATGTAAATCGTTATATTTATTTATTATTATGTAATATTTTATTAATTAAAAAATTATATTATTTATATAATTATCTATTAATGATATCAAAACATACAGTGATATCAAAATTATTACACTCAAGAATCATAAAAGAACAGTTTGAATCGAGAACCAATGAAAAGGAGAAGTTGCTATCAATCGCTATTAGATGCCACCAAGCACCATTGGAGAATTATTCAGAGTCAGTAAGTTATATAATTTATTGGGTAATTATATTAGAATAGATATTTTGATTTGAATCGAGATGAAGCATATAAGTCTTATTTGACAAGAGTCATCAAAGTTGCTAGAGAAGTTGAAGTCACTGTTTGCCATCCTTGAAAGCGCTACTCGTCGTCGCTGGAGCAAACCCGTCAACCACTATGCGCTGCCACACGCGACACAAAAAGTCACTGTTTTTGTCCTCAGAAGCCATCTTCGCATCGTCAGATGTCAACCAACTTGAATTTAATCCCATGCACCGAAAAAGTCGTCAAGTCATTGTGCACTGGAGAGTGATCCAGACGATGAAAATAAAGCATAGCTACTAAAATGTTGGGTATACCAATCACGTGTCTAAAAAAAGGGAGCTCACTGTTGATTTTAATAAGTTAATATACCCTCTAGTCAAGTTTTATGATAATAACAATGTTCCAGTAAATAGAAAAGAGCAAATTCACGTCAAGTCGAGGAAAACAAATCACAATTATATGTCAGATATGTTTTATGTGTTCCACATCAAGGGTACCAATTCAATTCAGGTTAATTGTTTAAAAATATTTATAATATATAATTATATAATACTTATCTTTTAATTTTTAATAAAAAAAATATATTCATCTTAAATTATTTTTAATAAAAAATTAAATATTTTAAATTGATATTATCATCAATATTTATACTTATTTTCGTATTATTATAAAAATTGAGTTTTGATTATAACATTTTTATTTTAATCATTCCAAATTTTGTAGTTTAAAGTTATTTATATAAAAAAACATGTTAATATACTTACTTTTGATACATTATTTTCGTCAAATTTGTAAAAAATGTATTCTTATAAAATAGAGTAAAAAATCCTCTGTCATAAAAAATTTGTGTGTAAGGCAACCACTCTATTTAATTTACTTTGATATTTGTGACCTAATAAGTATTCCATCAAATGCCAACAATATATATTTTTTATTTTTATTGATGACTTTACAAAGAAGACATAAGTTTACTGTAAGTAAAGAAATTTTGATATATTTGATTAATTTAAGAAATTTAAGGTATATGCTAGAAGATAAAGTGAGTATCATTTTAAAATTTTTTAAATTGATTTTGGTGGTGAGTATATTTTTAATAAATTCAAAAAATATTGTAAAATACAGAGAATAAATTATAAAATTACAATTCTTTACACTTTATAATATAATGGAGTTGTTAAAAGGAAAAACAAATCAATTATGAAATAATGAAAAATTTTTTCAATTTCAATTCATGTGTACATTGTATTAAAACTAAATCTATTAATATGCCAAGGTTGCTGCTATTTGGTTGATGTTGGATATGGCAACGGCAAGAGATTTCTTGCTCCATATTGAGAACAACACTATTGTCTCAATGAATGGAGAAGAGAGCCGAGTACAAACAGCAGAAGAGTATTTTTATATAAAGCATTCTAAGGTTAAAAACGCGATAGAAAGGTGCTTTGGTTTGCTTAAAGGATGACGAACAATTCTTAGAACTCCTTCATTTTATCCTATTCGAATTCAAGGTCTTATTGTTATGGCGTGTTATCTTTTGCATAACTTGATAAGAAGATTAATGCCCACAGACACCATGGAGGAGTTTCATGAAGGTAGAGATGATGAAAAGGATGATAATGAAAGAAGTCGTTGAGCTCATTAGAGTTGTTCGAACTTCTAATTATTAGACTAACTTTTAAAATGAATTAGCTCGAGAAATGTTTATAAATTGAAGGGTTCCACGTACTCGACATTTATTTTAATTTTTTGTAATTCTATATTATAATTTTCTATGTGTTATTTCTTCTGTGTGTTTCTACTTTTTTGCAACGATAATGGCTATGCTTTTGTGAATTCAATAATTTTCGTGTGATTTTCATTTGTTTTAAGCTCTTACTTTTTATTTAAATATACAATATTAGTTATTTTTATGAATATTACTGTTTCTAACATTTTGTGACATTTGTTAGATGGATTCTATAAAAAGTGGTCAAGTTACCTGTGGCAGGGGTAATAGGAAAAGACAATGGAATGCTCAAGAAAGAAGATTGCATCTTGGTATAATCTCTGCAGGAAGCAGCTACATATCTTAAATGGAATAGAAAAAGCGGCTAAAAAAAATGGATATTTACTTCCGGTGGAGGAGCTGATGCATGAGAAACTACCAATGGATAGAGTTGGGACTAAAAAGCAAAAAAATCATATGCAACAGAAATATCCGGGGTGAATAATGCAAAGTAATTGTATTTCATCTACACATGCAGAGGTGGAATAAAATTATTAATTTAGTTATTTTATGATTAATGATTTTTTATTTAAAATAATAATAATAATAATGACACAGTCACGAGGGTACGAGAGGATTGTTCAATTCTACTTTTCCTTTATACGATGATACATGATGAGACTGATGCATTAACAGGAAAAGACAGCCACAAAGAAAGATACAGAGACTTTAGTGGTGATATAGAAAACATGGGAAATGAGATTAGCAAGGAAAGCAATTGATCTAAATAATGATGATGAAGATGCTGTTGACAACCATTATGTGACTCAACTTACTTCAAGCCGATCTACTGCCAGCAACTCAAAAAGACAGAAGACACCAAAAGCTAGGCAACTGAAAGAAGCACAAGTTGCACAAACAGTGAATATGACAATTGATTTTCATCACATGCCCACTAATTTTGGTGAATTTATGCAAGACACAGGAACTCAAATTGGTGTTTTGACTAACACCCTATCACTCACAGAAGGATATGGGCAAAAAATAGTTAATAAAAGTAACTCTGTGTTGAGTGAACTGCTTCAAATAGAAGCTTTTACAGATGTTGAAGCGCTAAAAGTAGTTGACATCCTTACAAAACTCAGGGCATCTTAACAAATCTTAGAAGACAATATATGTTTAGTCTTCTTTATCCAAGTGCTCGCAGCCTTTTTGTTTTAATTCTAGCTCATAATCACTCTTGTCACTTGCCATTTAAGAAAGCATCCATGCGGACACCTTGATGCGTCTATTGTATTTTGCCATTATATATTTTTTTGGACACATTAAGATGCACAGATGTTTCACATCTTTTAATGATCCTCGTCTTGGCGCCCTGTGGTATGGGGTTGGAAATGGACGATCAGCTGAGCTCCTTTCTTAGTAGTAGTGCACTGTCGGCAAAACACTCACTACAAATGGGTACCCAACAAAATTTTTGATAAAGAGTCAATCATGTGTCATAGAAAATAAATTTGATTACTAGATGTACTTAACCATTAGATGAGACGGTGTTTTTCTGAACATTAGTTTGAAATATATATATAATATATATATATATATATATATATAATCTGTTTATGATATATTGAATCACACATTAAATTTTTATTTTTATGCAATTTATTATTTTTAATGTAAAATATTATATTAAACTTGTTTTTTTTATAAAATTCAAATAATTTTTTTAAATTTGTAAGTGAATTTTTTTTTCATAATTTAATTCCTAATAAACCAAACTAAAAAAAATAAATAAATAACTAAATAAGATCTAATTTCAAACTAAATCTGAACCAAACAATTATAAAGATAATTTACTTATTTTATTATAATAAACTAAATATGTTATTAAATTAACTATTTCGTTTTCACCTCCACTTAAGCTTAATTTTGACTCTGAACAATAAACCAAATGACTTCTTCTACCATTTGACCACCCAGAGAAATGAGAGAATCGATTCATGCTTATTTATTGTGTGGTTTATAGAGTTATATCGTGTCTCAAATTGAGCACTGTGTAACTTCTGACCGTGTTTGTGGTTACAATGCAAGGCTTATGCCATTGGTGTACAACCCATGGTCGTTATAGATTCCACCTTTCATAATATATCTAGTAAAATGTGTAGAATATAGTTAAGGGAATATAAATGTAAAAGAAAAAGAAAATATTATTGTTTAGCATCTTCTATACATATTTACAATTAGTTACTTATACATCCAAGGTGGTTGAAATGTAATTGTCAATAAATGTGAGAAAAATAAATAAAAGAAAATTCTAACCTTTTGATGCACTAAGATTGAGTCAAAGGTTAAATATCAAGAGGGAAATAAGTTCTAACAGCTAGAGACCTTTAGAGGATGAACCTGAAGTCCAAATCAAGAATCATTTTTCACTATTTCATTTGGGGCGTGGCTCAAAAGAAACGTGCTTTGGATTAAAAAAAAAAAAAAAAAAGAGATCCGATGAAGAGATTATATCACATTTTATATCTCGCTGTCAATGTTGGCATATAATCATGTTATGTTGGTTCACGCACAGCAAGGCTTCTGTTGAAAACACAGATCGCCAAGAGTTAGTGCAACATTTATCAGAACAAAATTCCTTTTGAACACAGGAGAGACTTCACAGAATTCCTTTTCCTAGCATATTTATTCCTTTTGACAATTATTATATAGGAGTGTATGGGACAGTCTCCTCTTATGTTTGTTTTCTAATCAGAATCGTTTGAGCTTTATCCTGGAAAATGACGTGCTGGTCCCAACCAACCAAAGTGAAGAGTAATCAGAGATGTGTCTCGATTACTTCTGAACCCCCCCCCCCCGCCCCCCGCCCCCCCCCCCCCCCCAAACATCACTCTTTTGTAAATGTCCCAAAAAGCCAACGAGTCTCTAGGGCTGCCCTCCTTATTCTTTAAGGCTGCTCCTCCTTATTCTAATAATTACATAGTATCTTCTTTAATTTTGCAGCAATCGCTAAAAGGAGAAAAAGCCAATTCCACTTTACATACGGTAACTTTTTTTTTTTTAATTATTTATTTTTTTTACTCCTTTTTTTTTTTTTTTTTTTTACATTGCATGAAAACAAAGGAAAAAACAAGAACAAAAAAAAAAAAAAAAGAAAAGTAGCAATCCACCCACCCATGACCCATATCTAGTATATCATTCATACATTACAACACAAAGATTTTCGGCCACGCGGTACAATCCGACATGAAACTGGCCACGTGTCGCCATCACAGAAGGGTCTTGCATGCACTGGTTTGCGGATCCCACATTGCAGGCAACAGATATTTCCGTCCATTTATCCCGTGCGCATTGAAGCTAGCCCCCGTGGTCTTATCCACCAGGACACTACCCGGATATCCCGGATACGACCCGGATCCGAATATGCCGGGGCAAGCTGAAACCGCCTCCAGAGGCGCCGTGGGCGGGCCCTGGAAATAACCATCATTAAACGGGTTGGTAACGGTGTTTGCGAAGAGGGTGGCCAAGTTGATGATCATGCCGTCAACTCCAACGTCTCCGTTGGGCGCCACCAGCGGCGGCGTTTGTGGGCCGTAAATGGGACGGTGAAAGGGCCACGCGCATTGGCCGGGGCACTGTATTTCGGAGTTACCAACCCAGATGTAGGTCCCACGGCTCGCCCCTCGCGTCGACGACCCGTGGGTTCCACACCTCATGCAGAACCCGTCAACGGCGACGTCGCTGGCCGTCAGAACGACGTTGATGGAGTCCACCGCGAAGTTGATTTTGGACGCCAGTGCCAGCAAATGATTCGCCTTCAAAATTTTCCCAAGCGTGTATTGTTCGTGGAGGATTTGATGGCCCACCTTGAGGGTGCGCGAGCCGCCACGGTAATTCGAGGTGGTCTTCCACCAGGACGCGACAGAGGGGAGCAGACCCCCGACGGAGCTCAGAGAATTAACAAAGTCGACGATGATGGACCGCTGGACGGGACTGAACTTTCCGTACCAGATGAGATTAACGACGATGTTGCCATTCAAGAGAGCGCCGTTGTGGTACTTCAGCACCAGGGGCTGCTCTTGGACTAAAGCGGCGGGCTTACTAGTAGTAGAAATCGAAGGGCCGACGAAGGTGAAGAGGATGAGGGCGAGGAGAGTGGCAAAATGATAAATAGAAGCCATGGTAGGTACCGCCACAGAGTGAAGTGGGTTCGCAGGGGTTATCTGAACTTTATATGAAAAAGAAAACAGAGAGCAATGGATATGAATGAAGGAAATGGTCTCGGGGCGATGTTTATATATATATATATATATATATATATGGGAGAAGAGAGAGGAAGCGGAGACAGCTGGTAAGGGCATTGTTTTGGGTTTGGTCATCAAAAGGTAGCAACGTGGAAGGCTGTGATTGGGTTATGGGTGTGAAGTGCGAGTCTTGCCAGGCTGTTAGCTTCTGAGAGCTGACGTGGTGGTTTTCTAGTTTAGCAAGGAGATGGCAGTGGGAGAGGGCTTTCCGAGGGTTTGGTTTGGGGCTTTTCCGAGCAATGATGGAGTGAGACTCTGGTTTTAGGCTGATTCTCACAGGGCCAGGCGCGGATGCGAAGCATCCCACTTGGTGACATAATGCGTGATTTTGGTAATTGTTTTAGGCGGATATTTCACAAAGCAGGTATGGATGCGAAGCACCATACCTGATGACCTAATGCGTGATTCTCACGTAAATTTGGATATTTCTCACGTTTCAATATAAAAATATGACCACTTCCCATGAAAGTATAGTAATTACTTGACGATTAATTTAAATTTAATAATATTTTAAAGATATATTTTTTTATAATAAATGTTAAATAAAAAATCAATAATTCAGAGGAAAAAATTAAAAAAAGTAACAGTTTTCAAACGAAAATTTCCCAACACATAAAGACAGTCATATTTGTGTGCATTCAATTATTTTGTTCACGTCAATAAAATTCTTAAAATTTGTGGTGGAATTTTTTCTACAATTTTCTTTTTTAAGTTTGACGATTATGTGATATTCAATTTTGTTTATGTTATGCACGCATTGATTAATCTATATATATATATGATTTAATTAGACTCAGGTCATTTATACTAAGACTAAGAATTTTAATAAAGAAATTAACCTAACATAAACTTTCAACAAATTATTCATTAAAAAGTGAAGCTTTTTGATTAGCCAGTTCTAATTCTAGTTGATAATACTTTAAACGAACAAAACGAAATATAAAAAGACATTGCTATAAAAAGTGTTTATATATATACTCCTTTTTTTTTTTTTTCCATATATACAAGGTATTTGTGTCAATTTTTTCTTCTTTGATATGGTGATTTTTTTTAATATGAAAAAAAAAAACAAAAAGGCATGGTTAGACAAATAAGTGTGAGTTTACTAATTTTTTTTTTGGTATTTATTTATCCAAAAAGGAATTTGGACAGAAAGTTGATCGAGACAAACACATATTTATAATTGTAAAAAATAAGCTTGAGTTTACTACTTTTTGCATTTATTTTTGCAAAAGGAAATTTAGTAAAAGTTCGTCACTCAATCAATTATTGGTCTTAGGAAAGCATACAAACATTGACTACTCGGAATCTGGATCATCGTTGATTTAATCAGAGACTTCACACGAATAACGAAACGATAATACGAGACTGGAGCTCAAATTTTATATACATATGACTATTTTACTGTCATGAGGGGACCTTTATTTTAATTTTTTAAGCAATTTTATGTGTGGTGGGGTAGCGTATATCCAAGGATGAGAAATTCATTAATGAAACTGCGTTGAGAATTTTAGTCCACAAACGTGGGACCACAGTCTTTTGCTTACTCTTGTGGGATTGGTAGACGGACCCGACTGGAGGCTACGGTGTGATCTACAGTACAAGATACCTGCTGAGCTGCTGTGCAACTTCGAGCGCTGTAAAAATAATTGGAGAAAAGGGGCCTGGAGCCCACTGAAGAATTGATGGGAGCCATGACATCATGCTCTCTCTCTTTCTCTCTCTCTCTCCCTCTCTATATCTATATATATATATATATATAGCAGCGTGCGTACTTAAATTGCAGTGCTGCGACACTTTCAAAATCTGCCGGTCCGCGAAATGATGCAAGTGGGATGAAAAATTACCGCGGGGCCACCAGAAGCGATTCCCGAGGTCTCGACCTGTGAGCAACTAGCTACTGGGCCCAGAAGCCTAACTTAAAGTGACGTAGTGCAATTTTCCAGGGACCCCGCACTAAGCACAACGGACAATCTTTACAGAGAAAATAATAATAATAATAAAATAGAAGATTTCAAGGTGTTAAAAATCGACTCGATTCAAATTTATCAAAAAAAAAAAATTCAATTCGACGTAAAATATGAAGTGAATGGGAAGTAATTTGATACGGAAAATTCGAATTTGAACTTGCCTGATGTGGCCTAAATTACACTAATTTTTTTAGAATAAATTTTTTTTTAATATAAAATTTTATTATTTAATATTTTTTATATTTTATATTTTATTTATAATAAACATATACACTATTTTATTTTTATATATTAAAAAAATATATAATTTATTTAATTTTTATAATTATTTACTTTTAATTTTTCATATTAACAATATTTTAAAAATATTATTCACATGTATAAATATTATTATATAAATAAATATACATACTTATTTATATAATAAAAGATAATAAAAATATAAAAAATTAATTAAAAATTAAATATATGTTTTTATATAAATTAATATATAAAAATAAAAAAAAATAATATTTTTATTAATTCTAATATATAATAAAATAAAAATTAATAAAAAAATTAATTTTAAATAATAACTTATTTCAAATTTAAATAATTTAAATATAAACAATTTAAAAGTAAATTAATTTAAAATTAACTCCAAACTTGCTCGACTTAACCCCTGTTTAACAACTGAATAAATGATTGGAGTTTTTCTCTTGTTGATATTTCTTTGGGTTCAATGATTTATTTATTTAGGATTTTATATATAGAGTTTTAAATTATATTGTAACTCGTTCTAGTTTCTAATCTTACAATTTTGTACTCTTTGTCTTTTAAAGTTCAAATACAATGATTTTTTTTTTTTTTTACTCAATTTGATTATTTTTAATTTTTTAAATATTTTATAATTAATAATTTTTAAAATTTCATGAATTTTCTAATTCTAACAAAATTAAAAAATTTAAATTCTAAAAAATTCTTAAAAAATCATGATGTATAAAAAGATTGAATTTTAAAATATTTTAATTTTAAAAATTTTTCTATAATTAAAAAAATTTTAAAAATAATAAAAATAGACAAAAATTTTTAATTATTAAAATTAAAAACCACATGAACCTTATAGAATAACCTGATTTAAACTGCTTCCATATATACTAGTAATGATCCATTCAAATGTTTGATAAGTAGAATGAGGGAGGATCTCTAGATGGTCTTTTAAAGTTTAATCATGCCATCGCAAGAAGTGTTGGTGGAGTTGTGTTTTTTTTTTTTTTTTTTTTAAGGATAGAGGTGGTGGGGGTTGCGGCTGTCCAAATAGGTCTTTGAAATTCTCTAGTCTTTTTAAAACTTTGGGGATGCTGCTGCCAAACGCAGCCGGTCCAGACTGGGGTAGACGCCGACTGTTCGAGCTTTGCAGCACGTGATTTCCACTTGGCTTGATTTATACGTTTAACCTCTGGCTCTATGTGCTTGCATGTAGATTCATATGGTGCTGCTGCGTGCTATACATACGGCAAAGATAACCCAAGTGTTGGCATGAAGGACATGTATTTGAGTTATTTTTTGTATTTTTGTGTTATCCATATGAATCACAGTAAGGTAATTCTCTTGTTATAGCTTATCATGGTCTATTTTTAATGAAGAAACGAGCTAGTTAATTTACTGTGCATAAACCGTCTCAAAATGTTACCTAATTGCAACAGAAATTTTTAACACTTTCAGCACAATAAACGTGGAAACGCTAGTGTGAGATGTTCTTCTATTTCTTTTCAATTCAATTAAAAAGCTTCAAATTTGAATATGCTACGAATGAGAAGGGAAATCAGCAAAGAAAATACTTTAATGTCACGAGGCAGGATCAACCGTAAGAAAACTACATATGGGTGTCCGAAATTTTTTTCTTTTTATTTTTCTAAAAAATATATTTTAAAGCGTTCACAATATATTTAAAAAATATTGAACAAGGGATTCAACACAAACACACTTTTGTTCAGAAATATCCGTGCCATGTTTCACGTGGACGTCGGCGGAAAAGGTGACAAGGCCCAAGGTCAAATTTGGACGGTTGATGATGGGTACATATTAGGGATTAGAATAGGGATGGCCGTGAGACCTAAAAGAACCAGTGCATTGATCCTTTGCATCTCCGCCGGGCCCCACTGTGGACGTGGGTGTACTATAGTCAGAGAACATAGGGGCGGCTCTCCATTAACTTCTTCAACCCCCCACCACAATGTGCTGTGCCAGACGGGCCAATCCCCGACGAAAGGACACTGTACGCATAACAATTTTTGAACAAAACGCTGATATATACGTGACAATTCATAGGCTTGATACACATTATATATATATGTGCCATTGCAATTAGGCAAGAACCTTGATCCGCACATGTATCTTGTGGGGTGAAAGGCAGCATATCAACTTCGTATTTAAACAGCAGCCACATACTGGCAATAAAATAATTTCCAAACCCCGGTGTCGTCTTTTTCATCATCAATTTCACAGGCCTCCAGATTTTTCTTCGTGAGAGTGGAGATCATATGCTGGGAGCGCAACAATTGTGCGATGGTCCTCCCATGCTACCGCTCCAAAAGAACGTCTCTAATCATTGGCTTTCCATGGGGGTATTTATTTTTTCTTAAAACATCATGGGCCACTTATTAGATTGGAAGAGAGAGAAGGGAATGATGCGCTATTTTTCTTGGATTTATCCATGTATGCATTTAATTTTGATTTTGTATAACATAGGTCAAAAATGGTAACAAAATATTGTTTATTTTTTCAATATTTTAAAATTACCATTACTCACTCGTTTAGCTCCTTTCACCGACATAAGTCGGAAGGAAATGGGGTTTTATAGCCTAAAATCATCATGCACGCTCTTGTAAGATGAGGTAAAATGATATGGAAAGAGAAAGAAGAAAAAGGGCAGTGTTATCCATTTTAAATTATTGTAAATGAGTATTTAGTTAAGGATGTTGAAAATGAAATAAAATTCTAATCGAATATTTAAATTCTATAATTTTATAACAATGAATGTTGATATAGCAAAGAATATCGAATTTCAAAAATTCAATAGTTTGCTTACAAAACAGGAATATAACTCAAATAGTTTAGCTTTCATATACAATTCTCATGAAACAGTTTGTACCAATCAAATGTATCAAAACCTATATATTGACACGATTATAAAAGAAATGAAAAAAAATAAATACGCATTCCTGTACCTAAAATAAAAGATTATCATGAGTTATCTCTAGTGTTTAACAAAAGTTCTTACACATTTGAAATATGCAATGAAAATAGAGAACATATAGCATAATGGTATTCTTATCCATAAAATGTTTCTTATGGTAGAAAGCAATTATTTCAAAAGATACATAATTATACTTGGATTATTTCTAGATACTTTTTTTTTTGTAATAAAACCCCTTGTTTCGTTGCAATAGAGGCATTGGTTGATGGTGGGTTCAATCAAAAGCCCCACTAGGATTGAATTTGACATTGTTGTTAAACGCCAAAAAGAAAGCAGAGAGTGCACGGAATTGAGATCGTATTTCTGGTTTGATTTTGTGGAAAGAACCTTAGATGCCCATGCGGCCATGCCTTTCACCGTGGAGGTGTCTTGTCTTGGTCATTGATGCACATTTGACTATTTTAAATGCCACTGTTGGGACCCTCTCATCGCCAGCATGCCTCAAACCAACCACAGTCCCCGGCCATCTATGTACGATATTCTTTCGGGTCTCAAAAGAGGAAAAAATAAAAAAAAGGGACCAATTTAACACACAGTACAAATTGATGGATTGTTTAGGTGGCTTTGTACACTGAAGTCTCCTCTATAGCCATCTCTTGCAGGCCCAGTCGCAGCTGTAACCATGTCGTGACGTGCAGCATTTTCTGACTAGTTGGAAATATCTCTCTCTCTCTCTCTCTCTCTCTCTCTCACACACACACACACACACACATTCTGCTTTTCCTTGTTACCGCTAAGCTGCATGGATACAGTGCCATTAATGGACCCGTGCAATAGCATATCATCGCAATCTAGTAGGATGCATGCAATAATCGTTTCAATTTTGCAGATGTGTGAATGTGAGTATTTTCTTGACCGGTAAAACTTTATTATTAAAGATTTCCTATTTAATATAACTTTAAATTTAATGATGCGCGATTCACTCGATGAAATTAAAGTTTTCCATCTATAAATGAAATGTGTTGGAATTCAAGATTGCATGAAGAACAATCATGAAGCATTTTATAATCTTACGAGGAAAAGGAGTTGGGGACACTTGCAACACTTATAAACATACCAATAAGTAAAAATGATATTTTAATAATTAAAAATTTTAAATTAAAATCACCTAACTATGAATGTCTCAATTAATATAATAAAAATTAAATTGAAATTTTAAGTTTAAATTTATCAAATAAAAAGAAAAAAAATCTTTGAATATATAGAGTAATAGAGGCAGTATCTCTCATTCTATCGTCTACGGTTCAATTTATTTCTCCGAGTTTTTTTTTTTTTTTTGGTCAGTTTATATGTTTTTCTCCGAACGATCTTAGAGGCGTATTCTCAGATCAAACAATACAATCTGTAAATTTTAGAATTTTATCTTCTTGATACTGAGCTCGAGATTAGGAAGCAAACTCAATAAACTATTCAGGCTAAACCTTAAGACCTACTCTTTATTGCGAGAGATCTTTAAATTTGAGCTCGACACGTTTCCGAACCCTGCCAAGCTCAGGACTTCAAGTTATTGGCGGCGACCGACGCACATAGAAACAAGAAATGAAGGGAAGCCAAAGCACATGCACATTCGCACGCAATCTAACCCTCTAATTGGCGTGCACAAGCGCACAACCCCAATACTTAGGCCGAGCCGCCAATGTAATACTGCTCAGGACCAGAAAGTTTACAACAACCGAGTGTTGTAGTTTGTATAGGCTTGCCAAAAACTCAAAAATAGACAACACATGCATCACACATTTATTCGAAGTGATCCAGCTGAGCTGACTGAATTGACCAGGCACAACACATTTAATGTGGTGGGGAGGGGGGCTGGGAGGTGCGAGCTGCGAGGGTTTGAGCCTTGTCCGACTTACCCTACTGTGATGTGATCGGTGTCTTCCTGGCTGGAAATTTAAGGATAATCATGCACCACATGTGGCAGGGACGTATATTTAAATCACCGAATTATGGATGCCTACTGGTATTGATAGAAACGTTACACCAAAATTGTATGATCAAATAAGAAGGAAGGAATGATTCATCTCTTGTAGACTTTTATACTAAAAACTAAGAACTCATCGTTGAATATTGTAAACGATTCTTTCATGATCTAGATGGTACAACAGTAATAAATACCGGCCAATTTTCACATCCCAATAGCCCTTGGTTTTGTGAATTGATGGAGAATACTTTATTTGTTGGCTTGGAGAAAAGAGCAATTCTCTATTTCTTCTGATAGATGCGTTATCTTTGTTTTTCGGTCTGTTTCCATCTTATACAGACTTTGTACACACCGCCCGTCGCTCCTACCGATTGAATGGTCCGGTGAGGGGTAGGGAGTTACTTCAGGTTGTGACTCCCCTTAATTACCCAAACTCCCCCAAATCAATTTTTTATCTATTTAATTTTTTATTGGGTTAGATCAGTCCATCATCATAGATATATCAACTTGGTTTATAAATCAACATCTCTTACTTACACCTAATAGGTTAGAAAAAACCTAATTATTGTTCAAAAAGTCCTAACATTTGATTCTTATAAACTATTTATACTAATAAATGAGTCATATAATTTGCGTGTATATTTGTACTTTTGGAGCACATTTTATGCATCTCGTAGGGATAGATAGAAGTTATAACTTTTTGAAAAGTATACAAGAGCATTAAATTTAATATCGTATCTTACTATACCTAGATGTATTTGGTTGCATTAAACTTAAGTCACCTTTTCTCTCTTAAGTTGAAATAATATTTTTTTTTCTTTACATGTATTCACACTTAGGTTTTAATTCATTTTGAATAAATATAATTGACATATTAGTTAGTACATATGATAAATATCAGATAATAATAATTTTCTTTTTACACTCATATTTCTTAATTATAGTCCAACTATTTACCTAAATATATTATGATTGTGGAGAATATCCTAAAGTAATAGTCATTGAACATTGTCAAAAGTCATATAGAATATTATTTGAAGTATTTTATATCCACCTTAAGGGACTCACACAATGAAAAAGTAAAGATTGATTCATTCATTTCCCTTATTGGTCACTAAACATATGTGGTGTGAAACATGTGTTAATTATTCTCTCGATAAGTATATATCATTTTATTTGTTTTTCTCATAATATCATCGTACAAATTTTAGTATATTTGCTATCAAGTATCCAATTTGAGTTCTTTGTGCAACCCTTTATGCTCAAGTGTCCAATTGAGATCTCACATCTAATTTTCAACAAGTTGTACGAAGTGTGAGATCTTATATGGGTTTTCACCTAGCAAAGCTTCATGTTAATTTGCTTACAATGACCATTTTTATACTTATATATATTTGCTCACAAGATAACTTATCTCTATACACTCTCTTAATGTAAGAGGTGATTGTTTGTGTGAGTGTACAATTTTATACTTAACATGCCTTTAACTTTTCAAATATAAACTTATATTATGATTGATTTTATATCAATATCATATAATTCTATTAAGATGACATAATAAGAAGCATGTTCTTCACATTGTTATAATATTACAAAATCACATTATATCATATTTTATATTATCATGCTAACATATATTATAGTCATTTGACTATCACAATATATTATGACCTTTTTAAATTAGTTACTCTATACTCTTATATATTTCAAATTTTTTTTTAAACCTAAACTACTACTTACATTGTAATAGAGCAAGCCATAAAATTAGTCCTTATGAACAAATAAACTTCATAAGTTTGTTTCTTATTATCATGTGGAATGACACTATCACTTAGTAAAAACATACATCTTGATATTGATTTACATTTATGAATATCTCACTTAATTAAACGTTAAATCATTTTCTTAATAACAAAAAGAATATCTTGCAATACTTTTAAGATACCAAGTTTTGATATAACTTATTCCCAATAGTTTAAGTAATAGTAGGAGCCTATCTTTTTTTCCATTGCATTTACCAATTTTTCTTTTGTAAGACATGAGTGAGTATTAACAAATGTTTTGGGTTCTTTTTCTTATAATGAGTAATCATAAAAATTAACTCCCTTAATCTTAAAACAATGATATAAAATACCTTTAAAATTGTTTTTGCGTAATATTGGTTCTTTTAACGCTTATACAACTTATGGTATAATGTTCTCACTAGAATCAAGGGTCTAAGGCATTCTTTATCATTAAAGGATATTATTTTAGTGTATGTTAAGGGATCATTGTCCCTCATAAGAGAGCAAAAGTTCTCTTTAAGTGTCTTTTTTTTTATCTATTACTTCTCCTTAACTCAACTTTAAAAGGAGTACTTTAGGCCCATCTCTCTAACTTAATTGTAAAAACAAGTGATGGTGTTAATTATTTTCTCATAGGAAATAAATATTCAAAAAACTTAGTATTTTTGGTTTTAATGATGGTGTTAAAATGAAGAATATCACCTTTAATAATGAGAAAATGATATGTAATACTATGTTTTAGATAACCAAAAAACATGCAATTTAAGGTCTTATAATCTATTTATCTTTTCTTTGGTTCTGGCAAAAGAACCATTGCAAAATACCCTTATAATTTCAAATAATTTAGACAAGGGGAGTGTCACTTCCATAAGTCATATGAAGTTCTTATAATTTTCTTATAAGAGATTTTATTATGCAAATAGTAAGAAAAAAGTATTACCTCTTTCCATAATTATTAGAAGCCCTTTAACTATATAGCATAACATTCATTATTTCTTTTAAAATTTTATGTTTCCTCTTTATTACCTCATTTGTTTTAAGTGAATAAAGAGGTATGATCTTATTTATAATGCCTTCGTTTTCATAGAAATTTGATAGCAACTATTAACTATACTATCCTCTATTATTTGATTTAAGTTTTTTTAATTTTCTTACTTAATTGGTCTTAACTTCACTCTTATATTTGAAAAACACACTACATACCTCATTTTTGTCCCTTAGTAAGAAGATTTTATAATATGTAAAATAATTATCTATAACAGTCATATAAAATTGTTTTCCTTCTTTAGTCATGGTACTCTTTATATTACCCAAATTTGAATGCATCATGTTAAATAATTCAGTTTCTCTTTAAATTAATTTATAGCTCTTCTTAGATAATTTGACCTCAACACCTTTCAATCAAACCAGGTTGTTTCATCTTCATAATATAAAGATCACTCATATATCCCAACCTAGAATGCCATAATTAAAAAGAATCAACAAGATAAGTAAAAGTAATAAATGCATATCCATTATTGATAACAAAAGTACATTCAAAATGAAAGATTCTTGATCATAATAGCCTTTTCCTATAATTATATCATTTTTTATTATAACAACTTTGTCAAATTGAAAAGAAATTTTATTGTAACCTTTTTAGTAGAGACATGGAGACTATATTAACATAAATGTTTAGGACATAAAGTGTTTCATTTAAGGATAACGACTTTCCATAAGTGAGCTTGATAAGGATTGTCTGCTCTTAACCAAAATAAGTGTTGTTCTCAAATATCCCATGAAGGCATTCTTTTTTTTATCCCCTAGTGGCGTGTAGATGGAAAATGCACTCTTGTTCTCATAAATATGTTTTATAGCATTAAAATTTATTGCCCACTCTTTTGAGTTGGTAGCAATATTAACTTGTAAAATGACAACAATAGTAACATTTCCTCCTGCCAAATTGACATTTGGTTTGATAGGTATCATATTCCCTTTCTTATACTTGCATTAAGGGGCATGATACCCTAATTTCCTACATACATAGCAAACACATTTCTTCTTAAAGATTGGATTCCTTAGCTTAGACTTATCATTCCTTGAAACTTGTTATCATACCTCTTTCTGTTATGATGATGATGATGATGACTATAATGACTTTGAACTTTAGTTTTGCCTTTTTTTTTTTTTTAATATTCCATAACATTTGCCTTTGATGCTATCTTCTTCATATTTGCCTCCTTTGTTTAAGTTTTATTATTTTCCTTAACATTATATGCATAATAACATTTGTAGCGGCATATGCGTCATTTTGTGTTTGAGTTGTTGCTTGCCATTTCAAAATTTCAAAAGCTTTTCAATGAGACAACCTACTATATACTCCTTTAACATCTTGAAAAACAGTAAACATCAAAAAAATTGTTAGATATTTATTAATCTAATCTTGAACATTATTTTAATTATATATCTGAAAATGGAAATAATTAATAAGAACAAATTTTTTTGTACTAAGATCTTTAATCATAGTTTTGTGTTTATTTTCTCTTATATTTCTTTTGCTTCTTTGGAGGAATGGTAAAAACAAAAAAGATAATTAGATAATGTACTAAAAATAGTATGATAACAAATTTTATTGGACTTGTCTCAAACAAAAAGTGTTTTATCATAGTTTTTAAACCTAGACTTTGGTTTTGGTTCATTGAGAGCAAAGGAAATTCTTAGAACATCTAAAGCTAAAATGTTACATTCTTGCCAATGTTTAAAATGTTAACTAGTAAAAGTTTTGATCTTAGAGGTATGTAACAAGAACTTGAAAGTAAGAGAAATTATTAAGTTTGAGAAAGAACAAAAATATATTGATTAATAAAAGATAAAACTTGATTAGTAGTTGTATCCATAATAGTAATACAAAAAATGTATACTTAAAATTGTTAAAAAATATAGAAATAGATTATTATGGATACAAAAGAAATAAATTGATAAAAAAGAAATGAAATCTAAAATGTGAAAATGTATTGTCCTTAATAATTGATTTTGTCCTTATAGATAGATTGTCATAATATAGTTAGTTATAATAATAATTCTTTTAAAATATGAGATATTTTTTTTTACTAATGTGCACTTTATAAGTGAAGTAACAGAAATGGTACAAAATTGATTAATTTAACAATTTTTAATAAGGTAGGAAGAACAAAGAGGAATGATCAAAGTTAGATCTAGAAGAAAAAGAATGGTCTTATTTATACAAGTTTAGGTTTAATGTCACATAAGCAAGGAATAATGAGAGAATATAATTGACGTAACAATTAGTGATATAAATGTCAAAATGGTATTTACAACAATTATAAATGGTTATTTTAACAACTAAAAAATGATTAATTTGACTAATAATGATCTAATAAAGTATAAAAAAAAATGAGTTTGGAGGTAGAGTGGTTAAAAAGCATTTAATCCACTACATATAGTTATATTAGGCCTCCCACATCATGTGGGATAAGTACCATTTTGGGTTAATAACTTTTCGAGTTTTGCAATGTGGGCTAAGAACTTTAAAATTGAAAAAAATCAAGTCATTATTGTAACAAAAAGTGTATAATTAGGCCATATTCACCAATTAGACCATTAAGTGCTTGCATGACATTTGAGTTATACAAATCTTCTCCTAATTAGCAAGAGTGATTGATGTTGACAAGTTAAGTCAACTTACTTTGTTGACTCACCTTGGTCTTGCCCTTTCTCCTCACCTGAACATGTTATCTTGTATTAGTGTATACTATTAGGTCAAAAACTATTGTCATTAGTGCATGATCATATTACAAACTATTGATTTAGTGCAAAATTAGGTCACTATCACCTTCATTAAGAATTTTAGTGGCAAAACCCTAATCCAACTTAAATTAATTTGTCAAAATTAGGAAAAAAGTAATTAGAAGCCATAAAAGAATGATAACTCCTCTCTAAACAAATAAATCAAAGAAAAGAGAATTGTGATATTGTCAAGATAAGAATAAGGTAGAATAGTAAGTATTGTGCTTATATTTATTACCAACCTTAAACTATACATATATGTCTTGCTCCTTGTCTAATTTCATTTCTACCATTTTGTCTAGGTTTTTGCAATCACAAATATAATCAGTAAAACCCATGTAAGAATAAGTAAAAATAGTAGGCATCTTGCTTTCTTCCTTTTTCCTTTGTTTTTGCTATGTTCTTAGCAATGAAGGCCTTCTTTAGTAGTTTAAGTCTAATTTGTCTTGTGCTTGTTCAAATTCGGGATCAATTCATTCAAAAAAATCACATGGATATTGTCATTACCACCACAAGAAAACTTCAAAAATTTTAATTATTAATGATTTAAATATTACATGTTTTACAAAACGAAAGAGATCATTAAGAACTACACTTATAGGGAATAAAGGGCATACCATAACTTGTCGATCAAGTTTCATCATTGTCTATGATGCCTTTAAAGTGGTAGCTTGGTTATAGTAATATGATCTAATTAGAGTCTAATTTCTTCAACTTATTTTGTTTGTAAATATCATAACTCTCTTTGTTTCCTTAGTTTTTTTTTTTTTTTTTTTTCACTTTTGAAGGCTATAACTTTGCTATCTAATATTTTTTGATAAAGAGATGTAAAGCTTTTGGTAAATAATTTTTATATGAGTTAGGATTTTGCCACTAAAATTCCCAATAAAGATGATGGTGACCTAATCATGAACTAAATTAATAGTTTGTAACCTAATCATACATTGATGACAATAGTTACTGATCTAATGGTGCACTTGCATACAAGATGAAGGGGTTATGGTAAGAAAGAGGATGGGATCAAGGTGTGTTAGCAAAATGGGTTGACACAACATGTCCCCATTAGTAACTCTCACTAAGTAGGAGAGAGCTTTGTACATCTTAGATGCCATGCAAGCATGTAACATCCTACTTAATGGATGTAACCCAATTATGCATTATTTGTAATGGTAGTAACTTAATTTTTCAAATTTTAAAGTTATTCGCCCACGTTATATAAATTGAAAAGTCACTGAATCAAAATGATTTTCACCTTTACATCAACTCCAATTTTTTGTCATTTACATAAATATGAAGTTTTCTTTGAATCCTTTCTTTTATAAAGGTATATGATAAATATTGTTTTATAAAAGAAAAAAAATCAAGACTTTCATTTTTAATGTGAGATATAAGTCTTTTAAAATATTTTTATTTCAAACAAAAATCATAGGGGATACCAAATCCAATTGTTCATACTAAAAGCAACAAATATACAATCTTTTTGTGGATTGTCAAGCTAGCTTTCTTTTGTTAGAAGATAACTTCCCACCAAATTTATGTCTAGTAAGTTGGGAATATTCACTACAAGGGAACATAATGGTAGCGCACAAGGAAATCTAAGGCTAGTTAGCTTTGGTGGTGTTCTATGTGACAAACTTTGTGCATGGCAAGGAGGTTTCATGGCATTGGCTGGAATCACTACCAATTCTGTGGCATTACCTTAAGGAATTAGACTTGGTCTTATGCTATCTTAGGATTTGGGTTACTAAAATGTCATCTTTGAGATTGGCTCTCTTGAAGTGATGCACTTAATCAATCAACAATATATTATGTCTCATCCTTTTACTTCATTGATGGGAGAAGTTTAACATCTTTGTGGTAAAGCTTAGAATATACAGGTAAAATATATTTTTTGTGAAGCAAACTCTTGTGTTGATTTTCTAGCAAAGTTAGGTGGGTTTAGTGATGTTGATGAAACATTTTTTATCCTTCCTCCAATGGGCATGGCATGCTCTTGGATGGCAATAGGAATGTGGTTGTTCTTTTTGGATTGTAAATGAGTTATTTAATTTCTTATTTCTTATAAACAAAAAGAATTTTTAAAAATAAAACTAAAAAAAGGAAATAAAAAGAATAAAAGTTGAGTTAGGCAACTTGCATTGTTAGTTTATAGGGGATTTGAACCTTAGTTTTATGTTCAACTCTAATATTATTTTTAATGCCAAGATTTGTCTCTTCTTATTGTCCTCAAAATTGGATAATAAATTTTGCTAACTTATTGTTAAAGGTGTTAGATTGGGTTTAAGTTATTTGGAATTAGATTATTTATAAATCAAGTTACATTCAGGTAATTTTAAATTTGAGTTAAGTTGTTATTGACTCATGAGTCAATAATTTATTATTTAAAAATTAATTTTATAATTTATTAAATATTAGAATATTTATATATATTATTATTAATTATCATTTACTATTTACTTTTTATATAATAATTTGTATAAAAATATATTTTTTTTTATTTTTTACTAATTTTTATTTTATCACTTGAATTTGATAATATTTTAATTTGTTATTTTAACAATGAGTAAAAATTTATTATTATTTATTTATTATTTTAATATATTAATTTTTATAAAATATTTATAATTATATATATATAATAGATTAAAAATTATATAAAATAAATTTAATGTATATTTATATAATATATAAAAAATAAATTAATGTATATGTGTGATATGTATATATATAAAGTAATAAGTAAATTTATAAAAAAATTAAATTATAAATTTATTTTTATTTTTATAAATAAATATTCATAATATTTATATAAAAATAATATATATAAAATTTATAATTTAAATATTATAATATTAATTTAAAATTTAAAATTTTATCTTCTGTAAATTAAAAAATATATTATAATTTTTTATTTTATATATATATATTTTTTTTAATTAAAAAAATTGAGTTATTTGTATTAAATTTAATTCTTAAATTTTTAATTATTTTAAATTTATATTATTTTTCAATTAGATTACTTTTAGGTTAAATTTTTTCATAAGAATTTAAGCCGATCCAACGAAGCAATTACATTTGGACGCCCCTACTCATGGTTCGCCGATCTCACGTTGGAAAACTGAAAAAGAAAAAGTATTTTTGTTTGCGTAGGTTTCATTCTTTTGGTTAAAGCACAGAGTTGGAGTTTTATCCAAAAATGTAAATTAATCCAGATTCAATGGTACAACTTACTCGCTCACACCCACAAGAAAAGAAGACTTATTGCTGGAACACATCAGCACGAAGAGACAGGACAATAATGTTTTGCGCAAAGTCGTGAGATGAATTGATTAATTTAGGTCTACGTAAATTTCCTACTCCCTTGTTATTTTGTGAGAAGTCAAGGGTGAGCCGACTTGCCGTTGTGAACCAGCGAGACATGCACTTTTACCTGGGGTCCTGTCGGGGATTGAGGCCCCCCTTGGACTGTCTGTCAAAAGGTCTGCTCTCACTTGTGGATTTTTGTGAGGTTCGGTCAGCGTCCTTGTCCAACCCTCGTATGTCGGCCTTTCGTTCAAATTTGAAATTTAGGTTTATGACGATGACAAGGTCTTTTTTTTCTCCAGAGCAGAGCTCCAGATTCGGCGCATGCATGGCACAGATAAACAGTAGAATATGTAACTCTAAAATTGATTAAGATAGAGAATTGAGCCTTCACGTTTGAGTATTTTTAGATCCATTTCCACACTTTTTTTTTTTTTTTTTGTTGGTTTCATTCAAAATCCTTTTCTCACACCGGTGATATAGCCTTTCTTGTTATTATTGACAAAATTATTTTTTAAAAAAATTTAAAAGTTTCAAAAAAAAAAAACTAAAAAATTTAAAAGCTCAAAAAGATTCTGTAAATTTCAAAAAAAAAATAAAAAATTAGAAAATCCTAACAATTTGTAAAAGTATCAAAATTTCTAAAAGAAAAAATCAAAAAATTTCAAATAACATCGAAAACTCTTTCAGAAAAAATTCTATCGCTTTCTCTCTCTCCATGTCTCTACCCTTCTCTCTCTTACCCCTCTCTTTTGCAAATTCAAATTCAAATACCCCACCTTGGAGAAAGACTCAGGATGCTACATTTTTTTATTACTAAAAAAATAAAAAAAAATCGTTTGCCTGGTATCCGAGTCAGTGCAAACCAGGACATTTGGCATCCACCAAACATGAAATAACGAGTAGGAAGAGGATAAAATTAAAATTATGATTTTATTATGATAAATGAAAATAATTCTCTTATAGTCTCGTAATATAAATATAAATATAAATATAAATATAAATATTTCTAATTTTAAATTTAATCAACATATCAGTCAAATATTATAATGTCAATGTAAATGTATTAAATTTACAATATTTCAAATATTAAACGTAAAAATATAAAATACATATCATTTGTGCTTAATAATACAATACAAGTTTATTACATGCAAAACATTTCCACAAGACCAAAGTGAGGATATATTATCAGGATCAAAATGAATGCACACATCAACGTCCATTATCAATGTTTGGTCACTCGTAAAATTTGCAGAACATTTTAGCGCCAATTGGCTTGCAAATTTGTTTACATTTCTATGCAGTTCTAGAAAAAAAGAAAGAAAAGAAAACATGAAGAACAAGAAAGTGGTGGATATGTGAATGGAGCATTGCAAAAGTAAAACAAAGTCCATAAATATGCTGAATAGAGGTTTAATCTTGGTCAAACCAAAAATGACCAGGGATGATCCATGGTCCCACTCGAGGTTGTTGAGGGGTAGGGGAAGAACCATTGTGGGGATTGCTATTCTGCAGGTAGGGGGTCCAATTAATGAGTTGTATCCCATCTCTGTGGATATTTGTAAGGCCAAGTTCAGCCAACTTCTTCGAAGAAGTACCACTAGGCTTTTTGGCATTGGTCCCGATGCAGAGTCCGAAAAAGCATTCGAGTTTCTTTGGTGGGGAAGAGCCATCCCAAGCCACAAAAGACTTTTCAATTCAAAATTATTATCAAACCAACACAGTATTACAGTGTCGTTATTCTATAATTTATTTTTCTTTGCTTTTAAGATCCGAGTCAAAGATATGCTTGCCACTCTCATTTATCTTCAGAATCATATGTTCACATTGTAGATTGAATCCATGATCTCTCTGCCCGCACCCCCCCCCCCAGCTCCGCACCCCCCACCCCCCACACCTCCCTAAAGTACAATAATTCAATTCGGACTTATCCTATTTTAGGCAAAACCATGAGGAAAATACGAATTCTAGTCAATTATTCTACTAGCAGATTGCGGTACTAACGACAAGTGACATTCTTTTCGTCTTTATAGAAATCTGTCATTGCCGTTAAACCCTAGCGGCCTTAATATTAAGGGAACCTTACAAATATAAGTATACAAGGATGAAGAAAACAGTGTCAGGATTGAATAACTTCCTATATAATACAAGTTCCTATAAACAGTCAGATATTGGTCCATTTATATCGATGCTACGTGATGTAACATCGAATATAAGAACACCCAGCCAGAATCAGGGTCTTTGTGACTGTGTCTGAGAGGCAAGTTTTTGGAGAAATATGTTTGTCAGCAACCCCATAACAGCCTAAAAAATTTGACCATAAGAACAGCCCTTGCTGGAGGTTGTTATCTGCGGGCAGCCTGGCCCAGCATATAGGCGCCGCCGCTCAACCCTTGGCACCTTGTTAGGCCCAAGGTCCAAGTCAGGCCTGCCAGCCATCGATGACGAGTTCACCAAGTTAGAAAGGATTGACATTCAACGAAAATATTTTTGTCATCTTCACATTTCAACTTTTATATAATTTGGATGAGCAAGATGATTGAATGCCAAGACTAACTCTTTTTTGTTTATGTCTTAAATTATCACCTTCTATAGTCTTTTGCATTCATGTAATTTAACTGTGTGTAAAGGCCATTTTTAAGCTTGAAGTCAACAAATGGTTTTTGGTTGAATATGAAATTCCAAATCATTATTGATATAGAGTTTGTGAGAACAATTCAACTGATAGAGGAGTAGATTGATATAACAATTATGTTTTAGGGTTTTACGGTTGTGAGACAAAATCAAGTTCAAAAGAGATGAAGATTTAAGGCTAAAGATCAAGAATGAGAGATAACCTATTTTATCTTTGAAATTCTAAACAGTGATTGATCTGGGGTTTAGGAGAATGATTCGATTGATCGGGGGATAAATTGATAAGATGATCAAAGTTCATGCTTTTATGGTTGAGAGACAAAATTCACATTCAAAAGGGATGGAGATTTAGGGTTAGAGATTAAGAGAAAGAGGTAAAATGTGATGTTTTTGAAATTCCAACTCACGATTGGTATAGGATTTAGGAGAACGATTTAATTGATTGAAAGATGAATTTATAGAACGATTACACTTTATGTTTTCATTATTAAGGGACAATTTCATGATTAAAAGGATGGAAAATTAAGGTTATAAATGATAGATGACAAGTTAAATTTTCTATTTTGATTTTTTTTTCATAAAAAGAGCATGAGAATTTGTAAGAGATGGGAGAGATATGCCACGCGTGTATTTGTTTGAATTTTTTTAGTCATTTTTACTATATTTATTATTAAAAATATTTATTTTAATATAAAATTTTAAAATTTAATATTATTTTAAAAATTTTAAAAAAATATTATGCATTAAATTTTTAATTTAAATTAAAGATGTAAAAAATTTTTAAATTTTTATAATTAAATTTTAAATTATTTTATATTTTTATTTAATTTTTATATTTTTAAATTTTTTTAAATTAATAATTTTTAAATAAAAATAATTTAAATATTAAAAAAATAAAAATTATTAATAATTTTATTATTTTTTATTAAAATAATTAATTTAAAAATTTAAATATATAAAATTTATATAAAATAAAAAAATTTAAAATTTAATTTTAAATATTCATAAAAATTTAAATTATTATTATTATTTTTTTTTACATATTTTATCTAATTTTAATTTTATTTTAAATTTTTATTTATTATTATTATTATTATTTGGAATAAAACCGTAAGTCTCGTGGTTTCTGACCTCTTCCAAGGTCGAGAGATCGATGCTGTCTAACGCCATATCCTTTTCCTGGAAACAATCTAAAAAAGATTCTCGTCGACAATTTTACCTTTGTTTTTTTGTCTTTTTGTTTGTTTTTTCCTTTTTCTTTTTCTTTTTTCTTTTTGGTTATTACTATACTAGGATTGATTCTCATAGACAGAGGGAGGGAGAGTGAGTAAGGTATGATGCATCTGAAGAAGGCATTGTGGAGCTCGAGATCGGAGGATAATAGCTCAAGGAATAATGGGGAGACAGAGGCAGAGGCTGCGGAGGTAGAAGAGGCGTCGACCACGGCAGTGGATGAAGTGATCGACTCACTCACCAAGCAGCGATTGTACAGAGAAGTCACCCTTGCCCTCCGCACCAGCCTCCACGACGCCAGCGCTGAATTCTCCTTCCTCCGTCTCCGTGCCCTCCGCTCTCTCCTCACTTTCCTCCGATCCGTCGCCCAATCTGACCCAACCATCAACCTCTTCTGCCAAACTCAGACCATCCTTCATCTCCAAGGTCTCTCTTTCCTTTCTAATGCTCAATTTGTTTTACTTCTTATAAAAAATTTACAAACCCAATTGCAAAAGGTTGCAACCTTAGAACATCCATGACGGGTTTTGCTTGCTGGTTTTTCTTCTTCAAAAAAATTTAAAATTAGTAATAATAATAATAATAATAATAATAATAATAATAATAAGACAAACCATTGTAACAAGAATGAAACTTTTGGATTTTAGCTTGCTATGCTTTCTTCTTCTTGAAAATTGGCAACCCAAATAGAAAAAAGGATCCAAGTTTTGGAATATTCAAGATGGGTTTTGCTTGCTGTGTGCAGTTGTTCCAGTTTTGTTTCAACATTCACTTAAAGAGTCAACGGAGGATGATGAAGTTGAAAGCTTGAACCATATATTTGGTGTGAATCCTGTGAAGATAACTAGCCCTTCAACGGATGCTGAGGTTGCCCTGGCACTCCGGGTTCTGGAGGGTTGTTGCTTGCTCCACAGAGAGAGCACTGTGTTTGCACACCAACACAATGCTATTCAGGTTTGTACCTATTGCTCAGAGTAAAGTACCTCATCTCAATAATTTTTAAATGTCAAATCATCATTGGGGCGAAATCTGCATTTTTTCCATTTTTCTGTAACTTACTCTGATTTTATGGCTTCTTTAATTACCAAAGCTTTCTTGTTATATATATATTTCATCAGCTTGGACAACAACCCAAATTTATTTGTGCAGGTTTTGATGCATATATTATCAACTAGAGGTGTATTGGAGCAGGGTGCCTGTTTAGATGCTCTAATTTCAGTAATGCTGGATTCCTCAGCCAATCAAATGGTATAAGTTTCTTTTGCTGAAATATCTAGACGTCAATTTGATACAAATTTGATCTAAATGTTCAGTAATTTTCCTTTTTTTTTTTTTTTTTTTTTTTCTGAATATACTTGTGTTATATGTGCAGAATGGCTCTCATAACAATAATGGTTGGAGGATCTGGCCTTGATTTTCATTTGTAGTCATCATTATCAATTTGGCGATTTTATCACGTGAACATTTAATTTTACTGCTTATAAAGTAAATCCAACTATTTACCCAAAATCAGAAAGACTTCTCAAAAGAAAACTAAAAAGTGCATCTGAAAGAGGATTGATCTGAACTATATCCTGTTGGCAATGAAAATATTGTTGAAAACTATGTACACCATCTGTTTATCAGCTTGGGCAAGTATTTCATCATTTTTGTAGAGGAGAGAAAGCACCTTGAAAACTTAAAATATGGCTTTATCTAAAGGTAAGGACAAGAGGCTACACAGTTTAGTTGGGCTGGAGTGGCAGCTTGAAATCAGGACAAATTCAGCCCTAAGTGTTATCTTGATTCATTGAACCATACCATTGCAGTTTCCTTTTTATTTCAAGGGTATTTAACTTCTGGTTGCTTTCCATGTTTCAAAATTGCAGGTTCTTTTTGGTTAGAGTGTAAAAAAAGGACATTTAGAGGCATCATAACTTTTTTTTTTTTTTTTTTTTTTAAAGCAGGCCTCATTAAGACTCCCAAATAGATTGTACAACCCTTTATTATCTTCTAAATATTGAATAAATATTTTATGTCACATGAATACATGACCACTTGAATGCTGTTGATCTTATGTGATAATTGCTTAATGGTTTAAAATTAAGTTATGTTTATTTTTCATAGGATAATGAGATTGTCTTGTATCTTGTAGCTATGAAAATTGTATTGTAACTTTTGTTTGATTACACAATTTATTTTGTTGAAGTGGCATCCCAGTGTGATTGGACTAATATTTTTTCAGGATTTTGAGGAGTACAATGGTATTGAGAAAGTAACTATGCTTATTAGAGACAAGCAAGCAGAAGAAAATCTCAGGTACTTCTTAAATTTTCTCTTATTAGCCCCTTTTCTTATGAACTTGTGGGCACGGATAGCAATTTATCAGATTTGGTGAATAGTTTTGTTAAGTGTGTTATATCTAAATCATTACCAGGGCTCTTTATCTGGGAATTTCCATTATTGGGTTACATGGCTAGATTAGCAAGGCAACAAGCTCTCGTGCAAAACTTAAATGCATGGATTTGTTTTGGATAATAGCCCTTAATAATTTGCATATGGATCCTAGGAATTTTAAATTACTCCGGTAGAATGATAAATGAACTAGGAATTCAAATGTTTTATCTGAGCCTGCAAGCTAAATCATAATTACTTCTATGGCGATGACCAATTTTGGACATAACAGGTTCACATCAGAATTTAATGCACTAAAGGTTGATGGTCTGGCTTCTGAGTAGGTTGAAATGTGGGGAGTTCCTGTTGCTACTCCTTGGCCATGTTAATGGGAGGCAAAGATCTCCAATGGCAACTATACAAGAGGACATAAGGAGACTTCTGGGTGAGAAATCAGCCTCCCTGATATGGGCAGCTAGCCAATTTGGGTCAACACTGGATCCAGAGCAGAGACTTACTGCCCTACAAATCCAAGCTCGCAGGGTGCTTGAATCATTGGACCTATACTAACTCAAAAGGCAAGACTATTCCTCTCAAAATTTACTGCTTTCTGCCTGCATTTTTGTGTTGTTGAGGTCTTCATAACATTGTTGTCTACCCTAGTAGCTGTATTTTTCAAATTTCCACATCTGGACAAATCATTACAGCTCACCTATCACTATGGACAAAATTACTGAAACCAGTTCTGACATTAACATTGGTATTTTGCAGCAGGCTCTTGAGGATAGATGGGCTTAAAGCTTCTTGATTGGTAGTATGGAAAAGTGAGAAGGGGTTGGAAAGGAAAAGAAGGGCAGTGGAGTGACATCTCTTTTTTTCAGAAGGGCGTATACGAAGACTCCCATACCGCCAGATAAAAATGATTTGTCGATGAAAAAATGGTCGTTTTTCTGCAACCAAGAGGTAAAACTCCCTCTAGTGAATGTTTTGGTGACTTCATAAACATCAACCAGCAACATTCGAACTCCCTTGCAGAGGGACCTACTGGCCACCATAAAAATTTGAGGCTCTGGGGGAGTTTTGGTGTAATTTTTGGGGGCAAACTGTAATTTTACGCCTTGTAAAGCAGTGCTTCTCGTGTACTTCGCTAGCTAAAGGACATCTGTTCCTACAAACTGTTCAACACCGAAAGCTTCTTTGTTTTGCCAACAGCCCAGTTGCCTTATTGGGTAGGATAGTCTACTAGAGTTTTCAAGACCATTTTCGTGTGTTGGTGAACGGAAAAGAAATTTACTAAAAAAAAGGGAAAAAGCTTCTTTCATTTTCGCCACCGGGAGGGGCATGAATTTAAAGCTGACATTTTGGATGCTTTAAAGGGATAACGAACGCGGAGTTGAAGGCGTTAGGTGTAACAATAAGCGGGGAAATATTTATTATTTTAATTCTTAATTTTAATTTCAAATTTTCCTAAGTTACAATAATATTTAAGATTTTTTTCTTTTTTTCTTTCCATGTCTTTTAAGAAATTGATTGAGTTACGTAGGGTTAGAAGTTTCTTTTATTTTTATAAATTTTATCATCTCTTTAAATAATTAAATCTAAAATTTATAGAATAAAAATTTAAATTTTAAGTGATTTGAGTGGTTTATAAAAAAAAATAATTATATAGTTATTTTAAATTATTTACTTAAATAATTTTACATAAATTTATAAAAAATATTTTTTATCAATATCATATTATAATTTAATAATATATTTTTTATTTTTATAATTTTTATATTTTATATTATTTTTAACATGTCATCAAAATATTTATAAAAAAAAATAATATATTATAATAAATTTATATTTTATTTATATTTTCATCTCAATACATTTTTATATGAAATAATATATTATAATTTAATATATAATTTATTTTTATATTTTATTTAATAATTTAAATATTTAAATTAAATATTTTTTTAATAAAATATTATAAAAAATTATTATAATTAAAAAATATATATAAAATTATAATAATATTATCAAAAATATTATTATAATTTAAATAATATTATTAGTAATAGAAAAAACTAAAAGCCTCGAGAATGGTGGTTATAAATGACCACAATAGTTAAAATAAGAGGATTTGTAAATTTTATATAATCAAAGTAATTTTTGTATAAAAGAGTGGAAGAAAATAAAAAAAAAAGAAGAAAAACAATTAAAAAAAAAGATAAAAAAGAAAAGAAAATATTTGAAATTTGAAATTTAAAAAACTTTAGATTTAGAAAAAAAATTTGAAAAATAATGTTAAAGGAAGTTATTGCCATTAGAGTAAAGTAGTGAGATGATTATGTTTTAAGAATAACTATTATTTTGAAACATGTTTGGACTCAATCTAGCAATATAAGCCCAAGTGTTGATCCTACCTAATAAATGCCTACGTTAGGAGTAAAGCTTTTGATAGTTATTTTAGGTGTTACTAGTACTTATTATCGTAGTTTGTTTTAGGGGATTTTCTTGTAATTAAAAGGTAACATGAATCTCAATTTTAGCATATAGAAGGAGAGTGTGAGGTGAGTTTGTCATGGTATTTGTAAACAAAATTTTTAATCAATGAAACTTTTTCTCTCTTCTTCCTCACTTTTTCCAAATTTTTGCGCAATTTCTTTCATCTTTTTCCTCTTCTTCTTCTTCTCTAAATTCTTCTTTCTAGTTAATTTCGATTATGATCCTTGACATATGGTATTCTAACATCGATGCTTAGCACTTAACTTTGTTTAGTAACTCGACTTCAACATGACTAACGATACTCATTTGAAAACACTTGACATGTAAGTTCATAAGCATAAGCAATAGTTGCAATTAGTCCTATAAAATTTATAGCCTTTAGATTATTTAAGTGCAACTATAAGCGTTTAAGAGTTTTTGAGCTAAGACGTAGATATCTTTTAAGTAGTTAATGGAGGTCTTGTGCACTTGCAAGCCACTGCAAGTGAAGGACAAAGGACTTATTCCAAAGGTTCCATATATGTCATCAATGTAAGGAATATTACTTTTTCAATGAATTCAACCCTTGGATTTTTGTGAGAGTGCCTCTAAGACCTAACACTCTATAAGTCATAACAAACTAACCCCAAAACCTCATAAAATTCAAGTTTTAGGTGTTTGACAAGAAGGATTCTCATTGCTAATTGTGAAAATGTAATTAGTATTTCCAAATTTATCAAATAGTTAAGGAACCAAAGATAATGAAAGTGTCAATGTACCTTAATGGCAAAATAAATGTATGGTTTTAAGGTTAGATCACAATAAGGCCAACAACTTAGGCCTAATTTGGGGTGGACATATGCTATGTGGTGAAGGGACTCTATAAGCTTCAACAGTTTGGCTTTGTGCATGATTGCCAAGAATAATTTAAGGAGCTCCAATCATTAATGTTAGCCAACATCCCTTTGTTTAGTGATTCATTCTTCTTATCCAATGTCTTTAGTGGGCTCAGAGATGAGATATGTCTGATTGTAAAGATACTTAAGCTAAGTTCATTAGAGTAAACCATGGAACTAGCCTTGTTATAAGAGGTAGCTATAAAGCTTCTTACAAGAAGAATAAGGGCAACAAGACATTGACAAACAATAGTATAATAGGAATTTTTATAACCACTTCCATTGTTAACTCTAAGGTAATGGGGTGGCCAAATAAGAAGACTAAGGAAGAATTCAAGAAATTTGGTGATTGCTACCAATGTGGTGAAAAATATACATAGGGCCGGCAACATCAAAAGAAGCAGTTACACCTAATTAAGGGTAAAAAAGGTGATGAATCTAATGAACCAATGACTAAAAAGACATTATTGAAGGAGTTAATTAGGGATTTGTTAGAGAGATCCAAGCTTATGCATTGTGTCAAAGAAGAAGTTGTCTAAACCCTTTGTAAAGGCTAACTCAAGTACTTAAGCTCATTGTGTGTGATCATATCGACACCAATCACTAAGGCTATTCTTACTATGTTACAACCTTTCATTGAGACATTTAAGGATGTCTTTAAAGAACTTTGAACTCTTCCTCCAACTGAACAACATGATGATAGGATTTCCATCATTTGTAGAGTTTAATCAGTGAATGTGCAGCTATATTGATACCCTTGTTATCTTAAGTCTAATATTGAAAAACGAATGAAGGAGATGATGGAAATTTATTTCATAAGAAATAACATGAATTCGTTTGCTTCACCAATGGTCTTAGTGAAAAAGAAGTATAAAACATAGAAATTTTGAGTGGACTACCAAATCCTTAACTTAATTACAATTAAAGACAAATTTTTAATTCTAATTATTAATGATTTGCTAGATGAGTTGCAAGGATCCAAGATTTTTTCTAAGTTGAATCTTTGCATTAATTATCACTAAAAAAGAGTCTATAAAAAAGACATTGCTTGAACAACATTTCAAACACATTAAGGGCATTGCAAGTTCAAGGTAATATCATTTGATCTTACTAATGCACTAGTTACCTTTTAATCTATAATAAATCAAATATTCTTAAAATACTAGCAAAAATTTATGTTGGTGTTCTTTGATGACATTTTATTTTATAGTCTAAGCTTATAAGAACATATCTAGCATTTATGCCAAGAGCTATTAGTCCTCAGGAAGAATTAGTTATTTGTTAAGCTCCTTAAATGCATACTTGGATAAGAGCAAATTGAATAACTTGGCCATGTGATATTCTTAAAAGGAGTGGTAATGCATATGACGAAGGTTAAGGCAATAAAGAATTAGCCTGTACCCACTTTAGTTAAGGAATTGTGAGGGTTCCTTAAGTTGACGGGCTATTATCAAAAATTTTTCAAGAATTATGATATCATTAATCTTCCTTCTCCTAAACAAAATTACTTTAAAAGGACAACTTCCAATGGGATTAAGATGCCTAAGATACTTTTGAGAAATTAAAAGAGATTATGTGTTGAGCCCTTATTCTAGCTCTTTCAAATTTTAACTTATTATTTGTTTTGGAAACAAGTGTGTGCACCACTAGAATAAGAGCAGTACTAATACAGAATAAGCACCCTTTAATGTATCTAAGCAAGTCTCAAAAACATTAAACATATTTTACAACATAGACACCATAAGTATGTGTAATAAAAAGGAATTACCAAATTATTAAGCCTAAATCATGTGATGTACAATAAAGGGATTGAGAATATGATTGTTGATGCTTTGTCTCAAAAGAGAAAGGGTTAATACTATGGAATTTCAACTATAGTGCCTATAAAGATAGGAGAGATTTGGTCCAGTTATTGCATATATGAGTTACTTTCAAAGTTCATTTGGGTAGCCATGAGTTAAGACATAAACTCTAATTTAAGCTTCATATAAGGGATTTTGAAGCACAATACTCAAATATATGCGAGTAATCAAGGTGAGTTGAGATGATAATTGGTCAAAATTATGCATAATTTGACAATAAATGGACACTCTAATGTATAAGTAATGTATGAGAAGATTAAGTAATTTTTTTATTAGCTTAGAATGAAGAAATCTATCCATAATTTAATAAAGAAGTATGAGGCATGTTAGTGTTATAAAATAGTGACTGTAGCTTATCTTAAATTTCTTTAACCTTTATTAGTTCATAAGTAAGCTTAATAACACATATTGATGAATTTTATAAAACGATTGTTAGCTTTAAAGGAAAAGAATATAATATGGGTAATGGTAGCTTGTTTCATGAAGTTGGCACACTTCATCGAATTAAGCCATTTGATAATGGCAACCAGTCTGGTTAGGGTATTTCTTGAGCAAATCTTTAGGTTGCATGGTTTACCCAAGGCAATTGTATCTAACAAAGATAAGGTCTTTACAAGCTAATTTTGGGAAGATTGTTCATATTAAAAGGGACAAACCTACAAAGGATTTTTGCATATCACCCATAGATGAATAAGCCCACGAAATGCTTAAATCACTGTTTGGAAAGCTACTTAAGGTCTATGTATTTAATGAGACCTAAGCAATGGTTAGATGGCTTCCTTGGGTAGAATGGTGGCCATATGGTCATTCATATAACTTTATATAAAACTTTGTATGGCTTACCTTCACAATTAACCATGCTTTTAGCTTTTAGCACTAAGGTAGCCATCTTAGTAGAATTCTTCTAAGAATGACAAGTGATCTCATCATTTCTTAAAGAAAACAACAATCTTTCTAGTAGAGAATGAAATTCCATGCTAATTATAAGAGGATAGAGAGGCAATTTAAAGTGGGTGATTAGGTGTTTTTGAAACTCCAGTTATATAGATAGATGATAGTAATAATAAGGAGTAATCTCAAGCTAGCCTCCAAGTTTAATGGACCTTTTTATGTGATTTAAAAGATTAGGCTAGTAGCTTATAAGCTCCAATTCTTACTAGGTAGCAAAATCAATCTAGTATTCCATATATATCTACTAAAGAAGTTGGTTGGACCTCACATTGTTATTGTAATACTATAATGTTGCATGGTAAAGAGAGGTAATGCTACTGCAACATAGGTGTTAATTCACTAGGCTAATATGTTTCCAAAAGAGGCTATTTGGGAAGACATCACCTTTTTGCTATCTTAATTCTCAAAGTTCAATTTCTACTTACAACTTCAAGGACAAGGTTTTTATGAGGAAGGAGTTGTTAAGACCCAATTTGTCTATTTCCAAGTGTTGTCTAAGTTAAAAGTAAAATTTTTGAAAATTATCTTAGATGCCTCCAATTGTTATCACCATTTTTTGTTTTTGGGATTTTTCTTGTAATTAAAAAGTGTCCAGAAACTCAATTTTAGTATATAGAGGAAGAGTATAAGGAGAGTTTGTTATGACATTTGTAAACTAAATCCTTAATTTATGAAACTTTCTTTCTTTTATTCATTCCCTTCTCCTTTTGACCCTTAACAAAGCATTGACATAATTTAATAAAGAGGATGCTGGGAGGGTAAAAGAGTGGTGTTACCTTTGAGGAAGTAAAGCACCTTTATGGAAAAGGAAGAAGAGTGGTTGGTTTGACAAGTGAATAAGATTATCAATAAGTTTGGTTGATGTGGAAAGGGTTGAAATTAGCATTGGTGATTTAACTTTTAAGGTATCCTCTCTCTTTTTTTCACACACTTGCAATTTTTTTGTTGTGTAAATCATTATTCATTTAAAACTCACTAATATATATCCCTATAAGTTGCACCCACTTCATTTAAATAAAAAACCTACTTGTGCCTTGAAGCTCTAGGATCAAACAAGATTATGGTGCTAGAACATTACTCACTAAGGCCTAAAATTTAAGTCTACAAAAGGCTTCCCTCTTGCTTTTTGAGTTTCTATTATGTTAATTAATTTAAGTTGAAGAAAATGGTAGTAAATCTTTTATTAGAAGTTATCTAAGCTTAATAAGATGAATGTTGACCATGTATTTAAATTTCAATCATGTTTAAATGTATGATTGATGGCATCTTTCTTTTGTAATCTCTAAGATTAAGTTTGAACTAATTTGAATTTATATTTGAATGTACTTACATTTGTAAGCACATTATATTAAGGTTCAAACTTATCATGATATACATATTTAAATATATATATATATATATTGAAGATGAAGAACTAATAGAATTAAATTACTTTTATAAACTTGCATAACTTCTTTTTGGTCTTTTTTTTTTTTAAATTTTAAACCAAAAATTTTTTTAGTTGTATTTGTGCTCTTTATCTTCTATTATATTGACATTGTTATCCAAGCAGTTATATCCAAACAAAACTTATAAAGAATGACTTAAAATAAGAGGAAAACCTCTTATAAGTTGAAAAGACCTAAGAGTAATCCTCAAAAAACTTGTAAAGTCTTGAAATGACATCTTCTAGTTTTACTCCTTTACCTCTACCAAAGTTTAATAGAGACCACTAAACTCAGTAGACTATCATGATGAAGGCTTACCTAAAAGCCTTTAATCTATGAGAAGTGATTAAAAATGGAGTTGAACCAACTTCTCTTCCTTCTAATCTAAATATTGCATAAATAAAGCATCATAACGAGTAAGTCTCTAGGTAATACAAAGCCTTAACTTGTATCCATTATGTTGTTACAAAAACCATTTTTAATAGGATTATGATATATGATATAACTAAAGAGGCCAAGGAAAGACTAAAAGATGAGTTTAAAGGCAATTTAAATACCAAGAACATGCAATTGTTAAACCTTTAGAGCGAATTTAAATTACTGACAATGAAAGAATTTAAAACTATTAAGGATTATAGTGATAAATTACTCAAAGTTGTAAACCAAATTAAGGTTTCTAGTGAGAATTTCCCTAATAAACTTGTCATTCAAAAAATTTTAGTGAGATATAATTGAAATAAAAAAAATAAACAAATAAATTTTTACCTTGTGAAATGACACATATACTATACTCATAAAAAAGTAAATAAAAATAACAAGTCAAAGAAAATATATGTAAACTATTTATTACTGTAGTTCTATTAGAGCCAAAAGTCTAGACATCTAAACTTTCTCTTCTGTCTCTCTCTTTTTTTTCTTTATTTGAGAGGTTTATAATTTTCTTTTAAATCATTACAATAAAATAAGATAAGATAATCAATGAAATAATAAGAAAAAAAAAAAGTTTAAACCTCATCTCTCTTACTACAATTTCTAAAACAATTTTTTTTTGGTAGCATCTGTACTGCATTCTCAGCTTTGCTCTTCACTCTTTAAAACCAACATGTCTGTGAATTACACCGATACTACCCTTCTCATCGCTAGTGGTAGCATCCATATTAGCCTCCATCGTGCCCATCACTGCAGGTAGCCAATGATTTTGAGAGGAGGTCAACCGTGGCTTGGGGGATTTTTGCAACTCATGCTTAAAGCCATGATAAAAAGCGTGAGTGCCATATCGATAACAACTGTGGGAGGGCACCGCTTACCTTCCATAACCAGGAGATTTCAAGCATGCCAGGCAGCCCACACCATACAAATCTGCTCAGCCGCTTCTTTTGGACCTTTCCTTAACATATTAGCAAACCATTCGGTGAAATTCCTTTGCTCCATATACCTCATCCGTCCTGAGGGGCTTAATAGCCATAAACCAGCAACCCATTGACACCAAAGAAGACATGAGAAATTGACTCAGTAAAGCATCCACATCTGGCACAAGCTTGGTCTTACCTATATATGTGAAGCAATTAAGGAGGAGTTTGGAGCATATCAACTCCATCTTACCTATATATATATATATACATTTTTTTTTTTCTTGATAATTAGCCGCACCTTGGAGAAGTGAAAATACAAGTATTCTGTACATATATTTATAAATGGGGATTTAAATATGCATTGGAAAAGAATGTTAACCGAGCAAAGCTCGAACTTTTGTCATTAAAAATTTTGATAAAACTTGATTTGACTAAACTTAGTGCAATTGTGGGCACCAACGTTGCGTTTTCCTTTTTTTTTTTAACCAAAATATGTAGTTTTTGACTTTTTTTTTTTGGGGTAATCTTTTTTGACACATGTTTGTTATGATTCACAGCTAAATGTAATAGGGCTACAGGGCGTAATGATTTAGGCCCAAACAAATGAAAAGGTTTTAACTGGAGTTTTGTCTGCCCCGCGCCCACCACCATGTTTTCCGTCAGCCGAGCTGTTCCCCACTTCAGGTCTCTCTCTCTCACACTCATAGTTTTCAACAAGCCTAAAGTGCTTCTTGTTTTGTGTTTTCGGCTGTAGCTAATTGTAGGGAAAAAGCGCAAAGAATCATACTTTTGTTGGTTAGTATCTGTGATGGTTTGAGTAAACTTGTGTTAAATTTTGTTCTTTTTGTCCTTAGGAAAAGTGGGTCTTGGCTTGCAGCTTCTAGGGTCATCATCTATGCTAATGTAGAAGCAATAAGCTATTCTTCAGGTGCCAAAAATGGTGTTTGCTTTCTTAAAGATTGGGTTTTTCATAGACCTGTTTCATCAAATGAGCTTAACCAGGCTGCTGCCGGTGAGAGATTCTGTGTGGGGTCATTTTTTTATTCTTCTCAGGCCAATGCAATGGGTAAGAACGAGATAGGTGAGATGGAAGATAATGAAGATTTGATTTCTGAGATAGGTTCTTGGGAAGGTGATGAGAAAGATGTGAGCTTGGAGTATGCCAGGGAGAAAAAGGTGGCTCATGAGTTGTTTGATTCCATCGTAGCAGCGCCTAACAGCTCTCAACTAAATGTTCTGAGTAAGTGGGCTGAGAAGGGGAGGAAATTGAGCAAGCTGAGCATTTCTATAATTCTGGTTAATCTTCGGAAGCAGCAGTTGTATTTGAAGGCACTACAGGTACTTCATCTTAATCTCTTAATGTATAGAGTACAGTGCACTCTGTGTCTGTGTGTGCGTGTGTGTGAAACATAGCCTTTAGCTCAAAGATAAATTTGTAGAGATCTCTTTTATGTTTGTCATCGATTGTCCTAACAACAATGACAACAACAACGAAGTCTTAATCCCAAATTTAATTGAGGACGGTTACATGAATCTGTTTTTGTCATTCCCTTCTATCATGAACTAAGTCTGGTGTTAGATTTTATTGTTCTAAATCCTTTCTAACTAAAGATTCTCATATCAACCTAAATTGTTGTTTCCCCTCTACTCTTACCTTTCACTTGGATTTGGTCCTCTCTTAATTGGAGCACAAGATGGTTGTTTTATTAGTCTGTATTTCCACAAGTTGGATTCGTGTTTCCTATTTCACAGATGTTAAGCCTCAAAAATTAAGCACAAAAGTTTGTTTTCTCGACTATGAGATCTAGTTGTAGCTTTACCTGTGGTTGGATTGAGGGACATGGAGATATTGAGTAAAATATGACTCTTTAGGTCAAAAATATGGCTTTTAGTTATGCTGTCGTAACTTTTTGCCCTCCAATTATAAGCTTGGAAATGTATGCTGAAAATGATAATTGCAACAACAAGATATTAAAGACATATTTGTTCTCCTTTGTATGATAGCATCTCTGTTTTTGGGCATTTGCTTGTGGCCACAAAATCTAGATCCATAAATTGTACTTGATTTCACTAATGATCTTTACAATATCCTTTGTCGCCAAGAGGTTTTTCTCACATATAAGTACATGTCCTTACTAAGCAAAAGAATTATGTGTGGGAACACTAGAAGAAATTGTTTTTTTCTTTCATTAATGAATATGAAAGTATTTAGAGTGCTTTTATAAAATGTTGTCATTAGTTACAATGATAAATAATGCTACATTTTGTAGATTATACTAACTAGTCAGTAATTGGCCCACAGTTTTGGGTTTGGTTCTAAACATTCTAGTCTTGGCTTCAACATAAGTTACTTCTTAGTGAAAGCTATCTGAAATGCGGCTTTCAGCCCAAATCTATGTTTTGCTTACCACAGATTCTTTTCCTTGGTTAACAAAATTTGTAGTTTTGCTGATATCTGCAGGTTCTTTAATTTTCCTTTTATCACATAATGGTAATGAGGTAATTAGGTAGTATACTGTATAATTTTCTATATTACAGTTTCTTCTAGTGACCTATATGTTTCTTATTATTTCCAATTGGACAATTCAATAACTAATTAACAGACTATTATAAATCTATCATTTTTTTTGAATTTCACTGGAGATTAGGGAATAGGTTGACTCTCTCTATCACCTATTTTACTGGAAGGATTTATCTCCAATTTTGCTAGTTTAGATGCTTGCCTGTTACTTCAATTCCAGATTCTTAGATTTTTTATGTTGCCAATGTATGGTGGTTAAATAGGATTATTTTGTTCTCCATGTTATACCTTTTTTTTTTTTTTTTTTTTTTCATGTAAGAGTTAGAATTTATTCCCATTCGTCTACTTTTATCGAAGGGTTGAGGGAGACAAACAACTATATTTGGGTGCAAAGTTTATTTTGCTTGTTGCAGGGGGCTCTGTCTTCTTATTAATAGGAGCTTTAAGTCAGTTTATATGGTTCCAATGAAAGTGGCTATTGGGTTTTAGAGCAGTTTAGCTGTCCAATGAACAGGAATTAGCTGTAATTTCATCAGCCAGAAACATCCTTACTGAAAGAGATCTTCTAGTGCTCAGATATGCTTCTAGGGTTAACAATTTAAAGGACTTCCTAACTGCAAGTAAACTCTGAAATGGTTCGGCATAAAGGATTGCGATGGAGCCTTACAGATTCAGCTTAAATGCTACTGGCTTTGGTCAGATTTTCCTCATTTGAGTAATCAAGTACCCAGATCACATTCTTTTGATCTTTGGCTTGGACAACTCCACGAAACTCTTTTGTTTTAATTTGCTTAATGCAGTTGAGCCAGGAATTTCTCTTTGGGAACACTGTGCAAGATGCCTTTAAATTGCATCCTATGGACTTCACTTATGATATTCCTAAAATTAGGAAGAGACTAAACCCCTAAAGTATTTTAGAAGGATTTTACATCACTAGGAATCAAATCAGGAGGCTTACAAGATTCAGATAGACTCCAGATCACATTGTAAAATCCACATAGAATTCAACGGGAGTATTTTGATGACTATGGCCTACCTTTTGGAAGCATCATTGTAGAGAATCATCATAGAAATGAGACATTTTGAGCAAATTTATAAAAATTGAAAGAAATAACATCGTCCTTTAACATCGTGCCCCTTCTTCAGCATTTTAGACATATGAATTTGTTGTTCCACTGCCAGCATGATGTTGGGTTATTGACTACAGATTTGCTTTGTTAATATTTTCTTATAAACAGATACTGCTTGATTACAATTTCATAAAGCATAGACCAATAATGCTGGCTGCTGTCCACTTTCAGCTTGATGTTGGCTTATTGTTGACAGATTGCCTTGTCTGTTGTTGTAAATGTATGCCGCTTAATTGTAATTTCATAAAATGTAGACCATAATACTGAGTGTTGGCTTATATTTGCATTGCAGTTCACAGAATGGTTGGAAAACACAAAACAAATTGACTTGACGATACATTTTTATGCTTGTCGTCTTGATTTGCTTTATAGAGCACGTGGTATTGAGCAGGCAGAGCAATTCCTTGAGAAAATCCCCAAGTCTTGCAACGGTGAATTAGTATACCGAAAACTTTTAAAAGGTTATGTCTATGTAAACAATGTGAAGAAAGCAGAAGCATTGTTCAAAAAAATGGAGTCAGAGTTGCCAATCACTGTGGATGCTTTCAATCAGATGATCATGCTCTACAAAAGGTTTGACAAGAAAAAGATAGCTAATATTTTGGTAATGATGGAGAAGAAAAATATCAAGCCTTCTCTTCTTACATACAAACTACTGATAGATGTCAAAGGTCAGTCCAACGACATTTTAAGGATGGAGCAGTTGATTGAGAAGATGAAGGCTGACGCTGTTGAACCTGACATTCATCTTCTAGCTCTTATAGCTAAGCACTACCTATCTATGGGGTCCATAGGGAAGGCTGAAACCTTCATCAAGGAAATGGAAGAAAGAAAATGGGAGGACATTTCTGATGCCCGCAGAACATTGCTTCTCTTCTATGCTTCACTTGGCAAGGTTGATGGGGTCTATAAAATTTGGAAGGATTGTGAATCAGATCTTAAGATGAAGGACTGCGTTGCTGCCATAGAGGCCTGGGGCAAGTTGGGCAAAGTGGAAGAGGCAGAATCAGTCTTTGAGCTGATGCATCACAAATGGAAGAATCTTAGATCCAAACACTACTCTTTACTTCTGAACGTTTTCATAAAGAATAAGCTGGTTACCAAGGGGAAGGATCTAGTGAAGCGGATGAGTGACAATGGGTTACATGTTGGCTGCCTGACTTGGGATTCGGTAGTGAGGCTCTATATCGAAGCTGGGGATGTGGAGAAAGCGGACTCCATCTTGCAAAAGCTGGCTCAGACCAAGCAGATGAAGCCTTCCTTCAAGACTTGCACAGCCGTCATGGATATGTATGCAAGGCGTGGTGATATACATAATACTGAGAAGTTGTTCCACAGACTGAGGGAACTTGGATACACTGGGCATATCTTGCCATTTAAAATTCTGAACCAGGCTTATATTAATGCTAAAACCCCAGCCTATGGGTTGTTAGAGAGGATGAAGGCTGATAACGTATACCCAGATGAAGTAATTTTGAGAAGGTTGACATTGCAAGATCCTTTCAGAAAGACCGCAGCATCAGAGTTGCTTGATTGACCAGTGTTTCTGCTAAATCTTGGCAGAAGAGAGTTTAGATGAAGGCATCCCAATCAATGACATGGTTGTTCTAAGCGACTTCATGGTTTCTTCCAGTTCTTAGATTGAGGTATCAGTATCCGCGTATGTCACCTAAGATGGTGTTCGTCTATCAAGCGATATCTCCCCTGGAATTATGAATTTGTAAAAGAGAAACCAGTCCATTTATGTGCAGCAGAGGGCCTCGTAATCTAATCCTGGAGTAAACACGGAGATAGAAGAGTTGGAGTAGGTGAAAAGTGCTTTAATGAGCTTGTTTCCAGACACTTAACAAAAGTGAATTCATCACTAAATGCAAGATGAGAGGTTCGTTGAATCTTGAGTTACAAGAATATTTTATAATCATCCTGGACCATGAAATACCGAAGAAAACTAAGAGTCTACTTTTTTAACTGTTTGAACTACAAAAAAAAATTAAAAATTATTCAAAATTTGATAATTAAAACTTTATAAAACTCTTGCAACTAAATAGGACATCCCGTCAGTAACCTAACCCCGGCTATTTCAACGGATTCTGCTGCATCCACATGAAAATATAAGTAAGAATTAACAATGCAAACTGCGTATTCTTGCGTTAAAAGCGTTGGATGATTATGTTTTCAGTTTGGATATCAACAAGTTGGATTCATGTTCCCTATTTCACAATGAGAGAAAATGAGAGGCTCCATCAACTCCGTTAACAACTTGATATTTAAGCGCAAGAAATTCTCATAAAACAACTTTCATATAACATGTCCAGTAAACAATGCAAGAGATGACTAAGCTTCATCAAGTAACAAATATTCATTACCACCACTACCTTGTCATTGCATCTACTTCACACATAACATCAAACTGAAATTCAGCCATGAGCAGGAGAGAGAGGATGAAAGAGCTTTGATGTGCATAACCAAGATGAAGGGAGTTCATGCCTGGATTAAGAGCTTGCAGGCATATGGCAGTTTCATGGTAGAAATGTTATCCCTGCTCTTACAGGTGGAACAAATCCCAGTTCTCAGCTTCTGATTGTAATATCCTGGCAAACCACAAACTCTGCAAACCTGCACCAAGAGATGAAACCATCGGCTATTTTCAACACAGAAGTACTCCAAACTTTGATGTATAAAATATATACAATAGCAGGAGGGGCTGGTGCCTACCGGGGAAAAAGAAACTTTAACTGGCTTGTAAGTTCACATAACAAGAAATCCGATGATGGAGAACCCGCCACAAAAATTGTGGGAGGATATGCTTTAAACATGAAAAGGAGAATTAATGTGACGAATGACTACCAGGGATTTGCACTTTGTTAAGATTTTTATCAATTTTACATCAAGTACTTGAATGTTCTGTGGCCTACAGAAGCATCCCTACACCCGGTGATTCATTACAAACTTGCTTCAATCATATTATACACATACGATTTTGAATGCTTTGGCTGCACTATTTTAAATAATGGCAGTAATCCTATAGGTGTGACAAATATGCATAGACAGAAGCCTTTTCAAATTTGGCCAATCAAGAATAAGCTCGTGACTGAATCAAAATCTCCGACACAGGGAACTTCCAATTCCAATGCCGTCAGAAAGTTGCTCCACCATCTCAATCCCAAGTAGTTGGAGTGATGGAACCCTTGGAAGTGAAACTGGTTGATCACATCCCCAAATTCCAAGGAGAGTTAGAGAAGGCAGTTGAGTGAGCAGGAATCTCCTTTAAGTTGGGACAGTCTTTGAGTTCAAGAGATTTCAAATGGTCCAACTCGGCTACTCCTGCAGAGAGACATTTCATGTTTCCACACCCCTGCATACAAATTTTCTCTAACGCCGGGCCCAAATCCAACGGAAAACTCTCGAGTTAACTACAAACACTAATTTCGACTGTTTTTAAAGAAGGTAGGCAGATTCTTGATTAGGCTGGAGAAAGTAAGATACCTTATAAAAAGATTATTTTTTATTTTTATATAAATTATATTATAATTATTATTTTATAATTTATTTATTTATAATGTTTTAATATAATTAAAAATTTTAATTAATTTTTATAAATTAATTAAAAATTTTAAAATATTTTTTTACTTAATTATTAAGTATTTAATATTTTTTAATTAATTAAATAATTTTAATTATAAATTCAATAATTAAAATAATTTAAAATTAATTTAAAAGAATTTAAATAAATAAATATTTTAATAAAAATATTAATTTTATTTTTATCATTATTTTGTGAGAATTATTATTTTTTTAAATTATACGCTATGTCAAGTGATATCAGAGCCGATTTTAAAGTAGGACCTGCCTATTTTGATGGTAGCACAAGACAGAGAGAATAACAACCATCCTAATGATGAATATAAGGAGATGCATGTCATCCGATTAACTATTCGTAACAGAGGTGACACTATAAAATCATGACTAGAGGATTGATCAATTGAAATATGGATTAAAAGTCATCAACAACCAACTCAAATCTCTCATAGTGGGAGGTGCCAATAAGAACTAGGGAAATGAAAGGAATTAGATTGGAAATTTTGCTCACAGTTAACCCCTTGTTCGACCCAGTGTCAAATTTACGCGGTGGATTCTGATAAAGAAATAAATGTACATATGTATCAATTTTATGTAGATTATATTGTAATTATATTTAACAAATAATCAATTTACTCTTAGAAATCAATATTTTTAACCACCATTTTTATTATGTATTTATTCAATAAATACCTTCATAATTCTTAACAATCAAAGCAAGAATTTTGGCGTTATAAATTGCATTAATAGCAATCTTAAGATTAGATTCATTAGATGACATTTCCCAAATAGAATTCTAAGCTATTTCTATCAAAGCATCCATTTTGGAAATCCTTGTAGGCAACTCATCTTTACTTAGTGAATCATTCTGTCTTGCAAAGACATTTAAATGTTAGGTGAATCATTTACACCCCTTATATAATTACTTATTTGGATCCTCACATGACCATTATAGTGTTGCCATTCACAAAAATCTTTCCTAACATCAACATTCATATTTCCCATCTTTAACTATCATGCCATCCCCAGCAAATGAACCAAGTCTACATTTGCTTCTAGTCCTCTAATGAAATGGTAAAAGGTTTTGCAATTATGTGTCCTCATCAAATGTCATGTTGCACTTGCAACTTTCAAAATGGTCAAAGATATGAACCTCAACCAAATTTTTCAATATCTTAATAAGGTAACATCTTTTGCATGTACATTAAAGTGTTCTTAAACCTTATTTATTTCTATATCACCTGAATGTTGTTAGATGGATAGAAGGTAAGATCAATGAACAACATTTGATCAAGTTAACAACTCAACAATTATTTGCATGCACTTTTTGAAGCCAAGATGTGGGCCTATTAACTATAATGAGTAATATGATCTAGTGCTTGTGATAGACGATGAAGTCCAAAAGATGATTGCAAATGTGCAAACACTTCCCTATAAGATGTTTTCCATTAAGGTAGAAGAATATCAAATAAGGAAAAAAAGCATATATAAAAACATTATTATAAAAAGAGATAAAGAAATAAGGTTTAGGCAAGAATTTAGAGATAATAACCAAATCTATATCATGAAGATATAGTTAAAGAGTAAAATAGTTCTAGTTAGAAAAGATGTAAAACTAGGATGCCATATAGAAAGAAACTACATATGAGGAAAAATAGTTAAAGAATGTTCAATAAAATTAATCAAAAATATGGTGGTTATTCCAATTGTAGTAAGAAATGTTCATAAATGCACATGCCTAGGGATTATAGCAAAGATAAGCATTAAATTGTCGAAAAAAAGTTAGAGGTTAATGTTGGAAAAACCCAAATGGCTGAAATGTAAATTGGTTTTATCAAGACATAAGTCTTCTAACTTTAAGAAATCAAAGTTCTATGAGAAATGAAATTGCAATCATACCATAATGGCAATCAAGAAACAACAATTTGACCATGTTTTAAACTCATAAATAATTTAAAAAATAAATAAATAAAAATTAAAGCATTGAACCATAGCTTTTTGTAGCTAGCAATGTTGAAAGAACTAACTATAAAATTCCAAATTAATATTCATGAAGCCTAGTCCCCAAATAACAAATGCCTTCTTAAAGCACTATGACTTTTGAATATGGTAATCTTAGATAAAGCTTGTAAAGAGTGTTAAATTATAAAAGTATGGGTAACCAATAAACAAACATAAAACATTGTGATTCTTAGAGTTAGAAGTTTACCTAACTTTAATATTTCATAACTTTGGAAACATTTAGATTGGATTTAGATTTAGAAAAAGGATTAAATCCTAAATATAAGGATAAATGGTGTGAATGATATCATTATGAGCCATGAGTCTACTCTAATTCTAACAAGAAAGGAAAGTTATAATTCCCCTACACATCTACTACTTTACATAATGTCACTTTCTAATTTATTAGTACATAGGATAACCCAATAAGGGGTGAATTGAGTTTCTTCTATTTGATCACTCAACTTACCATTGAATCCTAACTCCAAAGAATAATAATAAGATAACCAATAATAAATAGCAAAGCAAGTAATGTAAATAATTAAAAGTAAATTAAAAGAAGGAAGAGAGAGTGTGCACAATGATTTATAGTGATTTAGTTAAAACTAGGAGCTTATGTCTATTTCTATTTCTTGAAGCTCTTTTCTTGAGAGTTCACTTTTGTTAACACTTTTTACATTTGTAGGGTGAAAACAACCCTTTACACTAGGTCAACCTAACCTAGACTGCAACAAAACATCCACAAAGTTTTCACAAGAGTTAATAGTTCTTCACAACTTAAAAATTCAAACTTTATATCGCTTTATATTTAAAAATAAAAAAGTGTAAATTGTTACTAAATCTAAAATAAAATGTGTTAAATATAAAGTTATCTAATTATAACAATATTAATAAAGGAAATAAAGTTAAACTTTAGCAATATGTAATTTATACATGTGTGGCATATCAAGTATTAATTATCAAATAGAAGTCACTTATTTTAAGATTATTGTGATTAAGATCATGCATATCTTTTGCATTTTAATATGTTCCTTATACAAGATTGATATTAATTTATCAAAAGCATTCTCTCCATATCATTATTTGATTAAGTGACAATATGATATGCAAAATATGGTGATATTATTTTCATTCATGTTATTTCTATTAATATCTTTAAATTTCAAATTTAAATTGTACTAACGGCTTATAAAAGATCTCACATTTATGTTTGTTCTTTATTTTTAAAAAGGAATTAAAAGAGATCTTGGAAGACCTCAAAGAAAGATAAACATAATCAAGATAATTCAAAATTGGTAGGAAGTTAGGATCGATCAACCTATCTTATCAATTGAACAACATGAGGAAAAGAGATTTAGAAAAGAAATAGAAAATTTAAGTTAATTGATTGGATTAATGTCTATGGTTGCTTAGATGCCAAATATGGATTGAACTGTTAAGTGCATAAAGTTACATAAATTTTGGACCGGTTAATCAGAGATAATTGAAAGACATGAAGTGTAGAAAGTGAACAAGTTATAAAGAATTTAGGTTGGCTAACTGGACCATGCTTGTTGTTGACCAATAGGACTAAACAACACTTATAGTGCGGAGGCAAGTAAATAAATAAATAAAAGAAAAGCAGGGAATTTTCTCCTGCCTTTCCCCTGCCTACGCTGCTGATTCCGTCCCTTACAGATCCAAGGTCCTTCCTTCTCCATTTCCTTGTTTTTCCCTTGTTGTTTTTCTTCTTCTTCTTCTTCTTCTTGATATATATTGGCAATCATTTCATGATCTCTTCTTCTCTGTTTGCTTGAAAGCAGTGATTTCCTTGCATCAGTTCTTGCTTCTCTTCAAGCCTTCATCAATCTTAATGATTCGTCCTGAGAGGCTTGGACCAATCTCGCCTTCTTATTCATATCGTGATGATGGCTGTTTTAATTATTTTGACTTCCAATTCCCATATTATTTTGATACAGCAAAGAATTTGTGTTTCTAGTTTTAAATCAGCAATCGGCAAGTGGGTTAATCGGGGCTGCTTATTTTTCAAACTAGAATTACTCTCTCAGAGGGAGCATGTGGCGTGGATTAGAAAAAACATCTTCTTCTTTCTTTTCCAACCGGATGCCATTACCTTAAGGAAAATTCCTTCTTTCTTCTTATGCTTTGAGGAGCTGGGGGTTCCATTGTGTTGTTAATTTTCTTAACCAGTCTGATAAACTCATCCTACGTTTTGTTTTTATTTATTTAATGATTATTTACGGCATGGTGTTACTTTCTTCCTCTTATGTGAATTGAGAAGCAATGCCTGAAAATGTAGGTCTTTGATGCATATGAGGTCTCCTCGGCAAGAAATGATTCTAAGGGGTTTTGGGGGGTTCTTGCTCGGAAGGCCAAAGCAATTCTTGAGGACGATAGCTTATCTCAACAACTTGAGGCACCTGCAAAATCAAGGTTTCACATGTCTGACACCTCTACAACTGACCAGATAACTCTAACTACGAACCTGTGAAGTGCAAAGCTTTTAATTTATATTAACACTACCTCATTGTTAATATATATATATATATAGTCTCTGATTCTATCAGTTTGTGCAGGAGCTTCGCAAGTTCTCATCGGAACAATAGTCTTCATTATCAACACTCATTCCTAGTCACATTATCCAACCTCATTGAATTAAACTAACTCAATGCATACATAGTCTTATATTAGATACAAAAGGAAAACAATCAAAGACAAAAAATGAAAAAAAAGAAAAATCCAACGACATATACATAAATATATATATATTTCTTTGGTGAAGAAAATGAGAAAGCAAACATAGTGCCTTACATTCTCGTCATGGATGATTGTGCACCATTCATGTGGCAAATTCTATGAGTGTACGTTTAATCCCACTGAATGCCTTGGAAAAAAAAAAAAAAATTCAAACTCATGATCTTTTGGCACAGCAACGAATGACCTCTTTATCACTATACCATAACGTTCGGTGGTACATACATAAACATTAAACATGCAATTAGGGTGAAAAAAATTTAGACAACAAACGCTTTTTCCAAAGAATTATTATGATGGGGAAGACTACCAAAATAATAACACCATAAAACTTATCAAAGCTTGTAGATACCCTTCTCTTGAGAACTGCTGCTTTTAGGTATATCAGTGACACCTGCTGGAAACGTTATAGGCGCTCAAGGATGCGGTACAATTACAATTCAATTCTTGAGTTATTTTTGGAGCCACTTTTTTGCTATTAATGGGTACACAAATTTTTGTTGGGCTTGAACCTTCTTTATGAACTCAACTTAAAGAAAAAATCTTTGAGCCTTAAAGTGCTTGCCATTAAAAACCACCAAAACTACCAATTACAAAGTTTTGACCATAAACTCACAATTGATGCATATCATTTTTATGAATGCCTTCCTGGGCTCCAAAAGTTGATTTAAAACTATTAAAAAGTCATCCTTATTCATTCTATATTGGAGCTCCACAACAATACACTTTTTTGTCAGACTGATTGATCACTTGACTTTATTGTTATTTGCTCCACATTACATTACTGCAGCTTCCTTTTTCCTTCTTTTTTCTTTTTTTTTTTTTTAGCAAAAATGATGAAATTTCTTTCATTCTTGCATCATGACCAATAAGAAAATAAATTGATGCTAAACTATCTCTACACCATATAACCTCTCATGTGTTAAAAAAAAAAAAGAACACTTTACCTAAAATATTAGCTACCCCATTAGATTCTTGCCTTACATGTTGGATAACGAATTCAATAAAATAGGACGATAAATTTTTGACATCAACGGCTAGTTGTCCAATCATTGACCTCTCTCCTGGATGCATTCGGATGGCTCTCCCTGGTGTTAGATGATCTAATTCCTTATATCAACTGTCTTTTATCGTCATTCATATCACCAAAAGCTCCAAGACTTCTAGATTGAAGGAACCAACCATACTTTTTGTGAGAGTTAACATAGCTACCCCCTTAAGCCTTAAAACTCACCCTTATCCCTCCTTTATTTTTTGTAGTGGTCACATTAATTTGATTTAAAGCTATTAGTCGTTAAAGAAACCCAAGAAGAGGGGTTTATTGGATTTATTTGGTTTAATCACTTAACTCACCACTCAATCCCGACTCCATAAAGTAATAACAAAATAACTAATAATAAATAACAAAACAAGCAATGTATATAACTAAAAATAAATGAAATAAGGGAAAAGAGAATATACAAAACGATTTATTTTCATTCAGCTTAAGTTGAGAGCTTATATCCACTCCTCAAGGTTCGTTCCTTAAAAATTTAACTAAACTAACTCTTTTTTCTTTTTATAGGGTTAAAACAACCATTTATACTAGGTCGTAATGATCTTAACCACAACAAAATTTCAATGAGAACCAATGGTTCTGCATAACTGAGAGACTCATGTTTTATCATTATTCACTAAAATACTTTTATTCTTTTCACAATCTTGACTTGGGCACTCTTGCTTTTTTAAAATCTCACCTTTTTGTTATTAGAGCTTTTGCACTTGATTTCTTTTTTTCTTTTCTTATCTTTCATTTTCTATACTAAGCACAATACAATTTCTCAACACTTTTTTTTTTTTTTTTTATACATCAATCCACTCTTTACAAAAGAGTTCAACAACCCTTTTATAAACAAAAACAACAAACTAGCCATTAGAGATTGATTCCTTTCCAAAAAAAAAAAAAAGAAAAGAAAAAGGAATCAAATTTTAAAATAAACAATTTTATCTTTGATGTATTAATTTACTGCAACACTTTAACTAGTTAACTAGCCCAAAATCTCTATAACTTTTTTAAGCTTTTATGCTTTTAATTTGTTCAATCGCATTAATTAGTTGCAACTATTGCTTAAGTTCACTAACCAAAATTCTTTGTAACTTTTGTAATGATGAAACTTTCAACTCTCGAACTACTTAGGTTGACTATAACACTTAAATTAGTCAACTAACCCAAAATCTTTGAAACTTTTTCAAACTTTTGTGATTCTAACTTGTTCAATTCTATCAATCAATTACAACTATTGATCAAGTCAATTGATCTGAATTTTTTGTAATTTTTGCAATGTTAAAGCTTTCAACTCTTAAACTACATCTAATTAACTACAACCACTAATCAAGCCAATGGCATAAATTTTCTATAACATTTTTCTTCTCAACTTGAAACCTTTTTTTGGTGCCTAATCATAACTGTAAGCATTGGTTTGATCAATTAACTTGAGCTTGTTTTGTTTCTTTCTGACTTCTCTTATCTTATTAGCTAGTTGACTAGTCAATAACGTAGATTGACTAATCCCAAATATCTTTTTTCTTTCTTTATCTTATTAATGGAATAAATCAATTAATTCCAAATTTTTTCTAACTTTGAATCTTCATGATTCTTTTCATCCTTTTCTAAGATCACTCACCATCTCACTTATTACCTTTCTATATATAAAGATGTGTTAAAAAATAAAATCTTTACATAATTGTTAGTATAATTCAAAGATCTTTCTATAACAGAAATTAATCAAATAAAAACTATCTAAAAGAAGATAATACTTGTCTAGGAATTAATCATATCTATCAATAATGAGGGGCATATCAAAATATAAAGGAATCAAGTATAACATATAATCTTACTAAATTTAGTAATCTTCCCATTAATTATAACAATCTCATTAAATCTCACTCTTAGTCTTAACAATATCCCCCTTTTTTATGATGACAACCATGATTGATTAATGGACAAAGAGATGAATAAAAATGAAATAACTCCCTTTAATGTATGCTTTCCCTCTTGCTAATGGAATCACAACAATAAGACATTGATCAATTAACAAAAAATGTAATAAAACAAACAAGGCTAGCTATCATTAATCAATCAAGCAAAGACAAAGCAAACATTTAACATAATAATAAAACAAACATTAAGGTATCATAGATATTAAAGTAAACATTAAGGATAAGTATCAAAGTAAAAGATTATGATAAAATCATCTAGAAATAGAATTAAAAAATATGCATAAAGATTTGAAGTGGGGTGAATGGGTTTAATCAAAGGTTTAAAGTGAGCAATGGATCACCACTTTTGGGATTGATGTTGCAAACCATAATCCTTTTAATGATCCTTGACTTAAGTGGCAAGGAAGATCCCTTAAAGAGTTTCCTTTTGTTGCCATTTTCTTCACAAAGATCAACTTGTCCCTTAAACATTATTTCCATTTGCTTTTGAGCACTAAACTTGCCTAAATTTCATAAGTCAAACCACATAATAGATCCACCTTCCATTTGCAAATTAAAGTAGTCTAAAATCACCTTAAGGGTAATTTTCACTTCTTTTCCATACATGTAATAAGTGATCATAGTGCAGTTGTTTACTTCCATATTGGTGAAAAGTAATTCAAAATCTTAGTGTAAAAATCTCCTCTAAAAGTGATGAACCGAATCCACTTTTAAAAGGCAAATCTAAGAAACCATTTAATTCAAACTTTGTCGCATAATTTAAGTTTAATGACCTTTTGGGATACACAAATATTTTCTTGTACTCATAAAAATTGTTCTTGTTTTGAAAAGTTCTAAAATGTAAATAATAGAACTTTGATGAATCACATACATCAAAAGATGATTGACCTTGTGTAGTTGCCAATTGTGATGATAGATTTGGTGGTGGTGCCAAAGATGATAATAGCATGGATGATATCTTTTTCTCTAATAAGGTTGGTGTTAGCCTTACACTCTTAAGTTTCTTACCTATTCTCTTTTGTGGTACTTGTTTAAATCTTTGGTCAATGGTTGGTTTGAGTCTATCTTTAGAGTCTCAACAACTTAAGGAGGAATTGACAACAATAAGGAATCCAACAATGTTAGTGATAGATTTGTTTAATATCCAATTTAGATTTAAACATCTAAAAGCATTTTTATGTATTAGTTTAATGTTGAATAAGCCTTGTAAGAATGCCAATATAATTGGAATTCTAAAAATTTAAATTATTTAGAATTCAAATACCCAAATTTATTAGGTTATTGAATTAAAAGATTTTTTATTCAATTATGATTTAGAAAATTATTTTTTAAATTATACAAATGTTTGACCAAGATTAAAGCATCTTAATTGAATTAAAATTGAGGAATTAAATTTAATTAGATTTTTTGTTTAATTAAAAAATTAATTTTTTTAATGTAATTAAGACTTGTATTTAAAATAATAAGTCTAATTGGACAATAAAATCTAAGTAAATTAGAAAATCTATTTCAAATAGGAATTCTAATTTAATAATAAGTCTTAATTTGATTAAGATATCAATTTATTATAGGACTCTTTATTGACAAATTGAATTCTAATTTAATTAGGTAAACATAGTCAAAATGTTGACTATATGATAGTTAACTTTGATTAACTATAATTTTTGAACTTTAAAATAAACATACGAAAATTCAAAAGGTAAATGTAGACAAAACATTAACTTTATGGTTAACTTTTGAATCATAAAGTAAAGTTTGGATAGTTCTAAAATCCAACAATCACCTATACGATCATTATATAAAAAATTTATCAAATACAAAAGTAATATTCCATTTAAAAATTCTCATAATAACTCAATTCAATAAACTTATTATCTAACTATCACCTTCATGTTTATTTAAGTACCTTCATACTTTAATTTATGATACTGACTACTCTTTTTAAAAGAAAGAAACATAACATGTGTCATTTTCACAACTCTATTGATGTTTAATCTTGATAACACATCAACTAGGAATATTCAGAAATAATATTTTGATATAATAAATATCTTTTAATTATAATATTATAGTAATTATTTTTAAAAAATGTATTTATTTTATAAACTTTATTTTTAAAATTTATTGATAATTATATCATTATATAAATAATACTAGAGATAATAAATATTTTTAATTGATATATAATACACATCAAAATGTATTCACAATAATAACCAATACATTAACTATTAGAGCATTCACTAACATGGATAGCATAACCTAACATGGATGTTTGATGGTGAGCTAAATTCTAGTTCTTCCCCAACGAGGGAGAAGGAGATGACATGGTTGAAAAATTCTGATAGCTTTAAAACTACTTGATTCTAGTTCAAAGTGTGTTGCATTTTTTGTGTTTTTTTTTTTATTCCAATTCTTCAAATTCGTTTTAAAACTATTGAAGAGAAAATATCTTAGTTGTTTTGAATCCTAATTGCATACAGAAATTAATTTTTTCAACCCTCAACTCTCAAGCAGGATTTTTTCATTTTGAATCAGTGGCTACAGATGCTATGTAACGATCTTTACAAATTTTAGGTTCCTGCATGTGGACCGGTGCTGATAATCTGATTCATGCATTTGAGAGTTTTCTTTTGTTTTTGGATAAGTGAGGGATGGAAGTTTTATCTTGGAAGTGGAGGTCCTTTACTGTTGTCAACCCACCTTGCAAACCCAACCCTATTCGTGCGCTGCCCCTTTCACTTTTCTCCTTTTATTTCATTTTGCTTGTCTAGCCGCCTATTGATGTTATAGTACACTGATAAGATTCCGGTTTTCTTCTGGCAGCATATGCTTGCCACAAGGCATCGAAATGTCAGGTAGAACGAAAGAGTTTAAAGCCGAAGATTGATGATCAAATGTAACTGCATCTTATGTGTATAGACTGATAATGTCCCTTCAAAGTGAGGTTCCCCATCTATCTCCGCTTTGTGGTGGAAGTCGGTTTTTGAAACCTCGAACACTGCGTGTGTCTCGGAAAGAAATACCGACCAAATCATGCTGATTTCAATCCTGATGTTCTGTGTTCAAATGGAATGCTTATACCCAAAACTCTTTTTCTTGACTACTTTTTGGCCATGGTAATTCTCACGATCCGGGTAGTTTTATTTTTTACTGATTCAGGATCATTGTTTGTAGTTGGCTGGCTTGGGTATAAAAGAGCCATAGGATAAGAGAAGCACGGCTGGTTTATTAGTACAGCGACACTCGTTCCGTCGAATCAATTTATGATGAAAGGGGAGACTAGATTGGCACTGTCAAATCTCCCACAAAAGGAGCGTAATGCTGTTGGACTAATCCGGTCGCATTTGGGGAGAGGAGAATCTAGCAGAGAAGGAAGCGTAAATTCATCTTTCTTTGAGCAAAGATTCGCAGTAGGCAGCCTGTCCCTCCTGGGTGGACGAAGAATCAAATATGCCGATTTATATCAGAAAAGCTGTTGAGCTATCTGGACACCGAATAAAGGGGTCGCATCTGATTCTCCCTCTTTTCTGCGCCAGGGTGCAGATCAAAGGCATTCGTCGAAAGAAAATATTTCCTACAGTAGTCACAGGAACTCTTGCAGCCTAAGTTTACAATAAAGAAAAATATATAAATAAATTAAAAATAGATAATGACTTTTATTAAATAAAGAAAAATAGAAAGTAAACAGTGCCCATATGGCATACAAAAAGATAGATCATAGTGACTGCCAAATTGCATTTTCTACCGAAAACATGGTAAGGATCAGAATATTGTATTTAACAGAAAGGCTCTTTTTTTTGTTTTTGTGGCCAGAGGAAGAAACTCGAGGAGGGCCAGAGGCCCTCTGTTTTTAGGGGGCCACAGGAGTTTTTGTGTTTTTTGGTCCAAAGGCAAAAGAAGGAAGCCGACGTGGCTCCCAACTTTTAATGTTGTTAGGAACCACCGTAGATGTGGCTTTGACCGGACACTCACTGTGTATTCATTGGCGATACAATTCTCGGGAGAGAAAACTTAGTTGGAAATATTTATTGAGATATATAAAAGGTATAAGAAATACAAATTAATTACATTTTTTTATTGTCATAAATAAAAAGAATTGTAAATAAATAAAATTATCTTTTTTTTTTTAAAGGTATTTTCTTATGTTTATATATATCCCATTAAATATTATTACATAATAATATTCTTTTAAAAATATAGATGAATATTCAAATGAAAAGAAGCAAAAGAGAGATGGAGTTAAAATGATGTGTAGACCTTACACATTAAATTTTTTATTTTTTTGTTTTTTTTTTGTGAAATTTAAAGTTTCTTAGCAAAAAAAATACATGATTTTTTTTGTAAGAATAATCGTATGTGCAGCTTGGCATAACAGAATGTGTAATCAGTGATCAGAAAGCATATTTGACATCAAAAAGCATATTAAACAGCGCAGGTGGGAGTGCTGCAGTAGGAAAATAGCTGAATCAATTCTATTGCCAACGGCCAGGAAGTTTTGGCCCTTTAAATCTCTTCTAATGAAACTCCATCAAGCTTTTCCACCCAAGTATAGGCTTCATTAAATGTCCTCTCTTTGTTAGCATTCAGTCCTGGAGTGTTACGAGAAGCAATGAAAGGCAATCACAGTAAGAACGTGGCTTTCCTAGTGGGAAGATTTCTCGGTGTGCTAACACGCCCTGGCACCGTTAATTCTAAGTCTAACTTGCTCGCTGGTGAGTCATCCTCTGGCATGCTGCTGAGGAAGCGTGCGCTGCTTATAACAGTAACTTACGAGAACTCCAAGTATGAACTCAAGGGAACTGCCAATGATGTGAAGAAAATGAAGAGTTTGTTGATTGTACATTTTGGCTACAAGAGCGAAGATATTGTGATCCTCGCAGGTACTAATTTTTTTTTTTTTTCTTTTTTCAATAAAAGGGGTCATATTAGATGGCTTAAGATCATAGTGTAGACACGAAATCGTGCCGACAATTTGCAGAAAAGAACGCGGGTCCTGAATTTTCGCCAACAAAGAAGAACATTCAGAAGTACATGAAATGGCTAGTGGAGGGCCGCCACCGCGGTGATTACTTGGTGTTCTACTTCTCCGGACATGGCCTAAGGCAACCTAATTTTAATGGGAACGAAAATGATGGGTTCGACGAGACTATTTGCCCTGTTGATTATACGCAAGAAGGCATGATCACCGACGATGAAATTTACTCCACGATCGTGAAGCCGCTCCCTGAGGGAGTCACGCTTCATGCCATTGTTGATGCTTGTCATAGTGGAACCATCCTTGATCTTTCCTATGTTTATAACACAGAACGGTACGTAGGTGTCTCGAGTTTTCTTTTTTCGTAAATTTATTCTAATGTTCAATAACTTCTTAAAATGCATGGGATTAACTTTTTGTACGGTGTGATCAAAGAATTATAAAAAGCTAATTGCTTGGTAGATAAGCTATCTAATAAATATAATTAAATATAATTTAATTATACTATATATAGATAATATTTAGTATTATATAATAAAATTATATTAGATACAGGGGAATAGTTATAAAGAGTTGTACACTTTTTTTTTCTTTTTTTTTTTCAAGGGTCTCCCTTTATTTTATTTTATTTTATTTTTTTTCCTTTTGTTTGGTTGAAAGTTAGCTTTTCATGACTCTCATGTGACTATCTCCATGTAACCACTAATCTTTATTGAATGCTATTTCATGTAATCTAAATTATACTATATCAACAAGATAGTATGTCTAAGTTGAGGAATTTTTTTAAAAAATATCTTAAAGTATGAAATTTTGATATTTTTATAAATTTTTAAACTATTTTTATATTTTTATTTAAGTTTTATATCTTTTAAATTTATTTTAATGAAAAGTGATCAAAAATTACATATTAAATAAATAAAAATTATTAACAATTAGACTATTTTTAATTCAATAAAATTAATTTCAAATAAATTTAAAAAGTATAAAATTTAAATAAAAATATCTAAAAATTGATAATCAAATTGTAACAATTCATAAAGGGCTATGATCAATTTTTGCATATTTTTTTTATATAATAACCTCCAAATTACAATAAAATATCTCAAATAAAAAAATACAAAAAAGTTGATAATCAAATTGTAACAATTCATAAAGGCCCATGATCAATTTTTGCATATTCTCTTTACCTGTTAACCTCCAAATTACAATAAAGTGTCTTTACTCTTACGTCAAGTTTACCCTTCATGCAAGAGAAGCCTCTAAGGTCAAAATATACATAATAATTTTTAATGTAAAATTATCAATTTTGTTACATAGTCGTAATAAGAAGATACCTATTTTGCGGAGGTGATAGAACAGAAGTAAATAAGCATGTGATACTGTTCGAAAACTAGGAGAAAATTGTTTGTTAAAATTTTTTAGAAGATGCTGTGGTGACTGACTGAGACCGTCTTGAAACAGGAGGGAGTGGCAATCATCTTTTTCTACAAAACATACAACTGATGGATTGGCAATTTCAATTACTGCCTGCTTAGATGAGCAACAGGCTTCTGATACTTCTGTAAGAAAATGGCTTACTTTAGATGTTTCGTTTATGGGATATGTTTTATATGATGCAATGCAACATAATACAATGCAATGAGTTGAATTTTCTTTCATTTTAAAGCCATTAAAAATGATTTTAATGAATTACATTCCATTAGAGCATACCAAATAGTATTAATGTAGTGCACTTTGCTTTGTAGACAATTAGTATAAATATTGATTTTTACGTTTTCCATAGCAATTGGCCGTCTTCAAACCTCAGCCTTCTCTATCATCATAAATGGATATGCAGACTTTCACTGGAAATGAGATGAATGGTGCTTTGACCTACATTGTGGTGGAAACTGTCAAAAAATGTCCCGGAGTCACATATGGTGGCCTGCTTGACTCGATCTACAAGTTAATTGAGGAAGCTAATCGAGAAGGGTGCCTTCCAAAACGGATCTTAAAGAAAGCTTTCAAAGCAATGTTATTGCAGGTGATATTTTCCCTGATCAACTTACAATTGTTTTCAGCTCACTTTATTCCATTCTACCTTTATTTTTAGCAACTTTTTAACATCATCTCCACGATTAGTTCTAATTAACGTTGTAACGTTATCTATATTGTTTACCGTGCATGTGTGCAGAAGCCTCAACTTTCAGCATCTGAGCCGTTCGACATCTACAGCGAGCGTTTTGTGTTGTAATGACGTCGATTGGAATTTAATGGGATAACAATCTATAAGCATATGGATACTTTTTCAAAGAAAAAGAAACTGTTTAGTCATTAGCTCAATGTATGACAGATGCTTGGAAATTTGTACCTTTTCTTTTTTTCTTTGAGAAATTAGTTCCGTGTGTCCTAGGCGATTTGATATCAAGAAGTACATAGCCACCCCTAGCAAAAGCAACTTCAACCACATCAGCCGGAAGCAAAATCTCCACGCCAGGTGGAGCTTCTCCTACAACTTAAGAGCTCCTTCACATGTAGTCCTCAGATTAACCAAGAAGTCTGCACGCTAGTTCCCTTCTCGCAAAGTGTACTGCAATCTTCATCCCCAATCCTGCTTGATCAGTCCCAAACACTTGGCAATAAGTGACCGGTATGAGTCAAATTCCCATCCCTCCTTTGTAAGTTTTTGAACTGCTAGTTGGAAATCTATTTCCACTATGATACGTCGAAATCCCATTTGCCAGGCAATGCTTAGAGCCGCGCAATGGTTTGAAGTTCTGCTTCAAAAGTCATTGAAACACTGCAATGACCCGAAAAACTATGGGCCCATCAATCATTCTTATCACTAGCCAACCCACAATATCCAGCTAAACTTGGAGCCCCCTCGGCACACCCATGGACATTGATCTTGAGGAACGGTGCAACCGGAGGATGCCATGAAATCAAGCGGTTTATTGGGAAGGAAATCAGGCTATGATTATCCTGCTCCAAACCTGCCAATTCTCAGATATTAAGAAATTCCACGGCTCTTTTCCTTGCCAAATCCACTACGCTACAGTAAAAACCTCTTCCCCAGAGAAAGTACCACAAGAGCCAAACCAAGCAGGTAAATAATACTTGAAAAGAGCGCCCCAAGTTAGGCCCAAAAATGAAGGATCAGCCAGCTTTGAACCAGTCCTTAAGAGATGATGAGGGACAGTGTTCAAACCTCATAATCTGTAAAACCAGGTCTCAAGCTCCCCTCGCAAAGCTACACCCACAAAGCACATGCTCCATATTTTCCCGTCAAAGGCCACATTGTTTGCACACCATCATCATCCAGCTACATGGCATTTTGAGCTATTTGAGGGCAGCTTAAAAGGACCTTGGAAGCTGGCTACATAGGAGCAAAGACAAAAAAAAGGGACAACACGAAAAAAAAGAAACAAGGAACACTCAATCATAAATATATCTCCAAATTACCAAAAATTCATAAATGAGTTGGTAAGTAATTACCACTATAAATTACATATAGTAAAAAAAAAAAAAAAAAAGCATAAAAGACCTGTTATCTTGTCCAAAGAGTTGTTGCCAGGGTCATTAAATCCAAACCCAGAGAATTTTAGTCTGTTGCAAATTTGTCGGTGCACTGCACGATCACGAATCAATAAAGGAAGACACCAAAAAGATAGAATCTAGTCAGCATCCAGTTCATTTAATTGATTACTGTAACATTAAAATTAGATATTACATGAGTTTGTGTATAAATGAAAAGTTTTTTTTCTTTTTTTTTTTTTGATTGAGTTGGATTTAATATTTGTTTGTATATAAATATGCAAAGATAAAAAAGAAAGAAATACAATATATATATATATATAATTTAATTGATTACTGTATCATTAAATTAAATATTGAATGAGTTTGTGTATGAAAAAATTTCATTTTCACAAAAATTAGATTTAGTATTTATTTGTATGTAAATGTGTAAATGTGTAAAGAATAAGAAAAAAAAAAATATATATATATATAAGAGAAACATAAGACAAATAAAAGGAGAATAAATAAGCAGTAAAAAAAAAATCAAATAGAGTAAAAATTGAATTTGTAGAAAAATAGACAAAAAGAGAAATAATAGTTTAAGAGGAAAAATAAAAGAAATAATAAAAGGGTTTTTGAAATAATAAATAAATAAATAAATAAATAAATAATGGTTAAAAATTTTTAAAAAATAAAGTTGATCTAATTAAATCGAGTCAAATTTAATCAAATTCGAATTCACTCAATCAAATTGGGTCAAACTTATCAACATCATGAGTGAAACATAGCCAAACCCAATCAAAATGATTTGATGAATTTTTATTCTCTAATTTGACCCAACTCGAATCCATAAATATGACCCAACTATAAAATTCCAACACCACAAAATCAAACAAGACAAACAACAAAGTACACACTCTCTAATCTTTTTAAATACTGAATAAGTTTTTGTCAACATCTTCTTTTTTTTTAAGAAAAAAAAAAGACAACAAACACTAAATAGCTCATTTTTCAAAAAAATTAAGGAAAACACTCGGGATGCAAAACTATAGCACTGAAGAGGAGTAAAAGTCAAAGAGTTATAATGCTGCATTTTTGCATTATAGAGTTTGCTGGTTACTTCAATAGGAAGTTTCCCTCTAAAGTTCTGAATTTTAATTAATGGTATTTGCACAAGTTGTTGGAGCTTATTGATGAAGAAACCAAAGCAAACCCTTTCTTGACTATTTAATTTAAATTTAAATTATTTTAAATCTAAGTATTATAACTTGTCAATAAAGCTCTTAGAGCCTTCTAATCATTAGAGAACTTTATTTCAAAATTAAAAGTTTTTAATTTGAGTTTGTATTCAAATTTTATAATATACAAAACCTCGTATAAAAGAAATTTATTGATAAATGACTATTATAAATTTTTGTCATCAGCATTACAAGTTTCTTACTATACTTTTTTAATCATCATCCTTACATTTTGAGTTTTTTTGGTTTGAATATTGTTGTAATTCTAAGTTGAGTTTGTCAAAATGTAGTATTTCCAACAAACCAACAATATCAGCATAATCACCAACAGAATTTATTTAATACCTCACATTTATCTCTCATAAAAGACGCTTAAAATTACTAATAATAAGTATTAATATATGTTATCATATACTAGAATCTGCTGCTCAATGAATGTTTCACTTAGCCAAATACATTTAAGTGAATGAGCTATAATGGTTTTGTAGCTTTGAATTTTATTTTTTTATATAATAAATGATGCACATTTCCATATTTGCATCTTGCACAAATAGTGATATTTTTAACCTTGAGCTGAGAAAGACCTTTAGGCATTGATTTCTTCATAATCATCTTTAGATTATGATAGCTCACATGTCTTAACCATGCATGCCAAAGATTTAATATTTGTTTGTGTATAAAAATGCAAAGATCAAAAAGAAAGAAATACAGTATATATATACATATAATTTAATTGATTACTGTAGTATTAAATTAAATATTGAATGAGTTTGTGTATGAAAGAATTTCATTTTCACAAAAGTTAGATTTGGTATTTACTTGTATGTAAATGTGTAAATGTGTAAAGAACAAGAAAGAGAAATATATATATATATAAAAAAGAGAAACATAAGACAAATAAAAGGAGAATAAATAAGCAGTAAAAAAAAAATCAAATAGAGTAAAAATTGAATTTGTAGAAAAATAGACAAAAAGAGAAATAATAGTTTAGGAGGAAAAATAAAAGAAATAATAAAAGGGTTTTTGAAATAATAAATAAATAAATAAACAAATAAATAATAAGGGTTAAAAATTTTTAAAAAATAAAGTTGATCTAGTTAAATCGAGTCAAATTTAATCAAATTCGAGTTCACTTAATCAAACTGGGTCAAACTTATCAACACCATGAGTGAAACATAGCCACCCAATCAAAATGATTTGATAAATTTTTATTCTCTAATTTGACCCAACTCGAATCCATAAATATGACCCAACCACAAAATTCCAACACCACAAAATCAAACAAGACAAATAACAAAGTACACACTCTCTAATCCTTTTAAATACTGAACAAGTCTTTATCAACATCTTTTTTTTTTTTAAGAAAAAAAAAAGACAACAAACACTAAATAGCTCATTTTTCAAAAAAATTAAGGAAAACACTCGAAATGCAAAACTATAGCATTGAAGAGGAGTAAAAGCCAAAGAGTTATAATGTTGTATTTCTGCATTATAGAGTTTGCTGGTTACTTCAATAGGAAGTTTCCCTCTAAAGTTCTGAATTTTAATTAATGGTATTTGCACAAATTGTTGGAGCTTATTGATGAAGAAACCAAAGCAAACCCTTTCTTGACTATTTAATTTAAATTTAAATTATTTTAAATCTAAATATTATAACTTGTCAATAAAGCTCTTAGAGCCTTCTAATCATTAGAGAACTTTATTTCAAAATTAAAAGTTTTTAATTTGAGTTTGTATTCAAATTTTATAATATACAAAACCTCGTATAAAAGAAATTTATTGATAAATGACTATTATGAATTTTTGTCATCAGCATTACAAGTTTCTTGCTATGCTTTTTTAATCATCATCCTTGCATTTTGAGTTTTTTGGTTTGAATATTGTTGTAATTTTAAGTTGAGTTTGTCAAATTGTAGTATTCCCAACAAACCAACAATATCAGCATAATCACCAACAGAATTTATTTAATACCTCACATTTATCTCTCATAAAAGACGCTTAAAATTACTAATAATAAGTATTAATATATGTTATCATATACTAAAATCTGCTGCTTAATGAATGTTTCACTTAGCCAAATACATTTAAGTGAATGAGCTATAATGGTTTAGTAGTTTTGAATTTTATTTCTTTATATAATAAATGATGCACATTTCCATATTTGCATCTTGCACAAATAGTGATATTTCTAACCTTGAGCTGAGAAAGACCTTTAGGCATTGATTTCTTCATAATCATCTTTAGATTATGATAGCTCACACGTCTTAACCATGAATGCCAAAGATTTAATATTTGTTTGTGTATAAAAATGCAAAGATCAAAAAGAAAGAAATACAATATATATATACATATAATTTAATTGATTACTGTAGTATTAAATTAAATATTGAATGAGTTTGTGTATGAAAGAATTTCATTTTCACAAAAGTTAGATTTGGTATTTACTTGTATGTAAATGTGTAAATGTGTAAAGAACAAGAAAGAGAAATATATATATATAAAAAAGAGAAACATAAGACAAATAAAAGGAGAATAAATAAGCAGTAAAAAAAAAATCAAATAGAGTAAAAATTGAATTTGTAGAAAAATAGACAAAAAGAGAAATAATAGTTTAGGAGGAAAAATAAAAGAAATAATAAAAGGGTTTTTGAAATAATTAATAAATAAATAAACAAATAAATAATAAGGGTTCAAAATTTTTAAAAAATAAAGTTGATCTAGTTAAATCGAGTCAAATTTAATCAAATTCGAGTTCACTTAATCAAACTGGGTCAAACTTATCAACACCATGAGTGAAACATAGCCAAACCCAATCAAAATGATTTGATGAATTTTTATTCTCTAATTTGACCCAACTCGAATCCATAAATATGACCCAACCACAAAATTCCAACACCACAAAATCAAACAAGACAAACAACAAAGTACACACTCTCTAATCCTTTTAAATACTGAACAAGTCTTTGTCAACATCTTTTTTTTTTTAAGAAAAAAAAAAAGACAACAAACACTAAATAGCTCATTTTTCAAAAAAATTAAGGAAAACACTCGGATGTAAAACTATAGCACTGAAGAGGAGTAAAAGCCAAAGAATTATAATGCTGCATTTTTGCATTATAGAGTTTGCTGATTACTTCAATAGGAAGTTTCACTCTAAAGTTCTGAATTTTAATTAATGGTATTTACACAAATTGTTGGAGCTTATTGATGAAGAAACCAAAGCAAGCCCTTTCTTGACTATTTAATTTAAATTTAAATTATTTTAAATCTAAGTATTATAACTTGTCAATAAAGCTCTTAGAGCCTTCTAATCATTAGAGAACTTTATTTCAAAATTAAAAGTTTTTAATTTGAGTTTGTATTCAAATTTTATAATATACAAAACCTCGTATAAAAGAAATTTATTGATAAATGACTATTATGAATTTTTGTCATCAGCATTACAAGTTTCTTGCTATGCTTTTTTAATCATCATCCTTACATTTTGAGTTTTTTGGTTTGAACATTGTTGTAATTCTAAGTTGAGTTTGTCAAATTGTAGTATTCCCAACAAACCAACAATATCAGTATAATCACCAACAGAATTTATTTAATACCTCACATTTATCTCTCATAAAAGACGCTTAAAATTACTAATAATAAGTATTAATATATGTTATCATAGACTAGAATCTACTGCTTAATGAATGTTTCACTTAGCCAAATACATTTAAGTGAATGAGCTATAATGGTTTTGTAGCTTTGAATTTTATTTCTTTATATAATAAATGATGCACATTTCCATATTTGCATCCTGCACAAATAGTGATATTTCTAATCTTGAGCTGAGAAAGACCTTTAGGCATTGATTTCTTCATAATCATCTTTAGATTATAATAGCTCACACGTCTTAACCATGCATGCCAAAGATTTAATATTTGTTTGTGTATAAATATACAAAGATCAAAAAGAAAGAAATACAATATATATATACATATAATTTAATTGATTACTGTAGTATTAAATTAAATATTGAATGAGTTTGTGTATGAAACAATTTCATTTTCACAAATGTTAGATTTGGTATTTACTTGTATGTAAATGTGTAAATGTGTAAAGAACAAGAAAGAGAAATATATATATATAAAAAAGAGAAACATAAGACAAATAAAAGGAGAATAAATAAGCAGTAAAAAAAAAATCAAATAGAGTAAAAATTGAATTTGTAGAAAAATAGACAAAAAGAGAAATAATAGTTTAGGAGGAAAAATAAAAGAAATAATAAAAGGGTTTTTGAAATAATTAATAAATAAATAAACAAATAAATAATAAGGGTTAAAAATTTTTAAAAAATAAAGTTGATCTAGTTAAATCGAGTCAAATTTAATCAAATTCGAGTTCACTTAATCAAACTGGGTCAAACTTATCAACACCATGAGTGAAACATAGCCAAACCCAATCAAAATGATTTGATGAATTTTTATTCTCTAATTTGACCCAACTCGAATCCATAGATATGACCCAACCACAAAATTCCAACACCACAAAATCAAACAAGACAAACAACAAAGTACATACTCTCTAATCCTTTTAAATACTGAACAAGTCTTTGTCAACATCTTTTTTTTTTTAAGAAAAAAAAAAGACAACAAACACTAAATAGCTCATTTTTCAAAAAAATTAAGGAAAACACTCGAGATGCAAAACTATAGCACTAAAGAGGAGTAAAAGCCAAAGAGTTATAATGCTGCATTTTTGCATTATAGAGTTTGCTGGTTACTTCAATATGAAGTTTCCCTCCAAAGTTCTGAATTTTAATTAATAGTATTCGCACAAGTTGTTGGAGCTTCTTGATGAAGAAACCAAAGCAAACCCTTTCTTGACTATTTAATTTAAATTTAAATTATTTTAAATCTAAGTATTATAATTTGTCAATAAAGCTCTTAAAGCCTTCTAATCATTAGAGAACTTTATTTCAAAATTAAAAGTTTTTAATTTGAATTTGTATTCAAATTTTATAATATACAAAATTTCATATAAAAGAAATTTATTGATAAATGACTATTATGAATTTTTGTCATCAGCATTACAAGTTTCTTACTATGCTTTTTTAATCATCATCCTTGCATTTTGAGTTTTTTGGTTTGAACATTGTTGTAATTCTAAGTTGAGTTTGTCAAATTGTAGTATTCCCAACAAACCAACAATATCAGCATAATGATCAACAGAATTTATTTAATACCTCACATTTATCTCTCATAAAAGACACTTAAAATTACTAATAATAAATATTAATGTATGTTATCATATACTAGAATCTGCTGCTTAATGAATGTTTCACTTAGCCAAATACATTTAAGTGAATGAGCTATAATGGTTTTGTAGCTTTGAATTTTATTTCTTTATACAATAAATGATGCACATTTCCATATTTGCATCTTGTACAAATAGTGACATTTCTAACCTTGAGCTGAGAAAGACCTTTAGGCATTGATTTCTTCATAATCATCTTTAGATTATGATAGCTCACACGTCTTAACCATGCATGCCAAAGATATATTGTATCATTTCTCCTTGTCTTGTTGATATATAATATTCAATAAACATTACATAAATATAGTTTAGTTCCTTTTCCTCAAAAAATGCCTTGCCAATTATCTTTAATGTTTTTACAAAACCTTAACATTGTTTAGGTCAAACACTACAAAGTTACTTGATGAAATTAATTGGGATACTAATATAAAGCTTTTCCTTATGCTTAGAGCATTATAGAAATCTTGTAGCTAAACTTCATTGGATCTATGGTGCAACAATATCGTCGTCTTGCTAACATGAGTGATTGAAAATTTTGAATTATTTACAAATAGTACAACACCTTGTTTCTTACATTCTGATATCTCCTATATCTATTGTTTATCATTAATCTTATGGCTTGAACATCTAAAGTCAAAGATCTATTCTCATTGTAGCCTATAATATGGAGCTTTGTGTTGTAATTATGTGTCCTTTAGCTTACTCCTCCATTACAATTTTTAAGGCAAACTCTTTTTCTTCTTGATGATCATCATTCAAGACATCTCTAGTTGGTTAGCTTTATTATCATGAAGGATGCTTCCAAATCCCACTTGCCTTTACTATGATATGCTTCTTAATCATTGCTAGATGTTTATGATATTTCCTTGCATTGTTATCTTTTTGAACCAACAGTAATTTGCATAGTATCCTTTCTTGCCACAATTATACAATTTGCTATTGCACTTCTTTGGATATTCTTTTCATTTCTAGTTTTGATTTTGGTGTAGTTGAACTTCTCATAATTCTTTTCATTTTAGTTTCATTTATTTTTGTACAAACATCTAACTCCCAAGTTTCATGGTAGATTGAATTTTATTTTTCTTAAAAATTGACTTATAATCATATCACTTTATGTAACAAACATTAACTAATTTTTTAATAATTAAAGTCATAGGTTTTAAAAAATTATAAAATTAAAATATCCGAAATAGCTTTAAATATTGTCGTGTGTTGACATATTTTAACATATCTTTCTCTATTATTGGCTTAATGGCAAATGTTGTTTTTCTAACCTTAATATTTTATTTCTTTAGCATTGTGGTATCCTCTGAAGATGCAGTGTCAGTGCCTTTGATGACTTCCCATAATTGTTGTCTTTTGAGGTATGACTTTATTTACATTTGTCATGTGTTGTAATTTTAGTTGTTAAAACTTTTTAATACTCTTCATGTTACCAACATCTATTTTATCACTTGATCTCATACCAAAATGCTTCATGGTCACTAACTGTGTACACATAGAGTTTTTATGAACTCTTTAATACACTTGATCATAGATCTATGTATCATGGATGATGGTCCAAGCCTACAAGCTTTATTACCAAATTTTAAGGTGAAATAGATAGAATTGTAATGGTACTTAAGAATATAACCAAAATTTTATTATACTTGTACAAAAATAATGATACAAGAATCACATAAAATATACTCTTTCATTTTTTTTTCTTCTTTTCACACATTACACTTTCACTCCTTTTATTTTAACTCTCACATAACACTAACACTCACATGCATGCATGACATCTCTCTCAACTTTTTTTTTCCTTTTCTTACTTCATTAACCACTTCGTTATCTTTCACAATTCACACCACACTTCAACCTTTTATAGTAGTAGTTAGGTTGGTGTAGGCCTAGCAATATTGATGTTAAATAAAGGTCTCAAATGGATCAATTTGAACAAGTTTAGATCAAGTCACTTCAAGTAAGTCATTTTAGATCGAGTTATTTTTGAATCACTTCACATTTTAAATTAGATCAAGTCAAGTTGCTTTCAAGTTAAAGTCAATTTATGGTCAACTTACTAATTTTTAAGAAAATAATTTTTTTTTCCAACTATTTTTTTTTGTAGTTTTATCATATATTATAATATGTAAAAATATATTATTATTATTATTATTTTTAAATTATTGTATAGTAAAAGTATATAAACATATTATGTACATTATATATAGTTATTTATTTATAAAAACACTTTATAAATTTGTATGTATTCATGTATATGATTAATTTTTAAGGTTAGGTGATGTATGAATTTTAAATATCTATTATAAATTAGTAAGATAAGTTTACCATGATCTTTGAGCAAAGCATCTTCCATTAGTATGGAAAAACAATGTTTGGTTATTGATCTAGCATTGTAGAAGTTCTAAACAAATTAAACTCAACTATTCAAAATTGTTCACTGCACTAAAAAGGCTTATTATTCTAATAAAAGTGTCATTTTCATTTTTATTTTTTTTTTGCTACAAAATTTTGTGTAAAATTATACGTTTACTTAAAGAGAGAACAAACTTAACTAATATTAAAACTTTATTTTATTAAAAACAAAAAAAAAAAAAAACAAAGCTATTATTTTGCACCTGAAGAAATAAATTGCAATAAATTATCCTTTTGAGTAGTATATAATAGCAACCTTTAGATGTAAAGTAATACATATTGCTACTTAGGATTACAAAGATACATATAATTAATCTCCTCACATAAATAGATTTGTCTTGCATTTCATCCCTCAACTCCTATGAATATCATACAAAATCTAAGGGAACAGAAAATATGCCACAAAATGCATATTCCAAAGCTAAGTAAAAGATAAGTCTCTTGATATTAAAATATTTTAGATCAAAGTAATCAAATGTAAAAGGATTGAGCACTTTAAATGTGAAAAGAATAGTCATACCTTTAGAATTCATAACATTAACTTCTAACTACATAAGATATCGCAAAAAGTGAATACACATACACACATACACATACATAATAGTATTTGACTAAATAAAAGAAAATGCTCAAATTTTAATATATATATATACACACACACATATATATATAAGTGGGTAAATTTTTAAAAATATTATAAATATAAAAAATTAAAATAGATAATTATATAAAATGAGTAATTTAATGTTAATATAAAATAATTAAAAATATACATATTAAGTAAAAAAATATAAAAATTATATTTGAATAATATATAAAAAAAAATTGTATGCATGATAGAATTAAAACAATTTTTTAAAGAGGGAAAATTTTATAAGTAGAACAAAAAAAAAATACATAACAAATTTAAATATTGAATACAAAACTTGAAAGGAACAAAAACACTCTTTATTAGTTACCACTAGGTTAAATGATAACTTATACATACCTTATATATAATAAGAAATGGAGTTTGGGAGACAATTACTTCCTTCACTCCCTCTAAATTCATCTTTAGTAATGTGTATATACTTTTATATATATATAAATAAAGTAATAAGTAAACATATAAAAAAATATTAAATAATAAATTTGCTTTATTTTTCCAACAGAAAGATTTAATTTTGAAAGAGAAGTAATTTTTCAAGTCATGTTAAGTAAGTTCAAGTTTTGTTTCCTTATATTCAAGTTATTTTGGATTGAATTATTTTCAAGTCACATCATATTTCAAATTAAATCAAGACATGTTCTTACAAGCTCAAGTCGAATGGTTAAGTAAGGTTAACTCTTGACACCTTTAATGATAAAGAAACTTCAAGAAGAACAGTTTTTGTCAACAAAAAATTAAAACCACAAACTTAAAAAAAAAAAAAAAAGCAAAATCACAACCACAACATCTAAGATTTCAAGATCTTATTTATTAATAAAAAGCATCCATAAGCTTTTATTAATTTTTAAATTCAATTATAAATAAGATTTGAAATTTGGATCATAAATCTCACTTTAAACCTTAAACTTAATGTGGCTATACCCAATGATTGGCCAAAGGACTTCTTAATGGTTCACTTCTTGGGTTAGGTTTCAAGGTAAAGGGATTATAACATTAATGAGATTAATGGGTTTGATGAAGCAATGTGCCCATTAACTTTAAAAGAGAAGGACCCTAATTACATAATTTTCCTATTGAAGAAAAAGCTTGCTTATGTAAATGTATAAGACCATAATTGTATAAGGCCTTGCAAAAAAAAAAAAAAAAAAAAAAAAACTCTAAGGAAAGCCTTATACAAATGTTAAGACATCTAAACCTAGGCCTAATAATAGAGACCTTGTTCAAAAGTGCACCTTCAAAAGATGTTGTGTTTTGAAAGGTTTTTGCTTTGTAATTTCAATTTTATGTTGGTGTTTGTATAAAGAAAGAATATGAACTTAAATAGGGCTAGTGGGGATTGCTTTGTCCTAAGGTAGCCATCGATGAATGTCAAATTTTGGGTTGAAAGGTAGGAAGAGCTGAGATAAATTTCTCTAGTTTTTCTTTTCAACTCCTTGATTACACAACTTAAAATTACAATGTAAGACATGTTTTGGGTTTATTAGGAAGTAAGAATTGTTTTGCTAATAATTTAAAGGCTTATGATCATCAGGATAGAAAAAGAGTTACCAAGTTGTTAACTAGTTCAAGTCAAGCAACAAAGATGGTAAAGATAGAGAGTGTTGAAATTAATTCAAATTTATTATAAATTATAAATTAGTGCTTACATAGAATTTAAATAATTGAATCTTATTTGTAATAATTTTTATATTATATTAAAAATAAATAATTTTACTATCTAATTTAGAAGAACATAAGTATCTCAATCTATTATATAACTAGTGGGTAAAAGGTAAAATATAAATTATTTTGTAATTTTCTTAATTATTTAGTTGTATTTTTTAGATTAATTTATTATAAGGGTTTGTATAATTTTCTAATAATAATATTATAACTAATTCAATCTAAAAGTTATCATCATAATTAATACTTGATCAAAGAATTATATAATAGTTGATATTTGATTTGAAAATTATATTAAAGTCAATTTAATTTAAAATCGCCATTAAAGTTGATATTTAATCAATAAATCATATAAGGGTTGGTACTTGATGCAAGAATTACATGAGAACTTGTTTGATTGAAGAAGTAATAAAGAGGAAAATTGCCACTAGTCATCTCTAAAGAATTATTAGAACTATTACACTTTAATAATGGTATTAGAGTTGATTTGATCTAAAGTCATCATTAAAGCCAATTTGATTTAAGAACCACTATAAAAGCTAGTTCAATCTAAGAACCAAACAAGTGAAGTAACCATTAGTCATTCTCAAAATAATTAAAGTAAATACATGATCCAAAAATCATATAAGAACTTACTTGATTTGAGAAAAAGCTACCAATAATGGCTGCTAGCTACCATCAGAGAATTTTTTAGACTTAATAATTGATTTAAAAATGATATCAAAGTGTGTATTTCATTCGAAGGAGAAGAAACATATGAGCTCATTAAAGTTGCTATAAAAGCTACCACTCACCATTGTGGGACAATTGTAGCCAACATCCGTCATCACAAATTGCCTTTCTCATTATCAGAAGCCAAATCTAGAATCGTTGGACATTGATCTTCCTATTTTCAGCCACGACTCACTCTAAGGAAGAGAATTATGCATGAAAGAAAAGGGAAAATTAGATTTATTAATCTAATAATCATAGGTATGAGGAAAAAGAAAATGAAGGAAAAAAAAGCATAATAATCTATTTTATAAAGAACAATAGTGAAATAATCAAGAAAAAAAAAGAAAGATTTGGATTTGAAGATGAATTCAGAAGTTAAACTAACATTTAAAGTTATAAGCAGTTCAATTGATATAAATAGTTTAAATAGAAGGCTTTGATATAAAAGGTGTTGAGTTAGTGAAACATTAAAAGTTGTATTGAGTAGTAGAACCTATAAAGTACAGATATAAGGGCTTATGGAATCAAGAGAAATGGAAGCTCAAAGTTAGAAACTTATTAAATTAAGAGTTAAAAGTTGCTCAATTCATTCTCCATTCGATGGAAAATAAAGAGGTAAAGTATTCATATAATAGTACTCTACAAATACTATATATTATAAAGTGTTGTTAGAGAATGAAATCTTAGACCTTATTATTCAAAGTTATATGCCATAAGTTCCTTAAAGATTTAAAGACAAAGCAAAAATTGGTCGAAGTTATTAAAGAAAATTATCAAGAAAACTACTAACAATCATATTAAGAATGATTTGAAAATATATTCATGGAAGTTTGAAGGTTTTACCAAGTTGATATAAATATTACAAATGACTACAAGACTAAATTAGGATTAAGGAGGATGTTGAAATTAATCCATATTTATCATAACTTACAAATTTGTACTTAAGTAGAATTTATATATTTGAGTATTATTTGTTATGATTTTTGTATTATATTAGGAATACATGTTATTATTGTTTAGTATATAAAAACTTGAGTGTTTCAATTTATTATATGGCTAATAAGTAGGATGTGATGTCAATATTATTATGTATATTTTTTAATTGTTGTATGACATTTCTAATATAATAAAATTATGAGTATTTACATAATTATCTAACAATAACATCAGAGTAACTTAACAGTAGTACTAAAGATATTAGGCTTTAATAAAGAGAAAAGGAAGAACGTTGATTATGCCTTAAATGAGTAAGATTGAGTTGGGTAAAATTTTATCAAAATGAGCTCGATCTCAAATATTAAAACTTAAATTGAGCTTAAGCTCACTCAAAATACTATTGAGCCAAGCCTAAAAAGGTACCACTTTCCTTTAACCTACTTAATTATTTATGATCTAAAGATTGTTTTAAACTTTTTAATTTGTTAATTTAGTAAATAATATTATACTTAGGATAATCAAAGTTGATCTACATATGCTTTTAAGGGCACAAATGGTCTTATTTATCTATTTCAATACCTAAAATAATGATCAAATCTTTGTGGATATCAGTGTGAGTGATCACCTTTTCAACTTGTAATTGAGTATGAGAATTTGAGCATTCTTTTCCCACCTTGTTGAACAAACATTTTACACAAAAGCATTTTCATTTGGTAGGTTTGGTGGTTATAAGTTCAAATTCTAAAAGCAAGCTTTTTACTAAAACAAATGAAAGACTATGTGCTTTGACCCACTTTTAGAATCCATAAATGTGAGAGTTTCATGCCCTAGACACCCTTCTTCTATACTTGTGTATCTCAGGTTAAATTAATCAAATGAATGACATTTACACATAGTTAATCATTGTTCATATATCACATAAAATGGACATTCACAAATATTGAGAACCAACAAGATCATAGCTTATAACAGTTTATGTCCAACAAAAGTCCAACCCTTACCCACCTTTATGAGATCAAGGTTTTTTGCTCCTTTCTCCATAGGAAAAAAAGGGCAAAATAAGGTCATATCAGTGTACATATCCCACTTACCATTTATATTAGGACTAACCAATTTAACATTATTGTTCATTCTAATTGTTCCTTAAATTTTAATTTTATCTAATCAATGCAAAATGAACTTGGACTATTTCAAATCCATGCACTATACAATCGATGAGCTTAAAATTAGTGTATTAAGTTATCTAATTACTTCTTAAGTAAACAAGGCACTATACATTATGAACATAAACCATTTCACATAAGCCTACCAATAAATAATTAGAACAACATTTTCCTAAAGTTATGATGCTTTCTAAGCAAACTTACTTGTTTGGTTTGTAAAAGTTATAGTATTTTTTTATCCAAGAAATTCAACATTTACTCAAAAGGAATTTATGCCTATCATATGCAAATCTTGATTATTAAAAGCTTAGTGATGAAAGTTGTAGGATCAAAGTTATGATATATTAAAAATCCATTTTTGGGAAAAGAGTTCTGTGCATAATATTAAAAACTTGTGCACACCTATAAGGAATAACAATGTATTAAAGAGATTATAATGCATAGTATTAATAACTTTTGTACACCATGCACTGTATAGGCATGACAATTAACGTTACAATTAGACAATTTACAAAGCATTATCTGTTTCTTACTTACACATGAATGTGTATATTGGTTAACAAAATAACAAGTACACTTACACTTAAAATCTATTTGTTTATTGAAAAATAATTTATTTGCAAAAATATTTTTAAATGGAAATTTTTATAAAGAAAATAAAATATTTTTTATTATTTAACTAAAACATTGAAAAAAAAATTATAACTTATTTGATGCACATATAAAAAAAATTGTAATTTTTTTTATTTGCAATATAACATTCTCTTTTCCTTTCATTTTCATTTTTTGTTTTTTCATCTTTATCTCTCTTTTATTTCTCCCTTACTCTATTTTTTTTTTATTTGTTAAATCTTTCTATCACCATCTTTTTTCCTCTTTTTTTTTTTTTTTAAATCTTTATCTTTTTCTTCAATTTCTTCATTTATTTATGTCTATATCTCTCTCTCTCTCTCTCTTATTTTTCCACTTTCATTTTTTCATTTCTTCCCTTTTTTTTAATTTTCTCTCACTTACTTTTTTCATATCTTAATCTTCTTTTCATCTCTAAATCTCTCTCTCATCTCTTTATCACTTTTTTACCCTCTTTTATTTCTATCTTTCCCTCATTTCTCCCTTTATCTCTCACCATTCTCTCTAGCCGTTCTTCTCTCTTCATCTTTCTTTTTTTATTTCCTCATTCTTCAATCTATTTATCTTCTTGTCTCTCTTTCTCTTTCACACACACACACATTTATTACTCTTTTAGCTCTTATAGCTCTTTTTTTTTCTTTTCTTTTATTTATATCTCTTTCTTTAATTTTTTTCTCTTTTTATCTCTTTATTTTTTTTGCCTTTTTCTCTCTATTTTATTTCTATCTTTCTCTTTATTTTTTTTTTTCTCTTTCTCTTACAACTCTCATTCCTTCTCTCTTTTAGTTTAGTTTTTTTTTTTTTTTTTGTTAATAGAGTAATAAGTAAAAATTATAAAAAATAACTTATGAACTTAAAATTTATATAGTATTTTTATAAAGAATAAATTAATTTAAAGTTGATTAAATAAATATTTTTTTATTGACCATACATTTTACTTGAAATAAAAACAAAGAGTGGAAAAAATATTTTCCTAAAATATGTTTTATGAGAAATAAATGGAACCTTAGATTTGAATTGTTATCATATCTCTGAGAACTTTACTCTTGTAATAAACCAAACTGAACCTACTTGATTAATGTGAGTAAATCCTGATTACTTAGTTTCCATAAAGACTTAATTAACAATATGCCTTTTCAGTGATTTTTTTGTTAAGTCATTTTTAATTTAATATAAACTATCTTTCTCTATAATTGCACTAAGTAGTCATTGGCAAAGCAAAGGATCCCTAATCCACAGTATTGGCCACACATGTTAATACAAAACTAGCTTTTTCACCTGCGTCTCGTACAAAATTATTTATAACACTTATATTACTTTAAATTTTGTAAACATACTAAAATAATTAAAAGTATAAAAACAATAATGCAAAATGAAATTAAAAAAAATATTTTATAATCTTAAATTCAAGAGATGCAACATGAACAAAAGAAATAAATGCACATATTCATAACAAAAAGCCACAAATACCTATTTATCAATTTTAATTAAGTTGGTAATATAGATAACTTTCTACATATATGTACAAACCAAAAAAAAATGAAGAATAAGATAAATCAAAGATTAATGTTATTACTAAGAAACGTATATAACCAAATTCCAATTCAAATAGAAACCCAATATGCATATCACTAAGAACAAACTTATTTGAGCTAGCACCCACATGATATCATTGTAATATCAATTTGTGTTGCAATAATAGAAAAAAATTACCGATCAATTTATTAGTTTGATTATTGATTTTGAAAATTATTAGTTTTTTAAAATAAATTAGATTGAAATTCAGTTCTTAATTTTATTAGTTCGATTGATCAATTTGATCTAATTTTTAAAATATTGAGTCAAATAGACTTTTAATTGACGGTGAGAATGGAATAAAAATAAACAAAAATGACATATAATATACTCCTATCATAAAATTAATATAAATAAAAATTATAAATTTTTTTTTAAAAATTAATTTAACGTTAAATAAAAATAAAAAATATTTAAATAAAATTTAATTTAGAAAATTTGATTTTGTATGATATAAAATTATATAAATATTATATTTAAAAAATTATGAGAAAAACTAACAATGAGCTGTTTTTTTTTTTACTTTTTTAATTTTTCGGAGCGAAGGAGAACATTTTGGAGGACAGGAAGAAGATTGGCGCGTTATTTTCACGCGGCCCGACCAGCCTCAACATTATTAAACCTTTGACCGGGCGCACGGAAGCAGCCTCGGGACAAAAACCCCTGCAATCGAAAAGGTCTTGTCGCCGTTTGTTCCCTTAAACCCTAAACCCTCTCTTCCATTGTATATCTCTCTCTCTCTGATTTAAACCCATATCTCTTCCAGTTCTGTACGAAACATGACGAAAACAAAGCCACTTAATGTTATCAAAGCCAACGCCTCGAACCCCAAGGTCTGGGTGGTGATCGGCGTTGCGGTGGCCGGGATCGTGGTTCTGGCGGAAACGAGGAGGCGGAGACGGAGAACCAAGATGGTAATGGATAGAGCAGATTTCGGTGCCTTTCTTGAAAGATTCACGATGATTCCTTTCCCTCAGCCCCCACCTCCTGCTGCCAAGCAAACTCTTATTGGTCTCACATTTGCCATTAAAGACACGTAATTGTCTTCTCTCTAATTGAATTTCATGTACTTGTTCAATATTTATTAGCTTCTTTCCCATTTTTGTTGGTTAAACATTATTGGATTCTTCTTCATTTCCATAATTCTAGTGCTCTCTAGTGGATAGAAATTAGTTTTAAAAGGGTGCCCTTCAGGCCTTACCTAAGGTGTTTGACTCACCAGGTTAAGGTCAAGCTTTTCGGTTGAATAGCTTCATGTTTACGGTGTCAATGATTAAATATAAATGTAAAAATAACATTCTGTGAATGACAAAATGATATTTGCGGAGCTTTGGTGGAATGGTGTTTAGTCATCCATCCTGAGCTTTTTTTTTTTCCTGTTAATCTTTTCCTTTTTGACTTTGATCCTTTTTGATTGGGGCTGCTATTGAATTTTGTGTTATGGGTCTTTGGCAGATTCGATGTGAAGGATTATGTGACAGGGTTTGGGAATCCTGATTGGAAGAATACTCATGATCCTGCCGAGAAGACAGCAATGGCTGTGACTGCTCTCTTGAAGAATGGGGCTACTTGTGTTGGCAAGACTGTTATGGACGAATTAGGGTTTGGGTAAAACCTTTCTCCTCAATGCCCTCTCGCAGTTTGCTTTCTGTACCTCAGTCTCTGTCACTCTCTCCTCGTTTCCCCAACTTGTTTGTGCTTATGTATTGACAAAAAGAGGAATTGATGTCTTGCAAATTTTTTGCTGAGTGATTTCTTTTTTCTTGGCTTGTTATTTTAGGATAACTGGTGAGAATAAGCATTATGGAACTCCTATCAATCCACAAATGCCGTCGCATGTCTCTGGAGGTTCTTCAAGTGGTTCAGCTGTGGCTGTTGCGGCTGAGCTTGTTGATTTTGCTCTGGGTAAGCTGAGTTCTTTCTTTCAAATTGCAAAAAAAGGTAGCTTAATATGTTTAAGTATACCAATCGCAGGTAACTGGCACTCTGGTGGTCCTGCTAAAGACCTTTTTGGCAAATTGTCCTTTTTTCTTAAAAACTTAGATGACACTGGACACAATATGAATTTCTTTGGTTGTAATAACCATATTGATGTGATAATTTCACTTGGTACAAGTAAGATACAAGTCATATCTACATTTATTTTTTTCTTTTCTTTTCATTTCTTTTTTTTTTTTTTTTTAAGTAGTCATATCTACATTATTGCTACTGCAAGGATGGATTGATATTGTGGATTGAAGCAATAAAGTAATCATTATTAAATTTATAATATGGGTGCACTATTTGATTTAAGCTTCCTGTGTAATACCCTTACTTAGCCTCATCTCCACATTAATATAAATGAAAAAAAATTATATCTATGTGGGCACCTGAGTGTTGAGCCTTAAGTAAGCTATTCCACTATGTTCTGATATTATTTCGTTATTTTACAGTTTTTTCTCCCTTTCATCTTGTTCAGTATATGTGACTATTCTTTAGTTATCAAACTTTATTGGCTATCTCTCCTAAGCTTTATAATTTTAAATTTTCAGTGCACAACACAAGATTTTCCACCGTTGGGCTGCTTTATGTAGATTTGTCTAGCATAGTCTTTTGGTTGTTGCATTATGTGCACTTCATGCTTGGTGAGCAAGAAGACCAAAACTAAAGAAGAATAAAGTTGACTGCAGCTACTCTTTTCTAATTTAACTCTACTGTTTCTGATCAGAGTGCATTATAATGAAAAGTTATATAAGTATCAAAATACAGAAATATTACGTGAAAAAGGAAGTATGAGAATTAATCATTAGATATAAGGGATTTCCTCTTCCTTGACTGCATCATGTCCTTCCCTAATTTGACATTGTAATCTCTTTATTAAAAATAGCCAGGTTAACAATTGGAGCATTTGTTTGCATTCCAATTTTAACCTATCTCTCTAACACAAAAGGAAAAGAATTACTGTAACTTGCATGAAAAAAAAATGTACAATTAAGAAATCTGAAGCAGAAACTTCTTTCTGTACATCATGGTTATCTTAAGGAGACAACTGTTATAAACCTTCTCAATGAACTGCATAATTTAGAGAGATACAAATAACCACCTCTTTCATGATGTTAACCTGCCTTCCTCATTTCTGTCTAGACAGAAGAAATGTTTCATTCATATGTTAGTAGCTGACGAGAAAATAAAATTTTATGGCGTGATTTTGCTTTGAGTTTCTTCCTTTGTTTGTTTACAACTCTGGCAATGTTATAGGTACTGATACAATTGGATGCATCAGAATTCCAGCAGCATTTTGTGGTATCCTTGGTTACCGACCTTCCCATGGGGCTGTATCTACAACTGGAGTTCTGCCCAATGCACAAAGTTTAGACACAGTTGGTACAAATATGTTTACATAGTTTTTTGTACAATTTCATGATATTTATTCAAATCAGCCAAGCTGAACCAAATATAGAGATGTTCCATCTGGTTGGTTAAGAGTTGATTTTGCTTGAGCTCATATACACGTCAAGCTTTTAAATTAAACGTCATATTTATATTTTGGCTGATTAAGGAGCTAAGGAGTTAGGCTTCGGCTGGTTCAAAATGTTTGACATATCCACAATCAGATGCATTGATGTTCCTATATGTTCTTAGAGTTTATATTTTGAATGCATTTAGGTAATAGGTATAGCAAGATGTGGGGCAGATTGTTTATTAACCACCTATGCAGGGGAACAAAAATACCAGAGGATGGACCTCTGTTTATGCAGTCAAATGAACTGCTTGAGGGTTCTTATTTATTTCCTTTTCTTTTCAGAAGAGAGGCTCATGGAATGGGGATGAGAGGAACTTGATCTACTACTCTTTGAAATAGTGCTTTTATTGAAAATTTTGGTATCCAATTCCTTTTGACAGACAAAAAGGGAGAATAAAAACAAACTTATCTCATGTTCCCTACCCTCAAGGATATGGGATTCTTCTAACTTCTCAATCTTATTTTTGAGAACAATGACATCTTATAATTTAGACATGCCCTTGGCACCTTGACCTTCTTAAGACAATGTTGCTAAGCTTCTCATGGCCAAGTTGAGACTGTCTGATTGTGCTTAGCTAGGTCAGGCTATTTTCAGCTATGAATGACGCCTTGGAGCTGGGCTTGTTGGATGGAAAATCAAGCAAAAACACTTGGTTGCATTTCTTTAACCATTTAAAATCATGGTTCAGTTTATGGCATTCCTAATGAGGTCCTGCAGCCAATGGAAATTTTGATTATTTATATCACACCTAAACTGGGAAGAATAAGTCAATGGCTTTTCCTCAATAACAAAGGGTCACCTATATGCCTCCCTGTCTACACACACTCTCAGAAAACTAATTTTCATGAAAATTTTTCCCATTTTGGATAACTTTCATAATTGTAGCATATCTAATTTTCCAGTGTACTAGTTATCTGAGTTCTGTGAATTAATAATATCCCTTTTTTATGTCTATCAGGATGCCTTGCTTGTGATGCATCTATATTACATCGTGTTGTACATAGCTTACTTCAACTGAATACAGTAGAACCCAGAAGAACCAGGCGCTTTATTTTTGCCAATGACCTCTTTCAGCTTCATAAGGTTCCTACGCAGAAGACTCTATCTGTTATTAGCAAAGTAATTGAAAATCTATCTGGGTGTAAGTCTCTGAGTATATCTTGTCCTGGTCCATTAATTTACTACTTATTTGTTAACGATTTAACCATGAATATCTGTCATCAGATAATTTTGATTGACAAATGCAATAATGACTTGACCAAAATAATAAAGATTCTTTGGTTACATGCCTGTTGAAGTTTCTATACTGTTTGTTGATTGGGCAGACCAACCTCCAAAGCATATGAATATTGGGCAGTATATTACTTCAAGTGTTCCAAGTCTCAAAGCATTTTGTGAACAAAATGAAAATCTGCAAAATGGATCATCTACTCTAAAAGCTCTTTCTTCTGTGATGATTTCATTGCAAAGGTGCCCCATAATTCTTTATCCTTTTCTTTTTTCTTCTTGGTGTTTCCCTGTATACTGGTCAGTACATGTATCTGAAGACAAGTTTTGCCAAAGGACTGAATTTCAATACTCTTACCATGAGGAAATTTTCTTTTTAGAATATTTTTGTTTATGGTCCCAAGGCTTTTTAACCGTCTAGGAAGTCTAGATGATATGCTTCAGGTTGTATGCGTCTACAATGACTTGGCCCAAAGGTGCAGTGGGCCTTAGATACTGACCTAAAGAAAGTTCAACTGAGATATTGCATCATATCTGAGAAGTTTTGTGTTTCTGTGCTAGTAAATAGGTCAATGCTGGGGAAGTAAATGCAGTAATCATATGCGTGCATTGTTCTTGTGTTGACAAGTTCTCATATTGGGAATTGGCTAATATCTGTGTCAAATGTTCAATTTCAGATATGAATTCAAGACAAATCATGAAGAATGGGTTAAATCGGTGAAACCCAAGTTAGCATCTGATATCTCTAGTCAGGTTCAAGAAGCTATTAATAGTACACATGAAAACATTAAAATGTTATATAAAGTCAGGACTGAGATGCGAGCAACCCTTCAAAGTCTCTTGAAGGTATCAATCTTGTTAGTAGCTATCTTTATCAAGACATACAAGCTGATGTATCAATTTATGCGACCATGCTTGCTGTATCTTACATGGCCACATCTATTGTCTGTTATCTCATCAGGATGATGGTATACTAGTTATTCCTACTGTTGCTGATTCACCATCTAAGGTTAATATAAATAAGGTGTATTCTGTTGAGTCTCATGACAGAGCACTGTTAATATCAAGCATTTCCAGCATGTCTGGCTGTTGTCAGGTAAGTTTGTATCTTATTGTTTCAGTGTTTTCATCCATGTCAAAAGTGAAACTATAATGCTCATTCTGTTATTTTTGTATTATTTTAAAACTTTTTTCAGGTTGCAATTCCATTAGGAAAGCATGATGACTGTCCCATCTCTGTTTCTTTTATAACATTCCATGGAGGAGATAAGTTTCTTCTTGATACAATGTTGGACATGTACTCTTCTCTTCAAGAGCAAGCCAGCATTGCATCCAATTCAGCACCATTGCCAGATACCAATGGAAACATCGACACATCTGAACTCCTGAAAGAAAAGGTTGGTCAATAGCCATATCTTGTTATCTTGAACAATAGTGCCAATTTTTTGAAATTTAAAATGGTGTAAATTTCCTTGTTGCTTTTCTTGCTTCTTCCCACCTCCTGTGTGGAGGCCTTCTCAAGTTGGCTGGATTACTTGATTTTGTTTATTTAACTTGGTTAGGGGATTGAACTTCTTTTTAAAGATATGACATCCTGTGCCACTGATAAAATAGTATTTGTGATTGGTGTAATGAATACTAGAAACAACAGTCATAAATGGGGTTGCTTCCTCTCCTTTTTCCTGTAGTTTTTCTTTTTCTTTTCATCATCCTTTCTCTGGGGTAGGGGGAGTGGGCAGGGCTGAGGAGATCCTGTAAAATTCAGGACTTCTATTAGCTGGGTATGCTGCATTATTGGTCTGCACAGCGTGTTAGATAACCTATGCAATCATAAATATGTTTTTAGAACCAATGAACCCGTTAGGTGTAATAAGACACTGGCATCATGCTTGGATAAAACAGTGCAATTGACTATAATACTGATTCTCTCTATTAGAGGGCTAGTGGACTATCAGGATTTAAAGCTACTTTGGAAACATCCAAGGTTAAAACATGGGAGTTTTGTATGTTCAACTCAAATCAACCAGGCCTTTGTCCCAACCACTTAGGGATTGACTTCAAGGATCCTTTTCTCCATTCTGCTCTGTTTAGGGCTATACATGGAGCTTTTGTGATGTGTATATCTTGGTATAGTTACCTTGGGTTACAGTTTCCATTCAAGTGTTGCCGTGGATGCATCACACAGTATTTTCCATGGGCTTTCTGTTCTATCCACTTTTGCTCTCTTGGAAATAGTAACTGGTTGCATCTGACATTCCACATGACATATAAGAGTGGCTGATATGTTGGGTTTCTCTATAAACTTATTTCCATTTTCATAGGGTATCTAATGCATGATATATGAAACATTTTCCTTGATACAATTTTGGGTCACAATCTTTTCTTCAATTTTGTCAATGAGATCTTATTGCCCTTTACTAGAAGAATTGGACTTTAAGGCAAAATGAGATCCCCTCATATAAGAGTTAATTAGAAGGCCTTGTCATTATTCATGAAAAGAATCAAGCCAAATTAATACATGCAACTTATATTTATCTGCTTTTTTTTATTTTGATTCTGAATTGACTTGCGCTATTTATTATTATTATTTTTTTCTTAATCAATTAATGTTTGTTGTAGGGAAATGCTGCATTTAAGGGGAAACAATGGAATAAGGCTATCAGTTACTACACTGAAGCTGTCAAATTGAATGAGATGAATGCAACTTACTATTCCAACCGTGCAGCAGCTTACTTACAATTGGGATGGTGTGATATATTTTGTCTGAGTTTTGATGTTTAGCTTTTCATTTAGTAATTAGACCTTACAAATTGCTTCCAATTTATGCAGCTTTCAGCAAGCTGAGCAAGACTGCAGTAAGGCAATATCACTTGATAAAAAGGTGACAATACAAACTTTTGGCAGTAGGGTCTTGGTGCAAAATTCTTTTTCTTCATTCAAGTGTCCTTTTGTTTGTTGCCTACTGAAATGAGGATTAAAAAGAGAATTTTCCACTTAAATTTTTATTCAACAACAAGCTATACATATATCCAACAAACTAATTCCTTATTTAGACCTTAAAATTAGGGAGAAAATATAGAAATCATTTAAAAAAATAAATTAGCAAATACATGAAATCAATGGTCAGCTAACTTTAAGGAATCAGAAATTTAATTTAATAGCTGGACTAACTACAACAAATTAGGAATTTGAACTGATTTGATTTAATTTTCCAACACTCCCTCTCAAATTGGAGAATAGATGTCTATGATTCTCAATTTGTTTGCCAAGAACTCAAATCCCAATTTAGGCACAATTATAATTACAGCAAATGCAATACTGGGTCTAGTAAGAGATAAGTAAATAAGCTTCTCAACTATTCTCTAGTAACTCCCTTTGTCCATTGGAACATTTCTTTCTGTATCTTTTGCTTTCTGATTATTTTCTAGTGAAATTTTGGCTGGCTTGCAACCCAGCTTTCTAGTTTCTTTCAAAAGATCTTGGGTATATTTCCTTTGAGAGATAAAAATGCACAGTTTATTCTTTGCCACTTCCATACCTAAGTAGTACTGAAGAGTTCTTAGGTCTTTAACTTCAAATTCTGTCTTTAGGCATTTCTTGAGCCCTTCAATCTCCTGAAAATCATCAGCAGTTATAATAATGTCATGCACATAAACAATTAGAATTGATTTTTTCCCATTATCTGCATGTTTGGTGAACAAAGTGTGATCTGCTTGTCCTTGGATATGCCCAAACTTTGTTCATAGCCATGCTAAATCTCTTGAACCATACTCTTGGAGATTGCTTTAATCCGTAAAGGGACATTTTTCAGCTTACATGCTTTTCCTGTTTCTTCTTAAGTTTCAAAGCCAAGTAGAATTCTTATGTAATGTCTTTTTCCGACTCCCTATTTAGAAAGGCATTTTTTATATCTATTTGGTGTAGCTCCCAATTAAAATTGGCAGTTAGAGACATCAACATTCTAATGGAATTCAATTTTCCGACTAGAGCAAATGTTTCCTCATAGTTTATATCGAAGGGTTGGGGGAATCCTTGAGCCACCAATCCAGCTTTGTACCTCTCTATAGTTTCATCTAACTTGTATTTTATTGTAAACACTCATTTGCACCCAACTACTTTCTTTTATTTGGGTAACTCAATAATTTCTCATGTGCTATTTTTTGTTAATGCATTCATCTCTTTTAATATGGCTGCATTTCAATTTGGATCTTTCAAAGCACTCTGGATATCCTTAGGAGTCTCTACACTATTTATCTTTACAGTGAATGCCCTATACTAAGGAAATAACTTTGAATAGGTTAAATGATTAGTAATAAAATACTGAGTACAAAACCTTACCCACTTTCTAATTGCAATTGAGACATTCATATCATCTATTTTTGCTATGTTTTTCTTTGTTTCTTTTGGACTTGGCTCCAGATTGGATGATTGACCCTACTGAGTAGCTTTTGACCTTCTTGAGTAAATCAAGATTTCTTCTGGTACATGTTCTCTTCTTGAATTAGTATTAAGACTATTTTGGGTTAATGGAAGTAAAATTGGAAGAGAAATTGAGGATCCTAATGGCTTTCTTCATTCAATTGCTCCCCATGAAGGGAGATATTGAAAAAGAAGGGTTGATGTTCAAAGAAATATACATCACATGACACAAAGAACCTTTTAAGAGATGGACAATAACATTTGTACCCTTTTTGAGTGGGAGAGTAACCAACAAACATGCATTTAAGAGCTTTAGAGTCAAGTTTACCTCAAGTAAGATCATGATTGTAAACAAAAGTCAAGCAACTAAAGGTTTGGGGCTGAAGAGATGCAAAAGGTGAATCTGAAGAAACATTTCAAGCATGACACTTAAAGTAGTTCGAACTTGTGAATTTTTGAAAGGTAGGTGATTGATGAGGTAGGAAGCAGTAAGAATGGCTTTTCCCCAGAAAGAACTTGAAACTTTGTGAGCAAACATCATTGACTAGGCAACTTCCATGTGATGTCGATTCTTCTGTTCAACAATCCCATTTTGCAGGGGGTAGTAAGCACCTGAACTTTGATAAAAAATATCATGATCAGTAAAATATTGGGTAAGCTCGTTTGCAAAGTATTCATGGCCATTACCTATATAAAGAATGTGAATTAAGGATTGAAAGACATTTTGAACCATTTTGTGGAACTGTCTAAAAATTTCACCAGCTTTAAATTTTTTTGTTATGAAAAAATCCCCAACAAACCTAAGTATGATCATTAATAAAAGTAATGAATCATTTTGTCCTAGTGAGACTTGAAATATAAGCAAGACTCCAAATGTCACCATGAACCAAATGAAATGGTTTTGAAGGTTTGTAGGGAAGTTAGTATTTTTCATAGTATTTTTGGTATAGTAAGGTTTGCAATGAAAGTAGTTGATATCCTTATTGATTAGTAGATGCGGATACCAGGCTTTTAAGTAGGTGAAGCTAGGATTTCCAGGCCGTTGATGCCAGAGTATTACATCATAATTAGAAACTGGTGACAAAGAAAAATTCCTAAAGGATAATAATTTAGAAGGAGAACTAGCCCTTGAAAAATAGTATAAGCCATTGTGCTTCTTGGCACTACCAATCATCCTCTCTGAAAATAGGTCCTGAAATTCACAATAGGAAGGAAAAAATGTTATGGCACAATTGGGATCTTTAGTTAATCTTATCACAGATAAAAGGTTACACTGAAAGTTGAGAGTATGTAAAACAGATTCTTATGTCAAAACTAGAAGAATAACAGTTTCTTTACTAACAGCTTTTAAGAGAAGACCATCAGTTATTGAAATTTTTATATCATTCCCAAGGGCTTCATAGGTTAAAAAAAAAAAAAAGGAATAGGAGACTGCATCATATGGTGGGATGCTCTAGTATCAACAATCCATGAATTTCTTGAAATTATGAGATATAAGGGAGTATTGCGCATTATAATCTGTTATAACACTTCAACTTGCTTGGTAAAAAAGTTCAATTGATTGGACTTTTCAGTATCATGTGATAATTCTATAACGCAAGCCAAGCAGTTGGGTTCACACTGGTTATGAGGCTTCCAATTTGCAGGCTTTCCATGAATTTTCCAACAAGTTTCTTTGATATGATAGGGCTTGTTACAGTGGTCACACCACACTTTGTCTTTAGTTCATTGGCCTTGAGAATCAGGAGAAGGTCCACTGTGATTAACAACTAAGGCTGATCCTTGGGTTATTAGATCAAGAAATGAACTAGTTGAAGGATTCAACATCACTTTCTTGGGGCTTTCCTCATGTTGAACCTCAGCAAATGCTTCTTGAATAGTAGGAAGAGGTTTTGCACCATGTAACCATCTGTGCACTTCATCAAGGTTTTTGTTAAGAACTTGAAGGAAATCATACTCTTTTTCCAACAAATGATCATATTTAATTCCACCTGGACAATGCCAACTTGCATTATAGAAGAGGTCCATCTCCTGCCAATGTTCAATTGGAACATTATAATATTCAGTAACAGTCATGTATCCTTGCCCAGTATTACGAAGAGCGGAGAGAATCTCAAAGCATTGAGCTGTATTTGATAGGTGTGAGTAAATTTCTTGTACTGCCTCCCAAATGTCCTTTGCAGTTTTGTAGAAGTAGGTTTGACCATTCTTTGGTTCCATTGAATTGATTAGCCAAGTTATGACAATGGAGTTCTCTGCATCCCAAGTTCTATAAGTGGCTGATTCTGGCAACAACAGGATTGGTACCACTTAGGTATCCAACCTTACCCTTGCCTTCCATCACCAAGAGGACTAATTGGAACCACTCACCAAAATTAGTTCAATTCAGTTTATGTTGATTAATATTCAGAGAAGGGGAATTAAGTCTAGAAAGTATTGATGATTGGGAGATTATAGATGAGATTGTTGATGTAGTAGAAAGAATTGGACCACTTGAAGAATCATCAGTGGTTGATGATGAAGATGCACCAGACTTTGGTTTGCTTGATATGATGGTGACACACAACTTGTTGGAATTGAAATAATGGAGATGATGGTACTATGCGACTTGCCGTAAAAACTAAGTCACTGGTTGCAGTGGCTCTAATACCATGAAATGAGAATTAAAAGGAATTTTTCCCTTGAATTTTCATTCAACAACAAGGTATACATATATACATCTAACTAATTCCTTATCTAGACCCTATAATTATGGAAAAAATTCAAAAAGTCATCTAAGAAAAAATAAATCAGCAAATATAAAAAATCAATGGTCAGCCAACTCCAAGGAATTAGGGATTTGATTCAATAGCTGGACTAACTACAAGAAATTCGGGATTTGAACAAATTTGATTTGATTTTCTAATACGAAGCTATATAGTTGGTCTTTCAAAAGTCTCTTATGTTTTTACCTTTTGTTTTCCATTTTCTTAAGACTATTTTATATCATTGCAATTGGACGATAAGATTGTAAACAGGTAGCAGTTTATGCTCTCTGCATTTCCATGTGGCTTGATGATGATAAGGATATTAAAGAGCAACTTCTGATAAGGACTTAGCATCCATGTAGAACAAATATCCATCTGGAACAGTTATTTTATTTGATTATTTAAGTCTACCGATAAATGGTGTTTCTGTTAAAGAATATGAATTGAAGGGAATACACTAGCTTGCTGCTATCTTTCCATGTCCTTAGTACATACATCATTGTTGAAGTAATATAAAATTTTGAGGTCCGGATGCCTCATACCAAAAACTGCTGTCCGAATGACAGGTTTCACTTCATCACTTGCCTTTAGGATTGTTTGTCCATGATTGCACTTCCCTCTAACCATCATTTATATACACAGAAACAAGCTTAATCTCCCAGATTAGGGGAGATTGGACTTGCATTTATATTCACAGAAACAGGAAAGTTCTAGAATGACATATTTACAGTTCTGTATCATTTCCTTGCAGAACGTAAAAGCATATCTGAGGCGTGGAACAGCTAGAGAGTCACTTCTCTGCTATAAAGAAGCTGCCCAAGGTGGGTTCTGCCTTTACACTTAAGTGTGTCTGATATGTTAAATGAGCTGTGTGCTTTTTGTGTTCATGACTGTCATCCTTATTGATGCATAGAATGTTCATGTTCATATTATATGCACAAAAATAGGTGGGGGGTGGGGGGGGGGGGCATCAATTGGTGTCTGTATGATTAAAAGCCAGTATAGTCATTCCAGTTTCCATGGTGATGAAACTGCTAGTCCAAAAAGGGGCCATTGTTAATATTTATCCTTTCAGCTGGTCTGTCACTCTAGATGGGAAAAGAAATTCCTCTACATGCGAAGGTTTTGCCACATTTAATGTTCTTTAAGATCTCATCTGACAACCTATATTCCTGTGAAATGCAATTAAATTACCAAAGCAGGGGGCAAAACGTTCCTTTTACCTATTATAGGGCATTGAACACTAGATCTATTTAACAGTGGAATTGCTGCCATAAAAAATCCACCGGTAATGGAGAGGTTTGCATGTTCTATAGGCCAGTCATTATAGCCATAGGAATTAGTATGCACCTGAACAGGCACACATGAGCTCAAATTTTCTGGTACAGGTTGAACAGGCACACACATGCATGCTTGCACGGTAATACAAATATGCAAAGTTATTTTTAGCAGGTGACGTTTTGTATCTTTTTTTACCCCCACCATCTCTTCTGAGGAGTTCTGTTTTTGGTGCTTGCAGATTTCAAGCATGCTCTTGTTCTCGAGCCAAAGAATAAGGCAGCAAGTCTTGCCGAACAAAGACTCAGAAAACTAATGAGTTGATGCTTTGTTCCTTCCACCTGCTCATTTTGACCACACAAATGGAAGTTAGTCAAAGGTGTAATGTTCTTTGTCCAATCGTGACCTTTGGGGTAAAAGAAATGAAAAGAAAGAGAGTTGATGCTCTCTGTTTGTCACCCTCACCCTTTTCTTGCTTTCTCTCTTTTTTTTTTCTTTCCTCTCCCTCTATTTGTTTGTGCATATCAAATTCTGCTTATTTAAAGCATTTTTGGCTTGCTTAGCTCTCCCACCATCTCTTCTGAGGAGGTTCTGTTTTTGGGGGCGTAGTGGGGCTGGTCTGGCTGCCTTATTGTTGTTTTTGGGTGTCAAAAGACCAAAGTCCTAATGTGTTGTCATGGTTTGGACATTAAGATGGTGGTAGCATGTTCAGTGCTGATCAAAAGAAACGCTACTAGCTTGGTATGCTCCTCCTAAGAAACTCTTTGATGTAAAGACATCCAAGAAATAAGGAAAAATCGATTAAGCAGTTCTACCATGCAAACAAATTAGATTCCCTTGAGATTCTCTTGTAGAGAAACCCCTCTTAGTTGTAAGCAGTTGAAGCCCGCTGAGCGTCAACTCCTATACAAAGCACTCCTCATACCGTGACCTTCGCTATGTGAGCTCTATAGGCAAAAGTGGACTAAGCTGAGTGAGCCTAACTGGACAGCAGATTCCTTGAGATAGCCACAGGTGGTGATGCCCTTTTTCAATTATTTGTACGTGTCCATCCATAAGTAACTGAGAAAAGTCGACGGAGAGACCGGGGTCCCCGGTCACTTCCCACCGTAAACACACCAGTCAACTCTGTCACAATTCCACTGCTCTTAGTTGTGACCTTTGTTTGTTTTCCGTGTGATTATCGTCCTTGATTATTGGACGTAAAATGGTCTACCACATTGCAGGCACTCGTGTCATCGAGTTTAAAAATAAATATTAAATTGAATTTGTTTAATTCTTTTTGAAAAAAAAATGTTAAATAAAGTTTAATGGTGATCAAGCGGTAAGGACACTTAATTCTGTGATAAATAACCAACTGCATTTAAATTTTTCTTTCTTTCAATTCAATTCTGCAGAAAAAAAAAAAAAAAAAAAATATATATATATATATATATATATAAAAGATGACTCCATAGGATTATTATCCTGTGATAACGATAGAACGATATCATGTGAGTCTCAACACACAGAAGCACAAATCGGCAAGCCAACCACACGATTTCCCTTTTCAACCATATCAATAATAAACACTCCCTCCCCTCAAACCCACTTCTCTTCAAACCAATAAAAAAACAAAAAAAAAAAAAAAAATAGAGAGAGAATGAAAACGGGCATGATGGAAAGCTGGGTAACCGCCATAGCCCATTTGCTACCGAGGAACATCCTGACCACAGTGCTTCTGTATGCAGATAAGTCGTTCCTCGACTTAGCCCAAAGGTGCAAGCTTCTTGAATATATTCGTTGTCTTGTCACCACCCTTTTTCTCTTCTGTCTACGTTTTCTTCCTTCTTTTATCACTTCTTTGGACCATCATCATGATTTTCATAACAATCCCACCCTTAAGCCACTCAAAAACGAAAGCTATCCGCCCATCTGCCGCTGCGGCGATTCGGGCGTTGCCCGGGCGCTTTCTCAGCTCTTGTCAATCGTCAATGATATTCCAGTGAGTTCCCGGAAATACGACGTCGTTAGATCGTTGGCGGAGAGGCTTATAGATGATAATAATAGAGAGGATGCCGAAGTTTTCCATGAAGTCAACCGTGTAGCTCTCTCGGCAGCTTTTACGAGGACTCTTGGTCAGCTTGAGTCCGCTGTTATGGACTTGGGGTTCGACAGGGCGGAAAATGGTGGGTTGGTATCCAGGCCTGTTCCACGATTGAACCGGGTGTTGAAGGCGGTTTGGTCTGTCGGAGAGGGAGCCTTGGTCTGGGCTGGGAGACACAAGGATGGTGTGAACCGGTTGTCTGGAAGTTCTGCTGAAAAGCTAGTGGCTGAGCTGCTCTGGTTGGCTAAAAAAATGGTGGCTTGTGGGTTTGGGAAGGAAGCTGTTGACGGATGGGCATCCGCTTCAAACTTGGCTTGGCTTGCCCTTTCGGCTGAGCCACGGCTGCAGGGTTCCTTGGTAAAAGCGTCAGGTATGCTTGTTCATCAAAATTGCATTAAGTACTAAAGCCCCAGTGTCCCGTATTAACTTCAATTTAGCTCGCCCTCTTGATTTCGATCTTGCTTCTTGATATGCATGGAAAGTAGGGAATGATCATCAAAATAGAACCCCTTTACATTTTTCCTTTCTTTTTTTTTTTTTTTTTTGTGTTTTTGCGAGGGGGCCTGGGGTGGAGGGTGTTCCATACAAGAAATGCATTGATCACTAACAGCAAAATGCAGCTCTTTGGTGCATCCAATATTAGATTCGCAAAATCAGGCAAATGAATATCGTTTTGCGCATGCCTTGTTTTTGTATTTGACCATTCCTTGTGGGCCATTATTTGTCTTGCATTCCAGGATTTTGTGGTTGAAACGGCCTTCCTTTTTCTAACCAGAAAACGAAGTGTCCTCATTTTCTTATCTTCAGTTCTTTCCAGGCCGGAAGCCAAGTACACCATATGACTTTGCATAGGATAAAGATCCAGTCAAGTTGCCTCAGTCTCTGCCATTGTGCAAATAAATCACAACAAGAAAGAATCACACGGCACGCATATTTAGAAGAGCTTGATGAATTATTATTATTATTATTATTATTTGGATTTAATGGACTCTATGTTAGTCATTTTCATTAAACAATAGTGATTTGATCAATTTATTTTTTTTTTTTTTTTTGTCTTTACTGTATGCTATCAAATTTAAATTTGGATTTAAAAAGTTGGCGTTTGTATGTTACCAAATATATCAGTCACACTATCAATTAATTATTGGCTAGCTAAATCAAACAATCGCCCAAGTAGGTTATGATAGACTAATTGGAGTGGCTCTGAAACTGTATGCAGCATTCCTCTTTATGCAAGCCAAAGACATGGGACTGGAAGATACTGAAGAAGGCAAGAGAGAGCAACAAAGGGAGACCAAGATGAAGATGCTGATGTCCTGGTTGCCATTGTTGTGCAGAGCAAGCAATGGCACTGATGTTCCTGTCCTTACCACAAGTGAAAGGGCCGAGCTAGAGAGAGTATTGGAACAGATCATAGAGACGCTGGAACTAGAAGAAGAGCAAGAGCAAGTGCTGTCATTGTGGCTCCACCACTTCACTTATTTCCCATCCTCCGACTGGCCTAATCTCCTTGCTTCCTATTCTCGTTGGTGCAATGCTTCTCGCAAGTTACTAGTTCTTCAGTGAAACAAAAAGCCAAAAAGCCACTAGTTTTTCTTTTTTTTTTTTTTTGGTAGATATGGGGAAAACTTAATAGTTATTGTTACAGATACGCAATGTTAATCAAATATATAATGTTATCGAATGGGGTATATATTATTTGCTGAGAAGAATAAGAAGAATAAGTGTATTTGATCACCAATAAAGAAAAGGGGTTCTTTTTATCTGTTCTGGTGATCTGCTCGGGAAAGAAGTTCCTTCTTTTGTCACGGGGAACCACTCAAATTTCATCCATCAGCAACACGAGAAAGGAGTTTTAACTTTTGTGCCGAAGAACTATCAATCGGGTAGTTGGGTTCTTAATTTGTAGATTTCCCTCGGACTTGCATTCTGCATGTTTTTGTCTTGACAACGTTTTGTGGTTATTCTCCTAAAAAATGAATCTTTGTGCCGTTCAGGAATGGAGTCTCTTGAATATTGTTATGAACACCAAAACATGATTTGTGACGACATACAATTTTGAAGTCAACAATACCATCAATCCTCCTGTTTGTTTGGACAAATTTTCTCCACCTAAATTCATAATTTAAATCATAATATCAGATGTGAAAATATAACCATGTCATTATCCATTACCAAAATTTTGATATAAATTTAATTGCACTATTTTTTTTCTTATTTTTTACGAAGAAACATAGAAATCTATTCTTTTGGGTTGACATTACGTGTATACACACGCATGTCTTAAAAGGCCAGGTGAGCGGAATGCGGCGGGTGAGGGAATAAATAGAATAGTCAATTTTGCTATCGAGCTGATATCCTACTCATTCTTGTATTACACGCTTGGACTAAGAAAATGCATAATAACACTTATTTATAGGAAGCTGCCAAGAAAAAATGAAAAAGGAAAAAGACACCTGAAACGAAGATCTAGGGTTAGCTAAACCCTACATCAAGAGACTTGGACCACTCTCTGCTATACATTTATCCATATATTATGCTGCTTCTTATCTATTTTGTTAGCTACTGTTTAAATCATATAATTTTTATTAAAAAAATATAAAATTTAAGAAAAAAAAATCATTTTAATGCAGGTTACATCACTTAATAGGATGCATTTAGTAATAAAAAAAGGATAATTTGTTAAATTTCTTAATAAGATATTAATATAAGACATTAATTTTTGAAATCTCAAAATTAAATATATTTATATAAATGATATTATAAATAACATATATGAATTTGCAAAAATTAAAAATCATTGAAGCATATAGAGATTTCACTATAACCTAATAATCAATTTCTCTTTTTTTGATCTTTTATTGTAATACATGATTTTTAATAGAGTTGTCATGTATTTTAGGAAGAAAGAAAGGATTGATTATATATTTAGTATGACTTAAATTAAGTATATCTATTAATACCTAAATTAAAATCAAAATTATAGTATTTAATGGTACAATAATGTACAAATTTGTTTCTCACTAATTAGGTCACATTACAATTGAATTCTAAATAAAAATATTATTTAAAAATATTTTAACATTATTAATTAATAAATTATAATATTCTCTCACTTAAATTAATTAAAATTTATTATATTAATCATTATATACAAATATTAATAACAATATTTTATAATTTCATCATAATGTCATAGTATAATAATTGTTTAGTGTAAGTTATGACAGTTATACTCCATTTATTCAAAACACTCATTTCCATATATTACAACATTAGTAATCTACTATATAAGATTTATAAGATATATTTAATTTTATAATAGTTTACAATAATATCTTATACAAATTTTTTTATTAATTTTAAAATAGCAATAAGTATATAATTATAAAATAATAAAAAATACATAATGCATGTTAGAAACATATTATTGAACTCAGAGTACCATTATATCATATATTATTAATTATCATTAGTTCAACTAAAATTCATTATAAGAATATATTTTTTATATAATATTGATTATAAACTTTTATATTAATTTACTATTATGAAATTAATAAATATTTTATAAATACTGTTTAATTTAAACTTTTTTTTAATGACAAAATATTTCAATTTTTATTAAATTTGGTACCCTTTAAGGATTTGTCATTTTTGAACTTATTACATAAATTTTCAATGTCTTGATAATGACATTGACGACCATAAGTCATAAAATAAAGTTACACGATTAAAATGTATGAATTATAACTTTAAATTATAGTACAAACTCCATCTTTATAATGGATGAAATAATGATAGATAGTTTATCATTATTTCACAAAATTGCCACTTTTCATAATACAAACAAATAACTAAATATGGACTTTCTACTATTAATGCATCTAGTAAAGTCTAAATCTGAATATCCATTCACATCAAAATAATCAGATTATTTGTATATAAGCATATAATCATTTGTTCTTTCAAGTACCTTAATACTTTCTTTTTAGATTTCTAGTGATTGATTTTATAATTAGTTTTACACCTGCTTAACATTTTGAATGCAAAACTGATATTTAATCTAATAAGGTTTTTACATACATTAAATTATTAACAATAAAGACATGAAATTGATTTTAGTTTTTTACATTTCACATTATTTTTAGAATATTATATGAAATTAAATTTGTCACCTTTCTATATGGGAATAACTTTAAATGAACATTTAATCATATTAAATTTCTTTAAAATTTTCTCAATATACCTATTTGAAAACAATCCTCATTCATTGTAATTTATTACAAAATATTTTTTTTCCTATTGCACAAGATGTCTCTCTTATATCTTTCATTATAAAATCCTTTCAAAGAAAATTATTAATCTCACGTATTATACTTAAAACATTATCAATAAGTAACATATAAGACTAGAAAATAAACTTACTCTCACTAATCTTTAACATATGCACCAATTAACATTATTTTCCTTAAATCTAAATGATATAATGATATTATTAAACTTAATATATTCTTATAGGAAAATTTGCTTCAGTTCATATCTTGATTTTTTTAATCTACACACTATTTAATCTTTACATTTGATGAAAAACCTATAAGTTAATCTATAAACTTTTTCTTTAAGAAAGTCAATTTTCACATACATTTAGTAAAACTGTAAATCATACTGAGTCATTAATGTTATAAATATCTTTAAGAAATACTTTTTATGACATACAAAAATAAAGTTGGTTTATGACTTAGTGTGTTTTAAGAAAATTTTGACAATATTCATAAAGACAATGATCACTGATAATTTAAGAAACTTCTTCCTTAGTTGGTTTGTGCCTATTCATATGTCATTATGGCATGCCAAGAGTGAATGATCATTGATAATGCCACATACTTAAACAACAAATTGATGATAGACTTATATAACCAATTTAAGATCAAGTATCATAATTCTATACCATACCAACCAAAAATGAATGAGGCAATTAAGGCAATATACAAAAATCTTAAGCAAATCATTGAAAAAATGATAGTGACTTACAACGATTGGCATGAGATGCTGCTCTTTGCACTACACATATACCGCACCATAATGCAAACCTCCATAGGGGTAACCTCATCTGTATTAGCCTATAAAACTAAAGTGGTCTTGCTAGTAAAGGTTGAAATTCCTTCTTTGAGGGTTTTAATGGAAGCAAAGCTAAAAGAGGTCAAATGGGTTAAGAGTTAGATATAAGTGACTGAATCTCATCAAAGAAAAGAGGTTAAGTGCAATTTGCCATAGACAACTATACCAAAGTTGAATGAGGTAAGTCCATGTAAAGAAAATGTGCCCCTAACATTTTAAAGAAGGGGACTTGGTCCTAAAAAGAGTTCCAACAAATCAAAGTAACTTGTAAGGCAAATGGGTACCAAACTATAAAGGTTTATATATGGTGAAGAAGGCATCCTCAAGTAAAGCACTAATTCTGTAGACTTGGACAACGAAGATATGTCAAATCCCATAAACTCAAACATAGTCAAAAAGTACTTTACCTAAGCCCTAGTTAAGAGTAAAGTCAATTAATAATGACATAAGATAAAAGCACAATGAAGGAGATCAAAAAAGGATGTAAGAATGATAAGACAAACAAGATTTGCCTTCATGAATCCATACTACAGTCTAATCACTTTATAACCACTTCATGCATCATGTACTTAATTAAAACTATAGAAGATTACCACTCCTATTCATAAATTAATAAACTTATAAATAACAATTGTCCTTTAAACCTTGACATTAATGCAATTGATATAATAATATTTATTTAACTAACATGTGTCAATGGGTATTTTGAAATAATAAAAGTATATATTACATTTATTTGTTTGAAATTCTCAAGAATATGAAAAGGTTTAATTAGGGTCATACCCAAAGCACCACATAGCACCATATGGCAAAGATGAGACTGAATCAATTGACAAGTAAACCAAACATGCTCCTCCAAAAGTTAAAAAAGAAACTTCATCTACACGATGAGATATAAATTATGAAGGCTTTAAGTAATACATTAAAATTGCACTAAAGGAAATTTAAAAGGTGTGGCAAAGTGAAAGACTCTAGAATAAGCAATGACATCAACTATGATAAGTTAGAAAAGATTCTTTCAAAAAATAATAAAAAAAAAAACTCTTAAAATAATGCACACAACAAGTGAGGGCTAACCCTAAAGTAATATTATGCTAGTACAAGAAACCATTACATTGAAACCAGTAACCTTAGGCATATACAAAAATGCATCTTGTATTAGTAACCCAAGCAAAAGGGTAATGTAGTCATCTTAAGCAAATTCAAGTCACACATCATCAATTCTATATGACACTTGAGAATGCATCATACACTAATGACTCAAGCAAAAGGGTAACGCAATTATCTCGAGCAAGTACATGTCACCAATCTATATACATATCAATAATTTTGTATAAAGTTTAAAAGTGTCTTCCTATATTTGCAATCAAAGCAAAAAGGTAAAGCAATCATCTCAAACAAGTACATGTTACATGTCATAATATTCCAAGAATTCTAGTAGTAAATGGTAGTTGAAAGTAATTTTGTATGGAGTTTAAATGCATCTTACATTTGTAATCAAAGCAAAAGGGTAATGTAGTCATGTTAAATAAGTACAAGCAACATGTTAGCTTACTTTACAATTATCACTATGAATGGTAGCTCTACGTAAGCTTAAGGCCACATCCTATATTAGCAACCTAAGCCAAAAGGTAATGCAACTGCCTCAAGTAAGCTCAAATGATGCATTAACACATTTCTAACACATGGTTGAATACTCTATTTGTATTGGCCAATGCATGCCACCAAATCCTTATATATCATGCAAACCAATTTTTTAGTGGAATTATCCATTATGCACTAAAAAACTCTTAATAGCGGTATCAAAAAAGTGAACAAAATAGGGTTACAAGAAAATCTTTATTTGTTCTTATATGCCAAATCAACTCATAAAGAGGGATAGCTATTGTACCCTTTTTTTCATCCTTTATAATCTCACAATTTAGTGCACACAATGGTTATTTATAAATTGCATGCAAATTACAGGTTATGCATTTGGACGTGGAAAAAGAAAAAAAAAAGGTAAAAAGCAATAAAATAAAATGGTCAATGAAAAAAGAAAAAAAATAATTACATTAATGTAAATTTATTTGTATAGTCCAATTGCAACATACATACACCCCAAAAGAAAGAATCAGTAACCCTTAAGGTTCTCAAACTAAAACCCAAAATTAAAAATTACTTATGGGTATAAGTTGCATCAATAAACCACAAAAAGTGAACCATAAAAGGTGGACCCTTTGCTTCTCAAAGATCTAAGACCAAGCAACCAAGTGTGATAATATCAATCTATTAACCCTCTTTGCAAGGCCAAATAGCTTGATCCAAGTATAAATCCTACAAGTCAAAAGCCCATACAACATTAAACATAAAAACCAATCTCAACTATTTGATTAAAGCAATCTCCTCCGCTTATCAAAAGGCAAGGTAATTTACATGATCTAGCAAAAGTAATTAGAGATCAACAGTTGACATCAAATCAATTTCTTTATAAAAGCTAATCTCATTAATGAGGCAAGGAAGGGGACCAAAATTCCAATAAAGATCTAAGAAAAACATACTTAAGAGTTCCACTAATCATCAAAGTTCCCCTTAAATTTCTTATGATCTGTTGGTTCATAAGATTAGTGAAATTTAGTTTATAGGAAGAAAAAAGCTATTAAGTTTCACTGGTCGAAAAACTTTAATCCACTCTACTACATTGGCAAACCTAATGTACACAATGTAAATAGTCTAGTTACCTAAGGGCTTGTATGATAAGTTGGGCAAGTTCAATAGAGATTTTTTATGAGAGTTTTTCTTTTCTTTTGTTTTTCAGGGCCAAAGGAAGTTGGATTTAAGGAAATAAGATAAAATAACTCAAACCATATGTAAAGGGGCCTAAAATTTGATAAACCACTCTCTAACACAGCTTTCTTAAGTAGGTTCACAAACTAGGTGCTCAATAATGTTGACATGCAATTTGTGAAGAAGAAAATGTAAATATTATTTTTATTAGTTATTTAGATGAGTTAGAAATAAATGAGAAAGAAAATAATTTTTTTTTTCAAATGTAGTAAAAAATTAGAGATTGAAAATTGAAGGATTTTTTTTCTTTTCTTTTTTTTTTTATTTTTGTGGAAATTCATCATAATTTTTGTATGCTTGAGTGAAATAATCCATTGTAAATACTTCTATACTAACTAAAATCAAATTGTTCATCTAATTGTTATGATTTTTTTTATTTTTTTTTCAACACTTTGTCTGAATATATTTTATGTATCATTAAAATGCGACATATAAATAGTCAATTCAAGACGTTGGGGGTGGGATCCTACTTACCGACCTTCTCGAGTTTGGCTTGCCTGAAAACACACGAAATAGTCTAGTCCTCCTGCCGACCAAATATTAGAGACCATATCTTGTTACTAACCAAACAAGGTCGGTAGGAAACATTCCCAGCACCAAAAAAAAAAGACAAAATTTAATGTCCCCTGATCATGTTTATGGAGCCCTTTCAAATTCTCCGGGAACCACTAACAGCAGATCTGCATCACCAACTTATTACAAAATCAGAAAAAGTTGAAAGCGAGTCTGTACATGAAAAGACATTGTTTGTAGTGTTACCATTTTATCACACTAGAGAATAGGGACAAGAGCAACTACGTCATTCTGTTTTAATACTTGAATATTAAATCATCCTATTGATGAGCTTATTCATGAAGAGATTGCGCTGTCAGAAGTAGACATATCGGTTAAGGACGTAATCAGGAAGTCCAAATCCTGGGACCTTTCACACATTTGGACACCGCCCCTTGACAGGATTAAGAAAACGATCCTAGCTGTAGGAAACTCCCTAGGCATGCCAACCTTGGATGATACGCAGATATCGAGTTGGTCCACCAATGGTGAGTGCTTTGTCAATTATGCTTACAGAGCCTCCTTAACCAATGCACCTGAAGAAATTGCGGGGAACCATGGTTTTTGTATGGAAGCTACCTTCGTCCACCCTGCGTGCATTCCTTAATTTTGCTGGCCAGCTTTGCATGAACGTTTATGCTCTAACGCTCCAGCGGCACAATCTGACTTGTACGGCAAATGGAGCCTTCCGATGTTTGCATGATAATTCAATATGCCTGCCTAACTCATGAGAATTGAAAGATTTTCTTGTTTAGTTGGACTCTTTGAAAATCATTTGCACTTAAAATTAAATTTTAAGCACATCCCTTAATATAATAATTCTTTAAAAAAGAAATTAAAGGGTGAACCAAATGGTGATTTCAATGCAACCGCAATTTGCAGCACTTGAAATGAGCGTTAATCCCTACCGTTTGTATTCCATCCAAAACAGTATGAATAGCTTCAAAAATGAGTGTGGCTAAATCCTCATCAGGAGAACTGATGATAGTCCTTGTCCCTCGAGCTTCTATCAAGGCTCTTTTTACCAGCATTGTCTGAACTCCTGCCTTGTTCCATGGATGCCTCAATTCCCAGCTCTGACAAAACAACCAGAAGCCTCTGCGGATCTGGCACATCCCATGGAGCTTGCCACCTGGTTACTTGAGACTAACCAATGTTTACCATGATCCATCAACAGCAGTCCATCCAGCCTTGTGGTGTCCATATCCCCTTGTTTCAATTTGCTCCAACACAACTGGCTATCCAAGTCAAATGCAATTATCTAAATCCGAACAATCTTTCAGGTCTTATACGCCTAAAAATTCGTTTCTTTGTACCAGAAGATTGAGAATGACTGTGAGCCTGAACCTGACAAGTTCATAAGCTGGCCGAACTCCTCAGGGAACTAATTCGATCATAGAAGAAAATAAAATGAACTTAGTACCTAATTATTTCACTTCAAATGCTCCTCTTTTTGAGGGTGAGAGAAGGCCTGTGGAGAGGAGTTAAGGATCAACTGACAACAATTACCCCTTACCAGCACAATCATTGGCAGCAATATCCTCAGCAACTTATGTGCCTTCTTCAAACTACAGAACAGATGACATAATTCACAAAAAGTACAGAAACTGAAATCTTCAGAATGCAGACAGAGTAATTGGCAGCAAAAAAATTGGTTGAATTAAGAAGTTTAACAGAGCAAGGTCGCTTCTCTGCTTATGTGCCAACATTATGGTCTTTCTAAGTTTCTAACAGACAACTTGGCGGCCCCGGGAGGGCAAAACTTAAGATAAAGAGTCTATTTTGACTGAAATTTGCATCAGTAAAGCAAAATTATGGACATTCATCATCTTGAAATTTCACATGTGTACCGTTGTGGGACTGGACTAACAAATAAACCTGTAATCTCATCTTATTCCAGAAAGGAATGAGCACGGTAGAACCTTCATTTCCATTGGCATAAAAGGCAAGCGAGCCCCCTCTGCATCCAGACTTTTCTGCAAAATATACACCAATTTAACACCTTGCAAAAAATAAGTTCAGAACAAAACATAGAATACACACACACGCGCGCGCGCGCGCGCACACAACAGGACCAAGTTACAGACTCCGGTGAGGAGAACTTATGATGCATGGCTCCTGCCAAATAGTTCGAAGCAAAAAGACTGAGTTTGGAGCAAATGCCAAAGCTTCATGCTGGTCTTCTTTCCAAGTTATCAATAAACCATCACTCCATAGATTAATAGAATTCAGAATTGCCTACCAATTATGATTGTGTCGTATCGAGCAACATTTACATTCTTTCTCGTCTGAATAAAGGCTGAAATAATTCAAATGAAAGAACCACTTACTACTAATCTAAACTTTAGTTTCAGTCAAAATCTAAAGTAAAGCTATGATGAAACATCACTCTAAATGCACACAACCAGATGCCCTCCAAAACAAAGCTGGCAGTTAAATTCTAGACTGCCATTATGACATAATTCAATTTGAAATACATGTGCAAAGGAGAAGAATTTTGAAATCAGATATGATTTCCAACATTGCTTGGTGAAATGTTTCTAATAACTTTAACACTTGAAAGGGCAAAAGGTTAATCCAAATCAGAGAGTTTTACATCTGCAAGAATATTGAAACAGAAGAAAAATAACAATTAAAGGCATATTCTTACAACAGTTGAGGAGAATGTATAGCAAGGAACAGATGAAGCTTCTTACTACTTTGGAGCTCAACATGTGAGAAAAATGATTCACCAGAAAACAGCTGCCGAAACATCAAAATAGAAACCAAACATATTTCTTAAACCTGAGAAACCAAACACTGAAATAAAAGCTCCAAGCTTTATGCACCAATAAATCTCTGAATCATGCCCCTTCTCTAGCCGCTCCTTGGACATCCATTCAAGTGTAACACTGGTGAATGCCACCAATAAATATATATATATATATATATATATGGGGGAACTAGAACAGGATGAAAAATCTGATTAGTCTCAAAGTCAAGGGGCAAGACCAGCTAAGATGAAGACGTTGGATATTCATGGGACCATCCTAATATGCATAAAACTCAATTGTGGTAACCATGAAATTGGAGTGCATTGGCAAAGTAAAGTCATATCGATTATTAGTTTAGCATTGCTTACATGATCTAAAGAGTTGAGAGAACAGTCAAGACTGTCCAATTACCACTTGAGTGTAAGAAATGTGAAAAAGTTTAAAGCAAAATGGTTGTGTCCATGTCGGAGATCAGAAAAAAAAATGTAAAATCATGGTGATTAACAGGGAAGCATTGGTTTTGTTGTTGCATCACCTTCTGCCGGATAACACCAGAGTTTGCACAGGGACTCACAACAAAATCCATGTTTCGGCACCATAAGGCGATGTCCAGAGGTCCTAGCCCTCGTTTAAAGTACTCAATTTCATTCATATTTTTTAAAACCAAGAACATAGTGCACAGATATACTCATAGGAGTCCTTTGATCAATTGAAGTCAAAATTAGAATAATAATAATAATAATATAATTAAAATATATGTAATTATCATAATAACATAAATATGATTTATATTAAAATTTTTTAATAATAATAAATATTTAATTACAATAAAAAAATTATATTAAAGCATAACAATCCATGGACTAAATGCCTTTTAAGTGTAAGTGCTCAAATTAAATCAAGGGAAGGCGCTTAGGAGAGTCAAACCCGGGACCTCGGAAGGAAGCGGTGATGTGGAGGGATCGGATATTATAAGAGAAGAAATTTAAAACCCTAGGGACTAGGGTTTTATGGTTCACGCACGCTTGAAGTTGAAGGCTCTCTTTTTTCTCACCTGCTCGTTCGCTAACTTTGTTTGGCTTTGTTACTGTAATGTCTATTTGATTTCTCCTTCTTTCCTAGCATTCCGTTGGTTTTTTTTTTTTTTTGGGTTTTTGAGAGATCCTATATAATATCTTCCGATTCCGATTCTGAATTCGAAAGTAAGCGCGACCGAAGAATTGACGTAGAAAATGGATAGCGATGTGAATGGAGGAGATTTGAAGGAGAAGATCAAGGGACTGTCCATTTCCTTCTTAGAAAACGATTTCGGAGAAGAGCAAGAAAAAGAACAAGGACTAGTTGTTGAAAACCAGGACGACGACGACGACGACGACGACGACGACGAAGAAGATGAACTAGAAGAAGCTTCTCCACCTGTAACGCTAGGCTTTGTGGAAAAGCCGAAAAACAACTGGTCTCTTTTCCGCCAGTTGTTTCCCAGCAAGGCCGGCGGCGTGCCTGTATCTCCTTTGCTTCTTCTTCTTCTTCTTTTGTCAAAATAGATTTCTCTCTGAATCTATGTTTTTCTTTTCGTAGTAATAATTTTGTCAATGATCTTGTAGGCGTGGCTGGATCCTATCAATTTACCTTCTGGAAAGTGCTGTCTTTGTGATATATGTGGGGAACCGTTGCAATTTTTCCTTCAGGTGTTCTGTTTTATTTCGTTCCATGCACTCTCCACTTGCTCTGTTTAATTTTGGATGAAAATTTGACCATTTTCTATCGATATTATTCGAATTCTATGTTATCTCAGAGAAATTATCATTACTTTTTGGCATATTTGCTGTTGATAGCTTGTGTGTATGAGGAGATGGAGAAAAGTTCATATTTTGATGATTTTTGGTGTCATTGATTTGATTCCCCAGGTTTATGCGCCCATATCTGATAAGGAATCGGCATTTCATCGAACACTGTTTGTTTTCATGTGCCCATCTATGTCGTGTCTTCTCCGGGATCAAAGAGAGCAATGGAAATGTAGGCCAGAGAAGCCATCTCGGAGGTATCACTTGTATAGACCATTACTCTGTTTTCCAAATGTTCTTGCTTGCTATTCAACTATCATGGATAACAACATAGGATAAATGTGACTTGATATTCTTTCTAACTACATGGTTGCCTGATTATGTATTATTGTTTTCTTAAGCGTGAAGGTTTTCCGCTGCCAATTGCCTTGCATAAATCCTTTTTACTTGAGTGAGCCCCCAAGACACAATGGAACTGACAAGCCTTCTGGACCAGGAGGTAATATATATACCTTAGATATTTCTCTAGTAATCTAATTTTGTCCATTAGAAATTGTGGTCAATAGTAGTTTTTTCTGATTGATAGACTGTTATCTAAATATGACACTTTCACAATTTTGATCTCATCTTTTGGGAGTTCCATAGATATTAAAGTGCCAAATGTGCCAACCTGGTTTATTCAATATGGTAAACCTCAAGATCTATGTTTGCATCATGTGTAAGGTTGTCTAAACATATATTTAGCAGGTTCGGATCCAGAGGCAGACCTGAAATCAATATTAACTTTTTGGAGAGCATACATTAACAACAAATTTAATGTGGTGGAACTAATTTCAGAATAGGTCGTACTCTTTGCAAAATGACAGGCTTCAGGCCTTATGACACTGAAAGCTTTTGTCACCATCAATTTTTATTTCTAATGGTCGATTATTTAGGAACCCAATTCAATAAACTGTATTTTATGTTTAAACAACTATGCCAATGATCTAAGGCTCGGTTTGCATTTTTCATTTAATTACTGTGTTTTCCTTCTACCATTGAAGCATTCCTGATGGCTTTAAACTCTCTATGTGCATGTTTGTATTGTTAGCTGCACTTTGTAATTGGTGTTGTACCTGGAGAGGAGATAAAGTTTGTAGTAGCTGCAAAAGGGCACATTACTGCTCACAGAAACACCAGGTACTGAGGTTGCTAATGTTTTCACTGCTTTTCATCTTAGGGCATCTATGCCTAGTGATCTTTCCTTTTTTTATTATTTTTCAGACTTTGCACTGGCGTTCAGGCCACAGAATTAAGTGTCAACAACTGAGCCTTTCCTCTGAATTACCTGGCTCCAGTTTCAGTAATGGTGGAACCACTCAAACAGAGATAATTAAAGGCCAGTATATACATAACAACATTACAAAACTATTGCACTAAGTATGTTAAGGATAGCTGGTAGTTACATGGTAAACATCTTCTTGACGGAGGATACAAAATGTCTGTCGCACTGTAGAATTCAATTAGATTGTATCCATCACCTGACCATGATCCTACCTAATTCTATAATATCACATATTGATCTTGATTTGGATGTGTGCCTATTGTGAATGTATGTTTCAAAATTGTTGATTTGAAATTTATGTTCAAGGAAACAAAATTAGTGTCACTTTGTGTGCAATTTATGTATGGTGTGTGGCACCAAACTGTGTGTTATTTATACATGGTATGAAATTTTTCTTGATTCCACCTCTGATAATGTTTTGCTTTTTCAAGCAGCTGGTAGTAATACTCTGTGGCCAGAGTATGAGATGATGAACGAAGATGAAAATGACTTCAATGAGGATGAAATGACCGACATCAACAATCAAGCTAACTCACTGCTGTCAAGGAACAAAACGGATGACACAGTGAATTCATTGATGGAAAGTTTTGAGGTGTCATATCTGTACTTTTGTGTTGGATACTTTTGAGAACTATTTCCCCCAAAATATATGTTTAACTGTTTGTGAAAACAGGGGGATGATGATAAAAAATTTTGGGCCTTTTTCCAAGAACGCATAGCCAAAGCCCCAGAGCAAGTGTTGAGGTGACAATATTTTGATTTGAAAGTGAATTTGCTTTTGCTTATTTCATATGTGACATGGAAATCAAATGAAACAATTTCAAGGGATAATTTTCACAATTCATTACCTAACTTATTACTTAGTTGCATTTTCATCACTCAATTTAATTTGTTACAATCAAATCACTCAACTTCTATTTTGTTTCAATTTGATCACTGTCACTCAATGAGATGAAAATTTGTAAAATTCACCCCCTAAAGAATGCATTTTTATGCAATTAAGTCCATTGAATCTGCTTGTGTTCAATTTATGCCTTAATATACTAAAATCATTTAGATAATTCCAAATTATGCAATGCAAAGATAATAATGACAATGAAAAAATAAAATATCATTTTCAGAAGTTGAAGTTTTAGTGAGTTATACTTTTTGTTTAATTTATATTTAAGGGAACTTATATATATATATATATTTTAATTATTTCATTGTCATTATCTTTGCACTGTATAATTTGGAATGATCTAAATAATTTTAGTATATAAATGTGGTATTTGAACAAAAGCAGATATAATAGAATTAATTCCTAAGAACTTTTTCTTTAGGAGTAAATTTTAAAATTTCTCATCTAATTTTTTTAACATAAAGTGAGAGAATGATTTAATTGAAATAAAACTGAAGTTGAGTGATTTGTTCACAAGATTTTAAAATTAGATGATAAAAATGAAAATAAATGATAAGTTTAGTGATAAATAATATATTTATCCCAATTTCAAGTCTAGAAGTTTTGCAGTGTTATGTTGTATATTAGGCCAGGCTAGGCTCCTTATATTAGATCAGGCAAATAGGTAACTTCAGGCATCACTATTTTGCCATCTGTAGATGTGTCAATGGAAAATTTCTTTACATGATGTGTATAAGGTTAAGAGTATTAAAGTTTTGACTGAATTTTATTGGTACGTGTTTTAAGCATCATATGTCCCACTAAGACTTATAAATTTGGTGGGTACAACCCTTGTTGGAATAAGAATTACTGGTCCATCTAAATATGCTTTTCAGTCAATAAAATGGATGAGTATTGCTTTACTAAACATATTTTGTTATGGTTGAAGAGTGCTAACTTTATTACTGTGGTTTATAGTCTAACAATTTCCTAGGTGCATGTAAAATCAAATCATTTATTTTTTTACTAGACCTTTTGTTAATGTGATGGGTAAAGTCTTTTGCTGTATTTGATTCCATGATCTCTCTCTCTCTCTCTCTTTCCCCCTTCTGTCTGGCCCATTTCAAGTGGTGGGCCATCCAAGGCTGATATCCCGACCTGCTCTCTCTCCCTTTCTCCCTCCAATAACAGGTCTTGTAGGCATGCTAATGCAAAACCCCTCTTCTCATCCCTCCCCCCAAAATAACAGGTATTGTAGGTATCCTAATGCAAAACCCCTCTGGCCCATGTCAAGTGGCCGGCCATCGAAGGCTGATGTCCCCAACTGCAGTTATTGTCGGGGTCCTTCAAAGTTTGAATTTCAGGTATGCACTAATTTGCTTCTCGTTTTCTTAATCATTTTACACCTCTGATTTGATCCCTTGGCAGCTTCAAAATATAATTGGTACATTAATTATTCTTCTTGTGCCACTCTTCTAAAGATCTCCCATCTTAAAATCAGTGATGAAGCCATTAATTAGTATTCCTTTCTATCTTGATGGTCTCAGATCTTGCCCCAGTTACTTTATTACTTTGGTGTAAAGAATGACGTGGATTCTCTTGATTGGGCAACTCTTGTCATTTATACTTGCGAAGCCTCTTGCGAGGGCAACGTGGATTACAAAGAAGAATTTGCTTGGGTTCAACTTTACTCGCCATCTGCTACGTTATGTTGACAATTTCTCCTGCAAGTAACAAGTTCTTGTGTTTTGTTGCCCTCTTTGAATGGTGAGCTCTGTTAGAGGAAGGCAGAATGTCGCGAAAATGAAAATAATAAATAAAGGGAACCATTTTCTTTATCGTCAACTTTGTGTCACCTTTCTACCAACGTAGTCTAACCCAAATGTATACCAATTTCTGTTCGGCAAGAAATAAAGCTTTTTCGTTGTAAATGGGAAGGCATTTGTGTTATTTGGAATGCCTATGAAATCTTGACACCAGGTTTTCTTTCTTTAGGATAATATGCTTGCCGGTGCCTAATGGGGGAATGATGCTATTCTACAAATTGTAATTATGCCACAACGGAAATCCAGAACGTCTGTGTTACGAAGCATTCAGTCCAGAGGAGTCGGGCAGATAACGGTGTTTAAAATTTAAAGATTGCCCCAAAAGCCGCAACAATGTGATTTACAGCAATAAGAGTAAATAAAATGCAAGGGAAATCAGAGTCAACTGCTTCTCAAATTTTTGGGGGCATCTAAAACACTTTTATTTGTGGAAAGAGAAAAATTTATACCAAACTGGCCACGGGACGCTGGCCAGCTTCCCGTGCAACCAATGGGACAATAAAAATATGTATAAACATCCCTCACTCCTCACTTCCTCCCTCTCTTTGTAATTCTCAATCTTGTAAACCATGCAGATGGAGACTCATTTCATCTAGCACCAGAATATGGTTGCTTCATGCCAACTTCCCTCTCTGTAAGGATGTCAGAACCCAAATAAATTTTCGAGCTTGAAGTTGATCCATAAACTTTTTTCTCCCTCGAGGCAAATTTTAATCTCAAAAGCAATGAATTTGTCATCACCCCAATGGAACTCAAACCCATAAGTGCTCCAGCAATTGATGGAGTCAGCATTGTACCAGTGATTGGCAATAACATGCCGGCCCCAATTGGAATTCCTACCTGTGCAAATGTGCAAGCAACTTAGGCATCATGAACTAGTGAAAGGAGAACAAAGACAAAAGTACGTTTTTATTACTTTTCCAAAAAAATATGAACTTGAAAAGAATAAAAAAAATTACTAATTTAAGATTCATTTCTAAGTTGCACATAAAACAAGAGGTGTGAATTCTGAATCTACACAACTTGGGTTCCACTAGGAGAAACAAAAGTAATATTAGAACATACTCAAAGTCAGATGCTAGCTTAGGAATTGTGTTTCCTCGTTCCCAGATTAGCCATGGAATCTCAAAATCATGCATATCATTAATACTAAGAATTGGCTGGCTCTAATCATCTGTGGACATCAGGAAGTTAAATTCTATAATAGTAATTTTTCCTTTTAGGAGGGAGGGACGGGCATAGTTCAAGGGAAAGCACATAGACCTCCATATTCTTCTAGTTACTGCTTGTGCTTTAAGGGTTATTTATTTTATTACTGAATTTATGGCTGTGCTTGTGTAAGGCAAAAGACTTACAATGTTGTAAGCAAAAGCCCACCAAAGATTTTGCTTGATGGTCTTCATGGTTAGCCTGCTCAACTCCAGTGCATCAAGCAACTGTGTAGAAAATAAAAATCAGTTTCTTTGCTCCAATGCCACAACATAAAGGATCAATGCAAGACATACATAGATACTGAGTTGGACCATGCTGTGTCAAAATGTCAGTTACAAATTGTTGATAATGAAACAAAGTAGTATTGTTAATTAATAAATCAAGCAGAGCAATAAAAGTGAGAGTCGTATCAAAACTGTAGTCAAAGTAGCAATGCTAAAACTGGGGAAAACCGAAAAGATTTTAAAGAGTCGAAGTAAATCTGAAGTGAAATACGCAACACTCCAAAGTATGTACTGTGGAGTACAGGTTCGACATAAAGATTTAACAAGATTGGAGCAGCAATTATCTAGTATCTATCTATGCCTGCACCCACATGTGTGAGTGTCCAGATCCATGCTTATTGAAAGGCAGTCACTCCAACTACAGAGCTTATGCACAAACTTCTTGGGCATAACTCCAACAAATTCTAAAGAGCAAAACATTGGAAAAAGTTTCAAAGCATAGGGAGAAGGGTAAAAAGAGATGTTAATGGTTTTCCACTCTCAAATACACAGGAAGTTGAAAATTACCCTGCAGTCCATGTTGACATGCCCATAAAAGAGGAATGAAGGATTCCCACATCAAGATTTTGTGACCACAATTGTGCTAGAGTACTGAAAAAATGCAAAGGCTGTTCAAATAGGAAGGGTGCATCTTGAAATGATATTTGCATGGCACGCAGGTAAGCTAATAACAAATGCCTGATCCTGCTAGCTTAGAAATTGAATTTTCAGCTGCAGATTGCATTAAATTGCCCACTTTCAGCAACTGGATTAGTGTTTACTGTGTGTGGTTTAGTGCCATTCATGCCAAATGTATACATTTTTAAAGTTGGCTTGAACAAAATAACTGCAAGTTCAAACAAACCAAATAGCTATATTTGGTAGGTAAGAAAATGGACATGCATATGAGATGCAAGAAAAAAAAAAGCATAGGAATTGAATCCATACTACTGTGACAAGTTCACCTCTCAATCCCAGTAGGAGAACAAAGGAAAACCAGACAAAAGCATCATTTGCAATGTTTTGAATTATCTAGAGGATGCCTTATCTCATATATAATTGCATCAGAACCAAGGGTTTTAATAATACACATTCCACACCTGAGAGAGGTCTAATAATAAACCCTTTTCTTTTCCATATACCTGAGACAGCCTGTTACCCATGAGCACTATGGAAGACACCTCACTAGCAGCTGCCACACCTCCACCCATGGCAACTCCAACATGTGATGAAGCTAAGGCAGCAGCATCATTGATTCCATCACCAACCATTGCTAATATGTTCTGATCCTTCTGAAGTTCATTTATGAATTTCTTCTTTTCATCTGGTTTAACTCCAGAGAGCACCTATCATCCAAAATGGATATTTAATGTCAACAAAGCCCTAATTCAAAATATATTCTCCAAACTAAAACATTTCAAATGTTCCACAAGATGAAACACATCACAAATCAACTCCTATGAAAAATGAACATAAAGAGAAACAGCATTTAAAATTGCAAATAGCTACACAAAGGAAAGTGATTAGCAATAAATTTCACATTCCTAACCAATCAAATGCTATCATCTGGATGCAAGCAGTATCAGTCTTCCAATCCAGTTCTTGTATATGCCTGCATTGAATGTGACCAAACTGCCTTGTCTTATATTGACTGAATGCTACTTTAAAATTTGTGTTAATGCACTTCTCTTTTTAAAACCAATTGTCAACTTATGACATCATCAATATGAAAATTTCCATTAGATTGAGGTTACATAATAAAAGAAATCCTTGAATAAGGTGAGAAGAATCTAAAACTAATGGAAATACCTATAAAAAATAAACTTTACACATACAAGAAGCAAACTCAAGCCCAAACAAGCACGGTTTAAAAAATCTTGCTTGAGTTTGATGGGCTAAGGTATGGGCAAATATTGAGGGATAGAATCCTAAATTCTGGTCCAAAACAGGTCCTGAAAACATTTGGAATTCAAGAAAACAAGGACTTCAATATTAAGAACGATGATTTCTAGCAATGGTAGCTTGAGGTTTGTTGGGAAAGGGCCTCAAAGCACCTTTTTTTTTTTTTTTTTTTTGAGTATATATCCAAGTATCATTCGTCATACCTTATCTTTTGGAATACCAACAATAGATGCAACATACTCAGCAGTACTCCTTTTGTCACCAGACAGCATATATACATTGATTCCCCGTCCAGATAAGGATTTAACAACATGTCCAGCATCTTCCCTGATCTGATCTTCAAGGTATATAAGACCAGCAAGGGTATCATCTACCCCAACATACACAACAGATTGATTCTTGACATCCTCCATTTCTTGAAATTGATTCTCACAAACTCCATGCCTGCTGGGAAACAACAAATCACCATTGTAATTTTGCACTGTAATTAACAGATTTGTACACAACAGTAGACTAGTCCAGTAAAGGTATGGAATATTTCTGCATGCAAATATGCACATATCTTTGCATGATATTTTGCCATGATTTGTGCTAGTTTTACTACTAATGCCAGAACATTTTTTCATTGATGAAATAGTCTAGCAATCAGAAATGCATCGTATTTTCCTCCTGAAAATACAGTCCCAGAAAGAACATGTACTTCAACTTACCAACCCCTAGTCAAAAGGGAGTAATCTTCTAACAATGCTATAAAATATCTAAATCACATGTCATAAGCATTTTTTTGAGCTTTTACTTGAAGTATCTTTTGCATACTAAAGAATCTCATAATACATTTCAAGTTGCAGGTCATGTGAAGCATCTACAACTACCAGATTTTCTCAAAGTGAATATTAACAATTTCTGCTATTCTTAAAATAGAAAGAAATTAAGGCATTTCAGGACAAATTTGAGAAGCATTTAAAAATTAAGATGTAGCTCTAATTAATCATGTAACCATATGCACTTTTTTCTATGTCCATGACAAGATAGAAAAAAAAAAGGTTCTGTCAAGTAGATCATTCTGCACATTGACCAACATAGATAATTGTTAAATTCATATATGGTATACTTTTAGGCAAATCAATTTTAGCAGATTAATGGTGCTATTTTTGTCAAGCTGGAAATATTAGACTCTGAAGGAAAGGTAGAATTTAAGAAGATATTAGGGTCTCAAAAACCAGCAAGGTAACGTTATCAAATCCGAATGCAGTTTATCACTATAGTACTGGTGTGAAATATAAATGACCACCCAATTGACCAGAGAGTAAATACCGTTGAACCCAGTCCAGTGTTCCAACAGACACCTTCTTGTTCTCAATGGTAGCTACTGCACCAGAACCAGGCTCCTCCATAAATGTTCCATCCATTACCTGCTAGAACTAAAATAGCATTTCATTTAAGAATTTTACCCAAGATATGAGTGAGCATAAACTTCCAATCCAATGACAGTCTCATATCCACATCAAAAGCCACTAACAGGTATGGAAATGAAAAAAAAAATTAGAAAATCATAAATGTAGTTTTGTTTATAAGGCAGATCACCAGGTAAGATGCGAAATCCTGCAAGACTGAAATCTTGATTTTTTATTTGTAAAATTATGGTGCAGCTTGCCATAAAATATCAGGAAATCCTGCAAGACTGAAATCTTGATTTTTTATTTGTAAAATTATGGTGCAGCTTGCCATAAAATGTCAGGAGATCAGATACACAATTCAAAGGCCAAATAGCAGGGTATTTTCTTCAGTTACACTTCTAATTTCCTATTTCCTCCTACCTTCAATAGTTTTACAGATTTGTTCCCTTTGTTTTCATCATTAACACCAGAACTTACAACTTGATGCTAAGCACAAACATGCACATAATTATTCATGAGCTGAAGAACACCAATCATAAGTGCCCAATTGATTTTCCATCCCAATTTGAAGCATTACTTGTCGCAAAAGTTACCTCTTTCTTCACAGAGCAACATAGATGAGAGCATACTTTACCTGACAACCACACTAAAATGGGATGATGATGGAAAAGTAATTTCATCCCATTAACCCCACACAAGTACATCCTAAGAGTAAATGAACAGCAATACTCGACAAAAAATTGATAAGTATTGATTGAAAACCAACTATTTACATTACATTTTTGAGCAAATGAATGAATTTGTCAATCTAATAAAGAACTCTGCACCTTCGTGTTGCGGGAATTGAGGCCCCGAGCAGCCTCTACAATAGCTTTCCCAACTGGATGAACAGTATTTGCCTCTACGCCAGCAGCTAATTTCAGGACTTCAGCTTCTGACCATGTATTTGAACTTCCTCTGTACCAAAACCAGCTGATGTTAATTTACTAATCATCAGGACATGCATATTTTTCACAGTAATGACAATGGCTACACATTGAACCTAAACTGCATCAGCTTTCCCAGCACCACTTAGCTACTCAAGTTTCACATACACCTACAGATTTGATTGCAGCTCATTAAATTGTTCAAGCAGAGACTCATACAGGCCACAATTTAAGACTTCCAAACTTCGTATCTACAGATTCAGCCCTTGAATGCACTAGTAAAATGAAAGAGGACCATAAGGATATCAGCTTATAACAGCGGACTTAATGAAACCTGATTAAGTTTCATATGGTAGACAAACAAATAATTCAGGTCTACACTACTTAACCAGATCAATGATATTGGGTGCATCCCTGCAGTGTATTTGCAGTTAAATGTTGATGTGACTTTGGCTTGATCAATGATCTCTATTTATCAATTGCCACATCTAATAAAATTGAAGTCCTCAAATGTATTTGCAGTTAATTACATTTTTCAGCCACTACTTCAAGTAGATTATGGTAAAGGGTTAAAAACAATTTTAGCTTAAGCTCAGGCTATTTCCATGGCTTGGCTAGTTATGTCTATAGTGTGAGGCCCACGTCCATCATGACGAAAATTGCAGCTCATGGTATACATCCAACCACAACTTTTTGGAAACATTCATTCCCTAAAATTCTTGAACTTAATAGTTTCACATGGATACATGTGTACACCTAAGCACAGAGAAACACACATGCTTGTTCAGACAGAACAGCTATAACTCTTAGGTAATCTATGTAGACGGAAACTTGATATTGAATGGCTTAGCTTAATCACACAAAAAAGATAATGGTGAAATCCTTAAATAGTGTTCATGTTTAGCTCTTGTCCATATTAACAATATCTCGGATGATATTTAATCCCATGAATGGAGATTTTACAAAATTATTAAATAATTGATAGGGAAAAGAGAACTGTCACCACTCAACTTCAACTTTGTAAGTTGGGAACCCCCAAACGTAACAACCTTTGTCACAACAGGTCTTCCAATGGTCAGGGTTCCTGTTTTGTCAAACACAATGGTGTTCACCATGGAAAACTTCTCTAAAATATTTCCACCACGCAAAAGCAATCCTCTTGTTGCTCCTAATGAAGTTCCAACCTTAAATGCAGAAGAAATAATGCAAAACCATGGTAATCAAAGTCCTAAAAATAAATGGAAGAAAAGACTATGCACCATGAAACTGTAGCAGCACAGAAAAAGGATACCAGTACAGCGGTGGGTGTAGCTAAACCAAGTGCACAAGGACAAGCAACAACCTGCATTCAGTAAAGGGGTATAGTTACAACAGCATGCAAGGACCAGTGAGGGGTTTTAGTCCAAAACTACCAAGATGTGAAATACTCAACAAGATTTACCTCCAGTCCTCCTCATATCAATGGAAAATTTTTATTGCGATATTTCTCTTAGCTAATAGAGTTATTATCAAGTCTACCAAATTCTCTATGTTAATTCTTGTTAACCAAAACTATAATATAGGGCAAGAGCATGATTTATACCAAATCATCCAAAAGATTAAAAAGGTGCCCAGTGCATACGGTTCCACACTGTGGGACCTAGGGAAGGATTAGATATACGTAGCTTCACCTTTGTTTTAACAAAGAGAATGTTTCTATAATTCAAACCTATAACCACCATGTTATAATGGAGTAACCTTACTGTTATGCCAAGGCAGGAACATACATGAGCTTTCTTAATGTTTTTGGTCTTGGATAACTCAATGATTGCTTAGATTCCTAGCATCTTACCAAAACACTGCAAGAGAGCTGTAGGGCCAGCGAAACTGGATTTGCTTGGTGCAAAGTAGCAGGAAGTATATGTGCCCCAAAAAAGTTCCAAAAAGTAAATGTAGCAACCGAGAGTGCCATCACTCCATAGGTGAAGTGTCCAGACACCTGGTTTAACCAGAAAGAAAATTTAGAGTAAGCAACTTTTGCAGTCAATGTCATGCATACACCACTATGCAATACCCACAAAATATGTCCAAATAAGGGTGATCTCATATGCAGAATAAATTTCTAAAACTCCACAATGGAACAATTAATTCCAAAAATGGCTTTCAAAAAAAATAAATAAAAAGATGGAGCAACTAGAAGTACACACATTACCTTTAATCAGAAGGATTGGATAATAGTGGATAACAATTATGATTTATACAATCAATTAAAAAAAACAAAAGATTAAGTTATTGGGTGATGCTTAAGAATGAACTATACATTAACACGTCTCTTCAAGTGACAGGTTTCTTGGGCTTAAGGCATGAACAAACCAGAAATTTACAATTAATTGAAAGAATCTTTCAGTCATAATGGCACAGATATCAATCACATCAAGAAACCATTTAACTGAAAAGCTTAAGCCATTGGATGGGGCCCAATAATGGATCACATATCAAACCCTAACAACTTGGAAAGATAATTATAGGACTATTTGTGCATCCATGTCTTGTCAACTCGCTTTTCCATTTTCAGGTGATCATGTAGATCAATTTCTCTCTGGTCAAAACTAATCAAGAATATATGCAATGTTGCCTACTAAAGGAAAATTTGATAGTGTAATAAGTAGACATATGGAATATGAGCTGAAAGAGAGTGCACAAATCTGGGAACAAGATATAACGAGAAGGTCTGGCAAAGCAGATTTCTGCCTTTCAAACATAACGTAATAAGCTAGTTCCAGATGCAGAAACAGAATGTGCAGTTCATGTCATTTACAAAGCTGATGGCGCAGAATAGGAGCTGAAAGAAAGAGGGAATCAATCTCTGGAAAAGTTCATGCTATGCTTCAATAAGATGTGTGAGAAAAGAATTGGAAGCAATTTTGGTAAAAGCACAGAATATATGTATTAACATTAAAACAGCCTATCCAGACTTTCTATTTTAACATCTATCAAGTAGCAACAGTGGAGATAAAAGGTTTGAGTCGCAGGAACAAGCACCCTATGAAAACAAAAGGCTACATCCATCTAACCCTTAGCCTGACGCCATAGTGTGAGAGCCTATTGCATTGAATGCCTCTTTTTAACAAGTTGCAATGGTAAAACATGTAAGAAGGAACCTTATCAGCTAAACGTTGTACAGGAGCTTCCCTGCTCTGTGCTTCTTCCACCAAACGAACAATGTCTCCAATGGCAGTCTCACCACCAGCTCTCTGCACCTCAACTGTGAGAGTTCCATTAAGATTTATACTTCCTGCAGCTACTTGACTCTAGCACAAGGACAAGTCCATTTCAGCTTTTGACCATATGAAAATACATGTTCTTATTACTTCAGTAAAGGATGAAGAGGGACATTGCTAGAAGAATAGATGAATGCCCAACAACAGAGGAGGGAGTGTTGGAGAAGACACAAAGAAGAGTAATACCTCTGGTAATTTGGTCACCGGCAATGGCTCACCTGTGAAACTTGACTCATCAACAGTGCTCCTACCAGTTCTAACTATTCCATCTGCAGGAATACGGTCCTAAAAAATATATGCATCTTAGAAACTTGATGTAGAAAAAAAACACAAAAAGTATTCATATCTAAACTTTCACATCATAAACTGGGAGTGATAAATCACCAATTAGCACCTACAACATGAATATATAAAGAGTCCTTTACTTACTCCTGGTAGCACAACAACTTGGTCCCCAACTGAAAGACTAGTGCAAGGCACTTCAACTGAACCTAGATCTTTTGTGTCAGTATCGACCACAAGACGAGCTTTTGAAGGTAAAACATTTAGAAGTCCTGTCATATCACTGGTTGCTTTAATCTTTGCTCTCTGTTCAAGATTCCTTCCTAACAAGACAACAGCTATCAACATAATTGGCTCCTCAAAGAATGCCTTCCAACCCTGCTTACACAGCCCATTCAAATTTTCAACAGGATTTAAACAAAAGATTGTGTTGCATATTGGATGAACCATTAAAAGGAGGAATGATGCTATCTCCTAGAAATTTAGATAAAGAATATGTAAGGAATAAAACAAATGAATCCTAAGACATAATTCAAAGTAGTTTTTGCATGTACATCCCTTGTATGTCATACATTCATCATTCACGAGTGAGAGGAAAATAAAGACAAAAACTAAAGCCATATAAGGAAATAAGGAATATCACTTACAAGTTTTGGTATCAAGACAGCTAATGAACTAACACCAAATGATGATAAGGCCCCAAGACCAACTAAAGTATTCATGTTTGGAGCTCCCTTAAAGAGGCTTTTCACACCCTCAAGGATAATATGACGCCCAGGACCAAGCAATGTAAACAAAGACATGGCTAAATGGAATCCTGTGGAGTGAAACAAATGGATCCATGGAGCCTTTGCAGAAAAAATATGAGAAAGATGACCGAATAGGCATACAGCACAAAGAGTCCATGAGACAGCAAGCTCACGACCTACAAAAGATATGAGAAATTTGAGTAATTATGTCACAAAGTTTAAAAGCATTGCTAAAAAGGGCATCCCAATGTATGACACTCACATTGGAGAGTCTAGAGAAGGGTCAAATGTACATAGTCTAACCCTTGGTTTCACAAAGAGACCATTCTGTGACTCAAACCTGTGACATTCAAGTCACAATTAACTTTCCTGTGACAATGGAGTAAGCTTACACTTTCAAAGCATTACTACAAATGAGAATGGCTCTAATGACAGCTGCAATCTAATGACTAAAATGAAAATGCAAATCACTTTAATGCAGAACAGCCATGGAATCTGCTTTAATCTACAAAGCACAACTAGTTGCTTTACCACTTTCTTTCAAACGAGCTTGCTTCTCTTCCATCTTCCTTTCAAAAACTTTAAAGAAATTATCTCCCCCTTCATCTGCTCACAAGCAAAGATCCAAACAGTGGAGCTTTTAGACACAAGCAAGAACCCATCAAACAATTGAAAAAGAAACATCCACACTTACAATGGAGATTACTCATTAGCATGAAATAAACTTCATTTATGGACCTCTTGAGCTTGTTTAAGAGTATTGTTCGGAAACCATGGTTTGCACCAATAAAGATATTCCAACTACTTCTTACAAAGGGATAACTTTTTGGAACCAGCTCTGGACCTCAATAAAAGGTTTGTACACCAAAAAAGAGGTTATGTGAAATTCCAAGTTTGAGATGACCAAATTATGGAGATAGAAAAATCCTTATCAAGAGCTGAATATCAAGACTAGTCTGTGACAGGGCAGGAAACTTCTTCCATCCCATCCAGAAACATGAATTTTCAAAATTTTTCTAACAAAACTTATCCTTGCATGACCAATAAATGAATGATGATTAGTACAACTTAATACTCAAATCATTGTAATCTGGGTGTTAAAAACAATGTCTTTGTTCAATAATTTGAAACATCATCTTCAGATTACAGCCTCTGGATGTGCCAATGAAAATTTTCGATCAAGTGTTAAAAAATTCTACTGACAAAAGAAAAAGAATGCACACACAAGGACATTCAATTATATAAATAAACGACACTGTAAGTATGAAATTATGCATCGGATAGTGTTTATCAGTATGTGAGAACGTAAGAGTTATACCACTTCTCAGGCTTTGACAAGCACCAACAGACAAATAAGCACATCCATTGAAAACCCCTAAACAATTTTCTATACCAGGAAGATCACTGTTCAATAAGACAATGCAGTTGAATGAAGTCCCGTAATAATAATTAATAGTCACCCTATACAAAATAGGACCTGTACATGTTAACAATGCAAATGTGGCAGTTGATATCACATGCTTGCCAACAAAGAGGGCTAAACTAAATTAGCAGTAGCATGTCCATCATCTATGATACAAGGATGGTACTACTTTGGACAAACTTAATGGGCACAAGCTAAGTGAAGCTTCTGTTCCTTTTTTTAGGATCATCTGGCTTAAGTTCTCAAAACTGTTTTGTGTACTTCAAGCAGATACATGTTCCAAAAGTCAAAAAAGAATGGTGGTTACCATAGACATGAACCAAAAGGGGGCATAATAATTCTGCAACAATGATGCTCTAATGATATAAACAAGAGAAGAGCCATGACAGCTAGAAAATTCTTTCAAGATTCATACAACTGCCATACATATAAATGGCTCTTTGCAAGATATAATGAGGATGTTGCTGGAAAGAGCAAACTGCTCCTCAAAAGAAAATCAATACATTCCCTTTTCCTCTATGCCTGGGCAAATTAACTCTGCCAAAATTCATTGATAAGCAGTACAGATTTTGACTCTACAAAAGAAAGACAGCTTAACAAATACAATCATCTTTTGGTTTTCCTTCAGAATGATTAAAGAAACAGTGATTCTGATTGTGCAACAGAAAATTCTCCAAAACAAAAAAGTTCCCTGGCTTTGGAAATTCCACTCCTGAAACAATCCTCCACAATTAGCTCCGCACTCACCTCCTAAAGGGAGAAACCACAAAATTAATAATTGCTTTCAGACCAGTCCTTTTGTAATCTAATACAATGGAACTGGTATTTGTATGATTGCTCACATAAAACAAGTTTCCATGAAATGAAAACTCAATAAAGTAAGGACATACCACAAAGAATTATAGTTGCTCATCATCAAGAGGCTTATGCATTTCTAGGGTGAATTATCTCCATTAGCTCCCTCACCTGCCACTAACCCAGAAACTTTATGTGAACAAAATTGAACCCCAAATGTATAGCAACATCTGCTCTCATCTGTATTTATAGTTGCTTCAGTTAAGTAGTTTAGTTAGAACAAGGTAGCATAATTCTGGTAGACTTGATTCATTGTTAAATCCTCTAATAGAACAGTTTCCCATCGATAAAGTTTCCAAGTTTTTCCAAAGTGGAAACTGAATATCCTCTGTAGCTTAGAATTTGGGATGTCAAGCATAGCAATAAACACAAATAAATTAAGTTGAACCTTGATAAGGAAACTTATGATCTGATCATATTTTCAAGCAAATTGTAATGAGAAAATAAATATGAAGAAAATTTTGATGTTGTCTAGACTTGGATTTTACAAGGATCATAAGGAAAGTGTTTGAGTTCCAATTAAGAAGATCAAGTGCAGTTAAGCAACCAATAAGGACAGGCTTTGTACTTATCCCCCAAAAAAAAATAAAAAAAATTAGATAGGCTTCATAGCAAATCAATTACAACAACAAAGTCTTTATCCCAATTCTAGTTGGAGTCAGTTACATAAATCTTTTTGGGTCATGCCCTTTTATTATGTACTAAGCTTGGGGTGAGATCTAATCACTCTAAATCCTCCCCAACTAAAGATTCCTAGGTCAAAATCCAAAAATAAATAAATAAATAAATAAAAGGATTCTCAAGTCATCCTAGGTCTCAATAATCCCTCTCCTCTAGCCATCCACATAGATTTAATTGTCCAAACCAACAGGAACTCTACTCATTCAATTTATCTTCAATGGGTGCTACACCTACTTTGTTATGAACATCATTTTTTATTTCATCCTTCCTAGCATAATCACACAACTATTTAAGCATTCTCATATCTACTAAACTCATTTTTTGTGCATGTTGCTTTTCTAGAGTGCAACACTCACTACCATAGAATATCCCTAGCCTAATTATCATTCGGTAGAATTTAACCTCCAACTTAATGAAAATTCTACGATCATATAAAACTTGTAGAAAGAGGAGATAGAAAATGTTGAAACAGAGGGTTCCTCAAATCTGAGGAATCTGCTGTCTACTGTTTACATTTATGTATATCTAAGGTTTTTACACAATATAAAAGAGAAAGGAAAAATAAAACTTGTGTGGGCCACACCTACTAAACAATGCGTGCACACACACATACATGCTTAACACTCTCCCTCAAGCTGGGGCACAGATATCAATCATGCCCAACTTGGTACAAGTAAATTCAACCCAAACACCATGAAGCACTCACGTGTGAACATCTGCTAGTTTATCTCTAGTCTACACATGTAAAGGGGAGATCATACCATCCTTCAACCTTTCATGCACCATATGACAATCTACTTCAATATGTTCAATCTGCTCAGGATAATCTAGGTTGCTTCCAATGTGAATAGCAAACTTACTATCAAACCACAAGGAACACAGAGTTCTTTGTGCAAAACCAAGTTCCTCAAAGTAAATTTTGTAACCACACAACTTCACAATTAGCAAGGGTCATTGCCCTATATTCAGCCTAGGCATTAGATCTAGCTACAACACTTTATTTCTTGCTTTTCCATAATACCGAATTATCTACAACAAAATCACAGTACCCAATGGTTGATCTTCTGTATACAATGTAGCTACCTAGCCCAATCAACATCAAAGTATGCCTCAATCAAAAAATGCCCATGATTCAAGTACAAGAGCCCTCACCAAGTGCTTTCTTCCAATACCAAGAACAGGAACAACTTCCCAATGAGGTGTTCTAGGGGCAATCATGAATTGACTCACTATCCCAACTTTGCAAAAGAGATGTCCAGTCGTGTAAGGGTAAAATAAATCAACTTTCCAACAAGCCTTCTTTATTGTTCTAATTCAGCCAAGAGCTCCCCCTATGTCAAGTAAGAGCTTGATTCCTAGCCCCACAGGTGTATCACTAGGCTTAGAGTCAAGCACCATCTTTTCCTTCAACAAATCAATCACATACTTGCATTGAGATGCATAAATGCCATGCCACTTTAATATCTTGGGAAAAAAAACAAAAAGCCTAAGCAAAGAGAAAGGATCAGATGAGGGAGAAAGAGTGAGGAATAGATCAAGAGAGAGAACCAATTAATATGGTGGTCCACAACATCTATCAAAGAACTGCAACCCTTTCAGTCATTAAGGTAGGTGTTTGGAGACCTTTTCACAAATTCCATTGGGGGCTTTCAATATTTTAAAAGGTTCTTTCAAATTCTCAGCACCTTTGGGGTTTTAAAAAAGGTTCCCGCATACTACAGGATGTTTTAAAAGGTCCTCTCAAAATCCCCTTCTGGTCTAATAGGCATGAACAAAGGATGTGAAGAAAACTTTTGGATCCAAGTGAATTACTGTTGTTTTTTTTGTTCTTTTGCCAACTTTAGACTATGGCACAACGAGAACGAGAACAAGAGAGTACAAGTGCCTAGGGTTTTACCCTAGGCTATGATACCATGTAGAAAGAGAAAAGAGTGAAAACGTTAAGACAAAGCGTTCCTCAAATCTGAGGAATCTGCTGTAGTATGGACAGCACTTTTTATCGGTTAACTGATTTTTACTTGTTAACAGAAGGAAATTGATTCCTAGAGTTTTGCAATGATAAGCAGAGTGGAAAGTTTCCTCCAAATCCCAATTCACTTTTGCAACCAAGCAATTATCAAAACCTAATTTGCCCTCTGCCACACTTTTTTTGTTGGGGGGGTAGGGGGAGGCAAGTCTCTAATGCATGTATTTGCATATATACATATAAACACACATCAATACAGATATTAATTGGCTAGATGTATCAGTAGGTGGATTTACATTAAGAGGATAGTTTTAGAAGGTTGTCCCTGAAGAAGGCAGGTTTACCATTGTTAAGACAGTGCAGATGGTTGACAGATCAACACAGAAGAAGACAAAAAAGGCAATTGTTGTCATTTTTGCTTAGTTTAGGTAGTACAAAGTTATCCTACTTCATATTAATGTGACCCTAGAGAGAATAGGACAACATGACCATAGTATCCTTACATGCAAATTTCAATTATTTTTATCAATGGAGTTGCAACTCTATACACCTTTATTGAAATTCCATCCCATCAATACCATCACTCCACCAAAATCTGGCAAGCTGCACCACTCTAAGTTAAAACTCTGACCACCAATTGCACACTTTGATGGCAACATCTGTCAACACAATCTCAAATCCAAACACATGAAATTCAATTCAAACCCACTTATCACCATCATTCATTTGTTTTGAAACCTACCACTATCAAACAAACTTCTTGTGCTCATTTTGTTCATGAATGTTTTAGTGTTGCTACTCCAATAATCACAAAACCATTTGAAATTGACCCCAAAACCTATGATACAATAAAAGTGCACCACCTGTCACTAACAATATCAAACTAATTTTGCCTACGTATCCTCACTAGCACCCCAAAACCACCTCACTTTTTGAATCTGGTATTATATCAATATTAAAACCAAGCCCACAAACACAAACTCATCATAGAATCAGCACATTCTATCAAAAGATTCAAAACCAACATTGCTTTTTTTTTGGGGGGGGGGGAGGGGGGGAAGGGGGAACAAATAAAAAAAATTGCTTATCATAACTGAAAAGAGATGCAATTTCAAAATGTCATTTACAGTATTCAGTGTGTGCCTGTATGTTGCAGGGGAGTGTGTAATCTTTCTGCAAATGGTTTGGTACCTATTAAGTGTTATTATAGATAGTACAGCAGTTGCTGTTGATGGCAAGCTTATTTGTGCATGGAACTGCAGTTGTCATTGATTGGGGTGTGTTATGCTTTGAGAGGTTTAGGGGATTAGAGAAATTCATGGATTTTGTCATATTTAAGCATCTAAGAAGCCTAGTTTGCAGTGTTTTGGCAAGAAGAAACAATATTAGATAGAATACTACCTAACAATGAACATAAATGATGACAGCAAGTCTGGTGAAAATCACGATGTTTGGAGGAGTGGAACACTCATAGCCAAAAGTCAAAAGCCTATGTCTATATACTTCACCTGTATTGAATTAAGAATCTAGCCTTACATCTTGTGCTCTGGGTTTCACTATAACATGCATTAAACTCAACCACGTATGCAGGCATATTAAGAATGCCACTATTGTAAAATTACTACAACTGGAGTAAATATAACATTGACCCATTTTAACATCCAACTCACATCAGTGAATAAGATAAATACAAACAACTATCTTGCTTGCACCTTTCAAACAGAATACATAACAATAATGATGACAAAAAATGATGAGAATGAAGAGGCAGTATGCTTACCTCGAAGGTTAGACTTGAAACCACAACTTGTCAAATGCTTTGCAAGTGCCTCTCCTAACTGCTTTTTCCAGTTCACCGCAACTTTGGCTTCAGACACAGGCCACACTACTGCAGTCTCTGTAGTGAGATTGACACTGGCAGAAGAAACTTTTGGCTGTCCAAAAGTACGTTATACAAAATCAATATTACACAAGCATTACTAGCTTTTCAAACTCACCCAAAAAGTTACGAGCTAGTACTCTTCCTTATTCCCAATCCTACTGCCCCATCATTCAATTTGGGTTGACATACAGTGGCCAACTTGTCTTTTCATATCAATTTTCATATTCTTCTTGAAAACAGAAAATCAAGAATAAGAAATAGAAGACTTAACTTGATTTTCCAGTATCCTCTTGACGCTGGCTGCACATCCACCGCAAGTCATTCCCTTTGCATAGAGAGTATGAAGAGTACATTAGACCAAAATTCAATCAACAGTACATATCTTTTACAAGTCAAAGAAAAATTGCACAAATATTTATACACATAACATTTACACGCAAAATTTCAAAAATAACATCCAAGCCAAACAGGAATGCGAGTTCAGGAAATATATATATATATACATACTCCGACATCAAGTATAATAACATCCGGAGAAAGCGCCGACACATCCTCCGCGTCTCCGGCAACCAAATTAGACTTCAAGTTCCCGCCATCAGATGATCCATCACCGTCCCAACCACCACCACCACCACCCCCGGCTCCCTCGCCACCGCCGCCGCCGCCGCCGCCAGCAGCAGCGGTCCCAAATGAGGCCGATGAGTTCGAGACACACCCTACGCGATGCCGGACCAGCGGCAGCACTGCACATAATCCTTGTAGAGGCACAAAGGAAGAAGAAAGAGGCAGCTTCTTGGGAGAGTAAAGATTGGAGGAGAGGACTCGGCGAGTGGAGAGTTGAGTCGGGAGGAGAAAAGAGAGGGCTCTGCTGGCAAAATAACGGTTTAGGGCTTTAGACATGGCGAGCATTGTTGGCGTAGCAGTTGAGGCGCACAGTGCTGCAGTTGTTGCTGTAGACTCCATTTTTGAGCAAGCAAGAAGAAACAGAAGAAAAGATTACGTGTCCGTTTCGTGTTGGCTCCCTCAAACCAGCCTGCCTCTGCAGATTTTAAACTGCTTCCGGCTGTTGGGGCCTCTAACATTAATTACTTATCTGCCCTCTCAAACCCCGAGGAGGAGGAAGTTATGGCCACAAGAGTTCTCTCATTTAACTCGTGTTAATCGAATTCAAAAGGGTTAGTGGGCTCGTGTACATATGCGCACAGATCCCGTAGCCCCAGCTTTTCTACTGGCGGGCCCCCGTCAGACTACGGAGATTCTTTAAAACAATATATCTATATAACAATTTTTCATTAATTTAAAATTTTTTTATTAAACTTAAATAATTTATAATATTAATTTATAATTAATTTATAATTTTTTAATATTTTAATATTTATTTAATTTTATTTCTCACGTAATAATTTTAAAATTTTAATTTTTTAAATTATACAATTCAAAAAAAATTTAATCAATCAAATTAATTAAGATTGATATAAAATATATTTTTTTTACATATTTCCTCAAATCTCTATCTCGTAATAAATCTAAAATGTCATTAAGGTCCTCCGTCACCTTTACCTGACACGATAAAAGTGTTGACATGTAAGGACAAAAAAAATAAATAAGTGTGCTCCGTGTCAATCAACCAGACTCGTTAAGTTAATAAGTATAAGCCTAAACTTCAAGTAATTTTTTAAAATTATATTTTTTTTTTTCTTAATAATTTCATTAGATTACACAAATTAATTAAAATTATAAAATTCACTTAACTATGAAATTCAATTAATTAAAAGACTCATTCATTCTAACATTCCTAAATAGAATTCTAAAATTAAAAAAAAAAACAAAAACAAAAACATAAATCCTAAAAAATCTAGGGAGAGAAGAATTGAGAGATGTTGGAATCAAAACATGGATAAAAGAACTCAATTTAAGAATAATTTGTTCCTCGTCAATAAGTTGAGTTTATAAATCTAAAGTTTAAGTAATTATTTTAAATTATATTTTTTGTGTAATATATTTTTAATTCATTTATGTAATATAATGAAATTAATAAGTATATAAAAATATAATTTAAAATCATTACTTAGATTTTGGGTTGGTAAGCCTAGCTTCCTTACTTAGAGCACTTTTAATTTTTATTTTTTTTTATCTCTTACACATTAGTGTTGAGGAAATACAAAAATCAAAAATTAGGAAAAATCTAAATAGGGTTTAAATAAATAATAAACTCAAAAATTTAACATCATATTTCTTAACCATGTAATTCATATACTTACACTTAAGATCTTAACAATCTCCTTGTCAAATATAAGTCTCTCTCACATTGGTCTATTCTTCTTAAACACACAAAAAGTATATTACCACTCCACCAAGTTCGTTTGCAAATTAATTTTACTCTGCTTTATTTAAAGTGCACATCTATCAATGTTCCAAGAGTCATATAAAATACACCGATGTCACCATTCTTTTTTGAAACCAAGCTTTACTACTCCACATAGCCCTACTCATGGTAAGGGTAATTTGTTCTTTCCTTCTTATAAAGGTAGTAATCATGACAAACATATATTGTTTATACTCATCCTTTACCAAACCATTAATTACTACTTATTAGGAAAATGTAAGAGTCCAAAATTAGGGAAAAAAATCTAATTATGGTACAAGTAAGTAATAATCTCAAACCAAAATCTTAAGTTTTATTGGGTTAAAACCTAATTAATATTTTAATTGGATAAATATATAATTTATCTTCATATACGAAATGTCTTTTATCTCCTTGTATAAAATGACATTTATCATGTAATTTATTACACTTGAAATAGTGAATTTTTAATGCAATCAAGAGTGTAAAAATGTTTAAGTTTTAAACCATATAAATTTCTTGTATTCTTTTCTTATTCTTTTTCAAATATTTTGTTTCTCAACAACTCTCATCAAAGCTTTGATTTTAAGAAGGCCAAATGGTTAATAGGAGCAACAGCATTTAAAAAAAGGAAATTAAATCAATTTATTTTAGAAAAGAAACCTAAATTGATGAGCAAAGAAGACTATGAGTTATCAAAATAAATAGACCTTGGGAGTTATCTCGTTGACATGACCCGAAACATTGTTTTCAATGTTTGAACAAAAATTACTACAAAACTGGAAAGAGCACTAACGCATACATATGAGAAACCATTTGCTTCCAACAATATATATTTGATGAGAAATTTGTTTAATCTAAAGATGAAAGAAGATTCATTTGTTCTAAATTATATAAACTAGTTTAATTTTAATTGTAGTTAATTGAGTTTGGTAAATTTTGATAAAAAAATTAAAACTTTGATTTTGTTATCTTTATTATTAGAAAGTTAAAATATCACTATAACTATAATAAATAGTTTGTCTAATTTGCAACAATTATAGTTCAACATAATTTGGAATCTAATTTTGAGCAAAGATATTTAATAAGAGAGAATTGGATATATCATCTAACTTTGATTCTATTTGAAGTATGGAAACAAAGAAAGAACAACTTAAGGTAATGATAATAAGGTCAAATCAAAATCTAAGGAATAAATCAAAATTTGATATTATGTGCTATAATTATGATTGTAAGAGTTACTTTAAGAGACACTGTAAGTAGTTAAAAAAGACAAATTATGATGAAAATTTCATAAATATAGTAATTAAAAATATTGCTAATATTTTGATTTTAAGTGTTGATAGACTAATAAAGTCTTGGATTCTGGACTTAGGAGTATTTTTTCACGCAACTTCACCTAAAGATTACATGCAAAATTATATTATTAGTTATTTCAAAAAAGTTCATATTACTAATGATAAATGGATATAATAGGAAAAAGTAATATTCATGTCAAGACATCAAATGAGATATATAGGAAGTTGACAAAATGTTGACACATCCCAACATTGAAAAGGAATTTGATTTTTATATGATAACTTAACGATGAAGGACATTTCACAACTATTGTTAGTGGGTTATAAAAAATCACCAAATATGTAATGGTAATGATAATAGTAAGGAAAAATAAGGCTATAACACTTTCTACAACTTTGGGTATAAAGGATTCTATAGGAGTTAGTGAGTTAAGTATTAATTTTAAGATTTAACATTGCAAGTTTAAGGATATAAATAATAAAGAAATGAAGGTATTTACAATAAATGACAAGTTATTTGATATGAAAACTATAGATCTTAGTATTTATGATGATTGTATTTTCCAAAAGCAAAAAAAAAATCTTAAATTCTCCAAAGTTATAAGCATACAAAGAAATAAGAGCTTGTCCTCACTGATGTTTAAGGTCCTTCCGTTATAATATCCTTAAGTGGCTCATTTTATTATGTTACCTTTATTAATAATTTTACTTAGAAGATATGATTATTTTAAAAAAATAAATAAATTTAATGCATTTATCACTTTTAAGAAGTGAAAAAATAAGAAGAGAATAAATCTAATACAAAAATAAAATATTTGAAATATAATAGTAATAATAAGTATAACAAGAAAGAATTTAATGATTTTTGTACAACTAATAAGATTCAAATAAAGAAAATAGTTATGAAAATGCCACAATAAAATAGTATCATTAAGTGCGTAAATAGAATTTTGAATTAGTGTACTATGAGCATTAAAATACATGTTAGATTATCATAACATTATAGATTACTATTATTGACGTTACAAAATATTTAATAAATCAATAACTACTTATTCTTCTAAATAAAGAACTACTAAAAAGAGATTTAAATAAGTAAATAGGTAAATTTTTCACATTTAAAAGTTTTTAATTGTGTCTCTTATGTATAAATCATTTATAATAAAAAGGTTAAATTAGATTTTAAATCCTATAAGTATTTTTTCATTAAGTATGAATTGATAAATTTGGATATCATCTCTAAGATAATTAACATAGAAGAATTATTATAAGTAAATATATCATATTTAATGAAAATATTATTTATAAAAATAAACATATTATAGAATCTGATAATGTAGAAAAAAAATGCCAAATAAAAGAAAAATATTAAGTTAGAGGAAATTTTAAAAGATTTATATAACTAGAAAAGTGTCAAAAATTTTTAAAAATATCTCAGTACAATCATAACTTTCTACATTAGTAACACAAGTAACAAAATCCATTAGATTATCTAAGTTTTTATAATAGTTCTCTCCTTGTATTATTTACTATTAATTGATAGTTATGAGTCAAAATATTTTAATAAAGTAATACAAGTTGAACATCCTATCAATTAGAAGTTAGCCATAGATGAAAAGATAAATTCATTATATAAAAGTCATATGTGAAAACTTATTTAATTACCAAATGGTAAGAAAAAGAAAACTAAACAAAAAAAATGAGTTTACCAAGTCAAAGAAGAATATCATGATAAAAAGAGATTTCAACCAAAATAAGGTATTAATTACATTAAAATTCTCTCTAATTGTAAAAATATCAACAAATTGGTTAATGTTAAGCATTATTATGTCTACAAATTTGCATCTAGGATAATTTGATGTGAAAACAATTGTCCTTCATAATGATTTAAAGGAAGATATTTATATGATAAAATTAGAAAGTTCTTCAGTTTTTAGAAAAAAAAAAAAATTATGTGCAAACTTAATAAAAAAATTGTATAATCTGAAATAGACTTTCAACTAATGATACAAGAAGTTTGATATCTTTATATGCAATTAAAGTTTCAAAAAATATAATATAAATTATTGTTGTTACTTTAAGAAATTTGACAATTATTATATTATTTTGTTATTGTATTTAGATGATATGTTCATTGTAGGTTCTAATATTCAAAAGATTAATAACTTGAAGTAGGAAGTTTGTAATAAAAGATCTTAAAGTTGTGAAACAAATTCTCATGATTAAAATTATGAAGGAGAAAGAAGTTGGTACCTTGAAACTATCACATATTACTTATATTGAAAAGTTGTTAAATTAATTCAAAATGTAGAAAGCAAAGCTAATTAGCACCCATTCAACAAATCACTCTAAGTTTTCAAAATAACAATCACCAAAAATAGATAATGAGTATAAATACATGTCAAGAATTTCTTATACCTCAACAATTGATAGTCTTATATATGTTATAATTTGTACAATATCTAATATAGTACATGTAGTAGGAGCTTTAAGTAGGTAAATGCCTAATCTTAATAAACATCATTATGAGGCTATCGAGTGGAGTTTTTACTATTTAAACGGTAGTATAGATGTAACATTGTGTTTTATGATTAATATAATGAACTTGCAAGACTTTGTTAATTCTTAATAGAGTCATTAATAGTAAAAGGAATATAACAAGTTATATTTACAATTTAGGTGGAATTATTGTAAATTGAGTATTTCAACTACAAAATATGATTATTTTGTCGATTATTGAAATTCAATATATCACCATCATTAAAGTTAGTAAAGAATTGATTTCATTGAAAAACTTCTCAGAAAAACTTGGCAAGACACAAAGAAACAATTTTCTTTTCTTCAAAAGTTAATTGTAATTCATCTTATTAAGAATCTCATTTTTTTATTCTAAAATAAAATATATCTAACTAAAATATCACTTTATATATGATTTATTAGATAATAAAACATTAACTTTGGAAAAAATGTATAGTATAAATATCTTACTAACACATTAACTAACCTAATAGTTACAAAAAGGTTAAAGTTATTTGTAGCCTCAATTATACTTCGTGATTAATTGTTGAATAGTTATCACATTAAGGTTATAAATTATGATGGGAGTTGAATTAGATTGTGATAATTGTTAGTTTCATAGTTAGTTACTAAATGACAAATTATTATTCAAATGAAGTATGGTCATTATTATATATGACATAAATATATAATTTATTTCCATATAAGAATTACCTTATCTCCTTGTATAAAAAGACATTCTTATTATTTAATTTATATCTTTCGAAATAATCAAACTTTAATGCAACTATAAATATAAAAATATTTGGATTTTGAATAACGTAAATTTCATATATTCTTTTGCTTTTTTTTTTTTCCTTTTTTCATGAATATTTCATTTTCTAATAATTAGTACTTCTATCACATTAGTATGCCATGTCAAAAAGGGTAACAAATTCCATTAAAGGCTCCTAATTACATACTAGATTTATTACAAAATAATTTTAAGAGATGTAAAATATTACTTTTGCATGGTCATATTAAATTGGAGAAAACACACAAAGATGATATATATATATATATATTGACCCAATTAATTATTATTAAACATTTCATATAATAAAATAAAAAAAATTACAAGGGTAACATTCATAGTTGGAAATTCAATAGTTTTATTTAATTACTTTAACTTAACCATATTAATTCTAATATAATGTTATCCAATATAAACTTAATCAAATAAAATATTATTTATTTAATTAATTATCATCAAATTAATACAATATACTGAAATAAAAAAAATATAAACCTTAATAAAAGTTTGACATTGTATATTATTATTATTTTTAATTATTTATTTTGATTTGATATTATTAAATATTAATTTAAAATATAATAAGATTAGGATTTAACATCTATGAATATTAATACATTAAATATAAAACTTGCATAAAATATAATTTCTATATTAATGTATATCTATATTTATATTCTTATTGTTGAAATTGAGATAAAATTAATAATTCTAAATAATTCTTTAAACTAAAATTATATATGCAGCAACTTTTCCTTAATTTTAAAATTATCTAACTAAATTTTTACAATTTGTAATTTTTGATACTCACTTAATAATTAACTTATACTCTGTTTTTTTAATATTTTTAATAAGATTAAAATATCAACATCCATTTGTTCCTCTTTTCTATATTATAACTTTGTGTTTTAATTAAAAAAAAATCATATGATAAATTCCGAAAAAAAAAAGAATTTTATTCAACTACAATTTTATGCAGTCAATTAATTATTATCAAAAATTTTATAAAATGAAATAAAAAAATAATGTTATAAGAGTAATAATCAAAGTTAGAAATTAATATTTTTATAATGAAATAAAAAGAATTTTACAGAAATAAAAATTATAATTATAAATTTAACTATAATCTATAACTTAATTTTAATCAATTTCATTTAATTACTTCAACTCAAATCATTATTAGAAATTAGTATGATATAAAGAAATTGAAAAATACAAAATAAAAAAATTGGTTTTATATATTATTTTTAATTTTAATTATTTAGTTTAGTTTCATAATATTTAATATTAATTTAAAAGTGCAATAAAATGAAGATTTAATTTCTATTAATATTAGTAAATCAAATTTAATTTATAAAAAAAAATTATAATTCATAGTATTTGTAATTAACTTAATAATTAATTTGTAATTTTATTTTCATATTTTAAGATAATAAGAATTTTAATATACATATAATTAACTTAATTATAAGTTAAAATATATTATAATTTACTTCATTTATATTAATAAATTTTTATACATATCTAAAATTTATTAAATACAAATTCACCTAATTCTCTTTTTATTAAAAAAAAAAAAAAAAACAAGTGCACCTAAATTCTCTTTTTATTTTTTTAAATACTTATAATTAAAGTATTTTTTTTCTTCAAAAGTAAAAAATTAATACTTATATTTTGAATTATTTTTGTCTTATTATATGCATTTTTTCTTAATTCTAGAAATATTGATAAATTTGATTTAAATTTTAAAATATTAACAAATCAAATTTTTTTAAACACTTAATTAAAATAACAATTATACCTAAAAAATCTTAATTTACTCAATTATTAAATTTTAATTTCATTGGATCCCTTTAATAGAAATTTAAAGTTTAAAAGACTTTTAAATTACTTATACTATTAATTTTGAATAATAACCAAATCAATTTCAATTTTATTCAACTATTTTTTTTTCTCAACTTTAAATTAAAAGTAAATTAACTTACTTGATTATTCTTAAAATTATATTTCAATCTTTTTTTTTTTTAGTCTATTAAAAGGTATATTAGATTATGAGTTACATAATATAATTAACTTTTATTAATTCCTTAAACCCTAAATAATCTTAATAGGATTAAAGCTTAAAATTTTGAGTATAAAGATTTAACTTATTAATCACTTCGTACCCCTTAAAGGATTTTAAATTTTTTATTTTAATATTTTTTAATTCTAGTATAAAAATAAATTAATAAAATTCAAAAAAAGTATAATAAATTATAGTAATTCTTTAAGTAACAAATATTTACGTAATTACTTTTCTTTAATTTTAATTTTATTATTATCTTAATAAAATTAGGGTATCAAATATATAAATATATACTCTTTTTTTCATATTATAAAATCAAGTATATTTAGCTTGTATTATTATTTCATTTCTTTCTCTTAATTAAATTTCTCAATTTTGGATATAATTTTTTTTTTAGTTACGTAATTTTCCTTAAAGTTTAGTAATTTTAGTTAATTATAATAATATTATTAATTAAAATTTTAATTATAAATTTAGTTATAATCGAAATGCAAAATAACTCAATTATTCTCCTTTTAAAAGGGAAAATTTCTAAGTGAAATTCTCTTTTTTGATTTTTATAAATAAAATATTGTCATATTTACTTTTTTTTTTCATTAAAAAGGAAAAAAAATATCATATATTTTCTCTTAAAAAAAATACTTATAATTTAAATATTGTTTTACATTTTTGATTTAAATAAAACATTATTGAAAATATGTTTCTTAGCCAATATTATAAATTCACAAATCACACGGGTTTTTACATATAGACACACAAAATATAATATTTGCTAAATTATGACAAATGTATAACTTCACACTCTCTAATTTTGGAGGTAAAAAATGTTGATGTGGCATCTTCTCATAAATTTGATTTTTAAGTATTTTTTATTGATTTAAGAATTTTATGTTGATAAATAAGAGAGTTTATATTAAGTTTTTAAGTACACTAATATCATTCAACCACTATTTTTTAACTTTAATTCAAATTTTACTATATAAGACTTTTTAAAATGAATATACTGAGAAATAGCATATTCATATTGCTACTATTTTTTTGCCTTATGGCTTTATTATGGATGCAAGGAAAAGCTCTGTCTATGAGACCCTTTACTACCAAGCATGAAATAAAGATTTATAGGAATTTATTTCATTAAAAGGATAAAGCTTTAGACTTGTCATTCATTATAGACAAAACTAACAAAATTAGGACAAAAAATAATATTTTAAATTCTTGAATATTTGAAGACTTAATGTGAAACATTTAATAGTATCGACAATAAGGTAGGATTTTAGGTTATACTTTCTTTTTTTTTTTTTTTTCAATCAATAAGTTTAGGTTAATTTATGATATGAGTATTTGATCTTACTACATATGTTCCTATTTTCAATTGTAGATGCTTTATAAGGATCATAATTCTTTACCTTGAAACATGGAGCTAAAAAAATCAAAATCAAGTTATACCATAATCTTTATATGATTTACATTTTCTTAGTGTGTGTAAGACAAAAATTTTTTTCCTAATTACAACTTGAAAATAAATACTTTCTTTTTCTTATTTTTTTCATTCATGAATGTATGTTTTAAGTCACAATAATAGTACCAAAATTCATATTTATTTGACTTTTTCTTCAATTTTTGCTAGAAATAATTACATGCAAATTGTTTTTTATATTGATCAACAAATCATATCTCAATTCAATCTTATATGCATTTTCTATATTCAATTTTATGTGTTATTTTAGAAAACCTTACAAGTATACCTTATATATATATTTTAGCTTTCATGAGTTAGAATCGAATTTTATTTGTTACATTGATGGTATAGTAAGTGGTCTCTTTATTGCCAGATGTGACAATGTTATAAAACTCACAATAACTACATTTGTGATATATTGAAAGAAAATAAAAGAGTGACAATATAAAAGACTAAAAATTATATTTTACAATCATTTACTTAATTTTTAGTTTCAATTTTGTTTAATAAATTTATTTTTTTTGGTAATCTATCAACCTAATAAATAAATTTTTTTTTGGCATAAATGCATAAATTTGTACATTTTATGAATATAAAAACTAGTATTACTAAAATTAAAAGAAAAATTTATCTATTTTCCCTTTTTTGTGATGTGGAGACTTCTCTTTAATTTATAAATTAAGAAAAATAAAATGAGAAAAAGAAATAAAAAAAATAAAACACCTTTTTCAAATTTCTCTTTCTGTTTTCTTAAAAAAAATCAAAATATAATTCTTTTTATATATTTTTTTTTCGTTTAATGTACACATTATTCATATAATATGTGGAGTTATTATATTTAATAAAAATTTCATTTATTTTTTTATTTAAATAAAAAAATAAAAACAACTTAAATTGTGAATATTTAAAAAAATAAAAAAAAAATGAGTGTATCCATTTTGAAAAATCAAAAAGGAAAGAATAAAAAGACTTATATTATGCATTTTGGTTTACAAAAATATATTATTTAATTCATGGTATATCTTACAAAAGTCATAAAAAAAATAACTAAAATAATAAACTAATTAATAATAATGAAAAGAATTATAAATATAAACCTTTAACAAAAATTAATTACATAAAATTTAATTAGAAAGGCACTAGTCTTGAATAAAAATTACTTGAGTGAAATCTACTTGAGAGAAAACACAGATCTAATAATACAAGTCAAATATATTTGTAATTTTATAATGTGAAAAAAAAATTAATTGTATATTTTAAAACCTAATTCTATTAAGATGCATTTTAAAATTCTAATTTTATAAAAATATTAAGAAAAAATATAAATCAATTATTAAGTTAATATAAAATACTACAAACTCTGAAATTTTTTTTAAAAAAATTAAAAATAAATAAATATCATCATATAAGTATTTCATTAGGTTTTTTGCAGTTTCTATACTTATATTATATATATTTAAAAAATTAAAACTTAAATCAAATATGCAGATATTCATAAAATTAAATTAATATTATCATATAAATATTTTATTAATATTTTCTTAATCTTGGTAATATTAATCTACATATAAACTAATATTACACATGTGTGATATACAAGTTTAATATGTTATTTGATTTGAATTTTATTAAATTCAAAAAAATTTAAATTATGTATATTTTTTATTAAAAAATAAATTTAGTAGTAATTTTCTCTTTTTAAGAAAAAAAATAAAATTAAATTATAAACATTTTTTATTTTTAAGAAAAAATAAATTTAGTAAATTTTGTCTCCTCTAAAAATACAAAAAAAAAGAATATACTATTTATTTTCTTAGAAATTATTTTTTTATTTTTTAATTATAAGTATTTACATTATTTGAATTTTAAATATATGTAAAAAATTCTTAATATAAAATAAAAAAAATTAAGTAAATTAAATATATATTAAATTCTTAATTTTATTAAAATATCAAAAATTTGTAATTTAATTATTAAATTAATACTAAAAATCACAAATTGCAGTAGTCTACTATTACAAATTAACTTTCAAAATATTAATAAATATTTATAAATACTTTTAAAGTTTGAAGAAAACTCAAATTTTTATTTTTAATTATATCATTATTTTTACTCTTAAATTCCTTTTTGTTTTCTTAAAAAGGAAAAAAAAATTATTTTTTTTCATAAAAATTTATTCTTAAATTCTAATGTTTGAAAAAAAAAATCCTTTTTAAAAAAATAGTTATTTATAAATTTTTCATTTTATTTTTCTAAAAAAAGAAAAATATTTGTAAACAATTTCAAGTAAGCAATTGCATAAATATATATCACTAAAATTAAGAAAAAAACTATAGTTTTTGTTTGATGACTTTCCATAAATTTGCAAATTAAAAATATTAAAATATTTTATAATTATAAAAATTCAATTACAATTAAAGTAATATTTTATAACTAAATCAATGTATATAATTGTAACCAAATAAATATATTATTAATTCATAAAATTTTACTATAATTATAATTAAATTTTCTATAATTTTAAAATTTTTTTAAAGAATATAAAAAATAAAAAGAATAAAAAAATTACACTCAAATCTCCCTTTTGAAGAAGGAAAAAGGAAACAAAATTCTCAATTTTACTTATTTCTTTAATCAAAGAAAAAAAAAGAAGTATTCTCAAATTTCCTCAAAAGAAATGAAAAGAAAAGAAAAGGAACTACTTACAAAATCCTCTCTCTCTCTTTTGTTTTCTTATTCTTAGAAAAAGAAAAATAAATTTCTTCTAAAATAAATATAATTTTGCTAATAATTTTTCCAAATTTAATTAGTTATAAAAAAAAATTTTAGTTTAAATAATATTTAAATTACTCTTTAGTTTATTAACAAAAAAAATTAAGTAAAAATTAATTTGTTTTCAACAAATATGGTAGTTTAATGCTAATACATACATACATATATATAAAGTTAAGAGAAAAATTATTTTTTTTCCTTTTGTCATGTTATCAATTTCCCTTATGCAATGGTTTCTCCTTAACTCACAAATTAAGAGAAATAAAAGGAAAAAAAAAGAAACAAAAATTCATTTTCAAATAAACTTATTCCTAAATTTTCTCTTTTGTAATTTTAAAAAAGAAAATAATAAATACTCATACTTTAAATAATTTTTTATATGATAATTTTTTTTTACTTTTAAAAAATATTATTAAATTTGATTTTTTTTAAAATTCCTAAATTAACTAAAATTAAGTAAAGATATTAATCAAATAAATTTTAATTTTACTCAACAATTCTTTTTCAAATCTAAATTTTAAAAAATTAGCTTAATTGATTTTATTAAAAGTATAAATCATTTTTTAATATTTTAACATTTCTTATTTAGATATCAAAATTTCATACAACATGCAAACTTAAACTTGATCTATATATATTATTTAAATTAAAAGAAAACTATTCTTGGTGTTTGGTTAATTTTTAGAATATATTGGTATTGGATTTAATTTCTAGTTTTTCAATATATTTTCATATTAACTAAATTAATAATTATAATTTAAAACCCAAATTTAGAATATTATTATTTAGCCAAGAATACATACAAAAATGAAAAAATAAATAAATAAAAATAAATCTTATTTGAGTACAATTTAATCTAAAAAAATTAATTATTATCAAAAATTAGCATTGCATAATGAAATAAAATTTATAAAACAAAAAAAAATTATATATATTATTATTTAAATTATTTTGTTTACTTAAATAAGATATTATATTAATTTAAAATTTTAATTTTATTAAAATTTTATTTGTTCACACATGTCATATAACTTCATTAAATATAATTGATAATATAAAAATTTTGCAATACCTTATAATTTTATTGGCGTCATAAGAGTATTATGCGAGACTCATATTTTGATTTTTTTATTTTTTTTCTCTTCTTTCATAGCTTTAAGAATGTAGGCCTCTATCTATATACCAAAATTAAAACAAATTTAGCTTTGTTTTATTTTTTTTTTTCTTTCTAATCACATCATTTCCTTTAATTACCAAATTAAGAAAAAATGAGAGAAAAAAAATAATTCACATTTTCCAATTTATTTCTTTATAAAATATCTCTCAAATCCTTTATTGTTTTCTTTAAAAAAGAAAAATAATAGAATTAAAAATTCATTCAAAATTTTCCATTTTGTTTTCTCAAACAAAAAAAAAATCAAATTTATTTATTTTTTTGAAAAAAAAAAAGAAAAAAAATTCTAAAATTATTCTCTTTATTTTCCTAAAAAGAAAAAAAAAACTTGCAAAATTTTTTTTGTTTTCTTAAAATGAAAAATAAAATTATTCTCAAATTTCTCAATATATTTTCTTAAAAATGAAAAAACTTATATAAGTAAAATATTTAAATCTCTTAAAGATTTCATTAGTTATATACATTAAAAATTATTATTATTATTATATATATATTGACAAAATTGATAAAAAACTCAACTTTTTTTTTTTAAATTAAGTCATCATTCTTATTTTTATAACGATTTTTTTATTAATTTTTAAAATAAAAAAATAAAAAAATACTACTATTAAATTATTCCCTTTATTTTGTTAAAAAAAAATCTCAAATTTATATAATTTTTTTTTCTTATAAAGGAAAAAAAATTGAAAAACAACTTACAAATTTTTTTTCTGAAAAAGAGAAAAAAAAATTATTCTTAAATTTTTCTTTTATTTTCTTAAAAAAGAAAAAAATATTATAATTTAAATCTTTTTTTATTTTCTTAAGTAAGAGAAAAGAAAAAAAAAATTATTCCCAAACTTTCCTTTTTGAGAAAAAAATTACTCTCAAAAGAAAAAGAAAACTTCTTTCAAATTCATTTAAAAAAATGAAAAAAAAAAGACAAAAAAAAACTTCCAGATTATTCCTTCTTTTTTTTTTTTTGAAAAGTAAAAAAAAAAAAACTATTCCTAAAATCTCTCTTTTGTTTTCTTAAAAAAGAAAATAGATTCATAATTTAAGTTTCTTTTTATTAACTATTTTCTTTTCTTAAAAAAAGAAAAAAACTCTTAAATATCTTTTTGTTTCTTAAAAAAAAATAACTCATGTTTGTACATCTGACCAAATATAATGAACTCATACTCTTGGGGATCAAATGTGGGTTGGAGCAAACTTGGAAACTAGACTATAGGAAAGTCATGTATGAGACAGATATACTAGAAGTTTTATGTCTAGTTAATAATGAATAAAGTGCAACTCATCCTCTAAGCGTGCTTTCCACTGATATTCAGAGGCTTTGCGGAAGAAATTGGTGTTTATAGATAAGACATGTGCTGCATTAAGGCAACTAGTATGGATTTCTTGCGAAGCATTGTGCCACAATGCTAACCATGAAGTTTTGTTTTCGCATCCTTCTGTGGGTATAAGGTTGCTGTTGGATGGAGTTACACAAGGTGTTGCTTTCCTTTATGCACCAATAAAATATATAATAAATATATATATACACAGTAAGCTCATAAAATATGTGGTCTAACATTGGTATATATTTATATTATCAAAACTTAAAGAAATTAAATTAATTCACTTTTAGTTATGTTATTACAAATCAAAATCAACTATTAGAAGAATAATTCTATATAGCTCAATTTTTGTTCCAATTTTCACTAAAGTGATGATGCGGATGAGGGATTTTATCAACATTTTATGATGTTTTATTCGCTTATCACTTTGTTAACATTTAGAAATAATGAAGATTAAAAGGAAAATTTTACAATTGTTTGACTAAAAAATTTATTTGCCCCCACTAAAAAAGTTATTTTTATCCATTGAATTTATAAATTAAGAATAAAAAGAATTATTTTTATTAGATAAAAACTATAATCACAAGAATTTTATAAACTCATTTTTTTTTTTTTTTACTTTTTCATTATCATTTATTTTTAAGTTGAGGCCCTTATCTTTCTATTTAACATTCAAAAAAAAAAAAAGGTAATAATAAACTGTTTTTTTTTAACTTTTTATTTCACTACAAATTAATATATGATTATTTTTTTAATTTTCAAATTCTCATCATGTGCTTATTTTTTAAATAAAAATGTTTAATTTCTATTTTGGTCAAAATTTTGTAAGAAAAAAAATAATAACCAATAAAATTTTATGTGCGTGTGTTTTTTCTTTTTTATCTACTACTTATTTTACAAGTATTATTTTGTATACATTATTAGTTATTATTATTATTTTTGTTATTGTCCTCACCAACTACAATTTCTTGCTCCGCAAGAATTTAAATTTTGTCTAAATAATTATAATTAATTAGAGTGGTTAGATTTATAATGATGTCAGTAACCATTGGCAGGGATGGTATAAATAGTAAGGATGTCAATAAAACATCAAAAGTTGACTTCTCGAAAATCTATCCCGTGATTTTATGACAATTGGTTTGGATTTTGAAGCGATTATAACAAAGGTGAGGTTTTTCACAATAATGCCGCACTATACTATTTTACCCGTATTCTCCCCATGAGGTTTGACATGAAAATAGTTGTAGTAGTTGACAGTGAACAAAGTTTGCTTATTCCAGCTCCAACAACTCCAAACAAATAGGAGAAGAATAAACCTTTTTATTTTGTTAGTAAATTATTTATATTAATATATTGAATTATTTAAATATTTAATTTAATATTCAATTTTTATAATTTTTTAAATGTTTTAATAAAATAAAAATTTTTTGTATATATTTAATTTATTTAATTTATTATATTATGATTTATTTAATTTATTTTAATAATTTTTTGAATACATATAAAATTTATACAATATAAATAATTATAATTAAAGAGATAAAAATAATAATTTTAAAATTTAAATATATTTTTTTTATTTCTAGTTATTACTTTATTTAATATGTACATATTATATATGTATTATTTAATTTTTATGAATTATATATATATATATATATATATTATAATTAAATTATATAATTTTTGATTTATTATAAATATTTAATTATTTTTAAGTTCAAATTAAAAAAAAAAAAATCACCTGGTATCAGCTTTCGGTGACATATGCGACGAAGGTATATTTTTGTTTTGTGTTATCTATAGTTCTTTAAACCATGAAAAATTACATTTAGTTTTAAAAATTGGAAGTCATTTTATGTGAAAGAAAGATTGATTTTCCTCTTTGATCAAAATTTGTTTTATGTTAACTACACTTTTCTAATATCTCAAACAATGGGATATGTTGATAACATTTTCTAAAAAAGTATTTTCTATGAAACAAACGTACTCTAAGTTAAGTGAATAATTCCTTATGCCAGGCAAAGTGAAATGCATAATTTTTTTTTTTTTTCAATGGAGTGGAGACACGCAACTGATGAAGAGTTGTCAGTACCAGTACGAAATAAAAGATAATGGGTGCATATACAAGCATTGTTTCCTTTCAGGATAATAATTGTATTAGGCTCACTAATTATGTTTCTTTTTCCTATTTTTAAATGTTTACTCAATAACCATTTTTATTATCAATAATTATTTTTATTAGCAAATTTTAACAAATATTTCGCTCCTCCTTAATTTTTTAGAGAAAAATTGTTAATGTAACAAATACTCTCAAAATACCTTAGTTTATTTTTTTTTTTAAAAAGAAAAAAAAAACGTTTTTATCCTTCTTTTTCGACCCCATTTGCTACCTCAAACTAGAGTATCAATCATGCACAATATTCTCGGAAAAAAGTAGGGTTAAGTAAGACAAATTCTCACCCTGCTACTTCTTATCTTAGAGAGAACGTTGCTGAGGGAGCACAAGCTCTCAAAATGCCTTAATCCGCATTCCTCCCGCAAATTACTCTTCCTGAATGCCCCACCTCTCGCTACCTTCTCTTTAAATCCTTGCGTTCATCCAGCTTTCCCAACTTTGGCAGCTTCGGCAACTCCTCAATCGACGCTACCAAAATGCATGCCCCAAGCGAACAAGGCCCACCCCACAGGGGGGGCGGCGCTCTTCAGGTTCTCCTCTCTCTCTCTCTCTCTTACCTTCGCATATTTTCGCGAAAAAAAGTCAAGAAAGTGGATTGGGATCATACGAGAATGAATCCGTTGCCATCTTTTCAATTTGAGACCATTTGCCTCCTTTTACGACGTCAAAATCCCCCTTCGCCGAAGAACAGAATGCCCATTGTAAATGTATTTGACATACCAATTCAATTAAAGATTTATGTTATTTATAATAAAAAATAGTTCTAGATTCTAGAGGGTTATAATAAACACGTGACACTTAATTCTTTTTTTTTTTTTTTTTGAATATAGCTATAAAATTTAAGATAAGAGTTACAACACTCTGATTGTTTATGGTCTCACTAATAAACTTATAACTCCGTATTTTATCATTTTAGTGGACTTTAACATTTTATTATTTATTTATATTATCTCTTTAATTTTCTTTAAGTTAAAGTTTTCAATTTTCATATTGAAATTCTTATGCATGTTATGATTTGAATTAAAAAAAAAAAAAGAAAAAAAAAGTTCACTCATCACATGGATTATGAAACTAATTTTATTGTATGAAATAAATAAGTGTATTTTTAAATAAGATGAAGATTTCAGCAAAAAGAATGGGTGGTATTCAAAGGACTTTCTAGAAAGAAATTTATTGCAATTTTTCAATATTTTTATTTGTCAAATTACAAATAACTCAAATTGATTTAAAAAATGAGGCAAAGGATATTTTTATAATTTGAATTCAAAGAATGCAAATTTGGGCCGAGTATTTCATTTTTCCAGCGCTGCGCTTGGGCTGGAACACCAACCCACTCTCTCTAAGTCCGTCGCTCTCAAGTTTTCAGCCGCCAGGGCGGGCAGACAGTTCTGATCTGCGTTGGTGTTCCGGATAAAAATTACTTCCGGTGAGTTTTCTTTACCTTATTATCGCTAGTATAGAATAAAAGTTGAACCGGATTAAATTGACTCGACCCAAAAAAAAAAAGAAAAAAAAGAAAACCAAGAAACTGTATTCTCTGATTTTGGAGTGAAATAAGAGGAGTTTTATGTGTTGTTTTTATTTTTTAGTAACACAGCGGATTACTGCTTCAGGCTTTGTGGACACAGAATCATGTTATCTGATCAAGAACTTTGGGCAGTTTCATTCCAACTTCGATAATGGGGTTGTTCAGTTTGGAACTTGAAGGATATTTTGGGATTACTTTATCATTTCTAATCATAGTTTTGATGCCATTATCACTGTAGAGGTTAAATTAACAGATAAGGAAGATGGGAAACAGTATTGCTGATCTTCCCGTGAAGTTTCTCATGCCATCTTTCCCTGATAACATCAGAGAAATTGCATTCAAAACGATTCCTTCTGTATCAAAGGTACTGCAGTGTCCTTTTAGTCGGCTTTAATTTGATATTGTTCACTTCTTTAGCTCAGATTCTCAGCTTTAATTATTTTATCATGAGCAGGCTGAGATTAAGAGAGTCCTGGAATCAATGTATGGCTTAGAAGTTGAAAAGGTGCGGACTTTAAATATGCAGGGAAAGAAAAAGCAGAGAGGGGGCCGCCTGATTGCTAGGCCAAATTACAAGAAGGCTTACGTAACTTTGAAGGAGCCCTTAGCCATTGGTTCTGAATTCTATAGTGCTTGTGCACTTGGAGTTGATAAGATGAGCACAGAGGGGAGGGGAAAATTACGATACTTTGATGAATATGCTGCGAAATCTCCCTGGCTTAATAAGAAGGAGGATCTTCATGTTAAGTCTGAGAAGGAAATACAGTCAAGTAGCTAACAAGGGAAGATATTTCTTGAAGAAGTATTCTAGAAGATCCCATTTTGCATCTGATTAGATTCTATTATTCGGATATTTTTATTTACACATTTAATAAGATTCTCTTATTTGAGAGATTTTTATTTTTTATTCGGTTATTTTGAAATCTTCTCCTTTCAATCATACCTGTTATAAATATTGAAATTTATATTGAATATTTTTCTGGTAGATTCCCGCCTTTGTTCTTATTTTTGTGTAGGCAGTAGCCAATCTTGTGCTTATGGGAATTTGGGGGTCAGGGGAACCTTGACATAGTTATGCTCTCTTGAAATCCTTCTTTTGCATTTCTGACTATTTTTTCATTTTTACTAGGAATCTGACAAATAGAAGGTTGACTAATGTTGGGGTGCTGCATACTGTGGTGCAATGCGTAACATTAGGAGGTTGTTACTTTGGTTAATTTCTTATTGATGCAGTTGCAATTGTAATTTGACTGATAGGCATAGTTGCTGTATAAAACTTTCTCAAATTGTATCACTCTTAATTATTCTCATTGTACGGGATAAATGACTTCAACAAGGGGCCTAAATCTCTACATCCTGAATACAAGATTAGAGATTGTTCTGATCTACACAAACTTCTTATTCTTTAGTTGTTCAGACTTTGCAGTTTGCACCATACTGAATATGGTGTCCCAATTTCTTGTGCTCTATCATTCATTATACTGGGTAAGACTGCTTACTTTGAAGTCCATTAGGACCCTATCATAAAACTTAGTTCTAGCTGCTGCATCTATAATGTTGTCATTAACTTTGGTGCCTTTTCTGTCTGTAATGTTGTTTACAGGCCTGTGCATGGGCATGCCCCTGTATGTATATAGACCTCCATATTTTAAATCTGAGCAACTTGACTTCAGATCTGGATGATGAGAGGACCAGCTCTCCAGCTCTATTCAAATATATCTCTGCCTTTGTTGAGTCAACCTATCCATTAATTACAGTGGTTCTTAAGATCTTAACCTGTAAATGTACTTGGTGGCTTGTTTTCTTTTGTGGTGGCACCAGAGAATGCCCTTTACTGTTTACATTCATGCATCAAGCGTGCCGTGTCAACCATGTTCAGAAATACCCTGTCAATTTTTCATTTGGATTTTGTTTTTGTTTTTAGGAGGTTGGTTGGGCATGGGCTATGTCACCTGAAGTACTCTGCTTTTTCCCATCTATTTTGGATTGCATGCTGTTGAGCCATTGTGACTGTGCAAGAATCTATGCCATTTATGCTCAATTGCAAACAGTTTGCTCAATCAATTGGGCAGGGTTCAATCCATTTTACTGCATGACTTTGCCCAAAACCAGCGTTTTTGCATTGCACAATATTTCTTTGAACTTGGCATACCAATTTTCTTCAAGTCTCTCTTTATATTTTTGGGTCTTGCCCAAAGCTCAATTTGAAGTAACAAATGTGTAAGAGAGGTAAGGCCCCTTTAAGTCTAGGATGAAATTTTGACTTATCCTCCTTGTTTCATTTGTCACCATTTGTCACTAGTTTATTGTTTTCAGAGAATTGTCTTTGGGATTTGGTACATATTCAAATGGGGAGAAGAAAAGAAATACTATATTCCCCCCCCCCCCCCCAAAAAAAAGAAAAAGATAGGGAAGATTTACTTTTTGCTTTATGCTAAAATATAATGAGGTTATATATATCTAACTATTCCTTAGATTTGACAATGTGGGAGGTTTGTGCACTGGAACATAATTTTTAGCAACCAAAATTACCAATCTGTTTAGAAGGTAGAAACATAGGCAAATGATGAGAATGTTTATTTGGTGGTTGTGATTGCTTAAATTAAATTTATGACTATACCAAAAGGGCAGACATCTATTGTTTTGTGCCTCAGAATCCAAAGCGTGCTCATATATTTCATATAAGATGTCAATGATTTGTATTATGTCATTGTTGCTATGTTTTGTGGTGATGCCAATAATATATAGTTTTGTACCTGTAGATGTGGACGGGTGATATAGGTGAAATGGACTGGTATATGGACGCTTACAAGGCAAATGATTTGCCGAACTGCAAAGAGGGAGTTCACAAGCAATGCTGGTAAGACACTTGAAAGCCGTCACATCTTTGATAAACGTTGACAACGATGGAAGTGCCTACTTGAATTGGCGTGTTTTGTTGGAATAGTTTGGGAACTGGCCATGATTAAATTCAAGAGCTCACGTTGGGTCTTTTTCAGATAACAAAGAGTAGGTTTTTCTATCTTCCCATTGCAATTCTTAGATTTTTGAGGTCAATTATGTAGCACTCAAAGAGATTTACTTCAGAAGTTCCAACTAAGCATGGAACCTGCCTTACATGGCGGTGCTACATCCTAGGAGACTTGTTAATGTAACACATTTATAAGCATAGCATAGTCAATGCATATCAAAGTCCTTAAGATAGACCATATACCACATGAAATTCATGGTGGACTGATCATACTAATAAGTGAACGAACTCCAGTAGAATTCCATCCAATGTCAACTAGGACATGAGAGAACAGTGACAGGGCGAACGCCCGTCGAAGGAAAAATATGCAGGTCGGTCTTGGATGAAAACATAGACGTGTCCAAGGAGGAAACTCTATTATGATGCTGTGCATCATGAAACATTGATTTCTGGGGTATCTGACGTTGTAAGCAATCACTCATTGAATGGCGTTTCTTTGTCCAAAAGGAAAGTTAAGTATATTGAATGAGTTATTCTGATAAACAAAGCCAAGTGAAAACCGCAAGATTGACAATAAAATCGTTGTTTAACAATTTATATGATTTATTCAAGTATCCTAACGCAATGCAAGTGAACAATTTAATCCTGTTGGCTAATTATGGGCTTGTTCAAGGCATAGGCTGACATAGCTGTTGTGGCAAGGGCCATCTGAAAGTTTGCAGGTGAAAGAAAATTCCAACCCTCACAAGATTTTCAAACAATGATGGCACTCAAATTGAACCAAGATCAATTGCAAGAAGTTCATGTTGAGAGATTACCTCAGCCATGCAATTATATTACTCTCTAGTCTTCTATTCCAATTTCCTGTGTGCTTTCTTCTCCCTAGTCCTCCTCACTATTACGTTGCAAGGCTGCCCTTCTCTCTTCTTCTAAAAAGGACAAGGATGATACATGAAACCAATCAGTTTTATTACAAGGGAGATTAAAATCGAAGGACCCATGTCTTGGAATCACTATGAGTGAACGATTATTGTCAGGCTGTGGATAAGATTAAGAAACGGAACCAATGGACCCACTTCCATGTCGTGGGAAGTGATGATGTTACGCCTGATTGGCCAAGTGCCAATGACGTTGATGGCATACTTTCTTACTCCCTTGTGCGAAGTATACATAGCTATCGAAACATATGGGTGCCTTTTACTGACAAGTTTGCTGTGTCCTTCATAACAGTGACGAGAATTAGAGTAAACTTGCACAATATGTGGGGTGGGTGGGGTATCATTGGCATCTGGCTATCTAGCAAGTACCATTTTTTTCTTATTTGCTACATGATTTGTCTTTCAGACCCAGTTGAAAAAAAGAAAAATAAAAAAGGTAGGTTGGTTTACTACAAACAGCTTATGTCAGTATTATTTTAAATTTTATGCCTTACTTAATCGTACATAGAAATCAGTATTTTGGAAAGAAAAAATTGAAAATTGTTTTAGATCCCATTTAGGTATCGCTACTTTGAGGGATTAATCCTGGGTGGTTCTTTACTATCAATAATTGAAAGAACGAAACATAATGAAGTTGAACTTATATTTATATATATATTTCAAGAAAGTGGAGCTATTTTGACGAATTATGGAGATTACTTTGAAGTGAAATGGATGCCACGGTGAATGAACCCAATAGTCGCCAGAATTGAAATTCAAGGAAAGAACAGAACGTAAAACGATGAAAAATAGACATTAGAATTGATAGGTAGAAAGTACCATGATGAGAGAAGTGAAGCATGGAGATCCATGAACCAACTGATTGGATGGCAGTATTAATTTGCACAGAGGGCGTGCACGCAGTTATGTACCGGTCCTCAGCCCCCAAGCCATCACCCAGTTTTGGCTGAAGTCCCCAGCAGAATTATAGTGCCATGTGGGTGACTTCCAACTTTCTCAAAGGGTGGTAACGTGGCTTAACCCTTCAGGAAGTGCTTTTACTCCCTCGCGCGATCTTATGAATATGTAGACGAGCCATGGCGTTGTCCCCTTCTCCACTTCCCATTCTACAATTCCTTCCAGACTGCTCAACGGACATGCGTTTGAAGGAGAAAAGTATACTCTTTGGCGACTTGACTGCATTTGGAATCACCTCATCTGTTACCCCAGAAGCGTGAGGCCTTAATTTCCTGCATCTATCTGGTGCCCACAATGTGCTTGTTGCTGTCTGTTGCTTTGTTTTTTCTGTCTGCGCTAATAATAATACTTTGCTGGTGGCCCCTGTCCCTATGGGTTACCCTGCACTGTAAACATGAAAGCAGCTTGTCCAAATCGCTTGATAGCGGATGATGACGATTGTCCATGTTCATTTTTTTTATAATTTTTTCTTTTCCAAGAAGCGGAACGAACAAAATTCAGTGTGTTGAGATTGGATTAAAGAGTTTGCAATTTGATATCAAGAATACGTCCTCCAATATTTGAGATTACGTAATTCACCGGACGGGAGGGAGGGGTCGCTTTTTTGACCGTCGGGTTAAGTTGAACAGAGTCAATGAGATAGATTGGACGTATTAATTTAATTCTTTTTCAAAAAACAAAAAGAGCAAAAGAACTCAAAGACGTTTCTCTGTTGACTTCAATTTACAGGGAAATAAAGGATCCACGCAAAATTTAAAGCAGGCAGGAGTTGAGGGACCCAGAAAATGGAAAATATTAGTGATTTATTGAACCGAGCACAAATCGAGTAAATCAACCAACACCAGCTACCTAACTCTCATAATTACGGAGGAGGCAGACTTCTTAATGCATGCTGCCTGCTTTGGAGACCATATTAGATATACTTTTAGACAAATATTGGACACATAAATACGTGTTTAAGAAAATAATAATTTTAAATAATAATTATAAAATAATAATTTAAGATAATTATATATATTTTTTAAAATTATAATTATAAATATTTAAAAAAATTTTAAATTATTATTTATATTTTTTTTTGGTAAAAATTAATAAGATAGTGGTGTTAATTTTTTTTTTATATAAAATAAAAAGATAAGATAGTAAAATCAAATTATTATCTTTTTTTTAATAATTTTTTTTAAAATAAAGAGTTAAAATAATAATTTATTACATATTCTTTCGAAATATTAAAAAATAAGATAATAATTTTAAACTATTATTTTTTTTCTTGAAAAATGAATAAGGTAACAGTTTCAAAATATTACCTAATCTTTTTAAAAAATAAAAAATAAAAAAAAGTCTAAGGTGGCGACTCCAAATCATTACTTATTTAACAGAAATAATGGAGCAGTTTTAAATTGTTATTTTTTTTTTAAAATGAATATAGAAGCGACTTTAGATCACAGTTTAATCTTATTTTTTAAAAAATTAAGGGCTTAAGGAAGTGGTTATAAGTCATTGCTTAATCTTTTTTTTTTTTTTTAAATAAGGGAATAAGATAACGGTTCTAAAGCATTACTTATTCAATAAAATTAAAGTGGTAATTTTAAACCATTACCTTTTTTTTTTCCTAAAAAATGAATAATGTTATTTTTTAAAAAATAAGGAATAAGATAATAGTTCTAAACTACTACCTATTCAGTAAAGTTAAGATAACTGTTGCCTGTTCTTTTTCTAAAAATGCAATTGTTGCCTATTTTTTGTAAAAATAAATCATCTTTTTTTTAACAAAATCAGTTTCATTCCATTTCATTTCTGAATGTTTTGCTTGTCATTGTCTCCATCCAATTCCATTTTTTATCATCTATCTCGTCAATCATGTTACTCATTATTTCTTGTTGTGATTTTTAGGTTTATAGAAAGTGAACTCATAAAACATTTTTTTATAAAAAGTTTAATCCAAAGTTGCTCAAAAGTGCATTTTCTTTTAATTACATTCAATCAAGTACTTGTTTAATTATACTTCTTCTTCTGTGTTTCTCTTCACCTGAGATATTCTTGATTGTTGTTGTGATTTTGCACTTATGGTTGTTGATTTCCAAGCTTTTGTTTTGGTGATTGAATTTGAATATGGGTTGAGTTTTTTTGGATTTTTTTTTTTTTACAATTTTTAGTTTGGGATTGGTTCCATACTCAGTTTTGGCCATTGTTTGGTTAGTTAAGGGGATAAAATTGATGAGAAAATCATTTAGGCAAGCCTAGCTAATTTAATTCTAAACTTAGGTAGTTTTGGCTGTTAGACTTTTCTTGTCTCTATCATGCAGGATCGTTATCTTGATACGAATACTAGCAATATAACTGTAACAAAACCAAAAGGAATAGGAAATCAGAACAACACACCGTTCTCCATTATTCTGATATCCGGTAGTAGAGATGAGAAAACTTCTCTTTCCTGCCCTGTACGCTTTCCTTTCTGTTTCTCCTATCTTCTCTCTTCCTACCTTTTCTCTTCCTACCTTTTCTCCTACTCTTCCCTTTCTGTTCTTTACGCTTTTCTCTGATGGTTGAGAGAGCCCAGAAAATGTCCATAATGAATATATATATATTCATCCATTTTCCAGCAGCCGTTACCCTGAAAATAGGGAGATTCTCCCTATCTGTAACGGTTATCTGTCAGAAGGGAGAGCGGAGGGATTTCAAACCCATTAACCCAAAACCACCGTTATGCTTAACAGACCATCACGTTAAGCCATCCATTATTTGGGTCATACGTTAAACAAGGGCCACTTTTATGTCGATTAACTCAACAATCTCCCACTTGGCCCTTGTTATGATTTGATGAATCAACAACAAACAAGTGTGCACAATCCTTAAAGATTATCAAATCACAATACTTGATTGAATTAAAACGATTGGATCATGGCGGTCACATGTCTCTCAGTGACATGATTCCTTCCATGTATCACATAATCATGATAATTCAGAATAACCTTACTGAGAAACATTAAAACTTTAAATTGTCATGTCCATTTATGCCATTAGTTATCTCACAAACTATAACTGTATACAACTAAATAGAGACAACAAAGCACAAGCAAAACCACGACCTTAATTGAATTCAAGAGTGTCTCAATGATATGAGCAGTACAAAATATTGACTTTCAAGAGAATGAGGACCTGTCCAATATGCCCATCCGATCAACATGTCCAGTGAATGTTTTCGGTGGCAAACCTTTAGTCAACGGGTCCGCTATCATCAACTCAGTGCCAATGTGCTCAATAGACACTCTGTGATTTTGCACTTCTTCTTTAACAGATAGGTATTTCAAATCCATATGTTTCGCACCTTTAGAATACCTATCATTCTTAGAGAAGAAAACAGCTGCGGAATTATCACAGTAAATTCTCAACGGCTTTTCTATACTGTCGACCAAACTGAGCCTTGAGATAAAATTCCGCAACCATAATGCATGAATAGTAGCCTCAAAGCATGCTATAAATTCAGCCTCCATAGTGGAAGTAGCAATGACAGACTGCTTCCCACTTTTCCAGGAAACTGCTCCTCCAGCTAGGAGGAACAAGTAACCAAATGTAGATTTCCTCGAGTCTACACATCCAGCATAATCTGAATCCGAGTAGCCTACTATTTCAAGATGACTTGATCTTTTATAAGTAAGCATATAATCTTTGGTGCCTTGCAAGTACCTAAGGACTTTCTTTCCGGCTTTCCAATGATCTATTCCAGGATTGCTTTGATATCGGCCTAACATTCCAACAGCGAAACTAATGTCTGGCCGAGTGCATGTTTGCGCATACATCAGGCTTCCAACCAGTGAGGCATAGGGAATTGATTCCATTGCTTTCCGTTCCAAATCATTCTTTGGACATTGCAGTTCACTGAACTTGTCCCCTTTCTGAATTGGAACTATTCCTGTAGAGCAATTTTCCATTCTAAATCTCTCTAATACTTTATTGATATACCCTTTTTGAGACAATCCCAACAATCCTTGTGATCTATCACGGAATATCTCTATTCCAATCACATAAGATGCCTCATTCATATCTTTCATTTCAAAAGTTTCAGAGAGAAATTTCTTAACATCATGTAACAAACCCATGTCATTAGCGGCCAAAAGAATGTCATCAACATATAGGACTAATATAATGAACTTGCTCCCACTAATCTTCATATAGATATACCGATCAACGGTGTTTTCTACAAAGTCGTATGACGTAATGGTATCATTGAACTTAAGATACCATTGTCGGGAAGCCTGTTTCAGTCCGTATATCGATTTCTTTAATTTACACACCAAATTTTCCTGCCCGGTGGTAGTGAAACCTTCAGGTTGGTCCATACATACTTCCTCTTCTAAGTCACCATTCAAAAAGGTGGTCTTTACATCCATTTGGTGAAGCTCTAGATCATTATGAGCCACCAAAGCCATAATAATTCTCAAGGAGTCTTTCTTAGAGACTGGAGAGAAAGTCTCCTTATAGTCAATACCATCCCTTTGAGTGAAACCTTTGGCAACCAGTCTGGCTTTATACCTTTCGATATTACCTTTCGAGTTTCGCTTGGTCTTGAAGACCCACTTACAGCCAACTCGTTTTGATCCTTTAGGTAACTCTACTAGTTCCTAGACTTGGTTTACATCCATCGATTTCATCTCTTCCTTCATGGCATTGAGCCACTTTTCAGAATCATTACATTCCATGGCTTGTTGAAATGAGACTGGATCTTTATCAATGCTCAATTCCGACTCATGCTCAAGTGAGTAAACCACATAGTCATTAGATACAGCTGGCCTTTTCTGTCTCGTAGACCTCCGTAATGCCATTTCTTGTGGTATCACTTGTTCATTTGTACATTGCACATTGTCACTTGGTTCATCTCTTATGTGTTCACTTTGCGTGTTTCGAGTATCAATTTGTTGCCCTTGCATGTCACGTGACTGTGATGCAACAAAAGGAACAACAATTTGAGTAGAAACACTGGGTGTGGGGATACCACCTTGAGTAGGAGTACTCACTGTGAATTTTTCATTTTGTAATTCTCTAATATCCACCTTTCGTGACTCCCCACTCCCACTGAACCGGCCATTTTCAATGAATCAAGCATTACCAGACTCAACTATTCTTGTGCTATGGTTAGGGCAATAGAACCTATATCCTTTAGACTTTTCAGGATAGCCAATGAAGTGACCACTAATGGTCCTTGCATCAAGCTTTCCTTCATGTGGATTATATATCCTTACTTCTGCTGAACAACCCCAAACATGGAGGTGTCTCAAACTGGGTTTCCTGCCTGTCCATAACTCGTAAGGAGTCTTAGGGACAGCCTTACTGGGAACCCTATTCAGCAGATATGCAGCAGTTCTTAATGCATGCATTCACAAGGATAAAGGTACAGTACTGTTACTCAACATACTCCTAACCATATCCATAAGTGTGCGATTCCGCCTTTCCGCTACACCATTTTGTTGTGGTGTACCAGGCATTGTGTACTGTGCACATATGCCTCGACTTTCAAGAAATTTTGCAAATGGACCAGGACATTGTCCACTTTCATTGAATTTTCCATAATATTCACCACCCCTGTCTGACTTAATCACTTTTACTTTTCTATCTAACTGCCTTTCCACTTCATCAATAAACACCTCCAGGGTATTTACTGACCAGGACTTTTCATGCAGTAGATATAAGTAACAATACCGTGAGTAGTCATCTATGAATGTGATGAAATATTTTTCACCACCCCATGTAGGAATGTCAAAGGGGCCACAAATATCGGTGTGTATCAATTCTAAAGGCGCATTACTTCTCATGGCTGGGTACTTCGATGTGTGTCTTGTTTGTTTCCCTTTTATACAATCAACACACACATCCCAATCAGTAAAATCCAATTGAGGCAGGATGTCACTTTTCACCAACCTCAATATCCTTTCTTTGGATATATGACCCAATCTTTGATGCCATAAGAAAGCAGAACAATCATCATGCACATTACGTTTGTTACCAATACCATGCTCAACAAGAAATAGAGAATCAGCATACATAGCGTCAAGATTAAAGCGGTACAAATCATCAATCAAAGTACCAGATCCATAATAGTACGAATGTCTATACAATGAAAATGCACCATTTCCAATCTTAAGATTAAATCCCACTTCATCCAACTTTGCAACAGAAACCAAATTTCTAGCACATTCAGGAACATAGAGACACTGTTCTAGATCCAGATGACACTTGGTGTCCAAGATCAATCTGTACGTCCCAATTCCTTCTATTCGTGCCTTCATTCTGTTTCCCATATAAAGGAACTTCTCAGTTCCTGTTATGGGCTGGATTGAAAGGAATCCCTGCATAATATGTGACACATGAATAGTAGCTCCAGAGTCTAACCACCAAGTATTATTGGGCACTTCAATTATATTTGATTCAAAACATACTGATATACAGTACATACCTTTCTTTTCGAACCAAGCCTTTCTTTTTGGGCAATCCTTCTTGAAGTGACCCATCCTTTTGCAGAAGAAGCACTTCTGATCCTTTTGGATCTGACCTCCAGAGACTTTTATGGAGGCTTTGTCCTTCTTCTTATTTTTGTGATGTGGTTTAGACTTGCTACCACTAGCATCATTACGAACAGTGAGATGAATGGAGTGATCCTTCATCTTCTTTAATCTCCCTTCCTCCTGAACTAACATGACCTTAATTTCCTGAAAGTTCCATTTCTCTTTAATAGTGTTATAGTTCACTTGGAACTGGCCAAATTCAGGAGGCAGTGAGTTGATGATGAATTGAACCAAAAAGGATTCACTCACATCCATACTCATTGTTCTCAACTTTGCTGCTAGATTAGCCATGCTGGTCACATGATCATGAATAGGCCGTGACCAATCAAATTTCTTGGTCGTCAGCTCACTCATCAGGGTTCCTACAATGGATTTATCAGCTATGTCTGATTGAGAGTATTCCTTGATTCTCATCATAAATTCCCTTGCATTTTCCGTCTTGGGCATTGAGGGCTTGACATTTTCAGCCATCGTCATTCGCATCAAATTCAAACTCAGCCTATTGGACCGTACCCAAGCCTCATGAAAAGACTTATCAGATTCTGTACTGGTCCCAGTTATGACTGCAGGCTTTTCTTCCGAAATGACTGCTAAGTCTAAGCCCAAAACACCTAAATGAAACTGAATATGCTCAGACCATTCTGCATAGTTCAGCCCATTGAATTTGATCGTTGCATTGCCCAAGGCGAAAACGTTATTAGAAGCTGCAAACATAATCCAAATTTACATGTTAATGCTTTGAGTAAACTCTAATGGATTCAGACACATGCATTATAAACTTTGACTATATATTTAAGTTCACCTTTGGGTGATCCTCAAACACATAATTGTAATCATTAATAATGCTAATTTAAATATGCTTTAATAGGTTAATCAATCATACTAGAGTTAACATGAAGGTTATCTTTGGATATGCAATCATGTTTGCTCAGTACATCAATCAATCCCCTTTCAGTGTCATTAATTATAGGCAATGATCCATCTTTGGATGATCTCCTATCCTTATAATTAATAACCACAATTGTTCATGTATATAACATTAGCATCAAAAATGAACAATTGAAAATTCACGATCAACAATTCAAATCCTTTCAGGCCAGGTCACTTTGGTGACCAACAGACTTTCAATATTTGATTCACATTGACGTGACTTTAATAAACCCTTTTTTTTTTTTTTTTTTCTCTGCCGGCACAGCCCGCGTGCTGCCTCCGACCAGAAACCGACGGTGGCAACACCACCTGCTGCAGGCTGCCTCTGACCAGAGACCACGCACGGCCCGCGTGCTGCCTCCGACCGGAGACCGACGGTGGCAACACCGCCTACCGCAGGCGCTGCCTCCGATCGGGGTCTCTGACGGCCGACGGAGACCCGCCTCCGACCAGGGACTATGGGCGGCCCGCGTGCTGCCTCCGATCAGGGTCTCTGACGAACGACGGAGACCCGCCTCCGACCAGGGACCACGGGCGGCCCGGAAGCTGGCCCCATTCTGCCATCGCCGTCGGCTCTTCCCGACGACGTCCGGCGGCTTTCATTTGAGGGAGTCGCCGTCGGCAGCCAACCCCGGTGCGTCGGCTCTTCCCGGACGTCGCCTCTGACCAGGCGAACGTGGGTGAACCAACCTGTTCGGGTCGGATCTCCGACGGCAGCCATCCACAGGCCCACGCCCGACCCAGAGCATCAGCCTCACAGGGAGACTGTTCCGTCATGCCCACCAGACCGGACCGATTCGGGTCTCCCACTGACAACGGAGACACAGCCTTCATCGGAGCCGATCCGCCATACCCAGAACCGTTCGGGTTCCGGCGGTGTACAGTCCTCGTGGTCGGCTCCCTCTCTTTTTTTTTTTTTTGTTTTGACACCACATGGCCGACGTTTCCCCTTTCAACGCCGGCCGTTAAGTACAGCAAACAATAATATATGGAAAATACATTGAACATACGCTTTTCCGTTTGCCAGAAAACAAAACAAAATAATTCGGCGCAAATAACTAAAATCAAAATAAATTGCAGTATTCGTTAACCAGGCTCTGATACCAAAACTGTTAGACTTTTCTTGTCTCTATCATGCAGGATCGTTATCTTGATACGAATACTAGCAATATAACTGTAACAAAACCAAAAGGAATAGGAAATCAGAACAACACACCGTTCTCCATTATTCTGATATCCGGTAGTAGAGATGAGAAAACTTCTCTTTCCTGCCCTGTACGCTTTCCTTTCTGTTTCTCCTATCTTCTCTCTTCCTACCTTTTCTCTTCCTACCTTTTCTCCTACTCTTCCCTTTCTGTTCTTTACACTTTTCTCTGATGGTTGAGAGAGCCCAGAAAATGTCCATAATGAATATATATATATTCATCCATTTTCCAGCAGCCGTTGCCCTGAAAATAGGGAGATTCTCCCTATCTGTAACGGTTATCTGTCAGAAGGGAGAGCGGAGGGATTTCAAACCCATTAACCCAAAACCACCGTTATGCTTAACAGACCATCACGTTAAGCCATCCATTATTTGGGTCATACGTTAAACAAGGGCCACTTTTATGTCGATTAACTCAACATTGGCACCCAACAATCCTTCTATACACTTACTCCCTTGTTGTCTTCAATGCACCACTTAAGGCCCTTGACTAGTAAGTCCCTTCCTCCCATTATAACCTGCAAGCTTGACTAAGTTGATTCCATCCTTAATTTATCCATTTGTTTCTTTTCCCTTTCTCCCATTTAGTAGATTTTGGATCATCAAATAACCAACCCTTCACTTCAAGCTCTGGTTCTTCTCCATCAATTGCAAGGTTAGTCTGCACTTCATATGTTTGTTAAAAGTTCCATTGTTAATTTTCCTAATTCTTATGTGGTGTTCGATTACCATTGTTCTGCACGTTGTGAGTTTGTTAAAAGTTCTCAACGAGTAATGGGTTACTAATCATTCTTCATATTCCTAATGTAACATGACCCCACAAAAACTGCAATAATGATCTATGGTTTGCACTATTTCCCATATAACAAATGATTATGTTTGCCTTTTGTTTTTGGTAGTTTGCATCATTCTTACCTCAAAAACTCCTATCCATACATTTGAGCTCATGTAAAAACCATATTTTGGAAGCAATGTATGTTGATTTATTTGCATCTTGCTGAAAAATGCAGCAATGCCACATCCCACTTCTTAATGGGGTCTTTTGTTGCTTTTTTCTTTTGATGGTCATGTAACTAATTAAATTTTTTAACCATTTGGGAAAGAGCAATGTAATAACTAACCTTGTTAGTGTGAATTTTGTATCATTGTCATTGCCATTATTCATGTGTCTTATAGCCTTAATTGGAATGGACATTCGATAATTTTGACACATGCAAGGTTTGCTTCACACCAGGATTATATTGAAACTAGTAACTCCAAAAAAAAAAAAAGAAAAAAAAAAGCAAAATTTGCTTTGCTTAGGACCAAGATTGTTTGAGATTAATACAAATGAATTGATACCATTTATGGCTGTTTGATCCCTCTTAATAACTTAGGCTAAGAAAATTGGAAGATTATTATTTTTTTCTTTTTATTTTAGTTGATATGATTAAGACATACTAAATTTTTTAACCCATACATGAATTTTACAACTCGTATCATACAGTGAATTTATTGTCCATGGCCTACGCCCAAAACTTACGTCCACCTAGTAATGCTCTTCTAAATATGTTTACAATGTAATTAAGGTAATGGTTTGAAAAAGAATAGGGAAAAAAAATTATAGACTTGGATTTTATTACTTACTATTATATCTTACAAACATACTATTAGTGTCTAATTTTAACTTTTTAAAAGTGATTTAGGCTTATATGCACTCAGACATACGAGATATGTGCTTATGTAAGGTGATTAATTATTGGTATCTCTAGACTTGGAGTGCATTCTTTGTTTTAATGCAATTAACTTGTTGTTTTTACCTTTAATTTCATTAAAGTATTTTGAAATTTAGCATAACAATTTATAAGTCCCATCATAACTTTTGTGTGTAGCCAAAGCCAAGCCTTCCCCCCAATTGTTGGCCATGTAAAAGTCAAAAGAAGAGACAAAATAGCTTAACTTTATGGGTGATATGCTTCCTATTTGTTTTTGTTGTTGTCTTTGTTACCCCCTAGATATTACCACCTGAGATCAACACGATCTATAGATTGTAATTAGAGTTTTTCTATTGTCCTCTTTTTTACTTTAATCTCATAATTGGGTTAATTGAGTAGAAGGTATCCTAAGCTTAAAATTAGAAGCCACGCATTAAAACTATTCTTCTACAAAGCTATGCACCAACAATCATAATCTTTGGAGATATAATAGTTTAATCTTAATCTTTGTAGTGGGTTGTTGAAAGTTCTCAACTAGTAGTTGTACAATTTGGTATATTGTCAAATATTTTGCATCAATATGTCTAGTTTTAAATGCATATGATGTTTGTTCTCTCTCTCTCTCTCTCTACACTAGTCTTGTGAGGAGAAGTATATGGATTGTTGTTAAATTCCTTATAAAGGCAAGAGATTGTTACTTCGTGAAAGGCAAGAAGCAAATTAAGGATATGGAGAAGAAGATAATCCAATTGCACTATATTTTCTTTAGTTTGAAGGTATTATAGATAGCATATGAATTTCTTCATTTGTAATGGTTTTAGTCAAGTTTGGAGAATTAACTTAAATATTTGTTACTATCTCCTCCTACTTATTACTTATTATACTTAATCGATCCATACGTTTACATTTTAAATGCTTGAGTGAGAGGACTAATTTCTCCCATATTAATCTTTGCTTAATGGTTTATTCATGCAACATTTAGTTTAGATGGCAGGATTTCTAAATTCATTATTAACAAAACGCATTTCTAGGTAATCATTATCTATTTTTTTAAAAAAATCATTGCTTATTTTTTTAAAAAAGTCATTGCCTATTTGTTTTAAAAATTATTACCTATTTTTTTAAAAAATTACTACTTATTTTCTGAAAAAAAATTACTGTCTATTCATTTAAAAAATCATTACTTATTTGCTTAATAAATTACTACCTATGTGCTTAATAAATCATTGCTTGTTCGCTTAAAAAATCACTACCTTTTCGCTTAAATAATTACTACCTATTTGTTTAAATAACTGCTATCTATTTTCTAAAAAATTACTACATCTTTTTTAAAAAAATTATTACCTATTTTTTAAAAAAATTATTATCTATCCTCTTAAAAAATCACTACCTATTATTTTAAAAAAAAATTATTATCTATTTTTTAAAAAACTGTTGTCTAAAATGTCTTTAGGTAATGGTTTCATATGTGCTATTAGAGATAGAGAAAACTGATATATTAGATTTATTGTAGCGTTTGCAAATGAAGCAACCTAAAAATTGTTACATTAAACTTTAGATAGTGATTTTTAACTTTAAGGTAGAAGTTTTGAATTGCTATTTTAATTCATTTATTTGGTAGTGTAAAATAACTCACTAAAAAGAGTGAAAAGCACAAAACTAAAAAAGACAAGGGTGAAACTTGTTGCTTGGTCATATAACCAGTTGCCCCCCGTCTTTTTTTTTTTTTTTGTCTTTTGTTACTTTCAATTACATTTATATCAAAAGATTTTTTATTACTAATATTATTACTAAATAATGAAATCAAAATAATTATTATTATACTATTATATAGATTAAATATATTGACATGCAAAGCTAATTTGAGTGTGTTGCATATTTTGTTGAAGTATACTCATTAGGTTATTTTGATGGACAAGTTAACTACATTTTTTTAATAAATGAAATAAATTACATATAACACTACTTTAAAACTATAATCTTTTTTTTTTTTTCTAATATAAAGTCTCAATTAGTTAGTTAATAAAATGAAAATTTTTAAGTAATTAGTTAAAGTAATTACAAACCATTGATAACATATACATATTTAAATGTAAGAATATTAAAAAGAAAAAGTAATATAAATGGGTACAATATTATGTATGGTATATGTTTGATAGAGATCAGCAAAATGAAAATATGCATATAGGTTTAATTTTGGATGTGATACTTGGATTGATTAAATTAATGCAATTAAATATCATTGGCATAATTAAAAGGAAAATTAAGACAATTAAATATAGATTTGACTCATTAAATTTGAAGAGAATGTATTTAAGTTGGAAATATTGTACTCAAATTTTAAGTTTTAAGTATTTAGTTACTTAAATTTTTAAAATTAAATACAAATAGACCTTATTATAAAAGTTATTCAAATTAAAAAAAAAATTGTATTTAAATCAAATAAATTGTACTCCAATTTTGAATTTTGAGTACAAGGCTACTTAGATTTTCAAAAGTAAGTATAAATATTTCAAATTTGAGTACATATAGGTTAAATTTAAGAAATTACTAAATTTGAGAAATTGTATTTAAATTGAAGAAATGGTACCCAAATTTTGAATTTTGATTACATAATACTTAAATTTTTAAAATTATGTAGAAATATTGTAGATTTAAGTCTAAGTAAACTAAATTCAAGAAATAAATTAAATCGGAAAAATTGTACTTAAATTTTGAATTTAGAATTCTTTGATACTTAAGTTTTCAAAATTAAGTACAATTACTTTAAATTTAAGTATAAATATGTTAAATTTGAAAAGTTACTCAAATTTGAAAACTTTTATTTTTATCATAGTTGTTATACTCAAAGTTTGAATTTTGTGTATCTTACTATTTAGACTAAGTACAAAAATCTTAAATTTGAATACAAGTTGGATTAATTAAAAATATTTTTTGAATTTGAGAAATTGTATTTAAATCAAAGAAATTATACTTAAATTGTGAATTTTGAGTATCCTAACCACTTAAACTTCTAAAATTAAATAAAAAACCTCAAATTTAAATAAAATTAGTATTAATTTAAGAAGTTACTTGATTTTGGGAATTGTATTTAAATCAAAAAAATAATTAAGTTGTAAATTTTGAGTATTTGTTTGCTTATATTTTCAAAATGAAGCATAAATACTTAAAATTTGATTATAAGAAGGCTTAAATAAAATGATACTCAAATTGTAAAAAAATTACACTTGGTATACTAAACTATACTTTAATTATAAAATACATACCAAGTTAATAGGAATTACAAAAAACATACTATACTATGAGTACAATATCAAAAAAACATAATTCATTAAGTGAACATTACTAAAAGTTTGATTTAATGACAAAAATGTCATTATAATGACTTAAAGAAACCAAAATGTCCTCATTTGCAAAAAAACCTAAGACATAAGTTTTTTTTTTTTTTTGGGTAAAAAGGATATGAGTTCTACATATGCACATTAATACCAAAAATCAACTCACAGATTGAGACTATAAGGCATTCAACTCATTATAGATCCTCACTAAGCATTCAACTTTACAAGGTCCTCTTGATTACGTAACGTAAAAAATAGGACACTCGAGATAAGTTTTCCCTTGAATTTGTAATGTATTATTCAAAATTTAGTACTTTTTTGTGCAAAATTTTAAGATCACTACGTACAATACATTATAACAAAAAGCATTAGAGAGAAAGAGAGAGAACAAAACCATGTTGTTTGTTTGGATACAATTCCGTAGAAAAATTAATCACTATTGTTTTGTTTTATCTTGTTTTGTGTTGTCTTATGTTGGGGCCAAAGCTAGTAGGAGAACTTAAATATTATATGCATGTTAATTGATGTATATATGGGCATTTTGTGTTAGTGTATTGATTTAAGTCATGTTTAACAATATTATAAGATAAAGTACTATGAATAAAAGTACTATAAACAAAAATATTGAAAATAAAAGTGTTAAATTCAAAATTACATGTTGTTTAGTAATAGTAATAAAAATATTGTGAAAAAAATTCTGTCGAATTATCAAAAAATAGCTTAAATAAGTATAATTCTTTTTAACCAATGAATTTTTATTGAACATTAGCATTGAATAATGATATAAAAATGTAAAATATAAAAGAATTTGATATTGTATTTTATTATTATTATTATTATTTCTAATTATTTATTTTAATTCAATAATATTTTATATTAATTTAAAAATTTATAAAAATTTAAATTTAAATTCGATAAATATTAATAAATATCATTTTCTTCAAAAAAAAAAACTCTATATTTATTTATTTATTTTAATTTTTTTTAAAAATATGAGATTTTATTTTTATTTTAGTTCTTTTATTTAATAATACATTTCTAATATAGTTTATCTAGAATTAGGATTTATTAGAGCTCTTAAAATATGACTAAATTGATAATTTGATCAGAGTTCATATGAAAAAATACGCTTATTAACTTGATTTTTTCAACCTAAATTGTAAAAATACATGAACACAAAATAAACTAAAAAATTAGTTTAACTTGACTAGACTTGCAATTTGCTAGAACTATTTTTTGTTTTTTAAGAACAAAGAAAATAAAATTTAAAAAATTAGTGTTTGAATAATGAATTTTATGTAAAAAGAAAAAAATCATAATATTTACTTTTTCAATAATGAATCTTATGAAAAGTTTTTTTTTTTTTTAAAAAAGAAGTTTAGTTGGGATAAGTCAAAATTAAGCCTAGATTTTATAATTTTTTTTCAATATAATCTTGTTATTTTTACTTTGTTAAATGAGTTCTATATCTTTTTTTTTTCTTTATTTCATTTAATTTAATTTTTGGGTGAAATTTAAATTTTTTTGAGTATATTATCACATTAATTTTTATATTAAATGAGGATTTCAAAAAAAAAAAAAGAAAATTAAATGAAACATAAAGACATGGTATTCATGGTAATAAAAATACATTAAAAAACTTATAAAAATTTAGATTTAATTTTTGGATTATTTTTTTTTATTTATGTATATATGTACATTATAGACACAAATATAATTTATATAAGTTGTAATTTATTAAATATATTTTATAATTTTATCTTAATTTTAAATTGTTATGCTAATTTTTTATTTTTAATAATTATAATATTATAAAAATTATATATTAATATATTACTATATTAGTATTATTGAAATTAAAAAAAATTATGAGTAATTTTTTGAAAAAAAAAAATTATGTAAAAGTTTAAAATTTTTTTTAATAAATTTTTATATTTTTTAGTATTTAATATTAATTTAATAATTAATTTATATATATTTTTAAATATTTTAATAAAAATATTATTTGATTATATATTTGATTTATTAAATTTATTTATTTATGATATATTATATGATATAATTTATTTTATTCATATTAAAAATTATTTATATATGTTAAAAAAATTATTTTTAAATTTTTATTTTCTTAAATTATAAAAAATGAAAAAAGAAACATATTTTAAAATTTTTATTTCTTAAAAAAAAATATTTATAATTTATTTTTTTTAATTTTTTAAAAAAATATTTTAAAATTTTTTTAAATACTTATAATTTAATTTTATTTTTATTTTTATCTTTAAATTAAATATAAATAAAATAAAATTTTGAAAAATAAAAAAAAATTACACATTAAATGAGTTTAATACTAATAAATATTAATACTAGTAAAGTTGAAAGAAAATTTATAATTTTTAATAATTTTTTTACAATTTAAATTTAGTGAATAAATTTTATTTAATTTTAAATTTATTTTAATAATTTATTATTATTATTTATAATATTTAATATTAATTAATTAATTTATAATTTTTTAAAAAATATTTTAATAAATTTAATAATTTAAATATATATATTATTATTATTATTATAATTTTATATCATAAAATTAAGTATATTTAATTTATATTATTATTTTTTATATTAAATTATTTAATTTTAAATTTTAATTTTTTTATTTAAATAATATTTTTTAAGGTTAATATTTATAATTAATTTTATTAATATTATTATTTAAATTTTTGATTATAAATTTAATTATAATGAGTATGAAATGATAAAATTTATTTAATTTTTTAATTAATTAAATATATTAATTATGATGAATAATTAGATAAGTTTTAATTAATTATAACTGATGTCAAAGACTGTAATTTCGATCCTTTTGGAAGGGGTGTCTGTTGATTGACTTGGGATTTAGAATTGGTCTTTTCATTATCTAAACAAAGTCTCCCCCTTGTCTCTTACAGCACGGACGCATAAACATTTACTAATTCAGCGGGTTCATCATGTCTTTCACCGGAGCTTCCGCTGGCGGCGGTGGTGCAGCTGTCGCCAAGTCGTTCTTCTGCCACCAATGCAACCGCTTCGTCACCATAACGGTCTCTCATGCCTCCGACCCGTCCTGCCCTCTCTGCCACGAGGGATTCCTCGAAGAAAATGATAACCCTAATTCGGGACCACCAGACTTCGCCTCTCAGAACCTGAATTCCTTCGAATTACCTTCTGCTGACCCTTTCCCGTCTCTGTTGCCTCTCTTGTTCTCCTCGTCCGCTGCAGCCTCCGTCACTAATGCCGACTTTCAAAACCATAACATCTTCGGCCCTTCCTCCGGTGACCCTGGCCCCTTCAACCCCCTCGACTTCTTGCGGAGCCATCTCCAGAACCTCCATTCCGGTGGAGCTCGCATCCAGTTTGTCGTCGACAACAACCCTTTGGATCCGGGATTCCGCCTTGCGGCCAACCTTGGGGATTACTTCGTCGGGCCGGGCCTGGAACAGCTGATCCAACAGCTGGCGGAGAATGATCCAAATCGGTATGGGACTCCACCGGCATCAAAATCGGCCATTGATGCTCTGCCGACCGTCAAAATCTCCGAGGAATCGCTGGATTCTGAGATGAATCAGTGCGCTGTTTGCAAGGACGAGTTCGAGAAGGGAGCTGGGGCCAAGCAAATGCCCTGCAAGCACATATACCACAACGATTGCTTAATTCCTTGGCTGGAATTGCACAATTCATGTCCGGTTTGCCGGTATGAGTTGCCAACCGACGATGCTGATTATGAGAACAGGAGGGGTGCGGCTCAGGGGAATCAAGGGAACGATGGATCGAGAGTTAATGCTGGGGAGAATCGGACTGTCGAGAGGCGATTTAGTATTTCGTTGCCGTGGCCGTTTGGAAGACAGGGATCCACGAGTGATGGCGATGCTGGTGGTGGCCAAAACAGTTCCTGAAGATTTTAGATTGAAAATAATGTGAGTATTTTGGTATCTAACAAATTATTTTGAGTTTTTGTTTTCCTTTTTGCCCTCTGCTTTGCAATGAACTGTGACTCGTGGCTTGAAATTCTACGTCCCTACAACAACAATAACAAAATTGCTTGAAGGATTTATGTCATAGGGTTTTAGCAGCTAGTTTTACGCTCACCGCCAACCTACCACAACTCTTCTCCCTTAGAATTGCAATGTCCCCAAAACCTGAAATTTAAATAATTCCAGGTTCATTGGAATAAAATCGCTAATGGCTTTAGAAACTTGGAATGCATGAATTACTAGGCTCCTGACTGAGAAACGTAGAAAAGCCAAAGGAGAGAGGAAAAAAGGGCTTAAGTTGGAGTCTCCTTTCTTCCTTTTGTCAAGAAACTATTTAACCCAAAAGTTTTAGCTGTTGGATGAGATTTAAAACATGAAACATATATTAACTTCAACACGCCCTATCACACACAAGTCCGTTAGGTTGAAAGTGTAGACAAGACACAAGTCATCATTACCTTGTTGCAAAAATTAATAATTTAATTAGAAGAATGAGGATAGTAGTTTAAGCTCAAGCTTTTGGATCAGAAAGGCTTTGACACTATGATAAGAAACTCTTCAACCCAAAAGCATAAGCTTTTGAGCAAGTCTCAAAATATGGACCATAGATTAATTAACACTTTGTTTACTTGTAGAATGGGGTTGATTGTTTTGCAAATTTGCCCAAGTAATTTCAAATGTTGATTTAGTTGTACTTGTGTTTGCTTTTGGATGAACTTGAGTAAGTTGAAGATTTGAAAGCCATGTGCTATGGTAAGCTTGTTATACTGCGACACTGTAGAGAAAGCCTGTTTACAGCGGACCCTCTTTAGACTCGACAATGATGGAGTTCATTTACATGATGCCCTCCAATAGACCTTGTTTGCAGACTGGTTGCCCCCTTTTAAAATACCACTTAATTCACTCACACACACAGACACACCAAAGTTTTGATTGAACTCATATTATGTAAAATTGATTGCTTGCTGGAGCTTCGTGAGCTTATTATGTCTGTCTTTTTATGTGCCCATTTTACCCATTGATGGAGTATTTTGTCAAAGTGAATTGTTTATCTAGGGCATCTTGCAATAAAATTTTCTCTTGTTCTAGTGTCTCTGTGTGACATAGTGTGGAGTAAAGTGGGGATGGGGGGAGCAGCTGCCACAGTGTTTGAAATCCATTGTTAACAATGAAGCTGTTTTATCACTCATGGAAGTGGAAGAAATACATGTATATTGTGAATCATAATGTCATCTACTGTTCAATTTTCTATATTTCATTGTACACTATTGGACTCTTTGCCATCAATTTTGTGATTGATGATCAGTTTGGTGTAGGAAAGGTCTCGTACTTTTTCACAGTTTAACTGGTTAGGCATAGCTTCTTGTCGTTGGTCTTGTTGTTGATTGGATCTTCTTCCTTTCTTCTCCAACTCTTCTTCTTCTTCCATGTTTTTCTGGCTTCTTCTCTCTTTTGCATGTATTGATGACCTACTTGAAGTAGGTAAGATAAAACCGATGTGTTTTTCATGTTATGCTGTGTGATACTTATGAAATAGCACCCCGTTCTGACTGGGGCTATTAGGCTTGCAGCAATATCATCAATGACTAATTATTTATGTCTCAATTGCTAACCTGCTGGAGAACTCTGTGTCAAACTTTGGGAACTTGTGAGTGTGGTAATATGCTATGCATTCTTATCATATTGACTTTTATATCTTCTCACATATGGGGACATTTATTAATGTATAAATTACTTAGCTTTTCTGACTATCAAGGATTCAAGGTTATGCCAGATCTTCATCATATCAAAATATCTACTTGGAATGAAATGCTTGAGTTTTATATCTAGTGAAATGTGAAATTGATTCTTTATTTCTACCATTGTTGGAAGAATTCATTTGGGCAACATTAGTAGTTCTTTGTGCTTTTGTAGCTAGTAGCTTACAAATAGCTTTCTGTATATGTGGTGTCATGACTACTCTATGCAACAATAGACTGATTGTTGCCGAGGGAAGTGAGATAACATACAAAGATCAGAGTGTTATTTGTTTTGCGGCTTTTATGTTTTTTTTTTTTTCTTTTGAATGAACGAGGAACAGTAAGGGGCAGAAAAGAATTCTCCTCTACCACCAGTGGGTGGCATTGGAGGTGGGAGGAGCAGGAGAGAGAGAGAGAGAGAGCGAGATCAATCGATCGATCGATCTCTGGCAGGATGTGATGAAAATTGGGACTACAACATCTGAGACTTTTCATTTACTACTGCAGAGGTAGTCAAATGGAGTCTAGTCTTAATGCACTCAACTTTGATTGGACTCTGTTTTGAAGTCACTTATGACAACACATGAAGCCTTTGTATTTGGACACGACAAGAGGATACATTTATTCTTGATGCTAGGGATGTAAATACTGTTGGCTTGCAATCTCATGTTATCTTATTTGACTAGAGAATTGCACCCAAGTTTTATTTTATCTCAGTATTCTGATCTATGGTAACATTTTGAGTTGTATGTTGGCCTCAACCTTCTTGGCATGCGTGTTTGTTAGTGCCAATATAATAATTAACACTAGATGTGTCTTCTTGCCTTAATGTATTAAAAACATTTTGAAGGGTGACGTTGTTGAGCATGTGTCTTGATTGAGATTTGATGGCTTATCTATGTTAGTAAAAATTTCTTTTCTGCCTAGTAATGATTGTAACCTCTAGGATCTGTTAATGTCATATGGCTCTGAATTTTTTTGTTTCCTTGACTGACTCTTATTTATCGACTTCTGCAGCACATTACATGTGGAGAAATTACGGAGTGAATTCTCTGGAAGGAAAAAAACCCTTGTAAAGGCTGGAACCTGGAAAGCGGAGTTGTGTAACATGAACATTATTTGAAATTAGCTGCACTATACTTTAAAGTTACTGAGCTGGTAATTTCTATGATTTTATACACATTAATTTCCTACATTAATCTGATGTTCTGATTTTTTTTTTTTTTTTTAGTTTTATTTATTTATTTTTTTTAAGCCTTTTAAGTACTAGATCCTAGGGGTTTCAAACCTTTCTTCGAGTTCGCTTACAATTTGCAACTATTCCCTCTGCACTTTTTGCTCCATAACGGGCGCATATGACTTGAAACTTTTGTTGCGCTTGTTGTGTGCAGGGGCGGATCTAAGCTTCTATTTTATCGCATCAATTAGGAAATTAATTTTTATGCATTCAGTTTACGGGATAGTAACAACAGGTAGGTTACCCTATAATTGTAACTCACTGCCTTGTCACAAATATGATTTGCTAGAATGGGTAATATTACTCCGTTTGAACAATAGAGTCATAATTTTAAACTTAATTGAGATTAATTATACGAATATTTTTTGTTATTACATTTGATTTTGAGCTAAATTTTTGTGAATCGTTTGAAATTGTTATTAACAAAGAATTCCTAAGTCAACTCATTCTCTGTCGCATCTTTTTGCCATTAGCGTAGTTTTGGTCATTTCTCCTAATTGAACCATTTAAGTATACACTGAATATGTTCAGACCAATGTTATCGTCACTTAATATAGTGTTGCACTTATATTACTGCAAAATTATAGGGTAATAACAATTTCATCTCAGCACTCATTTTTTGGACACAATACTATGTTACAAGTCAACACTCGCTACCATGCAATATCACTAATTTAATTGCTATTTAATAGAATTTACATTTCACTTCAATACAAAGTTTATGAACACACAAAATGACAATAATACACCTTTATTTTAGTCTATTTTCATTATTTTTTCGTCTATATGAAAAAACGAAATCGATTGCATTAAAGGGCTATCCCCATTCGGTATAATAATGTGTCATACCATTATGCTAATATTATCAAAAATATAATGCATATTATCCTCGATGTAAGAGTCCTCTTAGTGTATCTATTTTATGTCAAGTGTATTTAAAGATTGAGCCTCGATGTGCTGTTGTTAAGCTGAAGCCCAAAAGTCCTAGGGTTTTTTTTTTTTTTTTTTTTTTTTTTTTTTTTTTTGGGAATACCCGTGACTCCCAATTAAATTTGAGATTCTATGTCAATGGTTTGATTGTTTTAGGAGTTTCTAAATTAGTTACATTCTAAGCCAATCATTTTATATGGAACGAGTCTTTGAAATTTGTAGGTCTCAAAATTACTCAAGAGGAGAGTAAATTAAGATGACAAAAAACATATATTTTTAATGTGTTTAGTGTACTTATAATGTGTATAATGTAAAAAATAAAATAGTTATAATATATAAAAATTTAATTTGAGATATAAATAAATTAATGTAATTATAATAATATTAATATTGAATAAAAATAAAAAAAATAAATTAAATAAATTTAATTTGTAAGATTAACAATTAACTTGTGTAAAGTAAAATAAAAAAATAATAATAATTAAAATGTATTATAGTAAAAAATTTAATAAGTGTATAAATTTATACAATAAAAATAATTAATATATATATATATATATATATAAAAGTTTGGAACTCTTACTCTTATATCCTCTCCTCAATACCATTTTCTTGGAAATTTTAAATCTATTATTAAGTTCCTTAATAGGGAGGAGATCAATTACAATAATAGGGTTATCCTCAATCATAACTATACAAAAGTCTACAACAAAATTACAACACACTTACACAAATATATTTTTTAAATTTTTAATTTCTCAATTTTATAACTTGAAAATACTTATAATTTTTTTCTTTTTAGAATTTTACTTGCTTTTTCTCTTTTATGCACTCTTGATAGTTTTTCTACAAAATTAACTCAATATAAATTTCTCATTAAGGGTGTATATGGTTGCTGCATGTAGTGATATTTATAGACCAATGAAATGGACAAGAACCCATTTGAAAAAACTAGTCATTAGATAGACAACTCAAGTAATTTGGGTGCTAGATTTAAGCTTCCATATCAAGTTTAATCAAGATTCTCCAACAAAAAAACCCTTCCTTGTGAGATAAATTTTGAATATTGTTTTAGTTTTCTTGCAATTGGACATAATCTAGATATCCAAAACTTTTAAAATTAGTTGAGACAATATTTTCTAGCTTTAATTTCTTTCCTTTTAGAGCCAAGAAGTGAATGTTATGTAGCTCAAAAAATTCTACCAATAAGATCTTAAGTTTCTTGCCAAAACAAAAATTATTCCGAGTTGGAAAGGCCTTACTCTAACTTGATCTTGGCCCATTATAATCTTTAATTTGAACTGATGAATTATTCTCTTATGGAACCTTTGAATTTTTCTAGCACAACAAAACTGCCTTAACAAGTTTTTATGCACATATTCTTACCTTTTACATTTGATATATTTCAAAATTGATTCCATGTAAGAGCAGTCATCCTGGAAAATGAGAAATAGCACCTTTGCAAGAGCTAATGCATAAACACGACACAATCTATGCTCCCAGAAAATATTTACTTTTCAAATATAAAATCCATTTGGATTTTCCAACCAAGGGACATTTGAAACCTTTTCCAACATGATCCTTTTCCACCTTGATTTAGAATACTTATTTTCTTGTACATTTGTATCAAGTTGTAAGCCAAAAAAACAAAAAGTTCAGCTAACATGAAGACTTATTAAAAATAAATTTCAATATTGCAAACTTATTTAATTATTTTTAAATTGAATTTTGCTAGCGTAAAATTTAATTTTTCAAAATTAATTTCATCACATATATTCACATATATATATATATATATATAACACTTTAAGTCAATGTGCAATACACGGATAAACATTTAATAGCAAATGGTAATAACATTATGCAGGAAAATAAGGTTAGTTCCGTAATCATTCAATTATATTAATATATCAAAATTAAATAATACATAATCTATCATTCTCTCCTTTTTAATGATGACAACATAATTGATTTCATAAACATTCAATGGGAGCTCTCATTAAACCATTCACCAAAAATAAAAATACACATAATAAATTAAAAGTCTAAAGTATTAATCAATAAAAATAGTAAATAAGTAATGACTATGAACAACTTATCCAAAGTAATATATTGAGTGACCAAGACAACAAGCTATCCAAAATAAATCTAAGCAAATTTAAGTGTGTATCAAAGGAAAATAACACTACTTCTCTCCCTTTGACATCATCAAAAGGGAGAGAATGTATTTTTTAGCCAAGTGATTAGAAATGAACAACCATAGTGGTCAACAAAAATTTATAGGACTATGGAATAATTGACCATTGTCCAAATTTCCAAGAATGAGTTCTTGTCTCTTGTCAAAGATGAGTTGACAAGAAAAAAAATAAAAAAACAAATAGATAACCATAAGGACATAAGCATGGGTGGGAAAAGATGAAAAAGAATACAACTTGGCAATCAAAAAGATTACTTAGAAAAAATAAGGGATTTAATTAGAGTTATTATGACTTCATTTGTATAATAAATAGTATCTAGTTGGTGCAAAAAAGTAAACTCATCTTAGACCATAAAAAAAAAAAAAGAAAAACAAAGACACATTTTATTATACAAAAACACAAAACTAAAATATATGAATGAGAGTTTAGGTTGTGTTTAACATCTCTAAATACTCTCATATGCTTAAGAATTTATTTTTACTTAAAGACTTCATAAAAATGTCCACAAGTTGATTGTTTGTACCCACAAACTCAAGAACAACATCCCTTTTTAGCATGTGATCTCGAAGAAAATGATGTTTAAGATTTATATATTTGGTTTTAGAATGATGAATGAGATTTATGGTAAGGTTTATGAAACTATGTTGTATAAAATAAGAACTCTAGAAAAATGTAACTTGAAATCTTCAATGTTTGCTTAATCCAAAAGAGTTGTAAACAACAATTACTTGTGGCAAGGTATTTGACTTTAGTCTTGAAAGTACTACAAAATTTTGTGTTCGACAAGACCATGATACTAATACACCACCTAAGAGTTAATAAGTATTGATGGTGCTTTTCTTATCAATCTAATCATCAACCTAATCAAAGTTTGAGTAACCCACAAGGTTAAACGTCTTTCCTTTAGGATACCAAAGAATTAAGTTGGTAGATCCATTCATGTAAATAAGCACCCTTTTCAATGCTAGTAAATATGACTCTCTAAGTAATGATTGAAAATGAGTACATAAACAAATAGTCAAGCCTATTGACATTAATATAAAAAAGGCTTTTGATCATACCTTGACATAATTTCTCATCTACCTTCTTACCAATTTATCCTTATCAAGTTTTATGGATGTTGACATTAGTATACCATAAGGCTTTGAATCCTTTATTCCAAATCTTTTCAATATTTCTCTTATGTACTTAGTTTGATTACTGAAAATTCCATTTGTACTTCGCTTAATTTGTAAGCTTATGAAGAAACTAGGTTCCCTTATTATGCTTATTTTGAATTCCTTCTACACTTGAAAAGCAAAATTCTTATGTAAAAAATTGTTTGTGGCACCAAAAATCACATCATTAACACAAATTTATATAATCAATAAATCTTTATCTTTTACCTTTGTGAAGGTGTCCACTTTAACTTTTATAAAACCCTTTTGAATCAAAAAAGAGCTAAGTCGCTCATACCAAATTCCCCAGGGGGCTTGCTTTGTTGTTCCTACAGCCTTGTATGGGTTGTAATTGTTGTCAACTAGGTTTAAGTGTGCAAGAAAGTAAAGCCTTATGGAAGGGCAAGAAGGTAAAAGCCACATGGAGGGGTAAGAACATAAAAGCCACATGGAAGGGCAAAATAGTAAATTCGTTGCAAATAAGCCCTATTAGGGTTTCATGGAAGAGTACATAAAGGCCATTGGAAGACATAAAAAAAAAAAAGTTGGCAATTGAGCAAAATGGATGGAAAACCTAGACAACTAGCCGACCAAAGAGAGAAGTTGTTGGAAGAGAGAGAAAAATTATATACGGCAAAATCAGAGTGGACAGTGAAGGTGAGGAACGGCACACCACCGGCACACTAGCTGTCTGCGAGGAGACAACATGGTAAAGAGGTAGAGAGAGAAACGGACGACACAATCAGGTCGAAAGGGAGAAAATACAGAGACAGTTGAAAAGGAGAGTGGACGGCAAAGGAATGCACGACAAAAAACACAAGAACTCTCGAAAAGAGGTGAACGGAAAAACCTGATTCGGCCAACCAAGAGGGGTACACGGCAGAATAGGGGCTGGATGGGAAAAACAGAAACCACTGATAGAGAGAAATCTGGCTGGACAGTAAGAGAGATCCAACTGGACGGTGAGAGAAATCTGGTTGGACGGTGAAAGAGATCCGATTGGACGGTGAGAGAGATCCGGCTGGACGGCGTGAGACCAGAACGTACGACAGCTTGAGACCTGAACGTGCGACGACATGAGACGAGAAACGTGCGTGAGGCGTGAGACCAGAAACGTGCGTGAGGCGTGAGACCAACAAAGGGTGCAAACTAGAAATGTGCGTGAGACGTGGAACGACAAACCAGAAACATGAGGCGAGCCGTGAGACAAGGAGACGGATGAGACCGTGAAACGGTGAAAGCAGGAGCTATGTGAGACAACCTAGAGAAGGAATTCGACGAAGTATCGGAAAGAAATCAACGTATTTCTAGAATTCTTCAGGAGAGGTTAAAGAGCGTTGCGGTGAACTTCTAAGTGGCAGTGGAGCAGCCTTTTAATTCAACAGAGGCAAGACAAGTTAGAAGAAGGGTAGACACAGTAAGTGACACTCTTTGTATTGTACTTATTTAGTATTTGTAATAGTGAAAGGAGCAGAGGATTAAGACATCCATTGTAACTGGAATTCTTAAGTATAGTGGATAGTCTCAGTAAGGGAGAGTCCCTACCACCGTGGATGGACGTCACGTTGATAGAACCACGTAAATCTTGTGTATCCTTAATTTGCTTTACGTTTTATGTTTTGAATTGAGTTGTGAATGCAGTTAAAGTATTAGCCAACCCATAACCTAACAAAGGCTTAAACAAGAATATTCAAATTATCTATTAGGCAAGGTGTCTGAAAGGTGATTTTGGGGACTATTATGATTAGTAGGTAGTAATAGATCTACCTTAGTTGAGTCTGAGAAAGAGTTCACTTTTAAGAAGAGGTTGAAGTTATTCACTTACCTGTGAATTGTGAATTGTGGTGATACTGATTCACCCCCCTCTCAGTATCACAAACTAGTACATCCTAGGGAGAAGTTGGGAACTTCAATTGGTATCAGAGCACAGGTTCACCAACTTGAAGCTTAACAGCTTGGTGTACTAGTTTGAAGGGATCTAGAAGTTTGACTTGTTTAGCATATTGAGAAATGGAAGCCGGTACCAGCACTAGCACCATTTATAGTAAGAAGGTTCCAATCTTCAACGGAACCAACTATCATATATGGAGAGCAAGAATGCAAGTGGTATTTGCAACCATGGGCATGAACGTGGTGAAATACGTACAGGAGAGTTTTGTGGCTTTGGAAGACGGTAAAGACCTAACCCCAGAGGAGTTAAAGCAGTTTGAGATAAATGGGAAGGCCTCAAATGTCATCATTTCAGCATTGACAGATGCTGAGTATGCTAAAGTTATGGACTGCAAATCTACTAAGGAGATATGGGACAGATTGCAGAAAGTCTATGAAGGTGATGGCAGAATGAAGGAGGCTAAGCTTCAAGTGTTCAAGGAGAGATATGAATCTCTCAGAATGCAGAAGAATGAGATAGTTCAAGAGTTCTTCACTAGGGTTATTGATACTGTAAAAGTCATGGGAAGAACAAGAAGGACTCATCGATTGTGAAGAAAATTCTAAGAATTCTACCTAAGAGGTTTGCCTCAAAGGTGGCAGCTATAGAGGAGAGTAGAGATCTCAATTTTATGTCTCTACATGATCTTCAGTGCAATCTCATTGCATATGAGATGAGAATAAAGTCAACTAAGAGCTCCTCAACATTAAAGGTATCAAAGAAGGCAGCTTTCAAAGCTATGAAACACTTGAAGATAAAAGAAGAGGAAGAATCATCCAGTGAGGATGATGATGATGATAAGGAAGAAAGTGAAGGTGAAGTATTGGCTTACTTCACAAGGAAATTCAAAAAGGGGTCTAAGAAGGAAAAAGGACAGTTATTCTTGAGATGTTATCGTTGTGGGTAGACTAGATACTTTGCTTCTCAGTGTAAAGTGAAACTTGATGATGAAGATGAGGATGGTGATGATGAGCAAAATTCAAGATGAAGAAGATTATCATTCAAATCAAAGAAGTCCAGTAAGAAGATTGCCAACCCACAGAGGAAGACAAGAGGCTCATTCAAGAGTTATGTGAGTCAGACAAAAGAAGCTAATGAGGAGAAAGATGAAGACTCATCAGATGAGTATGTCTTTATGGCATCAACACAAGGTGGTAGCTTAACCTCTGAAGAGGAAGAGGAAGTTAATGAAGAAGAGCCAGATCTTGAAGTTGAGTTGGAAGCAGCTTCAAAGGAGATAATCAGAAGGGGCAGAACCATAAGAAGGTTGAAGGCCCATATAAAATAAGTTGAAGCGAAGTCTAAGGAAGCTGAAAGTCAAAAGGATGAAATAAGGGCTGAACATATTGGCTTGAAGAGAAGATTTGAGGAACAGATCAAAATATGTGAAGACCTTACAGTAGAGCTTGGCTCAAGGGCTTTAAAAATTAAAGAAATGGAGAAAGAGTTGTTGAGACTTCAGCAACAACTCAAAAGTAGTAAAGAGAACTTGCAGAAGCTTGAAATGATAAGAGAAACAAGTTCTAAAAAAGGAGAGAAGAATGTAGAGAAAGTGTAGCAATCTGAAGTTGCATTGGCTAAAGAAAATAAGAATGTGCCACAGAAGTTGAAAGAGAAGGTTGTGACTCAGAAGAAGATAGCTGAGAATAAAGAAGATCTGAAGAAGCAACCTAGGGTGGCAAACAAGAAGGAAGAAAAGAGAGTCACCCAGCAGAGGGCTACGGCTGAACAGAAGAAGGAGAAAAAGGTGACTGAAATGAAAGTCACACAAGTAAAGAAACTAGCTACTTTGCCTACATAACAAGTGATGAATAGAAGAAGACAAGTTGTGATCAGACCCATGAAGAGGCAGTTTTAAGGTCATTGCCTTTATTATGGAGTTTGGGGTCATAAAGCGAGTAACTACTGGTGGAGAAGGCCAATATATGTCTCTAACTTGAGAAGATACGATACTGCATACAGGGGAAGACAATACAGAATTTAGAAGAGAACACCTGTCATGAGTTCTTATACATACTGTAAAAGGCAAGGACACGCTGACAAGGATTGTTGGTGGAAGCCCAAACCAATGGTTTCAAAGAACAAGTTTACTATATTGGCAGACTTGGAACAGTGTGAAAGGTGTGGTAGGATGGCCATAATGCCAAGAGATGCATGACACTTCTCCCTGAGTAAGAGAAGGCATTCAATGACATAGTGAAAACAAGCGGTGCAGTCAAAGTTGAGAAAAAAGAGAAAGCTATCTTTCAGCCAGTTCAAAAGAAGGAATATAAAGCTAAAAGGGAGGTGGCTAATATAGCTGAAATTGCACTTAAACTGACTGCAAGGATAAGTAGTGGATCCTTGATAGTGAATGCACTTCGCATATGACGAGAGATAAGAGTAAATTATCAAAGCTAAAGAAATCAAGAGAAGGCAGAGTCAAGTTTGGCAATGATGATTCACTCAACATCAATGGTCAGGGGTCAATAAAGATTGGAAGAGGAAAACTGAATGATATTCTGCATGTTGAAGGACTCAGATATAATTTAACATCTATCAGTCAGCTATGTAATGAAGACCATAAGGTAATATTCACAAAAATAGGTTGTCAGGTAAAGAGTAAAGAAGGCAATACTGTTGCAGCCAGGAAGAGAACAGCTGGAAATTTATATGTGATTGATGAGGACAAGATAAGCAGCTATTTACTCACCAAAGAAGAAGAAAATCAACTCTGGCATAGGAGGCTGGGACACTTATCACAAAAGAATATAAGGAAGCTGACCACTACTCATGCAATTAGAGGTATTCCCAACCTCCGGAGAGAGGGAGAGTATGTTTGCTCAGCATGCTCTAAAGGAAAACATGTCAGAAAGCAGTATAAGACCAAAGAGTTCAGTTCTGAAGCAATGCTTAACATTGTGTATACTGATTTGTGTGGGTCGATGAGAACAAAAGGGTTGAATGGTGAGAGGTATTTCGTCTTGTTTGTTGATGATTATTCCAAAAGGACCTGCATAATACAAATTAAACACAAGTCAGAAGTTTTGAATTACTTCAAGAGATACAGAAAATTGGCTGAAAATGAGAGTGGAAGGAAGATCAAAGTATGGAGGTCAGATCAAGGCACTGAATTTACAAATGAAACTTTTGAAGATTACCTTGAGAAGCATGGTATTCACTATCAGATGGTAGCAACGAGAATGCCTCAACCGAACAAGGTGGTAGAGAGGAAGAATAGAGCTGTGGTTGAAATGGCAAGAACTCTATTTTTGGAATCTAAGTTTTGCATAAGATTTTGGATAGAAGCAACATTTATAGTCGTGCACCTACTGAATAGAGTTCTACTAAGGCCCAATACTGATAAGACTCCATATGAGCTATAGAGTGGGAAGAAGACAACAGCCAAGTATCTTAGAGTCTTTGGCAGCCCATATTTTGTGAAGAACAAGGAGCAAAACTTGGGAAAATTCACCGCTAGGTCTGATGAAGGCATTTTTATGGGATACTCAACAAAGACAAAAGGTTACAGAGTTTCCTGCATGAACTGAGAAAAGTGATCACTTCCAGTGATGTAAGAATAGATGAGAACTAGAAAACAATGCAGAATGGAGAAGTTGAGGACAATGAAGAAGATGACTTGAATGTAGATGAAGAATCAGACCAACCTGAAGAAAAGGAACAAGAAATAAGTTCAGACTCGGAGAAGAGTGAGTCTGAAGATGAAGAAAGAGATCCTCTTGCAATTAAGACGGTGCAAGGAAGAAGGACAAAGAAAATATGGACCAGTGCTCACCAAGGAGATCAGATTATAGGTGACCCATCAGCAGGAGTTATAACAAGAAGAAGAATTGTGGGAGCTACTACTCTACTCTCACAAGTTGAACCTAAATCTGTTAAAGAGGCTCTTCAAGACAAAACCTGAGTGAAAGCTATCAATGAGGAGCTGGATCAAATTGAGAAGAATGATACATGGGAGTTGGTTCCAAGACCCACTAATAAGAATATTATAGGAACAAAGTGGGTGTTTAGGAATAAATACAATGAAGATGGCAAGGTGGTGAGAAACAAGGTCAGGTTGGTTTGTAAAGGCTACACTCAGATAGATGAGGTAGATGTTGATGAAACTTTTGCACCAGTAGTAAGGTTAGAAACTATCAGAATATTCTTAGCTTTGGCAGCACACAAGAGGTATAATGTCTATTAGATGGATGTGAAATCCACCTTTCTGAATGGGCTCCTAAAAGAAGAAATGTATATTGAATAACCCGATAGAGTACAAATCAGTGAGGATGAGACACATGTGTGCAAGCTGAAGAAAGCCTTGTATGGTCTTAAGCAAGCTCTAAGAGCATGGTATAGTAGGCTAGATGCGTACTTGAGAAGGTTGAACTTCAGAAGAGGAACGATTGATAATAACCTGTATGTGTTCAACTCAGAAAAAGGCCAGCTGATAACCATAGTATATGTAGATGACATCATCTTTAGAGGGGATCACTTTGAGCTATGCCAAGATTTTGCACAGAAGATAAGTGAAGAATTTGAGATGTCATTGATTGGAGAAATGACGTACTTTCTTGGATTACAGATAAAGCAGTATGAAGAAGGTATCTTTATTTTTTAGATGAAATATGCTAAAGAGATGCTGAAAAGGTTTGGCATGGAGGATAGCAGATCTGTTAGTACCCTTATGACAGTGGGCTGTAAGTTAACAGAAGATCAGGAGGGAAGGAGTACAAACCCTATAGAGTACGGGAAGATGATAGGGAGCCTTCTGTACCTTACGGCATCAAGGCCTGATCTTATGTAAGCTGTGTGCGCTACTAGTAGATTCCAAGCTAATCCTAAGGAGTTTCATGTGTTGGCAGTGAAAAGAATCCTAAGGTACCTCAAAGAAACACTGAAAATGGGCTTGTGGTATTTAGCCCTGGATTCTGTTAAACTACAAGCATACACTGATGCAGACTAGATAGGAAGTGTAGATAATAGAAAATCAACCAGCGGCTGCAGCTTCTACTTAGGTTCAAAGTGTGTTGCATGGTTAAGTAGAAAGCAAAACAGTGTTGCTTTGAGTACAGCTGAGGCTGAGTATATGGCTACTTGTGTAGCATGTACACAGGTGATATGGATGCTAAGACAATTGGCAGACTTGGGTGTTGAAGTGAAGTTACCAGTGAGTGTACTTTATGATAATCAAAGTGTTATTGATCTCAGCAAGAATCCGGTTCAACATTCGAGGAGCAAGCATATTGAGATCTGGTATCACTTCATCAAAGATCAAGTGGAATAAGGTACAATTTAGTTGGAGTATGTTGGCACTAAAGATCAAATTTTAGATATTCTAACCAAACCTCTGTCCACAAAGCTGTTTGAAAAGCACAGATTGAGTCTATCTATGCAAATTCCTCTTAAAGCCTGAAGTTCAGGTGAATCCTTCATCTCCACTTTGCGAGTTTTTCAGATTTGTAATTGGTTAGCAAAGGGGGAGAGAAGCAACAGTGCAGGGGGAGCTATTAAGAAAGGGGGAGTGCATATTTAGGGGGAGTTGAAACTGCTACATAGTGGTTTTTGTTATGAGTGTTGCCAACAATTACAAAGGGGGAGATTGTTGTTCCCACAATCTGATATGAATTGTAATTGTTGTCAATTAGATTTAAGTGTGTAAGAAAGTAAAGCCACATGGAAGGGCAAGAAGGTAAAAACCACATGGAGGGGCAAGAATGTAAAATTCACATGGAAGGGCAAGACAGTAAATTCACCACAGGTAAGCCCTATTAGGGTTTCATGGAGGAGTATATAAAGGCTATTGGAAGACAAAAAAAAAAAGTTAGCAATTGAGTAAAACGGACAAAATACCTAGACAACTAGCCGACCAAAGAGAGAAGCCATTGGAAGAGAGAGAAAAATTATATACGGCAAAATCAGAGTGGACGGCGAAGGTGAGGAATGGCACACCACCGACACACCAGCAGTTGGCGAGGAGACAACACGGCAAAGAGGTAGAGAGAGAAACGGATGACACAATTGGGTTGAAAGGGAGAAAATACAGAGATTGCCGAAGAGGAGAGTGGATGGCAAAGGAATGCATGGCGAAAAACACAAGAACTCTTGAAAAGAGGTGAACAGAAAAACCCGATTCGACCAACCAAGAGGGGTACACGGCAGAATAGGGGCTAGACGGGGAAAAAAGAAACCACCGGTAGAGAGTAATCTAGCTGGATGGTGAGAGAGATCCGACTAGATGGTGAGAGAAATCTGGCTGGACGGTGAGAGAGATCCGGCTAGACGGTGAGAGAAATCTGGCTGGATGGTGAGAGAGATCCGACTGGACAGTGAGAGAGATTTGGCTGAACGGTGAGAGATCCAGCTGGACGCCATGAGACTAGAACGTGCGACAGCTTGAGACCAAAATGTGTGTCGGCGTGAGACCAGAAATGTGCGTGAGGTGTGAGACCAGCAAAGGGTGCAAGCCAGAAACGTGCGTGAGACATGGAACAGCAAACCAAAAATGTGAGGCGAGCCGTAAGATAAGGAGACGGGTGAGACTGAGAGACAGTGAAAGTAGGAGCTGTGTGAGACAACCCAGAGAAGGAATTTGACGAAGTATCGGAAAGAACTCAACGTATTTCCAAATTTCTTTAAAAGAGGTTAAAGAGCGTTGCGGTGAACTTCTAAGCGGCAGTGAAGCAGCCTTTCAATTCAACAGAAGCAAGACAAGCTAGAAGAAGGGTAGACACAGTAAGTGACACTCTTTATATTGTACTTGTTTAGTATTTGCAATAGTGAAAGGAGTAAAGGATTAAGACATCCATTGTAACTGGAATTCTTAAGTATAGTGGATAGTCTCGGTAAGGGAGAGTCCCTACCACCGTGGATGTACATCACATTGACGGAACCACGTAAATCTTGTATGTTCTTAATTTGTTTTACGTTCTGTGTTTTGAATTGAGTTGTGAATGTAGCTAAAGTATCAACCAACCCATAACCTAACAAAGGTTTAAACAAAAACATCTGAATTATCTATTAGGCAAGGTGTCTGAAAGGTGACTTTGGGGACTATTGTGATTAGTAGGTACCAATAGATCTACCTTAGTAAAGTCTGAGAAAGAGTTCGCTTTTAAGAAGAGGTTGAAGTTGTTCACTTACCTGTGAATTACGAATTGTGGTGATACTGATTCACCCCCCTCTCAGTATCACAAACTAGTAGATCCTAGGGAGAAGTCGGGAACTTCATGCTTTAATTCATATAGAGTTTTGAAGAGTTTAAACATATGATAGGGAAATTTAGTGCACTTAAAATCTAAAGGTTATTCAACATATACTTTCTTAACAATAAAACCATTAAGAAATGCACTTTTCATATTACTTGTTATAATGTGAAATTAATGAAAGATGCATATGCTAATAGGATGCAAATAACTTCTACCAAGTTACAAGTGCAAAGGTCTCATTGTAATCTAGTCCTTCTTCGATTATATCCCTTGGCCACTAATCAAGCTTTGTTTTAGACTATTTAACCATTTTGATCTAGTTTGTTATGAAAAAACCACTTGGTCCCTATGATAGGATGGTATTTAGGTCGAAGGACCAAAGTCCACACTTGGTTCTTTTTAAATTGTTTAAACTCATCCTCTATGGCATACACTCAATGCTTATCACTTAATACTTTTTCTACACGTATGAGCTCTATTTGAGAAATGAGTGCTAAATTGGTGTTCAAGTGCCTAAATGATGATCTAGTCTGAAGAGGATTGGAAACATTACCAAGGATTTGATCTTGGAATGATTTACTAATATGTTTCCACTCTTTTGGCATATTGTGAACTACGTTTTGCAAGTTACCTATATTTTCAAGGTGTGAATTGTTGGACTTAGATTGCACTTTTTTAGTGATACAGTAATTACTTTGTGCTTCCTTGCCTAATGAATTAGTTAAGATTGACCTTGTATTTTCTAAAGCATCTCCCTTTCTCAAATTAAAAGGATTTTTCTATTCAAAATTAATATGAGTGGACTCTTCTACTACCAATGATTATTGAAAATTTTATATGCTTTATTAATGGAAGAGTATTCTAAGAAGATACCTTTGTTGGCCTTTGAATCAAAACTTTCAAGATTATTTTTAGTGTTTAATATGAAAACTTGCATTCAAAAGCCTTAAAAGGAATGAATTAAAACTTGGTTTGACACATAACATATTGTATGGACAATTTCAACCAAAAAATATTTAGGCAAGTTAAACTTATTAAGCATTGTTTGAGTTATCTTTTACAAAGTTCTACTTTTACTTTAAGCTACTCCATTCTATTAAGGCATTCTTGAGGTTGAAAAATTGTGAAAAAATTTTTTAAGCATTACAAAATTTTTTGAAACCCTCATTCTTGAATTCTATTTTATAGTCACTTTTAATTGATGTGATAGAGCATCCCTTCTCATTTTGTGATTACTTGCAAAGTTTCTGAAATTCTTTTAGTACGTCATCTTTATGGGTGAGGAATAAGATTCATGCAAATATAATGTAATCATTTATTATAAAAAATGCATAATGCTTGTTGACTAAAGTGAAGACTTTAAATAGACTAAAATGATCAATATGTAATAATTGAAGAGGTTTAGAAGTAGATCGTACCTTTTTACTTTTAAAATAACTTTTTACATATCTTTCCATCTGACAAGTTTTGCAAAGTTTACCTTAAATTTTAGCTTAGGTCAGCCTTATAAAAGATTGTGATTGTTTAACTTAGATAATAATTTCATGCTTTTATGTCTTAAATGCCTATACTATATCCAAAACTATTCATTTATTGGTTAGTAAAGGAATAAAGATCAATAACATAAATATTATAATATCTACTTATAGTAAACAAAAAAAGTTTCATTTGTTTTGGAATTAAAAAGAACACATACATTGGGTTTAAAAGAAACTTTATAACCTTTATTATAAAAATGACTAATTCTAAGTAAATTAAATTTAAGATCATCAACTAAGGAGACATTATCAATGAAAGGCAAACTTCTTTTATGGATGTTTCCAATGTCAATTATCTTATATTTGTCATTGTCTTTGAATGTTACATTTTTTTCATTAATTACTTTAAGAGAAAGAAAGTTTTTTTGTATTACCAATCATATGTCTGGAGCATCCATTATCCAAGTGCTATTTGCTTTTCTTCATTTGGTTTTCAAACATACCAACATAAGTTATTTAATTTTAGGTATCTAAATTTGTTTGGGTCATTTTGAGTAACCTTTGGTACTTTTTACATTAGTATAAAAATTTCTTATGTCATGAATTCTTTTTCTAATGTTACATGTATGAATCATATGTTCTAAATTACCATAGTAATGACATCTAATATGATATTTCTCATATGAGAATGAATGTAATGCTTTAATGAAGTTATGGTCTTTGAGAACAAGGTAACATGTCAAACTTTTCTTTTTTCTTAACAAACTTTTAAAGGGAACTTTAGAGGTTTTCATTTTCCTTTATTAGATAAAGATTTTCCTTTGTAAGTTTGTTTAAAGCAACATTATGTCCTTTTGCAAATGTTCATTCTCTTGTATGAGTGATTCATTTTTGCTTTTTAGGATCTTATTTTCATGCTTTATTGCTTTAAAGTGACCATTGATATCATTAAATTTGGTTGTTTGTTTGAACATTTCTTTGTTCATGCATTCAAGCATGTTACCATTTAAGTATCATCACACAAGTCATAGTTAGAATTTACCTTATCATCTTTTTCCATGAAATACATACAATTTACTTCATCACTAGAGGATTCATTATTTGAATCACTAGAATCATCTTAAGTGTCCTTATATGCCTCCTAGGTTAGCATTGTACCTTTTTTCTTGCTAGGAAAATTTACCATAATGTGACCAAGCTTGTTACATGTGTAATAAACAATATCCTTCTTTTACTATGCATCATTTCGATGGATCAGTTGAATGACTTTCTACCAAGTTTCATTTTCCTTTTTAAAAATTTAGCAAATTTTTATGCAAGCATCACAAACAGTTCTTGATCTTATTCATTGAATGAACTATCATCCTTGTTATTTTCTTGATCACCTTCAATTCCTCTTTGAGCTAAGGTAGAGGACTTAAATGTCATACCTTTCTTTTTCTTTGTGGCTTTCTTTTTGAATGTCATCTTGTACAAGAGTAATGAACCTACTAATTCATTTAAGGGAAACATGTTTAGGTCCTTTAGTTATGACATTACAATCACCTTTGGGTTCTACAATTTTAGGAGTGACTTAAGTAACATTTTGACAAGTTTTACATTCTCAAGATTCTTTCCTAGATTTTTTAAAGAATTAACAATGTTAGTAAATTTTAAAAATATTTCAGTAATGTTCTTATCATTGCTTATTTCAAATAATTCATCCTCATGCATAAAAATATTATTCTTAGTGTTTTTGACTTAGGTGGTTCCCTTATATAGTAGTACAAGATTATCCTATATGTTTTCAGCTAACTAATAAAAAAATATATGATTGTATTTATCTGGGGTCATGCAATAATTAAACAATTATTTGGCTTTAGAAGTTAAGATTTTGGTTTTTGAAATCTTTTGAGGTGTATTTACTTTCAGGTTTATTAATGGTGACTCCATTCTTGGTTTTGGTAATTCTTCTAGGGCCTTGATAAATGATAAATTAAACATTAAAGTTATAATATTGAAGGTACATGATCATTTTATTTTTTCAATAGCTAAAATTTGTGTCTTTAAAAATGAGAGATCTAAAAGAGTTATTGCCCTCGAAGTGACACCTAAGTGGAAGAGAAAGTCAAGGATCAACTATAGGTGGTGAAGTCAATGATTTATTGACTAGACTTTGATACTAATTATTGGTCTCAAAAATACCTAATAGGATTGAATTTGATTAACAAGGGATACATAAATATAATGTGTGTAGCATGAAAAATAAAATAATTGCAATAAATAAAATCAAAGACAATCAATCCTGATAACATTCCTTCATGTAGTGGTAGTGCAAGCTTAAGGTTCTAGTTGACAAGGTTTCCTTTTTTGGATTAGGCTATTCTCTTACTTAGAAATGACCATACTCTTTGACTTGATTTTGAGTTCTTTTCAACCAAGAAGGAAAGAGAGACTTTTGTAGTCATCAAAAGTAGTACCTATAATAAATCTAATGTGGTTTACAAATGGATTAATGTAATTATAATGATATTAATATTAACTAGAAATAAGAAAATTCAATTTGTAATGCTAGCAACTAACTCGTATAAAATAATAAAAATTAAAATGTGTTACAGTAAAAAGGTTGCTAAGTATGTAAGTTTGTACAATAAAAATAGTTAAGAGTAAGAAAAGTAAGACATAATTTATAGAGGTTTGGAACTCTTATTCTTGTGTCCTCTCCGTAAGATCATTTTCTTGGGAATTTTGAATTCATCATCATTAAGCTCTTAAACAAGGAGAAGACCAATTATAACAATAGCATGATTACAACACACTCACATAAATGTGTATTGCAAGCTTTTAATATCTCAATTTTACAACCTCAAAATTCTCACAAAATTTTCCTTAGAATTTTATTTGTTCCTAATTTTTTTTCCTCTTGTGCACTTTTGATTTTTTGAACAAAAAGAACTCACTATAAGCTTTTTGTTAAGGGTACATATGGATACTACATGGGATGATATTTATAGACCAATGGAATGGTCAAAAGCTCACTTAAAAAAACTAACAATTGGAGAGACAACCAAAGTAATTATTAGTGTTGGATTTAAGCTTCCATGTTAGGTTTGATCAAGATTCTTCCACCAAGAAACCTTTCTTGTGTGATAAATTTTGAATGTTGCTTTGGTTTTCTTGTTGTTGGACAAAATCTCAATATTTAAAGCTTCCAAAATTGATTCGAGCAAGATTCTCTAGTTTTAATTACTTTTCTTTTAAAGTTAAGAAGTGAATACTATGTAGCTCAAAAAATTCCAATAAGGAGTTTCTTGCCAAAAAAAAAAAAAAAAATTCCAAGTTGGAAAGGCATTGCTTTAGCTTGCTCTTTCTTCATCATAGTATTTAATTTAAATTAACAAATTATTATTTTTTTTTGGTGGAACCTTTAAATTTTTCTAGCACAACAAGACTACCTTAACAAGCTTTATGCATAAATCCTTCTTACCTTTTACACTTAATATATTTAAAAATTGATTCCAAATAAGAGTAGTCATCTTAGTAAACAAGAAACCACACCCTTGCAAAAGTTAATGCATAGCCATGACATAATCTATACTCCAAAAAAATATTTACTTTCCAAAATATGAAATCAATTCAAATTTTCCAACTAAGAGACATTTGAAACATCTTCCAACATGATCCTTTTCCTTCTTGAGCCAAAAACTTATTTTCTTATACATATGTATCAAGTTGTAAGCTACCAAAAAAAAAAAAAAAAGAGTTAATTATTTTTGCTAACACAAATTTATTTATTTATTTTTAAATTGAGTTTCACTAGTGTGAAATTGAATTTTTCAAAATTAATTCTATCATATGAGCTCTAACATTTGTTATTATTCTACCTTTCAAGTCAATATGTAATAACTAAGTAAATGTTTTATAAACAAATGGTAATAATATTATATAGACAAATATGATCAATTATGTAATCACTTAATTATATTAATATATCAAAATTAAATAGCACATGATTTAACAGTAGTCACATTCTAAACCAATTTGCCAAAATATTGGATTGTATATTGTTTGATGGGATGAGCATATTATTTTTCTAAACTTTTTTTTTTTTTTTTTCAAATATAGTCTTAAACCTTGGACCCATCTTTATTTATTTTTAAATGTCATAATTCTTTTTTAATTGAGTCTAATCAATAATGGAAGATTGTCAAATTGTCAATTATATACATTAATGAAATAAAAAAATAAAATATACCAAATACATATCAAAAGTATATTTTTCATCTAAAACTAACTCTAAATATAAACCACCACTACCATCACCCTTCGACATCCCCATTTTTGCATCCAACAAACATGACAATTACATCCTCTTTCACCAAGTTGTCGTTGCCTTCTCCTCCCATCCTTCCTAATTCACCTATCTCTCATTTTGTAAACCTAAGCTCAAGGTTGTCATCTTTTTTCTCACCAACATTAATCTCCTCTGCACCTTTTCCTTTTCAAAATCCATGTTACTGGCATAAATTGATAGTTGTGCTTATAATGTTAGTAGTTTGTATTAGGTTGATTTTGGATGGAAAATACACTTTTAATATGTATTTTGACTATTTTATTTTTTTTTATTTAGTTAATATTGCAACTTGATGATTTGATTGTTTTTTATTATTGATTAAACTCAACTGAAAAGAATTAAAACATTTAGAATTTAATTGAATCATTCAAATATTTAGAACTAAATTGAAAAAATCTAAAAGATTTAGGACAAAAAATATTCTTATCTTATTAATTGACAAACCTTTAAGGTTATCAAATAAGATAAGAAAATATTGGTCCTAAATTTTTTTATTTTTGCAATATTATCCTAAACATTTGAGTAATTTTATTTAAGTCCTAAACTTTTTGATTCTGTTTCAATTGAGAATATTCATTGATGCAAGGTAGTCATGATGTTAATACCATGCATTGACTATATGAAATACATATAAACTAATAGAAATATGCATGTTATACATTTTGTCTTTATGAATCAAATCCAAACCTTTACAAATGCTTGTAATTGAGTTATAAACTCATTTAAGCTTCTAAGCCAACCATAAACCTTTATATTTGGTTTTTATCTCATTCCCTTTTTGGACGAGAATCGGTTGAATTGTTAAATATATAATTTAATCTTACGCAAACCATATGAAAATGCTCCAATACACCAAAAAAAAAAAAAAGCACCTAAATATGTCCATGTGTGTATTTCTCTTAACTTGTTTTGTTTCCTCCCACGTATAGCACCTAAGCGCCCTAAGTTCTTTCTTTTGCATTAGTGAATTTCACCGTACAAGCTTTTTTTTTTTGACTCCAACAAACTTTGACACATAACTCTCACCTACACTGACTCTTCGTCCTCCAAGAGAAATCTTGCATTTGATATGATTCATATCAAAAGCTTTGATATGTCAAGTCTAGTGTTTGGGTGCACGGATTATGTTCTTAGTTCCAACTTTAACGAAGAATTGAAGAACATTAGGTTAATAAAAATTGAAAACTACATCCTTGGGTCATGCCTTTAGAAAAAAAAAAAAAAAAGAAAGGGGAATTTAGGTTCTTCATTTTTTATTTGTATTGTGGAAGAAAAAGAAGGAATTTTTTTTTTTTTTGGAAAAAAGAATGGAAGGAGGTAAATAAGCATGTGTGCATATTTCAATGTTTTTTGGTGTATTTGGTCATTTTTTATATAGCCTCCATAAGATCAAATTACATACCTAAAGGTTGGACTAATTTAAGTTCAAAAATATATTGAGATAAAACCAAATCTAAAGGTTTATTGATCTTTAAAAATTCAAAAAGGTTTAGGACTCAATTAAAAAATTTTTTAGAAGTTTAAAATTGATTCAGAAACTCAAATATGTACAAGATATGTATTTCCATTTGTTAATACTTATTTCATACAGTCACATGCAGAATTAACAGCATTACCGTCTTTAGTCAATAAATATTCTTAATTGAAACGAAGCAAAACGTTTAGAATTCAATTGAAATTGCTTAAACGTTTATAATTACATTGCAAAAATTTAAAAAGTCTAAAACTGATTTTTGCTTATCTCGTTATCAAACTAAAAAGTTTTTGAATTTTGAACAAGTTAAAACTGCAAATTGACAAACTGAATGTATTGATAAACTGTTTGCCATTTACTTATTAGGCCCTACTAGGTAACGGGATGGGGATATTAGTATCAACTCTCATTTGTATGGCTAGGATGTAAGGCTTTCAAATATAAGTGTACCCTTCCACTGTTCTTTTGGACTGGCCCAACAATGATAGTAGTTCAACTATTCATTTGCTACTTTCACTGTGTGGTTTGAAATCACATTACATATGCGACTATGTGGGTTGAATCAAGCTTGGAACTAGTTTGTTCTATTTTGTGAATTTGGAGCTATGATCGCAGGATAATTTGTAATTCATCTTGATAGGATCTCTGGATCTTTTCTAGAATGTTAAGCAATGCTTTTCACCATATCAAACAACTTCCAACAGTCCAATTTGCTATCAGTTTTTATTTCCAGGTACAAAATTCTTTGATTTTACAAGAAAATCCCAATGACCCTAGTTGTCTAAGACATGTTTTATAACGTGAATAGGAAAATAACTTTTTGCATTTGGTTTTCGATGCCTAAATGTTGTTGAACAAGCAACATTTTAGAAACATATCTCCGTTCACATGCTAATGTTGAGTTTGGAACCTTGAAGTCTCTTGACTGCTATGACCATTTGATGAGTCAGATATCAGATTATTTCTTCATTTCCTCCCTCTATACTACATCATGCCCATTCATAGGAAAATGGTCATTAATGTTCAAGAAGAAGTGGATGCTTAACAAATAAAATCACTTCAGACACAACTCAAATCTTGAACTAATAGTGAGGTACTTCCCTAAGGTGAGTTTGGTTGCATACCCCAAAACTACGCCCTTCCCTACTCTTGAAGGCATGAAAATGCCAATTTTCCTGATGAGTTCCTATCTTGTTTTTTTTTTTTTTTTTTCTGCTTTGTTTTGTTTTTTTTTTTTTGTTTTTTTTGTTTTTTGGGTTCTATTAGGATGTTTATTAGGCTATAAATTATACAATAAAAGTAGTTTTTTTCATTTTCATAAATCTCATATTTCAAAGCTATCTTGGCCTTTTGTACAAAAGCAAAATACTATGTATTCACAAGTGATAGTAATGATTGAGAAGATCAATCTCTACTGGCTCAAAGACATTAACTAATTGCAATTATTTTCACCATAATCATGAACCAAAATCTCCGCCAACAAATAGATACTCGTCTATCCAAAGCAACTTTACTGCTGTATATTTCCAGGAATTGCTAACGGGCTACAAAGAAACAAGTCACTTTAAATAATCAAAATCAAAAAATTAATGATCTAAATTAAGGCTCAGTGCTCCTATATCAACCAAACTTTATTTAATTCACTGCAAGCTATTTACCATTTCACTCGCATGCACTAAACAATTCATATTCCAATGCATCAAAGTTCTCGGGCAACAATGGACAGGTTTTCTCATGTCATCTCACACGTGTAGTATCTTTCAAATATCCATACGAAGTATCTATCAGCGACAACCAAATGGGGCAGGCGCCTCTCTCAATTCCTTACCCTGATACTGGATATCCTGCGTGGAGATGTGATGAAGTGTCAGCACAAAAGAAAAAAGAAACATAAAATAGTCAAAGACCCTGGCATATTGTATCTTTCAAAAGCTGAAGGCAATTAAAAATTGTTGATGAAAGAACTAACATCAATGAAGTATAACTATCAATACCATGAAGAATGATGTCAAACCATTATGAGATATTTATAGCAGTATAGCTTTCTAATCAATTCTTAATCCTAACCATTAGATGGAAGGCAAATCAGAAAATTACCAAACCTAAGATTCTATTATTGCAATCTGTATTAATGCTTCTACTTATCATGTGCAGCAAATGACCGATCAATGGTCTGTATGGTGCAAAACGATATTCCTATTTCGTACATTGTACAAGCTTCTCAATACATTCAAAGGGTAGCAATTGTTCGTTGAGAGAATAGCAAAAACAAAAAAAAAAAAAAAAGGAAATGATAGAATGCTTATTTGCCTTTGACAACCGCATAATAAAACCATCCCATGAAAGGAAGAAGAAATAAAAAGAGCCATAAAATTGCATATTTTGTAGTAGAAAAACTGACTCTTGACATGTTCAAGTGATAGTTTTGTGTCATGGTTTTTACCTAGAGATGGACAATACGTTAAATCTAAATACCTCCTAAAAAAAGATAATACGTTAAATGTAAACTTTTCCTAAGGAAGGGAAATACATTGGAAGTAGGCAATGTAATAAATGCAGGTAGATAGGAAGTTGAAGGGATGTAATATCTACTATTAAATCAATGAGGGATCTAATGATTATAATTTGTCCAAAACTTATATAAAAGGGGACCTCCTACTCCTCATTTGTACACACTCACTTTTCAAGAGAAATATACTTTTAAAGTTAATCTCCAAAAAGGTTTTTGTGAGTCGAGTGTGAGAAGGCTGCTTGGGAAGTATTCTCAAGGCCGTACGGGTAGGATGCGATAAATCCATACGCCTGTGACAATTGGTATCAGAGTAGGTTCATTCCAAGTGCTTTGGCAGACCCACGTTCTGAGGAGGCGCTCATCATGGGTGATGACCACGATGATTGTGCGAGGAAGGCCGATAAAGGTGCTACCAAGGGAAAAAAGAATCGTACTGTTTCGAGTTTGAGAGATCTAGTAGGAGACCTGACACATCGTATGATGAAGATTGAATCATTCGTCACTGATGTCCAAGGTTCGGTTGATAACCTAACCTAGTCCGTCGAAGGTGTAGATGTCAAAAGGGAGGAGCTCGTGGTCAAGATGCAGGAGCTCAAAGTCGGCATGGGAGAATTTTAAGGAGAGTTGCTGGGGACCTTAAGGGCAGAACTCCATCAGCGGGATGAATCCTTGGAGACCATAATAACAACTATATGCACGGAGATTGCTGAGCTCAAGGGAAAGCTCACAGAATCAGAGGCAGTACGCGTGAACGGGGTGATCACCGTGCAAACACCATGTACAGACGCACCTAAACCAAAGGAGTTTAGGGGTTCTTGGGTGGTTAAGGATGTGGACAACTTTCTATGATACATGGAACGATACTTCCAAGCTATAGGGATCAACGATAACCAATTACGGGTAAATATTGCATCTATGTATTTAGCTGATAATACTTTATTATGGTGGCGTTGTCGGTCAGATGATAGGTGTGGAGATCCTATCACGACTTGGGATAGGTTCGTCAAGGAGTTCTGATGGAACTACTATCCCGCATGTGCAGAGGAAGAAACTCGTGACGAGCTAAACCGCCTTGCATAGAAGGGTGCAGTATGCGATTATGTGAAGCAATTTTCGGAGTTACTAATCAAGTCCCTTCAATGAATGAGACAGAGGCGTACCATTAGTTCATGAGTGGTCTCAAGTCGTGGACCAAACAGGAACTGAAGCGGTTCCAAGTGGGAGACCTTACAACAATCATTACGGTGGCCGAATCTCTCGTAGAGTACAGGATACCTTCCACCTCCTAGTCAGACTCCCGTCCAAAGGATAAGGCTAATGGTGAGGGAGATCAGGGCAGATTCAATCGCTTGAATGGAGGTAGACTGTAGGCTAGTCCTTTAAAGACTCATGTAGAATTTAGCAGCAGAGGTCATAGGAAGGTACGTACTTACAAGTGTTACTTTTATAATGGTCCACATATGGCACAAGATTGCTCGAACAAGGCCAAACTGGCTGTCCTCTGCAAAGAATATGAGCCAGAAGAGGAGGCATGATTAGGTTTGGTGCGGATCCTCAGTTCAATCAAGTCCAAGAAGATGAAAGAGCCAAAGGGACTTATGTTTGCAGATGTGAAGATCGAAGAAACCACGATGAGTGCGCTCGTGGATACTGGGGCATCCGATCTCTTTATATCGAAAGAAGTTGCCAAGAAACTTAACCTTCAGGTTGAAAAAAAAGTCAGTTGGTTTAAGACTGTCAACTCCGAGGAAGTCCCTGCCATAGGGGTTACTAGGGATGTGAAACTATAGATTGGGCAATGGAGAAGCCAGGAGACCCTTGAGGTAATTCCTCTTGATGATTATGACTTTGTCATTGGGTTGAAATTTCTTGACAGGATCCATGCAGTTATATTGCCCTTTGCCAAGTGTCTTTGTGTGCTGGACAAACGGTGCTAGTGCGTGATTCTTGTTCATCGTAAGTCAAACCGTGATCGGAAGATGATTTCGGCAATGCAACTTAATAAGGGAGTGAAGAAGGGTAAGGTGACCATCCTAGCTTCCTTGAAAACCGAGGACAACAAGAGTGAAGGGAGCAAAGTCCTAACAAAAGTGAGCCAAGTTCTCAATTCGTTCAAGAACGTGATGCCTCCTGAGTTGCCCAAGAAGCTTCCACCTCGTAGAGAAGTGAATCATTAGATTGAGCTAGTGCCTGATGCTTGACCGCCTACCATGGCACCATATCACATGGCACCCCCTGAATTGGAAGATTTGAGGAAATAGCTGAAGGAGCTGCTCAATGTAGGGTACATTCGACTGTCTAAGGCTTCGTTCGGTGCACCTATCCTATTCCAGAAAAAGCATGACGGGTCACTTCGGATGTGCATAGATTATTGAGCGTTGAATAAGTTAACCATCAAGAACAAGTATTTGATCCCACTCATTGCGGATCTCTTCGATCAGCTTGGAGGTGCATAGTGGTTCACCAAGCTTGATCTCCATTCAGATTACTATCAAATTTGGATTGCTAAAGGGGACAAGCGGAAGACAACCTGTGTGACTCGTTATGGTTCGTACAAGTTCCTTGTCATGCCATTCGGCCTAACCAATACTCCGACCACATTCTGCACTCTTATAAATAAGGTATTGCACCCGTTCCTAGATCAGTTTGTAGTGGTTTACCTTGACGATATTGTGGTGTATAGCCGGACACTTGAAGAGTACATTGAGCACCTTAGACAGGTTTTCCAAATCTTGTGCGAGAATGACTTATATATCAAGTGCGAGAAATGTGCCTTTACCCAAAAGGAAGTGCCATTTCTGGGACACATTGTCGGGGGAGGACAAGTACAAATGGAGACAGCAAAGATTCAAGCCATCGTTGAATGGGAGCCACCAACGAAAGTGACAGAATTGAGATCATTCCTTGGTCTCACCAACTATTACCGGTGTTTCGTTCGAAACTACTCAAACATCACTGTGCCACTCACGGACATGCTGAAGAAGGAGAAACAATGGGAATGGACAGATTAATGCCAAAAGGTGTTTGATCGGTTGAAGTAAGCCATGACCGAGGAGTCGGTACTAGTGTTGCCCGATCACACCAAGCCTTTTGAATTAGAAACTGACGCATCAGATTTTACTATTGGTGGTGTTCTTATGCAAGAAGGGCATCCAGTGGCATATAAGTCACAGAAGTTGAATGTTATCGAGCAACGATAAACCGTTCAAGAGAAGGAGATGACTATAGTGGTCTATTGCCTAAGGACGTAGAGGCATTATCTCCTGGGGTCTAAGTTTGTTGTAAGGACAGACAATGTGACCATAAGTTATTTTTAGAACCAGAGGAAGTTGAGTTTGAAGCAAGCTCAATGGCAAGATTTCCTAGTAGAGTTCGACTATATGGTGGAGTACAAGCCAGGGATGGCTAACTCCATAACTGATGCTCTTAGTCGGAGGATGGAGTTGGCAAACACAATAAGTCGACCTAGCTATCCATGGATTAACCACATCAAGAAGGGGCTTAAACATGATCAAAAGGCTCAAGCCCTCATTGGAAATGCGTAGAAGGGCAAGACCTGATGATTTTGGTGCGAGGACAGTCTTTTGTACGCAAAAGGGCAACAACTATATGTGCCACTCCACAGAAAGTTAAGGAAAGAAGTGTTGCGTGAGTGCCATGATTCGAAATGGGTAGGTCATCCAAGGATCCACCGTACCTTAGCCCTTGTCGAAGATCAATACTATTGGCCTCAAATGCGAGATGACGTTGAAGCCTATGTAAAGACCTGTCTTGTTTGCCAACAAGACAAAATTGAACAACATTTATCACCAGGACTGCCAGAGCCACTTCCTATCCCAAATCGTCCATGGGAAAGTGTTTCCATGGACTTCATAGTAAACCTACCTAAGTCCGAAGGATGTCGGACTCTCATGGTCGTGGTGGATAGATTCTCTAAGTATGCAACATTTGTGCCAGTAACCAAGGATTGCCCAGCTGAGGAGACAGGTAAGTTATTCATGAAGTACATGGTAAAGTACTGGGGAGTCCCACAAACAATTGTGAGTAATCGTGACCCTCGATTCACAAGGCGTTTCTAGTCAGAATTGTTCAAGCTGCTAGGGTCAGAGTTGAATCTCTCTACAAACTGACACCCCCAAACTAACGGTCAAATCGAGCGGGTCAATGCACTCTTGGAAATTTATCTTCGGCATTATGTGAGCACAACACAAACAAATTGGGCAAAGTTGATTGACATAGCCCAATTCTCCTATAACTTGCAACGAAATGAGCCAACCGACCAGAGTCCATTCAAGATCGTGAATGGCCAACAACCACAGACTCCAAGTATAGTTGCATCGGGTTATCAGGGGAATAGCCCACCTGTATATAAGTTTGCCAAAGATTGCCAGGAACAAGCAGACTTGGCAAGGGCATATCTTCATAAAGCCTCCAAATGCATAAAGAAGTGGGCCGACAAAAAGTGACAACATGTGGAGTTCCAAGTCAAGGACTTGGTGTTAGCCAAACTACACGCTATTCTTCGGTACAAGGATGTGCACAAGGGTCTAATTCATTGCTATGAAGGGCCATGTCAAGTGATACAACGGGTCGGGAAGGTCGCATACAAGTTGGAGCTACCACCAAAATTAAAGGTACATCCAGTTTTCCATGTGAGTATACTTAAACCTTACCATGAAGACAATGGAGATCTAGATCGAGGGGAGTCACAGCAAGCACCACTTGGAGCAAAAACTTCATATGACCGAGAATTCGAATCCATAGTGGTAGATCAGGTCATACGAAAGCGGTATTGTACACTGAGGCGTGAATACTTTATCCGATGGAAGGGTCTTCCGAAAAGTAAAGCTAGTTGGGAACCTGCTAAAGCACTTTAGTAGTTCAAGAAGGAGATTGACACCTACCACACTGAAGAAGCGATGAGGGCGTCGCCTGATTAGGTGAGGGAGAATGTCACGGTCCTTACCTAAGAATGGACAATATGTTGAATCTAAACACCTCCTAGAGAAGGAAAATATGTTGAATGTAGACTTTTCCTAGGGAAGGGAAATACATTGAAAGTAGATAATGTAATAAATGCAGGTAGGTAGGAAGTTAAAGGGATGTAATATCCACCATTAGATCAAGGAGGGATCTAATGGTTGTAACTTGTCCAAAAATTGTATAAAAGGGGATCTCTTACCCCTCATTTGTACACACACTCACTTTTTAAGAGAAATATACTTCTAAAATTAATTTCCAAAAAGGTTCTTGTGAGTCGAGTATGAGAAGGTTGCTTGGGAAATATTCTCAAGGTCGCATGGGTAAGATGGGATAAATCCATACGCCTGTGACATTTGCATTTTTCCTCAGCATATTGCCAGAAGTACTTACATAGCAATCAACTTGTTTCAGAACATTCACCAAAGATCTGCAGTTGCTTGCCCCAAGATGTTATATAATTTTAATGAGTAAAGAGAATAATACATTAATGAAGTCAATAAATATCTTGGAATGCAGTAACAATCATACATTAATCCGATATCTCAAGTCTTTTTCTTTGAAATTTCAAATGACAGCTTAAAAGAAATTAAAAATAGCAATGAAGAAAGAGTCTTATTCTTGTAGAACCACAAGCACCTTCTTAAAAGTTTGACCAAAATCAACAGATCAAGAAAATATAGTTATTTGATGGAAGCAAATAAAGTGATGGTGCGATACTTAGAGAAGCAAAATGATTAACGATGGTGAGCTTCATCGGCACAAATCATAGTAAAAATTCTTTGGTAGCCTCTAGTGAGCTTCATGAGCATGAATCTCCATCAAGCAAAATGCTTCCAGACTTGACATATCATTATCTTATGAGTTTGAAAAAAGAGTACTCTAAGTTGATAACTGAAGCAAGGAATGGTAGAAGCTTGCTACATAGGCAAACATTATAGAGTGCATAAAAAGCGACATTAAGCTACTACATAGAATTGACTAAGACCATCAGTCCAAAAATTCAAAACATTGGAAAAAATTATCAAATCAAAATGGCATAATCAAATTAAAAGGAAAAGAAAAGTAAAGAGAATCAAACCTTAAAAATCACATTGGTTAGAATTTAAAGAAAAGTCATGGTCTTCAATATGACTTTTGCTATAATTTTTTAATTAATAATGTTAGAATATTTTTATTAAAAACTCAATTATAATGTGGTCTGATTAGTAAAGAACTATTTTGTATTATCATGTTATTAAGAATTATTATCTCAACTTTGATTTGGACATTAATGGACATATCAAATCTAAGTCATGCAATTATATATATATATAACAAATCCTCTTCCTTCCTAACACATATGAAAGTTCTTTTTAAATGTGTGTGATTATAATAAAGGTCATGAGAGAGAAATTAATTATAAGGTTAAGATGAACTTTTTAGATAAATTAATAGTTTGAGTTTCACAAATTTAGATATATTATTTATAATATTATTTACATAAATATATTTAGTTCTGAGGGATGAAGTAGGTTCCTTTTCAAGGATAGGAAGGTATAACTAAAATTATAAGAAAAAAAAAAAAGAGTCGGAACAACTTATGAGCAATACTATATGATTATAAGTCTTGCTCAAACACATAAATCATGTGTATTAATATAATTCAAAAGCATGTATCTAATGACTTATAGATTTAAATGTCATATTTTTGTTCATTAATAAGTATTGATATATATATATATATATATATATAATTTGTTAATTATCAAAGTAACAAAACTAAAAATGTATTACAATTATAGTTTGATTGTCATTAAGGTGACTAAAATAAATTGTTTGAATGATATGTATCCATTATGGTTATACTTTGTTAGTCACCAAAGTAGTCAAATTAAAATGTTGAACAAAATAAATTATTTATTCATGATTTTAATGAAATATCTATAAATGAATAATTATTGAATAAATTAACGTTATTAATCATTAAAACTTTATGATTTCAAGGAAAGGATTTTGTATGAGTATATTGAGGTATTTTAATATTTTGATTAAATATGTTTGTTTATCTAAAGATATCAGATATATTTGGTTAAAAATATTTAATTTACCTATTAAAGTTAGTGATACTACTTATGAGAGTATATTTTAAGATTTTGAGGAGAACTATTGCGCACTTTAATGATTTTATAATCAAATCTAATTTATATTTAGTTATGATCATTTACGGTTATGTAACTATTATAATTCACTTACATGTTTTAATTATTGTGTCATTCAAGGATTGAACATCTTAAAATGATATAAACAACTTTATGTTTACTTATGTGTTATGAATGTTGACTTGTACTATTAATGAGCAAACCCATAGATAACTATTGCAAATTCAAGTAGTAAGGAATAAAAGTTTCATTATAAATGTAAGATTGAAACAATATGTTGGGTTTTATATTTATAAAAGTAATTGTTAATAACATTAGGAAAATTATTTCACAAACAAAAAGTGCAAAAGAACATTTGTAGTTTATGGAAATATAGTTCTATTTTATGGATAAGTCACTCATTGGTACTCTTATGAAAAAATCCATTACCATAAGGTTTATTACATTACAAACTATGTAAGAGCATATTATTATGATGACTAATTTTATAGTAAGGCTTAAGACCATAAGGATTAATGGTGAAGGACTTCTTTTTGGTGCAGTTCTTTTTGAACTTACTACTTCCTAAGTATTGGTTGTTTCAAATTCATTACAAGACTTAAAAAGAAAAATAAAATATTAATGAATTGGTCAATATGTTCATTCAAGAGGAAATGAACCAAAAAAAATTAAGTGATTCACTTCATTAATCTTATGGTAAGAAAGTTAGGAAAGGAATAAAAGTGAAAATAAATCAATTTAAGAAAAGAAAGAACCTACTTATGCTACTTAGAAAAAAAAAAAAAAAAAGGAAACAAAAGGGTAATAAGTGTCACTTTTATAAAAATGGTTGAACACTATTAAAAAGTTACTTGAAATGTAAAGTTTGCTTCAAAAATTAGTGGTAAATTAAATACTTTAACATATTTTGAATCAAATTTAATTGATATCCTTATAATACTTGATTACTTGATTCTAGTGTTATTATTCATACATCTATTATGATAAAAGAATTCATTATGGTTTGATTGTTTTAGTTGATAAAAGAATACAAACATTTTTGTTAATGCATTCTTATTGATGTTTTATCTAAGTTGAAATATGAAGTTCCTGACTTCTCCCTAAAATCTACTAGTTTGTGATACTGAGAGGGGGGGTGAATCAGTATCACCACAATTTGCAATTCGCAGGTAAGTGAACAACTTCAACGTCTTCTTAAAAGTGAACTCTTTCTCAGACTTGACTAAGGTAGATCTATTGCTACCTACTAATCACAATAGTCCCCAAAGTCACCTTTTAGACACCTTACCTAATAGACAATTCAGATGTTCTTGTTTAGGCCTTCGTTAGGTTATGGGTTGGCTGATACTTTAGCTGCGTTCACAAGTCAATTCAAAACACAGAATGTAAAGCAAATTAAGGACACACAAGATTTACATGGTTCCGTCAATGTGACGTACATCCACGGTGGTAGGGACTCTCCCTTACCGAGACCATCCACTATACTTGAGAATTTCAGTTACAATGGATGTCTTAATTCTCTACTTCTTTCACTATTGCAAATACTAAGCAAACACAATACAAAGAGTGTCACTTACTGTATCTACCCTTCTTTTAACTTGTCTTGCCTCTGTTGAATTGAAAGGCTGCTTCACTGCCGCTTAGAAGTTCACCGCAACGCTCTTTAACCTCTCTTGAAGAAATTTGGAAATACGTTGAGTTCTTTCCGATACTTCGCCGAATTCCTTCTCTAGGTTGTCTCACACTGCTCCTGCTTTCACCGTTTTGGTCTCACCTGTCTCCTTGTCTCACGGCTCGCCTCACGTTTCCTTTTTTTTTTTTTTTGTCCAGTCCCTATTCTGCCGGATCTCTCACCGTCGACTGGATCTCTTTCTGCCGAATCTATCTCATCGTCTGCCGGATCTGTCACCGTTGACCGGATCCCTGTTCTGCCGGATCTGTTACTGTCGACTAGATCTGTCACCGTCGACTAGATCTGTCTCACCGTCTGCCAGATCTGTCACCGTCTACCGGATCCCTATTCTGCCAGATCTCTCATCGTCGACCGGATCCCTGTTCCGCCAGATTTCTCACCGTCGACCGGATCTCCTTCTACTGTCGCCGGATCTCCTCTGTCCCAGCCGGATCTCCTTCTGCTGTTGCCGGATCTCCTTCTGCTGTCACCGGATCTCCTCTGTCCCAGCCGGATCTGTCACCGTCCCAGCCAGATCTCCTTCTGCTGTCGCCGGATCTCCTCTGTCCCAGCCAAATCTGTCACCGTCCCAGCCGGATCTCCTTCTGCTGTCGCCGATCTCCTTCTGTTGTCGCCGGATCTCCTTCTGCTGTCGCCGGATCTCCTCTGTCCCAGCCGGATCTGTCACCATCTGCCGACTGCTGGTGTGTCGATCTACTCAGCTACTAACTGCTGGTGTGCCGATCTACTCAGCTGCTGTGTGGCAGTGGTGTGCCATTGCTCACTGGTTTCTCTCTCTTGCTGGTGATGTTTGTTTTTCCAACCAGCCATTGTTCTGCCGTGTATAATTTTTCTCTCTCTTCCAATGGCTTCTTCTTTGGTCGGCTGGTTATCTAGGTTTTCTGTCCGTTTTACTCAATTGCCCGACACGTCTTTTTGTTGTTTTCTGATGGCCTTTATATACTCCTCCATTAAACCCCAAGAGGGCTTATTTGCGGCGAATTTACTGTCTTACCCTTTTCACGTGTTTTTTACATTCTTGCTCCTCCATGTGGCTTTTACTTTTTGCACACTTAAACCTAATTGACAACAATTACAACCCATATAAGGTTGTAAAAACAACAAAATATGATAAAATTTAAAAGAACTCTTACTTACTATACATCATAATATTAGAATTAAGTGTAACCCAATTCTATTTACTTATGACATAAATAGATCATATATCTAAAGAAAGATTAGTGAAATTGATCAATAATAAGATTCTTTCAAATCTAAATTTTGTCAATCTCAAAACATATATAGATTGCATTAAGTGTAAGCAAACCAAATAAAGCAGGAGAGAAGCCATAAGAAGCACTTAGTTCTTAAAATTATACACAATAATAATTTTAAACCTTTTGACACTTTAATCCTTAATAGAAAATGGCATTTCATTACCTTTATAGATTTTTTTTTCTCATGTTGTAGTTATATCTATTTGTTTTATGAAAATCCCAATGATTGGATACCCTTGAGGTATATAAAAGGAAATTAAAAGCAAATATAAAAAGGTGAAAAATCATAATATTTTATAGCGATGGTGAATATTATGGAAAATATAATAATTAAGGGTAATGTCTAGTTTAATTTATAAAGTTTTTTCAAAGTCATTACATATGTGTATTGTAAACTATAACTTACACCTTAGCATTAAGTGTGACAGAAAGGTGTAATTAGGCATTATAGATATAAACAAAAGCATAATGAGTAACTCCACTCTTTCTAAATCTTTATGGATGTATGCACTCAAAACTACAAATATTTATTAAGTAGGATTCTTAATAAACTAATTCAAAGTACTTTTATTGAATTGTAGACAAGAAGAAAACCTAATTTATGACACTTGAATATTTATGGTTGCTTGATGGATGCAAGAATCTGCTAAAAAAGAAATTAGATTTTTGAATTATCAATGGTTATTTTATTAGTTACCTAAAAAAGTCTAAAAGGCTTATAACTATAATCCAAAGTTGTAAAAACTGGTATTGTACAATTCATTGAGAAAAGTGAAGTAATAGAAGTAATGAATGTCAAAAGGTGGGCATGAAAGAAATTAAGATAAATATTTCTTTACCTACAATAGTTTATTTGTCCATTGTCATACCAAATGTTGTTTTAAAAATTGAAAAACATAAAGAGATGCTCCTTAAAAGAACTAATTCTTAATTGACTATTGTAAATAAACTACAAGGAATAATATTAATAAGATCTTAAAGAGAGAGGAGATTAACTATTTTAGAAGATTATGTGGTTTACTCATAAGAGTCAAATTTTGATATTAAAATAAATAAGGATATATTTTCATTTTCACAAGTTATAAAAGTATTGAATTTGATTATAACATCAGTGGCTTAATATGACTTGTAGTTACATTAGATGGTTGTGAAAATCACCTTTCTTAATGAAAATATTGGGGAGAAAGTTTATATGAATCAATTAGAAGGTTTTTCATCAAAGGTAAAGATTCAATGGTGTTTAGACTAAAAAAAAGTCAAGATATGGATTGAAACAAATTTCTCTACGATGATATATTAGGTTTAATAATATCATAATATCCTTCAAATTTAAGAAAGAATATCACTGATTGGTGTAGATGCCAAAAGATCAATGGGAGTTAGAGTAAAAATAATGAAAGATATATTGTTTATTGTTAATGTTTTTCGTACATTGCATAAGATTAAATAATTTCTTTAATTGAAATGTGTAATGAAAGATATGAGAGATATATTCTATATGATTGAAATAGAAATATTCTCTAATAGATCATAATGAATAAGGATTGTCTTAGAATAACTATACTGAGAAAATTTTAAAGAAAGTGAATATGTGTAAGTGTTCACTTAGAATTATTTTTCCTATAAGAAGGTAACAAATTTAGTCTCACGCAATATTCTAAAAATGATATGGAAAATGAGGAAATGAAATCAATTTTATATGTGTTTGTTATTGATAGCTTAATGTATCTACAACCCTTATTGAACTTAATATTAGTTTTGATGTCAAAATGATAAGTAGGTGTAAAGATAATTCTAAAACAAATCAATAGAAAACTATAAAGAAAGTATTGAGATATTTGAGGGAACAAATAATTATATGATTATATATAGAAAGTCCAACCACTTGGATATAATTGAATATTTAGATTCAAACTTTGCTAAATGTATTAATAGCAAAAGTTTAAATTTAGTTATTTGTTTTTATTTTAAAAAGGAGTAATTTTGTAAAATAATGAAAAACCATTCATCATTACTTCATCCATTATAAAAGTAGAGTTTGTGACATAATTTAAAATTATAGTTCATGTATTATGGCTGTGAAACTTAATCAATCAACTTAAAATTTATGTGATCATTCCTCAGTACTATTTTTCTTCAAAAATAAAAAATACTTAAAGGGTACCAAATTTAATAAAAACTGAAGTATTTTGCCATTTATGAGAAGGTTTAGAAACAAAAAGTGTCTATAACGTACTAATTGATCTCATAATAATTTATCAATATGAAAATTTACCACCAATATTATATGGAAAACACATTCTCAAAATAAGCCTTAATTGTACTAATAATAATTGTTGATGTATGATGTGATAACATTTTGAGCTCATTGATGTGCTTTTAATATATAGTTCTTATTATTTTATGATTATACACACATTACTATTTTAAAATGAACAAAAATGTCTTTATGAGATATTATTATGGACCATTAAATTATATATTTCTTCTGAGTTTTATATGATAGATTCCAAGTTCTGTGATATATAGAAGGCATTGTTTTGAATAAATAAGGTATAACTGTTATAATTCATACTAAATAATTTATCATATTATGACATTATGATGAAATCACAAAAGATTGTGATTGTCATTCGTGCAAAACGGTTAATATAATAGATTTTAATCGAGCAAAGTGGGAGAATGTTAGAATTTCACAATTAATAATATTAAATATTCCTAACTAATATTTTTATTAAAAATTCAATCCTAATGTGGCCCAATTAGTAAAGAACTATTTTGTACAATCTTATGTTATTAAAAACAATAATCTTGAATTTGATTCATGCATTAATAGACATGCCTAATTTAAGTTATGTAATTGTGTGTGTGTGTGTGTGTGTGTGTGTGTGTATAATTGGTCCTCTTTCTTCTTAAGCCATATGAAAACTCCATCAAAAGATGTGTGATTATAGTAAAAGTTAGGAGAGTGAAATCAATTATTAGGTTAAAGTGAACTCTTTAAATGCATTAATAATTTAAGCTTATGCAAACTTTATTTGTTATTTATAATATTATTTACGTGATTATATTTTGTTTCAAAATCCAAAAAATTGACATTTTATATTAATATTCTTATTAGGAAATCTATCAACTTTATCTAAAATGTCTTTAGCATATGATGCATATATTGATGTATTAGAATAATAATTCTCCCATGGTTTCTTAAATCACAACCAAAGAGAAAATCATGTCTTTGATTAGTAATAATTTTTTCATACTATAAATAATAATATTATTAATAATAAAGCTTCTTAAAAGCAAATAGAGCACTAAACTAAATGATAAAAAGAAATATATTTAAAACTATAAATGTTTATTACCACTATAAAATAGTTCCATTATTAGTCGTCCAATTCTTTCTTATGATCTTTGGCCTCGTCATTATCCAATTACAAGAAATCACCATGTTGTCACTCATTTTTACTACAAGTCCTATTCCTCATAAACTAGAATACTTTGGGCAACGTGCATTTTCTACTGACCTCACAAGACTTACCATCAAAATGAACCTTTTGCTCCTACCATTGCTCACTAAAGCAACTCACATCACAAAGTTCATCTTCAGAGAAAGAATGATTTGAATTTCTTTTTTTATTATTTATTTATTTCTCGATAGCCTTTAATTCTCAAGTAAGGTTTTCAATTCTCTTTTCTCTTATTTGTTTGAATGAAAGCAAAGTGGAAGGTGACAAGCATTGACAAAGTCAGATTAGTAAGGGTTTTTGGTTATTGGTTTGAATTTGTTTGTTGTAAATACTTGGTTTCTAAGAAAGTTTTAATGGCTTAGATAAGGTTAAGATTTTGGGTAAGATGGGTGAGCTACAATATAATGGATTCTATTTGGGGTGCATGCTAATTATACTCATGTACTACATGAGTAAAGTAATCTTTCTTTGTTACGTGACTTGATACTTATTAGAAAAGGTGAAAGAGAAAGGGTTAATGGTGTAGCAAGTTTTGTTTTTCTTATTTATACAACCCCTTCTCCTTTTCAAATTTTATCCCCAAATTGATTTCATACCTTAGTTGTTAATATTTCTTACTCAATTATATGACCAAAGTTCATTTCTTTTTAATCCTTGAAGACTACATTCTATCCTAAATTAGCTTTAAAGCCTAGCTATTAACATTCTCTACTTAATCATAGATTTACATTTGCTTCTCTTCCAAAGGTAGTGTAATCCAAAGTGTTATATCATGATATTTATTATTTTGCATTATTTCTAATTTCAATTCCTTAATGATTCTTTTTAGGTTTATCTTATCTAAGGCATTAGTTGCCCTTTCTTTTTTTTATTTTTTATCAATTGACCTTTAATGAAGAGATTGTGATTTTAGGATTTCCACCTTTCTTCTTCTATTTTGTTTATTTTTTTAGAAGAAATTATTTATATATTTTATTAATTATTTTCTTTTGTTGTTGCTAATTGATTTTTAGTGGCTTGGTATTTTTTACATGTATGAATTTCTATTTTAAGAATATAATGGCTTTAATTCTAAGTATTTGAATTTTGTATTTTGAGCTAGTTGATGTGCTGGCAAGATAGGGCAAAAATATATAAGAGCCGATATGCATGTTTGCTCAGTAGGCAATTTGGCATATAAGGAACCTTTGTGTCGTGAAAGGTAAGGCTTGTGAACATAATTAAGCAATTAAAATGACCCTTAGATATTACATTAATCATAAAAAGGACCTATCAACCTCAAAGGTAACCTCTATAACCTTATCTCTGGATCACTAGTAGCCACCTTTGAATGGGTATATTAAGATAAACATAGATATTTCATTTGGTGAGGATAAAGCTAGTGTTGGGGTAGCTTCCAAGACCACAAAAAAATTCGTTACTAACACTCTCATAACTTATAGTAATGATAATCTTTCTTATACATATGCACATATTGTGCATAAAAATCATTAAAATGCTTTCATCAGTTAAAACAAAATCAAGGATGCTAGTTGACATGATATGTTGTAAAATTAGAACCTGAAAGTCATTCAACAATGGCTTGTAATTTGGTCAAAAGAACTTTACTTTGGTGTGTCATACTTTTGCATTGTCATTAAGTGGATCCTTCGTTAGATTCCTTACTTATCAGTTTCCATTAAGCAATAAGCAAATTATGATAAAGTAATAAATACACTATTGTTTAAATGAGGATTTTTTTTTAAATGTACATATTAATGTATTGATATTTGTGACTCATTACTATCTATGATGCAACTGATTGAATTTTGATTAGATTGACTTAGTTGTTGCCACTTTGAGACCATACATAATGGCAGTTATCTATTAATACACTAACACTTTTGTTATCGTATAATATTGTACTTTTGTTATTGAACAAAACAACTTATTGTTATGTCAATTGAATGAACAAGTCTTAATCCTTACTATTAGTTACAATAATGATTAGAATTGGCTTAATGTTTAAATAATCAAGTTATTTGTCTCTTCTTAAGTAGAGATTTGCCAATTAAATAGAATTTGGAATTAATTCATTAAAGAATAAAAGATTCACCATAGATCTTATCATTAGAGCTCCATTCTATAAGTCTTATAGGTCATAGCAAGACAACTACTCCATACTGTTATAGCATTACATCAATATTGTTTCATATATGCATTTTTAGTTGTCTTTTTTTTTTTTTTTTGGTGCTTATGAATAAGTGTTTATAAGTGGAGAATGTTAACTATTATGTGGTATTTATTATTATTATTTTAAGTATCAAAGTTCTTATGTTATACATTAACAATAAGTGAACACAAGGAGCTAAAAAATGTTGCAAGATTGAATAAGCAAGCTATTAAAAATTTTTTAAGGATGGATAAGGACGTTTAAAAGCAATTTAATTTGGCAAAATCAAGGATTAATGTTTTTGAACTTATAAAGGATATGAAAAATCTAGCCCAAATAATGAGTTCAAAGCTAAGTTATTATTTTTCATGGTTAGCACAATGATTCATTTAAACACTTCATTGTACTATGTGAACCTAAAGTTTGTGGGATTGTTAAAGGAGCTACCATCATGTAAGAATTTGAATTAGGTCAAATGCTTCCTAAAAGGTTTAGTTGAAGAAATTAGACAATATCAAGATAAGCAATGTGATGTTCATTAGACATAACGCATAATTGGATGTGTCTTGTTGTTAAAGGTAATGCATGTAATGTAAATTAAGTGCTTTAAGTTACAGAAAAATGTTTGGAATTGATGTTTTCTTCTATAAACGAGGTTTTTCTAGTGTTAACTATGATTTGTACTCTTTCATGTAAACTTTAAACTTATCTCAACTATTTTACTTAGAGCATTTGGTTGTGGGGCCATGGAAAATTTCCTTTCATTTGTGCAATATTCCATGTGTCATAGATTGGAACAATCACACTATTAGCACCATATTAAAAAACTTATTCAAAATTAGAAGATACGAAGAGTTGGATAATATAAAAGTATTATCTTTTATTCTTTGTTTGACTACGTGATGTTTTTCATGAAACAAAAAGAACAATATTGTTGTTATGGAAAATATAAAGGAGTTTTAAATGCAAAAGGAAAAAATTGTTAATTTCCTTTAGGGGCAACATTATTTTTAGAATAAGTTTTTATCAAATTATACAACATAATTTCATTATTTTATTGTATCTTTTGTTTGCACCAAAAAGGATCAATTAAGCATTTTTTTTTTTTCAAAAAATTGACATCGCTTTAATCAAAAAATTTAATAAGAGTTAAATTCAAAGAAATTTGAATTTGTATCAAAAAGTATATTTGTTATTATATTTGTAAATTCTCAAATGAATTATTAAAATTAGTGGTAACAATTTTCTTCTCTAATGCTTTATTTTAAGGCTCTCTCTTCCCTTTTACCTATGCTTCCCTTATTCTCCATAAGAATATTTAGGATATATGATGCAATTCTTAATAAGGATAAGAATGTATCATCATCATATCATTATTTGTAAGTCACAAGAGAAGTCATTTACATTAATAACTAAAAGAATCATTTTAGTTTACTATCTTATATGATGTTAAACAAATTTTATTTACAAGCACAAGATTCTAAACTCTAAAATTTAATGTGCAAACTAGACTTTTTACCTGATGAGTTCATAACATTAAAAGTTAAGTTAACAACATTTATTGATGAGTTAATGTCTTCAATGATAATATTCAAGGATAAGTTAAAGATAAAGATGGTAGTAATATTGGTTGATGTTTATAGGAATGTAGCAAAGGCATTTGCAAATTCCTAAAATAAAGTCAATGAAGGAAGCAAATTGAGCATATTTCATAATCTTATAGTTCTGGATGATTTTAATTTAGAAGAAAGGGACCTAATTGGGTTTGAATATAAAAATGGAGTTGTCAAACCATCAAATGATGCTTCCTTGAGTGTTCATATAGCTCCATTTCTAGAGCCAGATATTGTATGTAATCAATCTTTTCTTATAAGATTTGGTGAGAGTGACAAATGTTAGAACAATGTTGTCACAAAGGGTAATAGTCTTAATATGCTAAATGAAAAGGATAGTTTAAAGAACAAAGGAATTGATGCCTAGTCATTCCAAGGAAGAGGCATGAAGGGGAAGCAGAGCCCATTATAGTCATAAGAATTAAAGATATAAAAGGTAAAGGTAAAGAAATGACTATGATCAAGTTCTTATATCTCATGTACAATTAGATATTCATATTAATTTAATGTCTTATTGTAGGATCGGGGGATTGTACCTTACAATTTAAGTTTTGGCATTATTATGATTTAGTCTGATAAAAAAGATTAAATACTTGAAGTAGTCAAACCTTTAATCTCTAAAAAAAGTTGAAAGAGGAAAAGTAATTTTTTCTCCTTTTATTGGTCCACAAGGCAAAGGTAAACAAAAAATCAAGCAAACTACCTAGGTTTGGCAATGTTATTGTTTTCATAGGTGTTTTAAAGTCTCTTATAAGGAATCTTGGTGTGTTTGTGAGAGACCAAAATCTAAGGACAAGGTCAAAGTTATATGTGCTAGTTTTTTGTACATGTTTCTCGTGTTTTATATTTATATTATTTAGAAATGTATTTATCGAAAATGTAAACTTATAATTTGTGTTTTCAATCTTAGTGATAGTTTTTCATTATATTGATTTGAAATTTGTTCTTTATGGTTAAATCTTAGTGTACTTGTTCCAGTTTTTTTTTTTTTTCATTTTGTTGTGTGATTTGTTTTAATATATATAAAAGACTAGTGAAAGTACAACTAACATTAAATTAGAGTCACAATTGGTCGATGTTATAAAAGAGAATTGTCAATATGTTTATTTTAGCATCAATTTAGATGGAAATAAGTATGTATGTAAACTTTTGATTTCCTTAATAATATGGAATGCTTTGTTTTCTCTGTCTTAAACTAACAAATATGTATGTGCACTTCCTTGCAGTAAGATGATATGTGACTTTGGTAAGTAATATGCCATAAAGGGTGATTTTGTTTCTATGCAACCAAAGAATACAATCAAATCTATGATATGCATATATTTGTTTTAGATTGTAAGCAAATTTGCAATTTTAAAGTAATGAAAAATTGATATATTGAATTTCTTTTTCAAATGACATATTTTTAGATCTTGGATGTTATTGTCAATGCTCTTATTATAAATAAGATTGCATGGAGTAATGAACAGAAGAATTTGCACTTGCTTATGTTTCAATTACTAATTCAGTTACCTTTATGTTATAAGATACATTACTTTAATAATGTTTCCAAAATCATATATCTTATGTGCAGAAAATAATGTTGGTTGCAAGAGAGACTAATGGGGTGCATGATTACATAAAGCATTTTAAACAGGGAGAAATTTCATACATGGGAAGCATATTGATGTTTGAGTAGGTAACTTTTTACGCATCCTTTTTCATTGCTTTCTGAGTTTCCTTTGATTTTGCATCCAATTTTATAACATGTGTTATGAAATGACCAAATTTTTATTTTAATAAATAAGAAGTTAATGCATTTGTACTTATGTTTAGTGAAGATGATTAAATATTGAATAATAATAATATTAGACAACCTTTAGGGAAATTCAAAGTTAATAGGAGAAATAGATGCTATTGAAGTGGTAATAGTTAAATGGTTTATTATGTCATTGCATATTTTACAGAAAGTACTATTATAAGTGTCTTTTTTATTCTTTTTTTTGGAAATGTAAGTATTATAAGTATTATGTGTTGAACCAAATTTTCACAAGTTGTTGCAAATGTTAGTTTCAAATTTTAGTAAATATGAAATTTTGACTTTGAATATTCTGAGACAAACCAATATGTATGTATCAATTTTAAGTTACTTTATTGTTACTTAACTTGTCTTATGAACTTGTTTTTCACTTTGTTTATTATTATGATTATAGTCATGACTGTGGTTTACATGTAATTGGATATATGAGATTTGACATTTCTAGCAATGAATACTCAGTAAGGAGAATATCATTCATATTTTTTTAATTTTTTGATGCTTTAACATTATCATTTTTGAATGGATACATTGGATTTATGACTATGTTCTTATATAGGTTGCTTAAGTTATATAGAAATTGATAGAATGAACATGATAAAATGGCCAATTACTAAGAGAATAAATGTCATTATTCTATCATCAACAATAGTGTTTGTTTTAGTATGAGATATAATCATAAGGGAAGATTAAAAGCACTAAAATCAAAAGGTAGCTTAACAAGCCAATTGTTAGGACTCCCTTTATAATAAGGCTAAATTTTGTCATCTAACATCCTTTATCTAATTATGGAGAGGCACTCTTGCCTTTATCAATAATGCAATTGTGAATGTCCTTTAAGAATAGTTATTATTGTCACTTACCTTATAATCTAGGTAATTAACTATTAAGTAGGTATAATGGTCTAAGAACTAACAGCTAGAACCATAATATAATTAGGAAGTAGAGGAGGCATTGTTGGGTGGGATTGTTATATAATTATTTAGGCTTATTACAAATACATATCATGGTTCTAAAAGAATTTTAAAGAGTTACAATAATGATGTATTCCATAAATTACTTAATATATTAGGAACTTGTGTTGGAGATGCAATTCTTTTGCTAAATGAATAAAATAATCAATAAATATCTTAGTGAATCCTAAAGTCTAGTGAGATGATATAATTTTCTTTGCTTTTTTCTTTTTTATTTGCTATGCCTTTTTTCAAACACATAAAATGTAATTTCTTTCTATGAAAAAGCAAAAAATAATAAGCAAATTAGGACAAATTATGCATTAATGTCTATATTCATTCAAATAAGCAATTATTTGGCACTCTTATGGTATACATACATAGGTGACTATGATAGTCTTATATGCATCAAACATTATGCATCTTCATCTTTAATTTATGATTAAGTGTTCATATGAATTAAATGGAGAAGATAAATTTGATTAAAACAACACAACTTCTAGATTTATATAAAAGATAAAGATAGTTGATGGATCAAAGGTTTATGTATATAATATACATTTTAGAATGTTAACAAAAGACTTACCCATTTGGTTTGCTAGATTACAAGGCATAGGCAAATAATTTAAGCATATCTAAACCATTTTTAAAACATATGAAGTTGTTGGCATCATAATGTTGATAATTTGCATCAATGTGAAATATATAAAATACTACTAGTACAAGAGATGCCTTAAAATTCAACTTTACTTTGGGTTAACACTCACATCTCACCATTCACTTGATCCATCTACCACAAACATCATTTAGAGAAACTCTTGAAAAGAAAACTAAAACACCAAGAGTTTTAAATCCAATAAGCATATGCCAAACTACAACATTTTAATAAGGAGGAAAACACAATATATAAGATATTTTTTAAATAATGGCTAACCTCATGTGTAGTATAACCAACTACATCCTCTCTGATCATTTAAGTTGATTGTAACAACAAGTCTTCTCCAACCATATTATTATTTAAGTGACTCAAAGTACATGACTTTAATAGGTAGGTAGCTTTTATATGTTTTGGCTTCTTACATATAACACATATGTAAGGAAACTTTTCCCTTTCCTTATCAATATTAGTCATACCTTTGGTTTTTACAAGAGTTGAGTTTTGCATATAATCATATTGGCCATTTGTTGCATCCACCTAATTAGGTAAAACTTTGTCATGCAAATGTTACACAAAATGAGAAACCTTGTTAATAGCTTCCAAACACAAACTTGGTGAAATGAAAGCAATGTCACAAAGTTTTCAACATTTAGACATAAGGGAACCATACAAAACCATTTGATGTGTACAATTGTTTATAGAAGAAGGTTCAAAAAAGCCCAAAAATTGCATTGCACTTTTGGTCCATTTCCATAAAATACACAAATTTGGAATACGTGTCATTTTTTCTTGTTTAATCACATTAAAAGTATATTGGTAAGGAAAACCCTATAACTCCATCATCATGCATGAACAATGCATTATTTGCTCTAGCTTGTTGAATATCATTATCCTTACATGATTTGATCTATCAAAACAATGCACTTAATAGATATGCCTATCACCACTGTATATGATTGATTTTTTAGTTATATATGTTGATTCCTCTTATAATTCCTTGACTATTATCCTAAATGATGCTTTTATATACAAAAATTTCATTTGTTTTTCATATTCATAAAACTTGTGAGGTATGATGGGGAAGTGTAATTAGATGCATAATCTTTTCTTAACTCACTATCTTGAAAGGCTAATAGTCCTTACTCATTATGTCTAATAAATTCGAGAAGATTTAACTTTTTATTTAGAAAATCATTCATATATGAGTGCATGCCTTCATAACATGATGTTGTTAGAAGACTTATAAAGGAATTACCCTTCAAATAACACTCAACCCATAATTATCGATCTTTGTATCACTCTTAAATTCATACATTATTATTGATATTATTTTTATCAAGCATTTTAATCCATTTAACACCAAACTCACTATTATCAAATTTTTGATACATACATTACATAATATTAGACACAAATTTGGGTATTCAAACTTCACATAAGGCATTCCTCTCTAAATGTTAACTACAAAGTTAGTACTTATTATTTGGGATCTTACTCTTAATTGTAACTCACATTACTCTATCCCTATCTATCACAATACCTTGTGGCATGTCAAAACTCATGTATAAAAGCAACTAATCTAACAACCATTTGTACAAAAGGGATTTTTCATCCTTAAGCTAAGCAAACCCAAAAACAATAGTTTAGCAGTGATGATTAACTCTAACAACTAGCATAAATAGATTGCTATAGATATTTCATTTATAGCATGCATCAAAAGTAATGAAATCTCCAAAGCAAGTATAATCAACTCATGACTTGAAATCTAAAAAATAAAGGTTACAAAAGTATTATATTCTTTTAACATGCAATTGAAATAAAAACCTAGTTCAGCCAACTTCCTTAATGCAAAATCTTTTAAGATTATCTTCATATCTCCCCCTTTCATATATGTTAATCTTTTTAATTGAATGAAGTTGTGTACATCCTTCCTTGTAAATCTAACATTACTATGTCCACTAAACAAGGTTGCCATGAATTGCATAATTTGGTTTGTTTTCATCTATGTTGCTTTCAATGAGTTTATGAAGCACTTTTCACATGTGTTCATAGTTTCATGACAAGGTATGAATTTTATGATATTTTAAGGAAGTTATAACTATGTTTATTGATAAAGTCACTAATAACTTATTTGTTTGTTTTCTTTTCTGATCTAACTCAAAACATAGCAACATAATTTGATCATCTCTTTGAGTTGCATCATCTTTTACCATCCATAACGGACCATGATCCATCATAAGTACTTTCTTTGTCACACACCCACTTCATTCAATATGTTAAACCATATTTATTCTTTCGAGAATCTCATCATCAATCATTGAAACCATGTTTCATACTAAATGCAATGCAAAAATTTTCTGCATTGGATATAGTTTTAAATATTAGGCTCTTCATATATAAATTAGACCTTGATTATGCTCTATTAGCATTAGACGCCCATAACTCATTACTACCGTAACCATTATATATGTTTCCAATGTCTCCATCATTAACACTGCCAAATTGAATCAATTCTTCAACATTCAAGTTAAAGAATGAGTCCTCGTCAAACCATGATTCTTCATCAGAAAAGGGCTTGTTGAAATTAATATTGTCATTATCGTCATCTTTTTTTTCTTTAATTTCTTGATTAGTGCTTGTTGGCACACTTTATACACAAGATTGTTTGACATATGACTTTAACTTGATTACATCAATTTGGCCCTTTAAAATTATTATGTAATGGATAGTTCTTAAGTATCCTTAAAAAGTTAGGGGCTCCAAAAATAAAAGACATCTTATAAATTTAATTTTTAGCTTGTGGTCAAGTGTCCTTAAAAAGTTGAAGAAATAAAAAGTTGTAAGAAAAACCAAAAAAAAAAGGTTGGAACAAATTTCAGAATGAATAAAAAGTGACAAAAATTCACTTGAGAAATTATGGTTTTTTTTTTTTTAGGAAAAAAAGTACATATGAAAAATTACGATTAATTAGAGTAATAAATAATGTAAAAAGTGATATAATAAACACTATTAAGTTTAAAAGAATTTGACCAATAATAGATATTGTTAAAAAATAAATTATTTTTTTATGATCAAACAATCATATTATAGTTTTTTGATGTAGTACATTAAATAAGTCAAATTCACTTTAAAAAAAAAAAAGCTAAAACTTACTTTATTAAATTAAAGTTATTATAAACATTCAACGACGAAGAATTTGTGTGGTAATCATACCACTATTAATTAAGTTTTATTTATTATGATTTCTTTTTCTTTTTCAAAATATTAAAAAAAATAAAAAACATATTTGAAAAAATAACATACACTAAGATTTAATATAACACATGTACACATAAACAAGTATAGACAAGTAGTTTTAGCATGTATATATATATAATATCATTAATTAACTATCTATCAATACTATGTTATTTTATTTTTCTTTTGGGTATAACAAATAAATTGTACTATTGTTAAACATAAATGGTTTTGGAAATTACTAAAAATTTGGAAAAAGGAAACATAAGAAAAAAAAAAGTCTAATTTTAATTATTACGTAAATGAATTTTAGTATTATTCAAATTTAAACTTTTTTTTTACATAATTTATGGTAATAAATTACTCTAAATTTAAGAAAAAGCAAAATGAGTCATATTTAAATACAAAATATTTGATTTAAATAATTACTTAAATGAATCTAACTCTTATTAAAATTTTGAGCCATTTTATTTAATTTATATAATTTAAATATTAAATTACTGATAATTCAAGAAAAAAATAAAAAAAAGTTAATTTTGAATAAAAAAAATTATATTTTAATTACTATTTAAATACATTTTACTGTAACTTAAATTTTATATTTTTTTTATATTAATTTTTGAAGATAAGTAATAAATTACTTAAAATTTATAAAAAATTAATGCAATGCTATTTTTAAATAAAACATAACTAACATAGATAATTATTTAAATGAATCACATTATTATTCAAAATTTTTAATATTTTTACGTAATTTATATAATTTCAACTACAAATTATTTAAAATTTAAAAATAAGTAATATATATATATAAAGTGAATTTTAATAACTATTTAAACAAAATTATAATTTCATTTAAATATAAAGTTTTTTATTATAATTTTTACAATTTTACTACAAAGTTACTTTAAATTTATTAAAAATATAAAATAAATCATATTTAATTAAAATAACACATAATTTAAGTAATTAATTTAAATAAATTTTAATATTATTTAAATTTAAAAATTTTTATTATAATTTTTAAAATTTTGTAAAAAATTATTTTAAATTTGTCAAAAAAATAAAATAAATTATATTTAAATAAAAATATTCAATTTAAATAACTATTTTTCTTATTTCAATCATTATTTAAATTTTAAATTTTTTTTAATATAATTTACCTAATTTAAGTAAAAAATTACTCAATATTTAAATAAAAATAAGAAAAAAAAGGCATTTTTTAATACAAAATACTCAATTTTAGTAACTAATTAAATAAATATTAATTTTATTTAAATTTAAAGTCATTTAATATAATTTATATATTTTTAATAAAAAATTATGCTAAATTTAATAAAAAATAAAATATATCATATTTAAATAAATAATACTAAATTTTAGTAAATCCTTAAATTATTTCTTTGGATAATTTAATATATTTTACTTAAATTTTGATAATTAAGTAACTTTTTAAAAATGTTTAAAAAATTGAAATAAAATAAATTATATATGATTTTGAGAAAAAATAAATTCAATTTCAATTAATATTTAAATGAAATTAAAAGTCATTTAACTTCAATATAAAATTTTGCTACGAAAACTATTCAATTAAAAATTTTAATTTATTTAATAACATACCTTAGACAATTAATAATGTTGATAAATATTGTACTGTTATTTACATAAAAAAATAATTCAACATGGTATCACAAAAAATAAAAATAAGTAAAATGTGTGCAATTTAAAATGTCAAATCTATCTAAATATTTAAATATGCATGTAAAATTAAAATATAATTATTTAAATCAATTCATTTATTGTATTTAAAAGTATAAATGAACATATAAAATTTTTTATAAACACCAATAAAAGTTAAAATAAATTTATTCACTCTAATAATTAATAATCTATCTTTTTCTACTAATTATGTAGTAGAACAATTAAAATTCAAATTTTAAAATTAATTAATTTAAAAGAAAATTATTTTTAATTTATATTAATTTTTAATTTTTTATATTGAATCTTTCATATCAAAAATTTAATAATATTATTTTAGATCACTTAATTCTTAATTAGATATATTTTTTGGAGAATTAATGAAATTTTCTTAAATATTATATTTCTTATATTGATACTTTTATTAAATAATTTTGTCTAAATCAGATTCTTAATAATACCTAAGCATCATGAATTTTGCAATTTTTATGAGACACTTGAAATTAAGGCAATTTAGTAAGATCGAGGAAAGAGGACTCGGAGATAAATTTAGAGAATAATATAAAAAAATTAAAATAAAATTTATTTAAAATTAAAATTTATTGATTATCCATTAATAAATTACAAATTTTTAATTTTATTTTTTTAAAAAAAGTGCAATAATCTGTTCTCATTTTACTCTTTTTATGTGAATTTATTTAAATTAGAATTTGAGAAGTGCTAGTCAACACGTACGCTGTTGATTTGGATGAAATTGTGTTGTTGGTCAATTATACTATTACTTATTATATATATATATATATGTGACTGGGAATGTAAGGAGGTCCTTGGAACTCGTTGCGTTCCATTTATCCGAAACACTAATATGCCCTTAACTTTGCTCGGAATCACATTTTTTTATTCTTTTTATTTTTATTTTTATTTTTTTGTTTTTTCTGCTTTTTGCTTGTTTTCCGATCGTGGGAAGATAACAGAGTGGCCCGACAACAAGATTGGGTGGTCCGTTGACTGGTCGTCTGATATGGCTGCTGATCAACAGCACGCGTGTTTCTAGCTGGTGTCAACTTTCCAATCCACCTTGCAGGAAGAGACCCAGACGGAGCCGGATGCGAGAACATTCGTATGAACGAACTAATTAATAGTATTAATAAAATTAAAATTATAATTATAATTTAATATAATTTATTTTAAAAATTATTAATTATAAAAATTAATAATTAAATTTATAAATTAATAAATTAATTAAAATTTTTTTTATTAAATTATTTCAAAAGTTTTAATAAATTAAATTTTATTTATATTTAATTTTTTAAAAAATAAAATTTATATTACTTTATAATTTTTTAATAAAAAATTATAAATTATAAAAATTAAAATACTATTTATATAATTTTTTATTTATATTTTAATAAAATTATATATTATATTATATTCGTATTTATTTTTTAAAATTTAAATTATTTTATTTAAAAAATATATAAAATAAAATAAAAATATTATAAATTATGATATATTTTATATTAAATTTATTTAATTTAAATTATATATATATATATTATATTAATTAATTTTTTAAAATATATTATATATATATTTAAATTTTTAAGTAATATATATAATAATTATATTTTATACATCAATATTTTTTATATAATATATATGGATAATAATTTTTTTTTATATTTAATATTAAATATTAATTTTATTAATTTAATTATAATTAAAACGATTAAATTAATAAAATATTTAATTTTTAAATTTTTAATTTAATAATTAATTAAATTTTTAAAATTTTAAATTTAATATAAAAGTAAAACTGTTATACCTAAAAATTAATATATATATATTAAACTTTGAAAAAAAAATAACTTAAACATTAATTATTACAAAAAAATAAATTATAAATATAAAATAATTATTTAATATTTAATATTTAATATTTTTTTAAAATAACTAATTAAAATTATTTTAAAAAATCTTATTTCCATTCATATCTCTTTACGCTTGCTTGTAGTTTAAAATTTATAAATTAAATATTTATTTTAAAAAAAAATATTTTCATATTCACCACTCCATTAGAATATATAACGAAAAATTTTGTATCAAAATAATTTTCAAATAATTCTTTAAATTTGAAAAATAAAGTAGATAAATTTAATTTGGATCCAACCATGTATTTAGAGGAGGGAAAAAGGGAAAGGGAATAGGAAAATGAGGAGAAAAAGAATTATATTTATATTTAAATTATATTTTGATAAAGAGGAAAATTAATTTTCTTTTCTAACCCACTAAATACTTGAACCTTAAAATTAAGAGGAAAATTATTCAATTCATAAAATAATTAATTTATTATATTAATTCTTTTTATTAATACTTATCAATTTTATTATAAAGATAAATTAGAATTATAATAAATATTATTTACTTTCTTCTTGTTTCTTACTCTTTTTCAAACAAAAACAAAAATAGTTTTCACTCTTATATAACCTTTTTTTCAACATATAAGAAAGATGAAAAATTTTCATATCCTTTAAGTTTCCTTTGTCATTTTCCTTTTCTTCATTTTCTTCTTCCCAACTTTTTTATTTTTAAGGGAATATAACCATACATGTTTACCATAATGGCAAACAAAACCTAATAAGAAGAGCTAGTGTCAACCTTATATACTTTTTTTTTTATTTCATTATTGTTTGAAAAGACAATGAAAAAAAAATTATCAAACTAGTTTTTTCTTTTACTCATACTGTGTGAACATGCAAAAATTTAATTTTATTAAATACAAAATTATATGTATGTATGTTTGTATGTGTGTATGTGTGTGTATGTTTATATATATGTAAATAACTTTGAAAATAAATATATACAATAAGATTTTTATGAAATTATAAATCTATAATCATGTTTAATGTAGTGTTTTTCATCTCTAATGTATCTTAAAATCTTTATCCTTGTCTAATAATTAATTGCATAGTCCACTTATTTGTGCAATTGTTTTTATAAGATGATTGATAATATTTAGCATAGTATGACTACAATAAAAATATTTTGATGTTTTGTAATGTATTCATTGAATGCCATAATTTGCTCTTTGTGCTATAAGCTTAAGGGTGAACATGCCAACTAAACATGGTGTAACTATGGGGTATGCCCACAAATCTAAAATATTACAAAATATGTCTATAAGAACCCATTACATAGAGCCAAGACAATGAAGTTATATGCAACTATGTATACCTAAAATATAAAAGAAGTGCAAAAATCATTTGCCTGAATGTGAAATAGAGGAATATAATTGACACAATTTTTTTTTTTTCTTTAAAATTGTTAAGTTCCTTTGCTTTTTTTTTTTTTCTTTAATGAATGTTAAACTTTGCTTATTATTAGTGGAAAAAATAAGCTAAATAAATGATAATTTATTAGCTTGTAAGTATTGCTTTATGACTTTTATATATTGATTTTTGCCAAATTAAGTAAAAACTCAGGAATCCAATGAGAGTTGGAAAATCAATATTGTTTTATAACACTTATACATTGATTTTTTTTTTTTTTGATCAACTAGAAACTTGGAAATCCAAAGCACACCTCAAATACCCAAAGGCTTATATTACAAGCAATTTTTATTTATACCACTTTCAGAATATTTAATACAATGTTGATGCTTTTTATACTCCCATAAAATTAATTTTACAAAATATATTCTTTATTTACCACATTTAGTCTTTTAATATCACATTTAAAATTTTTTACACAATATAGGTTCCCTTTATGCTTTATTATTATACTCACTTTAATAATAGCAAGTTCACAACCTTTTAATCTATAAATTACAACAATTATTTAACAACTATTCTTATTTCATTTTCAATTGATTTTGTTGTAACTACTTTGCTCTTTATTCCTCCTTTTGTCATATTCTCTTTATTATGTGGATCTTTCTCATTTAACCTTATCATCTTCTCATTGTTTATTACTTTCTCCATTCCTCCTTTGCCTATCTTTCCTTTGTTATGATGAACTTTCTCTTTTATGTCTTTTTTAAGACCCTTTTTATTATTTTTGTTTCACTTTTTTCAATTCTTCCTTTATTGTATAAATCTTTACTCCTCAACCTTACCTTCTCACTTTGTGCCACTATCTTCTTTTTCTTTATTATTTCCTTTAAGTCTTCTAATTCAATTATATAAAATCATATTAAGTTATAATTAGAGGTTTATAAAAAGTTTACACTGCATCAAGTGCCATTAACCAATTATAAATCATTACAAAAATCATATTTATATGTATTATATATTTTGTCATTCTTGTTGCATTGCAGATTTTACAATATATATTATTTAATGACATCAACATTATCATTTTAATAATGCAACCATTAACACTTATAATGTAGAAATTGTTCTAACACACACATTTCAACACACCATGTTGCCTTTAGTAACAATATTACTAACATTATTGGAATGTCAAAAGTAAAACATCTCTTACAACTAATTTCTCTCAAATTTTTTTCCATTGTTGAAAACTAGGTCCACATTTCCTTAATTTTTTCATTATTAAGGTTTAATATTTTTTAGCCATTATATTTTTAAAACTTACCACCACCCTATAAAAATCTACTCAAAGGGAAATTAAGTCATAAACTTATAAATACGATAATACATTCATGACCAACAAATAGCTTTTCTCTAATTAAACCTAGGCATTTCAATTAATTAAAATTACTTAAATAAATTAAGTAAAGGTCGTTGTAATATACTTATTATAGCCTCTTCTAATTTTGTAGGATGTTAGATTTCTTAAATAAAAATATCATTATTAAACATTGATTTCAAATTTTGAAATTGAATAATTGCACGTAAATAATACCATAAATAATATATCTATTTTTGCAAAAATTGAAAACGTGTCTAGAAAGTTCTTTTTAACCTAATAATCAATTTCTCTTTCCTGACCTTTACTAATTGATTATTTAATAAGAATATTATTCAAGAATATTACCACATTATTAATTAAAAATATTCTAACATTCTTTTATTTGACCTAATTAAAATTTATTAATTATTATACATAAATAACAATGACAATCTTTTATGATTTCATCATAATGGCATAGTATGATAAATGGCTTAGTGTGAGTTATGATGGGTATGCCCTATTTCTTCATAACACTTCTTTCCATCTACTACAACACTAGTAATATACCATAGAAGACTCATAAGATATATATAATCCCACAATGTCCACAATAATATTTCATTTAGACTTTCTTATTAATTTTCAAATAGTAATGTATGTATTACAAGATAACAAGAAATATATAATGCATATCAAAAACAAATTAGTGAGCTTAAAGTGTTATTGTATCATGCATCATTAATTATCATTAGTATAATAGAAAAAAAAAAAGATTGATTCCATTTCCTAACATTCCACATCACTCTTAGAATATTGCATGAGAAAAAAATTATCACTTTTTTGTATAAGAAATAACCATACGTGGACACTTATTCATATTAAATTTTTCTAAAATTTTTCTCTTTATAGTTATTTTGACACAATCCTCATTCATTATAATTTATAATGGAATGTTTATATTCCTATCACATAAAATATCTCTCTTATATCTTTTATTATAAATTTTTTTCAGAAAAATTTTTAATCTCATATACTATACTTAAAATATTAGTTACAAGCAACATATAAACTAGAAAACAAACTTCTTTTCACTAATCTTATGGTATATAACACTAATTAAAAATATTCTTTCTTGAAACCAAAAGATATAATGATATCATTAAACTTAATATACATTGTAAGGAAATTTGTTTCAATTCATATCTTGACTTTTTTTTAACTTGTACACCATTTAATCTTTACCTTTGATGAAAAATCTTTAAGTTGATCCATGTAAACTTTCTCTTTAAGAATTTTATTAAAATGGGCAATTTTCACATCGATTTTTCATAACTCTAAGTCATACTAATCCACTAATTCCATAATAAGATTTAATACTTTTTATAGTTATGAAAATAAAATTGAATCCTTATTGATTCCAAAATTAAAATTTGACTCTTATAAATAACAACATAATCATTCAAAATAATTGATCTCTTTTCCCTAAAAGATCTTTTTAATATGACCCGTTATGATTTATTTATATTAGTCAATTATGTGTTAGTTCTTTAGGGGAATGTCACTTCATTCAAATGTCTTTTAATTTTTGAAATAACATTTGGTATCATAATGGATGAAGGAATTATTATGGGTTGCAATAATTTCTTTTGTATCCACATTCCAAATGAATCTTACAATATTAGTTTCTATAATTCTCAAACTATGGTTATGTACGTTTTAGACTTCTTTAGATAATCAATAGAATAATCACTAATCATTTAAAAGTTTAATTTCTTTTCATGTGGATTCTCACTTTTGTTGGGCTACCACAAACATTTGGATGCCTTAAATTTAGTTTCCTTCCTGTTTAATATGAGTACTTTGAATCGTTTTACTAAGAATATAATTGTTATTCCCACAGCCTTGTATGGGTTGTAATTGTTGTCAACTAGGTTTAAGTGTGCAAGAAAGTAAAGCCACATGGAAAGGCAAAAAGGTAAAAGCCACATGGAGGGGCAAGAACGTAAAAGCCACATGGAGGGGCAAGAACGTAAAAGTCACATGGAAGGGTAAGACAATAAATTCGCCGCAAGTAAGCCCTATTAGGGTTTCATGGAGAAATATATAAAGGCCATTGGAAGACAACAAATAAAGACAAGTTGGCAATTGAGCAAAACAGATAGAAAACCTAGACAACCGGCCGACCAAAGAGAGAAGCCGTTGGAAGAGAGAGAAAAATTATATAAGGCAAAATCAAAGTGGACGGCAAAGGTAAGGAACGACACACCACTGGTAAGAGAGAGAAACCCATGAGGAACGGCACACTACCGGCACACCAGCGGTTGGCGAGGAGACAACACGGCAAAGAGGTAGAGAGAGAAATGGATGACACAATCGGGTCGAAAGGGAGAAAATACAGAGACGGCCGAAAAGGAGAGTGGATGGCAAAGGAACGCACGGCGAAAAACACAAGAACTCTCGGAAAGAGGTGAACGGAAAAACCCGGTTTGGCCAACCAAGAAGGGTACACGACAAAACAGGGGCTGGACGGGAAAAACAAAAACCATTGGTAGAGAGAAATCTAGCTGGATGGTGAGAGAGATCCGGCTGGACGGTGAGAGAAATCTGGCTGGACGGTGAGAGAGATTTGACTAGACGGTGAGAGAGATCCGGTTGAATGGTGAGAGATCCGACTGGACGGCGTGAGACCAGAACGTGTGACGGCTTGAGACCTGAACGTGTGACGGCGTGAAACCAGAACGTGCGTCGGCAGGAGACTAGAAACATGCATGAGGTGTGAGACCAACAAAGGGTGCAAACCAGAAACGTGCGTGAGACATGGAACAGCAAACCAGAAACGTGAGGCGAACCGTGAGACAAAGAGACAGGTGAGACCGTGAGATGGCGAAAGTAGGAGCTGTGTGAGACAACCTAGAGAAAGAATTCGGCGAAGCATCGAAAAGAACTCAACGTATTTCCAGATTTCTTCAAGAGAGGTTAGAGAGCGTTGCGGTGAACTTCTAAGCGACAGTGGAGCAGCCTTTCAATTCAATAGAGGCAAGACAAGTTAGAAGAAAAGTAGACACAGTAAATGACACTCTTTGTATTGTACTTGCTTAGTATTTGCAATAGTGAAAGGAGTAGAGGATTAAGACATCCATTGTAACTGGAATTCTCAAGTATAGTGGATAGTCTTGGTAAGGGAGAGTCCTTACCATCGTGGATGTATGTCACATTGACGGAACCACGTAAATCTCGTATGTCCTTAATTTGATTTATGTTCTATGTTTTAAATTAAGTTGTGAATGCAGCTAAAGTATCAGCCAACCCATAACCTAACGAAGGCCTAAACAAGAACATCTGAATTGTCTATTAGGCAAGGTGTTTAAGAGGTGACTTTGGGGACTATTGTGATTAGTAGGTAACAATAGATCTACCTTAGTCGAGTTTGAAAAAGAGTTTGCTTTTAAAAAGAGGTTGAAATTGTTCACTTACCTGCGAATTGTGAATTGTGGTGATACTGATTCACCCCCTTCTCAGTATCACAAACTAGTAGATCCTAGGGAGAAGTTAGGAACTTCAATTGGTATCAAAGCACAAGTTCACTAGCTTGAAGTTTAACAGCTTCATGTACTAGTTTGAAGGGATCTAGAAGTTTGACTTGTTCAGCATACTGAGAAATAGAAGCCAGTACCAGCACTCGCACCACTTACAGTAAGAAGGTTCCAATCTTCAACGGAACCAACTATCATATGTGGAGAGTAAGAATGCAAATGGTATTTGCAACTATGGGCATGAACGTGGTGAAATGTGTACAGAAGGATTTTGTGGCTCCGAAAGAAGGTAAAAACCCAACCCCATAGGAGTTAAGGTAGTTTGAGATAAATGGGAAGGCCTCAAATGTCATCATTTCAGTATTGACAGATGCTGAGTATGCTAAAGTTATGGACTGCAAATCTGCCAAGGAGATATGGGACAGATTGCAGAAAGTCTATGAAGGTGATGGCAGAATGAAGGAAGCTAAGCTTCAAGTGTTCAATGAGAGATATGAATCTCTCATAATGTAGAAGAATGAGATAGTTCAAGAGTTCTTCACTAGGGTTATTGACACTGTAAACGACCTGAGAAGTCATGGGAAGAACAAGAAGGACTCATCAATTGTGAAGAAAATTCTGAGAATTCTACCTGAGAGGTTTACCTCAAAGGTGGCAGCCATAGAGGAGAGTAGAGATCTCAATTTTATGTCTTTGCGTGATCTTCAGTGCAATCTCATTGCATATGAGATGAGAATAAAGTCAACTGAGAGCTCCTCAACATCAAAGGTATCAAAGGAGGCAACTTTCAAAACTATGAAACACTTGAAGATAAAAGAAAAGAAAGAATCATCCAGTGAGGATGATGATGAGGAAGAAAGTGAAGGTGAAGTATTGGCTTACTTCATAAGAAAATTCAAAAAGAGGTCTAAGAAGGGAAAAGGACAGTTGTCCTTGAGATGTTATCGTTATGGGCAGACTGGACACTTTGCTTCTCAGTGCAAAGTGAAACTTGATGATGAAGATAAGGATGGTGATGATGAGTAGAATTCAAGATGGAGAAGATCATCATTCAAATCAAAGAAGTCCAGTAAGAAGATTGCCAACCCACAGAGGAAGACAAGAGGCTCATTCAAGAGTTATGTGAGTTAGACAAAAGAAACTGATGAGAAGGAAGATGAAGACTCATCAAATGAGTATGTCTTTATGGCATCAGTACAAAGTGGTAGCTCAACCTCTGAAGAGGAAGAGGAAGTTGATGAAGAAGAGCCAGATCTTGAAGCTGAGCTGAAAGTAGCTTCAAATGAGATAATCAGAAGAGGCATAACCATAAGAAGGCTGGAGGCCCATATAAAACAAGTTGAAACAAAGTTTGAGGAAGCTAAAAGTCAAAACGATGAAATAAGGGCTGAGCATATTGACTTAAAGAGAAGATTTGAGGAACAGATCAAAATATGTGAAGACCTTACAGTAGAGTTTGGCTCAAGGGCTTCAAAAATTGAAAAAATGGAGAAAGAGTTGCTAAGACTTCAGCAATAACTCAAAAGTAGCAAAGAGAACTTGCAGAAACTTGAAATGATAGGAGAAACAAGTTCTGAAAAAGGAGAGAAGAATGTAGAGAAAGTGCAGCAATCTGAGGCTGCATTGGCTAAAGAAAATAAGAATGTGCCACAGAAGTTGAAAGAGAAGGTTATGACTCAGAAGAAGATAGCTGAGAATAAAGAAGATTTGAAGAAGCAACCTAGCGTGTCAAACAAGAAGGAAGAAAAGAAAGTCACATAAGCAAAGTAGCTGGCTACTTTGCTTACACAGCAAGTGATGAACAGAAGAAGACAAGCTGTGATCAGACCTAAGAAGAGGCAGTTTCAAGGTCATTGCCTTTATTGCGGAGTTTGGGGTCATAAGGCAAGTAACTGCTAGTGGAGAAGGCTAGTATATGTCTCCAACTTGAGAAGATATGATGCTGCATACAGGGAGAAACAATACAGAATTCAGAAGAGAACACCTGTTGTGAGTTTTTGCACATACTGTAAAAGGTAAGGACACGTTGACAAGGATTATTGGTGGAAGCCCAAACCAGTGGTTTTAAAGAACAAGTTTGCTATATTGGTAGACTTGGAATAGTGTGAAAAGTGCGGGCAAGATGACCATAATGCCAAGAGATGCATGACACTTCTCCCTTAGCAAGAGAAGGCACTCAATGGCATAGTGAAAACAAGTGGTGCAGTCAAAGCTGAGAAAAAGGAGAAAGCTATCTTCCAGCCAGTTCAAAAGAAAGAATATAAAGTTAAAAGGGAGGTGGCTAATATAGCTAAAATTGCACTCAAAGCTGACTACAAAGATAAGCAGTGGATCCTTGATAGTGGATGCACTTCGCATATGACAGGAGACAAGAATAAATTATCAAAACTAAAAAAATCAAGAGAAGGCAGAGTTAAGTTTGGCAATGATGATTCACTCAACATCAATGGTCAGGAGTCAGTAAATATTGGAAGAGGAAAGCTGAAAGATGTTCTGCACGTTGAAGGACTTATATATAATTTAGCATCTATCAATCAGCTATGCAACAAAGACCACAAGGTAATATTTACAAAAATTAGTTGCCAGGTAGAGAGTAAAGAAGGCAATACTATTGCAGCCGAGAAGAAAACAGCTGGAAATTTATATGTGATTGATGAGAACAAGACAAGCAGCTGTTTACTCACTAAAGAAGAAGAAAATCAACTCTGGCATAGGAGGCTGGGACACTTATCACAGAAGAATATGAGGAAGCTGACCATTACTCATGCAATCAGAGATATTCCTGACCTCAGGAGAGAGAGAGAGAGAGTATGTTTATTCAGCATGCTCTAAAGGAAAATATATCAGAAAGTAGTATAAGATCAAAGAGTTCAGTTTTGAAGCAGTGCTTCACATTGTGCATACTAATTTGTGTGGGCTAATGAGAACAAAAGGGTTGAATGGTAAGAGGTACTTCGTCTTGTTTGTTGATGATTATTCCAGAAGGACCTGCATCATGCACCACAAACACAAGTCAAAAGTTCTGAATTGCTTCAAGAGATATAGAAAATTAGCTGAAAATGAGAGTGGAAGGAAGATCAAAGTATTGAGGTCAGATCAAGGCACTGAATTTAAAAATGACGCTTTTGAAGATTACCTTGAGAAGCATGGTATTCACCATTAGATGGCAGCAGCGAGAACACCTCAATAGAACGGAGTGGTAGAGAGGAAGAATAGAGCTGTGGTTGAAATGGCAAGAACTCTACTGCTGGAATCTAAGTTTCACACAAGATTTTGGACAGAAGCAACATTTACAATCGTGCACCTACTGAACAGAGTTCTACTAAGGCCTAATACTGATAAGACTCCATATAAACTATGGAGTGGGAAGAAGACAACAGTCAAGTATCTCAGAATCTTTGGCAGCCCAAGTTTTGTGAAGAACAAGGAGTAAAACTTGGGAAAATTCAACGCTAAGTCTGATGAGGGCATCTTTATGGGATACTCAGCAAAGACAAAAGGTTACAGAGTTTTCCTGCATAAGCTGGGAAAAGTGATCACTTCTAGTGATGTGAGAATAGATGAGAATTAGAAAACAATGCAGAATGGAGAAGCTGAGGACAATGAAGAGGATGACTTCAATGTAGATGAAGAATCAGACTAACCTAAAGAAAAGGAACAAGAAGTAAGTTCAGATTCAAAGAAGAGTGAGTCTGAAGATGAAGAAAGAGATCCTCTTGCAACTAAGACGATGCAAGGAAGAAAGACAAAGAAAACATGGACCAGTACTCATTAATGAGATCAGATTATAGGTGACCCATCAGCAAGAGTTACAATAAGAAGAAGAATTGTGGGAGCTACTTCTCTATTCTCACAAGTTGAACCTAAATCTATTAAAGAGGCTATTCAAGACAAAGTCTAGGTCCAAGCTATCAATGAGGAGCTGGATTAAATTGAGAAGAATGATACATGGGAGCTGATTCCAAGACCCACTAATAAGAATGTCATATGAACAAAGTGGGTGTTTAGGAATAAACACAATGAAGATAGCAAGGTGGTGAGGAACGAGGCCAGACTTGTTTGCAAAGCCTACACTCAGATAGAAGGGGTAGATGTTGATGAAACTTTTGAACCAGTAGTAAGGTTAGAAATTCTCAGAATGTTCTTAACTTTGGCAACACACAAGAGGTATAAAGTTTATCAGATGGATGTGAAATCCGCCTTTCTGAATGGGCTCCTGAAAGAAGAAGTGTATATTGAACAACTTGATGGAGTACAAATCAGTGAGGATGAGATACATGTATGCAAGTTAAAGAAAGCCTTGTATAGTCTTAAGCAAGCTCCAAGAGTATGGTACAGTAGGCTGGATGCATACTTGAGAAGGTTGAATTTCAGAAGAGGAACAGTTGATAATAACCTGTATGTATTCAACTCAGAGAAAGGCTAGCTACTAACCATAGTATATTTAGATGACATCATCTTTGTAGGGGATCACTCTGAGCTATGCCAAGATTTTGTATAAAAGATCAGTGAAGAATTTTGAGATGTCATTGATTGGAGAAATGACGTACTTTCTTGGATTACAGATAAGGCAAAGTGAAGAAGGTATCTTTATTTCTCATATGAAATATACCAAAGAGATGTTGAAAAGATTTGGCATGGAGGATAGCAGATCTGTCTGTGCCCCTATGACAGTTGGGCTGCAAATTAACAAAAGATTAGGAGGGAAGTAGTACAAGCCCTACAAAGTACAAGAAGATGATAGGGAGCCTTCCGTACCTTACAGCATCAAGGCCTGATTTTATGCAAGTTGTATGCGCTGCCAGCAGATTCCAAGCTGATCCTAAGGAGTCTCATGTGTTGGCAGTGAAAAGAATCCTAAGGTACCTCAAAGGAACACTGGAAATGGGCTTGTGGTATCTAGCTATGGATTCTGTTAAACTACAAGCATACACTGATGCAGACTGGGTAGGAAGTATAAATGATAGAAAATCAACCAGCGGCTGCAGCTTCTACTTGGATTCAAAGTGTGTTACATGGTTAAGTAGAAAGTAAAACAGTGTTACTTTGAGCACAGCTAAGGCTGAGTATATGGCTGCTTGTGCAGCATGTACACAAGTGATATGGATACTAAGACAATTGATAGATTTGGGTGTTGAAGTGAAATTACCGGTGAGTGTACTTTGTGATAATCAAAGTGCTATTAATCTTAGCAAGAATTTGGTTCAACATTCGAGGAGCAAGTATATTGACATCCGTTATCATTTTATCAAAGATCAAATGGAGTAAGGTACAATTCAGTTGGAGTATGTTGGCACTAAAAATTAAATTTCAGATATTCTAACTAAATCTCTATCCATAAAACCGTTTAAAAAGTATAAATTAAATCTATCTGTGTACATGTCTCCTCAAACCTGAAGTTCAGGTGAATCCTAAAATATATATTTAAGTGAATCACATTGTTATTCAAATTGTTTAATATTTTTACGTAATTTATATAATTTCAACTACAAATTATTTAAAATTAAAAAATAAGTAATATATATATATATATATATATACACATAAAAAAGTAGATTTTAGTAACTATTTAAATGAATTATAATTTTATTTAAATATAAAGTTTTCTTATTATAATTTTTCCAATTTTACTACAAAGTTACTTTAAGTTTATTAAAAATATAAAATAAATCATATTTGAATTAAAACAACACACAATTTAATTAATTAATTTAAATGAATTTTAATATTATTTAAATTTAAAAATTTTTATTGTAATTTCTAAAATTTTGTAAAAAATTATTTTAAATTTAACAAAAAATAAAATAAATTATATTTGAATAAAAATATTCAATTTAAATAACTATTTTTCTTATTTCAACCATTATTTTAAATTTTAAATTTTTTTAATATAATTTACCTAATTTAAGTAAAATATTAATCAATATTTATATAAAAATGAGAAAAAAAAAAAGAATTTTTTAATACAAAACATTCAATTTTAGTAACTAATTAAATAAATCTTAATTTTATTAAATTTAAAGTCATTTAATGTAATTTATATATTTTTAATAAAAAGTTATGCTAAATTTAATAAAAATAATATATATCATATTTGAATAAATAATACTAAAATTGAGTAAATCTTTAAATTATTTCTTTAAATAATTTAATATATTTTACTTAAGTTTTAACAATTAAGTAACTTTTAAAAATGTTTAAAAAATTGAAATAAAATAAATATATATGATTTTGAGAAAAAATAAATTTAATTTCAATTAATATTTAAACGAAATTAAAAGTCATTTAACTTTAATATAAAATTTTACTATGTAAACTATTCAATTAAAAATTTTAATTTATTTAATAACATACCTTAGGCAATTAATAATGTTGATAAATATTGTGCTATTATTTACATAAAAAAATAATTCAACATGGTATCACAAAAAATAAAAATGAGTAAAATGTGTGTATGTGATTGATGAGAATAAGACAAGCAGTTGTTTACTTACTAAAGAAGAAGAAAATCAACTCTAACATAGAAGGGTGGGACACTTATCACAGAAGAATATGAGGAAGCTGACTATTACTTATGCAATCAGAGATATTCCCGAACTCAGGAGAGAGAGAGAGAGAGAGTATGTTTGCTCAGCATGCTCTAAAGGAAAATATGTCAAAAAGTGGTATAAGACCAAAGAGTTCAGTTCTGAAGCAGTGGTTCACATTATGCATACTGATTTGTGTGGGCTGATGAGAACAAAAGGGTTGAATGGTGAGAGGTACTTCGTCTTATTTGTTAATGATTATTCCAGAAGGACCTGCATCATGCATCTCAAACATAAGTCAAAAGTTCTGAATTGCTTCAAGAGATACAGAAAATTGGCTGAAAATGAGAGTGGAAGGAAGATCAAAGTATTGAGGTCAGATCAAGGCACTGAATTTACAAATGAAGCTTTTGAAGATTACCTTGAGAAGCATGGTATTCACCATCAGATGGCAGCAACGAGAACACCTCAATAGAACGGGGTGGTAGAGAGGAAAAATAGAGCTGTGGTTGAAATGGCAAGAACTTTACTGTTGGAATCTAAGCTTCACACAAGATTTTGGATAGAAGCAACATTTATAGTCGTGCACCTACTGAACAGAGTTATACTAAGACCTAATACTGATAAGACTCTATATAAGTTATGGAGTGGGAAGAAGACAACAGCCAAGTATCTCAGAGTCTTTGGTAGCCCATGTTTTGTGAAGAACAAGGAGCAAAACTTGGGAAAATTCAACGCTAGGTCTGATGAGGGCATCTTTATGGGATACTCAGCAAAGACAAAAGGTTACAGAGTTTTCCTGCATAAGCTGGGAAAAGTGATCACTTCTAGTGATGTGAGAATAGATGAGAACTGGAAAACAATGCAGAATGGAGAAACTGAGGACAATGAAGAGAATGACTACAATATAGATGAAGAATCAGACCAACCTAAAGAAAAGGAACAAGAAGTAAGTTCAGACTCGGAGAAGAGTGAGTCTGAAGATAAAGAAAGAGATCCTCTTGCAACTAAGACAGTGCAAGGAAGAAAGACAAAGAAAACATGGACCAGTGCTCATCAAGGAGATCAGATTATAGGTGACCCATCAGCAGGAGTTACAATAAGAAGAAGAATTGTGGGAGCTACTTCTCTACTCTCACAAGTTGAACCTAAATCTATTAAAGAGGCTATTCAAGACAAAGTCTGGGTCAAAGCTCTCAATGAGGAGCTGGATTAAATTGAGAAGAATGATACATGGGAGTTGGTTCCAAGACCCACTAATAGGAATGTCATATGAATAAAGTAGATGTTTAGGAATAAACACAATAAAGATGGCAAGGTGGTGAGGAATAAGGTCAGACTGGTTTGCAAAGCCTACACTCAAATAGAAGGGGTAGATGTTGATGAAACTTTTGCACCAGTAGCAAGGTTAGAAATTCTCAGAATGTTCTTAGTTTTAGCAATACACAAGAGGTATAAAGTTTATCAGATGGATGTGAAATCCGCCTTTCTGAATGGGCTCCTGAAAGAAGAAGTGTATATTGAACAACTCGATGGAGTACAAATTAGTGAGGATGAGATACATGTGTGCAAACTAAAGAAAGCCTTGTATGGTCTTAAGCAAGCTCCAGGAGCATGGTACAGTAGGCTGGATGTGTACTTGAGAAGGTTGAATTTCAAAAGAGGAACGGTTGATAATAACCTGTATGTATTCAACTCAGAGAAAGGCTAATTAATAACCATAATATATTTAGATGACATCATCTTTGTAGGGGATCACTCTAAGCTATGCCAAGATTTTGCATAGAAGATGAGTGAGGAATTTGAGATGTCATTGATTGGAGAAATGACGTACTTTCTTGGATTACAGATAAGGCAATGTGAAGAAGGTATCTTTATTTCTCAGATGAAATATACCAAAGAGATGCTGAAAAGATTTGGCATGAAGTATAGCAGATCTGTCAGTACCCCTATGATAGTGGGCTACAAGTTAACAAAAGATCAGGAGGGAAGTAGTATAAGCCCTACAAAGTACAGGAAGATGATAGGGAGCCTTCTGTACCTTACAGCATCAAGGCCTGATCTTATGTAAGTTGTATGCGCTGTCAGCAGATTCCAAGCTGATCCTAAGGAGTCTCATGTGTTAGCAGTGAAAAGAATCCTAAGGTACATCAAAGGAACATTAGAAATGGGCTTGTGGTATCTAGTTATGGATTCTGTTAAACTACAAGCATACACTGATGCAGACTGAGTAGGAAGTATAGATGATAGAAAATCAACCAGTGACTGCAACTTTTACTTGGGTTCAAAGTGTGTTACATGGTTAAGTAGAAAGCAAAATAGTATTGTTTTGAGCACAGTTGAGGTTGAGTATATGCCTGCTTGTGCAGCATGTACACAGGTGATATGGATGCTAAGACAATTGACAGACTTGGGTGTTGAAGTGAAGTTACTGGTGAGTGTACTTTGTGATAATCAAAGTGCTATTGATCTTAACAAGAATCCAGTTCAACATTCCAGGAGCAAGCATATTGACATCCGGTATCACTTCATCAAAGATCAAGTGGAATAAGGTACAATTCAGTTGGAGTATGTTGGCACTAAAGATCAAATTTCAGATATTCTAACTAAATTTCTGTCCATAAAACTGTTTGAAAAGTATATATTGAGTCTATCTGTCTAAATGCCTCTTCAAACCTGAAGTTCAAGTGAATCCTAAAATATATATTTAAGTGAATCACATTGTTATTCAAATTGTTTAATATTTTTACGTAATTTATATAATTTCAATTACAAATTATTTAAAATTTAAAAATAAGTAATATATATATATAAAGTGAATTTTAATAACTATTTAAACAAAACTATAATTTCATTTAAAAATAAAGTTTTTTATTATAATTTTTACAATTTTACTACAAAATTACTTTAAATTTATTAAAAATATAAAATAAATCATATTTAATTAAAATAACACATAATTTAAGTAATTAATTTAAATAAATTTTAATATTATTTAAATTTAAAAATTTTTATTATAATTTTTAAAATTTTGTAAAAAATTATTTTAAATTTGTCAAAAAAATAAAATAAATTATATTTAAATAAAAATATTCAATTTAAATAACTATTTTTCTTATTTCAATCATTATTTAAATTTTAAATTTTTTTTAATATAATTTACCTAATTTAAGTAAAAAATTACTCAATATTTAAATAAAAATAAGAAAAAAAAGGCATTTTTTAATACAAAATACTCAATTTTAGTAACTAATTAAATAAATCTTAATTTTATTTAAATTTAAAGTCATTTAATATAATTTATATATTTTTAATAAAAAATTATGCTAAATTTAATAAAAAATAAAATATATCATATTTAAATAAATAATACTAAATTTTAGTAAATCCTTAAATTATTTTTTTGGATAATTTAATATATTTTACTTAAATTTTGATAATTAAGTAACTTTTTAAAAATGTTTAAAAAATTGAAATAAAATAAATTATATATGATTTTGAGAAAAAATAAATTCAATTTCAATTAATATTTAAATGAAATTAAAAGTCATTTAACTTCAATATAAAATTTTGTTACGAAAACTATTCAATTAAAAATTTTAATTTATTTAATAACATACCTTAGACAATTAATAATGTTGATAAATATTGTACTGTTATTTACATAAAAAAAATAATTCAACATGGTATCACAAAAAATAAAAATAAGTAAAATGTGTGCAATTTAAAATGTCAAATCTATCTAAATATTTAAATATGCATGTAAAATTAAAATATAATTATTTAAATCAATTCATTTATTGTATTTAAAAGTATAAATGAACATATAAAATTTTTTATAAACACCAATAAAAGTTAAAATAAATTTATTCACTCTAATAATTAATAATCTATCTTTTTCTACTAATTATGTAGTAGAACAATTAAAATTCAAATTTTAAAATTAATTAATTTAAAAGAAAATTATTTTTAATTTATATTAATTTTTAATTTTTTATATTGAATCTTTCATATCAAAAATTTAATAATATTATTTTAGATCACTTAATTCTTAATTAGATATATTTTTTGGAGAATTAATGAAATTTTCTTAAATATTATATTTCTTATATTGATACTTTTATTAAATAATTTTGTCTAAATCAGATTCTTAATAATACCTAAGCATCATGAATTTTGCAATTTTTATGAGACACTTGAAATTAAGGCAATTTAGTAAGATCGAGGAAAGAGGACTCGGAGATAAATTTAGAGAATAATATAAAAAAATTAAAATAAAATTTATTTAAAATTAAAATTTATTGATTATCCATTAATAAATTACAAATTTTTAATTTTATTTTTTTAAAAAAAGTGCAATAATCTGTTCTCATTTTACTCTTTTTATGTGAATTTATTTAAATTAGAATTTGAGAAGTGCTAGTCAACACGTACGCTGTTGATTTGGATGAAATTGTGTTGTTGGTCAATTATACTATTACTTATTATATATATATATATATGTGACTGGGAATGTAAGGAGGTCCTTGGAACTCGTTGCGTTCCATTTATCCGAAACACTAATATGCCCTTAACTTTGCTCGAATCACATTTTTTTATTCTTTTTATTTTTATTTTTATTTTTTTGTTTTTACGGCTTTTTGCTTGTTTTCCGATCGTGGGAAGATAACAGAGTGGCCCGACAACAAGATTGGGTGGTCCGTTGACTGGTCGTCTGATATGGCTGCTGATCAACAGCACGCGTGTTTCTAGCTGGTGTCAACTTTCCAATCCACCTTGCAGGAAGAAACCCAGACGAAGCCGGATGCGAGAACATTCGTATGAACGAACTAATTAATAGTATTAATAAAATTAAAATTATAATTATAATTTAATATAATTTATTTTAAAAATTATTAATTAATAATTAAATTATAAATTAATAAATTAATTAAAATATTTTTATTAAATTATTTTAAAAATTTTAAAAAATTAAATTTTATTTGTATTTAATTTTTTAAAAAATAAAATTTATATTATTTTATAATTTTTTAATAAAAAATTATAAATTATAAAAATTAAAATACTATTTATATAATTTTTTATTTATATTTTAATAAAATTATATATTATATTATATTCGTATTTATTTTTAAAAATTTAAATTAAATTATTTTAAAAAATATATAAAATAAAATAAAAATATTATAAATTATGATATATTTTATATTAAATTTATTTAATTTAAATTATATATATATATTATATTAATTAATTTTTTAAAATATTATATATATAATTAAATTTTTAAATAATATATATCAATATTTTTTATATAATATATATGAATAATAATTTTTTTATATATTTAATATTAAATATTAATTTTATTAATTTAATTATAATTAAAATAATTAAATTAATAAAATATTTAATTTTTAAATTTTTAATTTAATAATTAATTAAATTTTTAAAATTTTAAATGTAATATAAATGTAAAATTATTGTACCTAAAAATTAATATATATATATTAAATTTTGAAAAAAAATGACTTAAACATTAGTTATTATAAAAAAAATTAAATCACAAATATAAAATAATTATTTAATATTTAATATTTTTTTAAAATAATTAATTAAAATTATTTTAAAAAATTTTATTTCTATTCACTTCTTTTTACGTTTATTTGTAGTTTAAAATTTATAAATTAAATATTTATTTTTTTAAAAAAAAATATTTTCATATTCACCACTCCATTAGAATATATAATGAAAAATTTTATATCAAAATAATTTTTAAATAATTCTTTAAATTTGAAAAATAAAGTAGATAAATTTGATTTGAATCCAACCATGTATTTGGAGGAGGGAAAAAGGAAAAGGGAATAGGAAAATGAGGAGAAAAAGAATTATATTTATATTTAAATTATATTTTGATAAAGTGAAAAATTAATTTTCTTTTCTAACCCACTAAATACTTGAACCTTAAAATTAAAAGGAAAATTATTCAATTCATAAAATAATTAATTTATTATATTAACTCTTTTTATTAATACTTATCAATTTTATTATAAAGATAAATTAGAATTATAATAAATATTATTTACTTTCTTCTTATTTCTTACTCTTTTTCAAAAAAAAAAAAAAAAGTTTTCACTCTTATATAACCTTTTTTTCAACATATAAGAAAGATAAAAAATTTTCATATCCTTTAAGTTTTCTTTGTCATTTTCCTTTTCTTCATTTTCTTCTTCCTAACTTTATTATTTTTAAGGGAATATAACCACACATGTTTACCATAATGGCAAACAAAACCTAATAAGAAGAGTTAGTGTCAACCTTATATACTTTTTTTTATTTATTTCATTATTGTTTGAAAAGACAATGAAAAAAAAATTATCAAACTAGTTTTTTCTTTTACTCATACTGTGTGAACATGCAAAAATTTTAATTTTATTAAGTACAAAATTATATGTATGTATGTCTATATGTGTGTGTATGTTTATATATATGTAAATAACTTTGAAAATAAATATATACAATAAGATTTTTATGAAATTATAAATCTATAATCATGTTTAACGTAGTGTTTTTCATCTCTAATGTATCTTAAAATCTTTATCCTTGTCTAATAATTAATTGCATAGTCCACTTATTTGTGCAATTGTTTTTATAAGATGATTGATAATATTTAGCATAGTATGACTACAATAAAAACATTTTGATGTTTTGTAATGTATTCATTGAAGGCCATAATTTGCTCTTTGTGCTATAAGCTTAAGGGTGAACATGCAAACTAAACATGGTGTAACTATGGGATATGTCCACAAATCTAAAATATTGCAAAATATGTCTATAAGAACCCATTACATAGAGCCAAGACAATGAAGTTATATGCAACTATGTATACCTAAAATATAAAAGAAGTGCAAAAATCATTTGCCTGAATGTGAAATGGAGGAACATAATTGACATAATATTTTTTTTTCTTTAAAATTGTTAAGTTCCTTTGCTTTTTTTTTTTTTTCTTTAATGAATGTTAAACTTTGCTTATTGTTAGTGGAAAAAATAAGCTAAATAAATGATAATTTATTAGCTTGTAAGTATTGCTTTATGACTTTTATATATTGATTTTTGCCAAATCAAGTAAAAACTCAGGAATCCAATGAGAGTTGGAAAATCAATATTGTTTTATAACACTTATACATTGATTTTTTTTTTTTTTTTGATCAACTAGAAACTTGGAAATCCAAAGCACACCTCAAATACCCAAAGGCTTATATTGCAAGCAATTTTTATTTATACTACTTTCAGAATATTTAATACAATATTAATGCTTTTTACACTCTCATAAAATTAATTTTACAAAATATATTCTTTATTTACCACATCTAGTCTTTTTATATCACATTTAAAATTTTTTACACAATACAGGTTCCCTTTATGCTTTATTATTAGACTCACTTCAATAATAGCAAGTTCATAACCTTTTAATCTATAAATTGCAACAATTATTTAACAATTATTCTTATTTCATTTCCAATTGATTTTGTTGTAACTACTTCGCTCTTTATTCCTCCTTTTGTGATATTCTCTTTATTATGTGGACCTTTCTCATTTAACTTTATCATCTTCTCTTTGTTTATTACTCTTTCCATTCCTCCTTTGCCTATCTTTCCTTTGTTATGATGAACTTTCTCTTTTATGTCTTTTTTTAAGACCCTTTTTATTATCTTTGTTTCACTTTTTTCAATTCTTCCTTTATTGTATAAATCTTTACTCCTCAACCTTACCTTCTCACTTTGTGCCACTATCTTCTTTTTCTTTATTATTTCCTCTAAGTCTTCTAATTCAATTATATAAAATCATATTAAGTTATAATTAGAGGTTTATAAAAAGTTTACACTACATCAAGTGCCATTAACCAATTATAAATCATTACAAAAATATGATTTATATGTATTATATATTTTGTCATTCTTGTTGCATTGCAGATTTTATAATATATATAATTTAATGACATGAGTATTATCATTTTAATAATGCAACCATTAACACTTATAATGTAGAAATTATTCTAACACACACATTTCAACACACCATGTTGCCTTTAGTAACAATATTACTAACATTATTGGAATGTCAAAAGTAAAACATCTCTTACAACTAATTTCTCTCAAATTTTTTTCCATTGTTGAAAACTAGGTTTACATTTCCTTAATTTTTTCATTATTAAGGCTTAATATTTTTTAGCCATTATATTTTTAAAACTTACCACCACCCTATAAAAACCTACTCAAAGTGAATTTAAGTCATAAATTTAGAAATACAATAATACATTCATGACTAACAAATAGCTTTTCTCTAATTAAACCTAGGCATTTCAATTAATTAAAATTACTTAAATAAATTAAGTAAAGGTTGTTGTAATGTACTTATTATAGCCTCTTCTAATTTTGTAGGATGTTAGATTTCTTAAATAAAAATATCATTATTAAACATTGATTTCAAATTTTGAAATTGAAAAATTGCATGTAAATAATACCATAAATAATATATCTATTTTTGCAAAAATTGAAAATGTGTCTAAAAAGTTCTCTTTAACCTAATAATAAATTTCTCTTTCGTGACCTTTACTAATTGATTATTTAATAAGAATATTATTCAAGAATATTACCACATTATTAATTAAGAATATTCTAACATTCTTTTATTTGACCTAATTAAAATTTATTAATTATTATACATAAATAACAATGACAATCTTTTATGATTTCATCACAATGGCATAGTATGATAAATGGCTTAGTGTGAGTTATGATGGATATGCCCTATTTCTTCATAACACTTCTTTCCATCTACTACAACACTAGTAATATACCATAGAAGACTCATAAGATATATATAATCCCACAATGTCCACAATAATATCTCATTTAGACTTTCCTATTAATTTTCAAATAGTAATGTATGTATTACAAGATAACAGGAAATATATAATGCATATCAAAAACAAATTAGTGAGCTTAAAGTGTTATTGTATCGTGCATCATTAATTGTCATTAGTATAATAGGAAAAAAAAAGAATTAATTCCATTTCCTAACATTCCACATCACTCTTGGAATATTGCATGAGAAAAAAATTATCACTTTTTTGTATAAGAAATAACCTTACGTGGACACTTATTCATATTAAATTTTTCTAAAATTTTTCTCTTTATAGTTATTTTGACACAATCCTTATTCATTATAATTTATAATGGAATGTTTATATTCCTATCACATAAAATATCTCTCTTATATCTTTTATTATAAATTTTTTTTGGAAAAATTTTTAATCTCATATACTATACTTAAAATATTAGTTACAAGCAACATATAAACTAGAAAACAAACTTACTTTCACTAATCTTGTGGTACATAACACTAATTAACAATATTCTTTCTTGAAACCAAAAGATATAATGATATCATTAAACTTAATATACATTGTAAGGAAATTTGTTTCAGTTCATATCTTGACTTTTTTTTAACTTGTACCCCATTTAATCTTTACCTTTGATGAAAAATCTTTAAGTTGATCCATGTAAACTTTCTCTTTAAGAATTTTATTAAAATGGGCAATTTTCACATCGATTTTTCATAACTTTAAGTCATACTAATCCACCAATTCCATAATAAGATTTAATACTTTTTATAGTTATGAAAATAAAATTGAATCCTTATTGATTCCAAAATTAAAATTTGACTCTTATAAATAACAACATAATCATTCAAAATAATTGATCTCTTTTCCCTTAAAGATCTTTTTAATATGACCCGTTATGATTTATTTATATTAGTCAATTATGTGTTAGTTCTTTAGGGGAGTGTCACTTCATTCAAATGTCTTTTAATTTTTGAAATAACATTTGGTATCATAATGGATGAAGGAATTATTATGGGTTGCAATAATTTCTTTTGTATCCACATTCCAAATGAATCTTGCATTATTAGTTTCTATAATTCTCAAACTATGGTTATGTACGTTTTAGACTTCTTTAGATAATCAATAAAATAATCACTAATCATTTAAAAGTTTAATTTCTTTTCATGTGGATTCTCACTTTTGTTGGACTACCACAAACATTTAGGTGCCTTAAATTTAGTCTCCTTCCTATTTAATAAGAGTACTTTGAATCGTTTTACTAAGAATATAACTATTATTCCCATAGTTTTGTATGAGTTGTAATTATTGTCAACTAGGTTTAAGTGTGCAAGAAAATAAAACCACATGGAAGGGCAAGAAGGTAAAAGCCACATGGAGAGGTGAGAATGTAAAAGCCACATGGAAGGGCAAGACAGTAAATTCGCCGCAAGTAAGCTCTATTAGGGTTTCATGAAGGAGTATATAAAGGCCATTGGAAGACAACAAATAAAGACAAGTCGACAATTGAGCAAAACGGACAGAAAACCTAGACAACCGGCCGACCAAAGAAAGAAGCCATTGGAAGAGAGAGAAAAATTAGATGCGACAAAATCAGAGTGGACGGCGAAGGTGAGGAACAGCACACCACCGGTAAGAAAGAGAAACTCGTGAGGAACGGCACACTACCAGCACACCAGCGGTCGGCGAGGAGACAACACGGCAAAGAGGTAGAGAGAGAAACGGACGACACAATCGAGTCGAAAGGGAGAAAATATAGAGACGGCCGAAGAGGAGAGTGGACAGCAAAGGAACGCACGGAGAAAAACACAAGAACTCTTGAAAAGAGGTGAACGGAAAAACCTGATTCGGCCAACCAAGAGGGGTACACGGCAGAACAGGGGCTGGACGGGAAAAACAGAAACCATTGGTAGAGAGAAATCTGGCTAGATGGTGAGAGAGATTCGGCTAGACGGTGAGAGAAATCTGGCTGGACGGTGAGAGAGATTTGATTGGACGGTGAGAGAGATCTTGTTGAACGGTGAGAGATTCGGCTGGATGGTGTGAGATCAGAACATGTGACAGCTTGAGACCTGAACGTGTGACGGCGTGAGACCAGAACATGCGTTGGCGGGAGACCAGAAACGTGCGTGAGACGTGGAACGGCAAACCAGAAACGTGAAGTGAACCGTGAGACAAGGAGACAGGTGAGACCGTGAGACGGTGAAAGCAGGAGCTGTGTGAGACAACCTAGAGAAGGAATTCGGTGAAACATTAAAAAGAACTCAACGTATTTCTAAATTTCTTCAAGAGAGGTTAGAGAGCGTTGCGGTGAACTTCTAAGCGGCAATGAAGCAGCCTTTCAATTTAACAGAGGCAAGACAAGTTAGAAGAAGGGTAGACACAGTAAGTGACACTCTTTATATTATACTTGCTTAGTCTTTGCAATAGTGAAAGGAGTAGAGGATTAAGACATCCATTGTAACTAAAATTCTCAAGTATAATGAATAGTCTCGGTAAGGGAGAGTCCCTACCGCCGTGGATGTACGTGACGTTGACGGAACCATGTAAATCTCGTGTGTCCTTAATTTGCTTTACGTTCTGTGTTTTGAATTGAGTTGTGAACGTAACTAAAGTATTAGCCAACCTATAACCTAACGAAAGCCTAAATAAGAACATTTGAATTGTCTATTAGGCAAAGTGTTTGAGAGGTGACTTTGGGGACTATTATGATTAATAGGTAGCAATAGATCTATTTTAGTCGAGTCTGAGAAAGAGTTCACTTTTAAGAAGAGGTTGAAGTTGTTCACTTACTTGCGAATTGCGAATTGTGGTGATACTGATTCACCCCCCTCTCAGTATCACAAACTAGTAAATCCTAGGGAGAAGTCAGGAACTTCAATTGGTATCAAAGCACAAGTTCACCAGTTTGAAACTTAACAGCTTGGTATACTGGTTTGAAAGGATCTAGAAGTTTGATTTGTTCAGCATACTGAGAAATGGAAGCCGATACCAGCACTAACACCACTTACAACAAGAAGGTTCTAATCTTTAACGGAACCAATTATCATATGTGGAGAGTAAGAATGCAAGTGGTATTTGCAACCATGGGTATGAACGTGGTGAAATGCATACAGGAGGGTTTTATGGCTTCGAAAGAAGGTAAAGACCCAACCCCAGAGGAGTTAAGGTAGTTTGAGATAAATGGGAAGGTCTCAAATGTCATCATTTCCGCATTGACAGATGCTGAGTATGTTAAAGTTATGGACTGAAATCTGTCAAGGAGATATGGGACAGATTGCAGAAAGTCTATGAAGGTGATGGTAGAATGAAGGAAGCTAAGTTTCAAATGTTCAAGGAGAGATATGAATCTCTCAGAATGCAAAAGAATGAGACAGTTTAAGAGTTCTTCACCAAGGTTATTGACGTTGTAAACGACCTAAGAAGTTATGGGAAGAACAAGGACTCATCGATTATGAAGAAAATTTTGAGAATTCTGCCTGAGAGGTTTGCCTCAAAGGTGGCAGTCATAGAGGAGAGTAGAGATCTCAATTCTATATCTCTGCATGATCTTCAGTACAATCTCATTGCATATGAGATGAGAATAAAGTCAACTGAGAGCTCCTCAACGTCAAAGGTATCAAAGGAGGTAGCTTTCAAACCTATGAAACACTTGAAGATAAAAGAAGAGGAAGAATCATCCAGTGAGGATAATGATGATGATGAGGAAGAAAGTGAAGGTGAAGTATTGTCTTACTTCACAAGGAAATTCAAAAAGGAGTCTAAGAAGGGAAAAAGACAGTTGTCCTTGAGATGTTATCGTTGTGGGCAAACTGGACACTTTGCTTCTCAGTGCAAAGTGAAACTTGATGATGAAGATGAGGATGGTGATGATGAGCAGAAATCAAGATGGAGAAGATCATCATTCAAATCAAAGAAGTCCAGTAAGAAGATTGCCAACCCACAGAGGAAGACGAGAGGCTTATTCAAGAGTTATGTGAGTTAGACAAAAGAAACTGATGAGGAGGAAGATGAAGACTCATCAGATGAGTATGTCTTTATGACATCAGCACAAAGTGGTAGCTTAACCTTTGAAAAGGATGAGGAAGTTGATGAAGAAGAGCCAGATCTTGAAGTTGAGCTGGAAGCAGCTTTAAAGGAGATAATCAGAAGGGGCAGAACCATAAGAAGGTTGGAGACCCATATAAAACAAGTTGAAGCAAAATCTGAGGAAATTGAAAGTTAAAACGATAAAATAAGGGCTGAGCATATTAACTTGAAGAGAAGATTTGAGGAACAGATCAAAATATGTAAAGACTTTACAGTAGAGCTTAGCTCAAGGGCTTCAAAAATTGAAGAAATGGAGAACAAGTTGTTGAAACTTCAACAACAACTCAAAAGTAGCAAAGGGAATTTGCAGAAACTTGAAATGATAGGAGAAATAAGTTCTGAAAAAAGAGAAAAGAATGGGGAGAAAATGCAACAATCTGAGGTTGCATTAGTTAAAGAAAATAAGAATGTGTCATAGAAGTTGAAAGAGAAGGTTGTGACTCAGAAGAAGATAGCTGAGAATAAAGAAGATCTGAAGAAGCAACCTAAGGTGGCAAACAAGAAGGAAGAAAAGAAAGTCACACAAGCAAAGAAGCCAGCTACTTTGCCTACACAGCAAGTGATGAACAGAAGAAGACAAGCTATGATTAGACCTAAGAAGAGGCAATTTCAAGGTCATTACCCTTATTGTGGAGTTTGGGGTCATAAGGCAAGTAACTGCTGGTGGAGAAGGCCAGTATATGTCTCCAACTTGAGAAGATACGATGCTGCATACAGGGGGAAATAATATAGCTAAAATTGCACTCAAAGTTAACTGCAAGGATAAGCAGTGAATCCTTGATAGTGGATGCACTTCGCATATGATGGGAAACAAGAGTAAATTATCAAAACTAAACAAATCAAGAGAAAGCAGAGTCAAGTTTGGCAATGATGATTCACTCAATATTAATGGTCAGGGGTCAATAAAGATTGGAAGAGGAAAGTTGAAAGATGTTCTGCATGTTGAAGGACTCATATATAATTTAGCATCTGTCAGTCAGCTATGCAACGAACACCATAAGGTAATATTCACAAAAACAAGTTACCAAGTAAAGAGTAAAGAAGGCAATACTGTTGCAGCCGGGAAGAGAATAGCTAAAAATTTATATATGATTGATGAGGACAAGACAAGCAGCTGTTTACTCACTAAAGAAGAAGAAAATTAACTCTGACATAGGAGGCTAAGACACTTATCATAGAAGAATATGAGAAAGCTGACCATTACTCATGCAATCAATGATATTCCCGACCTCAGGAGAGCGAGAGAGAGTATGTTTGCTCAGCATGCTCTAAAGGAAAACATATAGGAAAGTAGTATAAGACCAAAGAGTTTAGTTCTGAAGTAGTGCTTGACATTGTACATACTGATTTGTGTGGGTTAATGAGAACAAAAAGGTTGAATGGTGAGAGGTACTTCATCTTATTTGTTGATGATTATTCCAGAAGGACCTGCATCATGCACCTCAAACACAAGTCAAAAGTTCTGAATTGTTTCAAGAGATATAGAAAATTGGCCGAAAATGAGAATGGAAGGAAGATCAAAGTATTAAGGTCAGATCAAGGCACTGAATTTACAAATGAAGCTTTTGAAAATTACCTTGAGAAGCATGGTATTCACCATCAGATGGTAATAGCGAGAACACCTCAATAGAATGGGGTGGTAGAGAGGAAGAATAGAGCTGTGGTTGAAATGACAAGAACTCTACTGCTGGAATCCAAACTTCACACAAGATTGTGGACAGAAGCAACATTTATAGTCGTGCACCTACTGAACAGAGTTCTATTAAGGTCCAATACTGATAAGACTCTATATAAGCTATGGAGTGGGAAGAAGACAACAGCCAAGTATCTCAGAGTCTTTGGCAGCCCATGTTTTGTGAAGAACAAGGAGCAAAACTTGGGAAAATTTAATACTAGGTCTAATAAAGGCATCTTTGTGGGATACTTAGTAAAGACAAAAGGTTACAGAGTTTTCATGCATAAGTTGGGAAAAGTGATCACTTCCAGTGATGTGAGAATATATGAGAATTGGAGAACAATGCAAAATGGAGAAGCTAAGGACAATGAAGAGGATGACTTCAATGTAGATAAAGAATCGGACTAACCTAAAGAAAAGGAACAAGAAGTAAGTTCAGACTCGAAGAAGAGTGAATTTAAAGATGAAGAAAGAGATCCTCTTGCAACTAAGGCGGTGCAAGGAAGAAGGATAAAGAAAATATGGACCAGTGATCATTAAGGAGATAAGATCATAGGTGACTCATCAGCAGGAGTTACAACAAAAAGAAGAATTGTGGAAGTTACTACTCTACTCTCACAAGTTAAACCTAAATCTGTTAAAGAGGCTATTCAAGACAAAGTCTGGGTCAAAGCTATCAATGAGGAGTTGGATCAAATTGAAAAGAATGATACATGGGAGTTGGTTCCAAGACCCATTAATAAGAATATCATAAGAACAAAGTAAGTATTTAGGAATAAATACAATGAAGATGGCAAGGTGGTGAGGAATAAGGCCAGGCTGGTTTACAAAGGTTACACTCAGATAGAAGGGGTAGATGTTGATGAAACTTTTGCACCAGTAGCAAGGTTAGAAACTATTAGAATGCTCTTAACTTTGACAGTACATAAGAGGTATAAAGTCTATCAGATAGATGTGAAATCTGTCTTTCTGAATGGGCTCTTGAAAGAAAAAGTGTATATTGAACAACTTGATGGAGTACAAATCAGTGAGGATGAGATACATATGTGCAAGCTGAAGAAAGCCTTGTATGGTTTTAAGCAAGCTCCAAGAGCATGGTATAGTAGGTTGGATGCGTACTTGAGAAGGTTGAACTTCAGAAGAGGAATGGTTGATAATAACATGTATGTGTTCAACTTAGAGAAAAGCCAGCTGATAACCATAGTATATTTAGATGACATCATCTTTGTAGGGGATCACTCTGAGCTATGCCAAGATTTTGCACAAAAGATGAGTGAGGAATTTGAGATGTCATTGATTGGCGAAATGACGTACTTTCTTAGATTACATATAAGGCAATGTGAAGAAGGTATCTTTATTTCTCAGACGAAATATGCCAAAGAGATGCTGAAAAAATTTGGTATGGAGGATAGCAGATATGTCAGTACCCCTATGATATTGGGCTGCAAGTTAACAAAAGATCAGGAGGGAAGGAGTACAAGCCCTACAGAGTACAAGAAGATGATAGGGAGTCTTCTATACCTTACAACATCAAGGCCTGATCTTATGCAAGCTGTGTATGCTGGCAGCAGATTCTAAGCTGATCCTAAGGAGTCTCATGTGTTAGCAGTGAAAAGAATCCTAAGGTATCTTAAAGGAACACTAGAAATGGGCTTGTGGTATCCAGCCATGGATTCTGTTAAACTACAAGCATACATTGATGCAAATTAGGCAGGAAGTATAGATGATAGAAAATCAACCAGCGGCTGTAGCTTCTACTTGGGTTCAAAGTGTGTTACATGGTTAAGTAGAAAATAAAATAGTGTTGCTTTAAGCATAGTTGAGGCTGAGTATATGGCTGCTTGTGCAGCATGTACACAGGTGATATGGATGTTAAGACAATTGGTAGACTTGAGTGTTGAAGTGAAGTTACCAGTGAGTGTACTTTGTGATAATCAAAGTGCTATTGATCTCAGCAAGAATTCAGTTCAACATTCGAGGAGTAAGTATATTGACATCTGATATCACTTCATCAAAGATCAAGTGGAATAGGGTACAATTCAGTTGGAGTATGTTGACACTAAAGATCAAATTTCAGATATTCTAACTAAACATCTGTCCACATAACTATTTGAAAAATATAGATTGAGTCTATCTGTGCAAATGCCTCTTCAAGCCTAAAGTTTAGGTGAATCCTCCATCTCCACTTTACGAGTTTTTTAGATTTGTAATTGGTTGGCAAAGGGGGAGAGAAGCAATAGTGCAAGAGGAGCTATTAAGAAAGGGAGTGCATATTTAAGGAGAGTTGAAATTACTACATAGTGGCTTTTGTTATGAGTATTGCCAACAATTACAAAGGGGGAGATTGTTGTTCCCATAACCTTGTATGGGTTGTAATTGTTGTCAACTAAATTTAAGTGTGCAAAAAAGTAAAGTCATATGGAAGGGCAAGAACGTAAAAGCCACATGGAGGGGCAAGAACGTAAAAGCCACATGAAAGGGCAAGACAGTAAATTCGTCGCAAGTAAACCCCATTAGGATTTTATGGAGGAGTATATAAAGGCCATTGGAAGACAACAAATAAAGACAAGTCGGCAATTGAGCAAAACGGATAAAAAACCTAGACAACCAGCTGACCAAAGAGAGAAGCCGTTGGAAGAGAGAGAAAAATTATAACCGGCAAAATCAGAGTGGACGACGAAAGTGAGGAACGACATACCACCGGCAAGAGAGAGAAACCCATGAGGAACGGCACACCACCGGCATACCAGTGGTCGACGAGGAGACAATACGGCAAAGAGGTAGAGAGAGAAACGGACGACATAATCAGGTCAAAAGGGAGAAAATACAGAGATGGCCGAAAAGGAGAGTGGACGACAAAGGAACGCACGACGAAAAACAAAAGAACTCTCGAAAAGAGGTGAATGGAAAAACCCGATTCAGCCAACCAAGAGGGGTACATGGCAGAACATGGGTTGGACGGGAAAAACAGAAACCATCGGTAAAGAGAAATCTGGCTGAACGGTGAGAGAGATTCAGCTGGACGGTGAGAGAAATCTAGTTGGACGGTGAGAGAGATCCGGTTGAACAGTGAGAGATCCAACTGGACGGCGTGAGACCAGAACGTGCGACGGCTTGAGACCTAAACGTGCATCGGCAGGAGACCAGAAACGTGTGTGAGGTGTGAGACCAGCAAAGGGTGCAAACCAAAAACATGCGTGAGACGTGGAATGGCAAACTAGAAACGTGAGACAAACCGTGAGACAAGGAGACGGGTGAGACCGTGAGACGGTGAAAGCAGGAGCTGTGTGAGACAACCTAGAGAAGGAATTCGGTGAATTATCAAAAAGAATTCAACATATTTCCAGATTTCTTCAAGAGAGGTTAGAGAGCATTGCGGTGAACTTCTAAGTGGCAGTGGAGTAGCCTTTCAATTCAATAGAGGCAAGATAAGTTAGAAAAAGGGTAGACATAATAAGTGACACTCTTTGTATTGTAATTGCTTAGTATTTGCAATAGTGAAAGGAATAGAGGATTAAGACATCTATTGTAACTGAAATTTTTAAGTATAGTGGATAGTCTCGGTAAAGGAGAGTCTCTACCACCGTGGATGTACGTCACGTTGACGGAACCACTTAAATCTCATGTGTCTTTAATTTGTTTTATGTTCTATGTTTTGAATTAAGTTGTGAATGTAGCTAAAGTATCAGCCAACTCATAACCTAACGAAGGTCTAAATAAGAACATCTGAATTGTCTATTAAGTAAGGTGTCTGAAAGGTGACTTTGGGGATTATTGTGATTAGTAGGTAGCAATAGATTTACCTTAGTCGAGTCTAAGAAAGAGTTTGCTTTTAAGAAGAGGTTGAAGTTGTTCACTTACCTGTAAATTGCAAATTGTGGTGATATTGATTCACCCCCCTCTCAGTCTCACAAACTAGTAGATTTTAGAGAGAAGTCGAGAACTTCAATAACTTAATAAATAGTTTATGATTTTGTGTGCATACATCTACAAAGAATTGGATAAAGAGGAGTTACTTATTATACTTCTAACCATATCCATTAATATATAATTACATTTTTTAGTCACATATTTTGTTAAGATGTGTCTGACTTAATTTACTATACATTTATATCGTAACTTTTAAGGAATTTCACAAATAGACCTAAATACTGTTTTAAAACATTACATTTTTTTATAATATTTATCACTATTATAAGATCTTACAATTTTCACCTTTTGTCTTATTACTTTTAACCTCTTTTATATATACCTCAAGGGTATCTAATAATTGAGATATCAATCAAGCAAATAGACATAACTATAACATGAAAAAACATTTATAAAGGTGATGAAATATAATTTTTCATTAAGATGATGTTTATAATTTCAAGAAATTGGATGCTTATTGTGACTTCTTTTATATTCCATTTGATTTGCTTATACTAATGCAATCCAGACACATTCTAAGATTAATAAAATCTAGATTCAAAAAATTTTATTATTAATTAATCTTATTAATTTTTCTTTGAATATATGATATAAACATTTGTCATAAGTAAGCATATTGGGTTGCACTTAATTCCAATACAATGATGCATAGTAAGTAATAATTTTTTTAAACTTGATCATATTTTAGTTGCTATAAAATATTAATAAGAATACATTAAGAAAAATATTTGTATTCTTTTATCAATTGAAACAATTGACTCATAATGAATCATTGTATTATTATAGATGCATGAATAGTAGCATTGGAATTAGGTTATCAAGTATTGTAAGGAACATCAATTAAATTTGATTTGAAACATGTTAAGGTATTCAATTTGCCCTTAATTTTTTAAACTGAACCTTACATTTCAAGCAATCTTTCTAATATTGTCTAATTTTCTTTACAAAAGTGACATTTATCACCATTTTATTTCCTCTTTTTAGCTTGATAGGCATAACTAGACTCTTTATTTTCCTAAATTAGTTAACTTTTACTTTCTTGCCCATAAGATTAATGAAGTGACTCACTTAATTTTTATATCTCATTTCCTCCTAAATAAATATACTAACCAATTCATTAACACTTTACTTTTCTTTTATAGTGTTATAATAAATTTGAAACAATCCAAACTTAAGAGGTAATGAGTTCAAAAAAATTGCACCAAAAAAAAGTCTTTTACCATTAATACTTATGATCTTAAGTTTTACTACAAAATTAATCATTTCAATAATGTGTTTTTATATAGTTTGTCACTTAGTAAACTTTATAGTTATGAGTTCTATTATAAGTATACTGATGAATGACTTATCCATAAAGTAGAGTTCTCTTTACACAAATTGCAAATGTTTTTTTGCATTTTTTGTTTGTGAAATAGTTTTCTTAATATTACTAATAACAATTATTTTTATAAATGTAAGACTTAACTTATTATTTTGTTTTTATATTACTGATGACACTTCTTTTCCTTGCAACTTAAATTTATAATAATACTAAGTTTACTTACTCATAGTACAAGTAGAATTTATCATATATAAGTAAGCATTGACTTATTTATATCATTTTGAGAAATTTAATCCTCGAATGAAACAATAATTGAAATATGTGAATGAATTATAACAACTATATAATTATAAATACTCATAATTAATCATAAATCAAATAAAATAATTAAAATATATTATAATTTTTTTTTGAGAAATCCTACAATATAATATTATAAGTAATACCATGATTTCAATAGGTAATTAAATATTTTTAACCAAATATATTTGATATTTTTAGATGAATAAATATATTTAATCAAAATATTAATTTATCTCAAAATGTATCGTAATTTTCATTCCTTGTTACATGTTTTTCTTGCTTTTTACATAATACCCTCTATTATTGCAATATATCCTATGCCACAACACTTGTCTAAAGTAATTGGAAATGATAATAAAAAAACTCTTAAAATAATTAATAAAAAGTAAAAATTTTAAATCGATGGATAAGTGATAAATATAAAATTATATTATATTATTATAATTATGAGTTAATATATATATTTATCTGTAATTTATTATATAATTATAAATCTAATTTTTACGAAATAATATTCATAATTTTTGGGTAACAAAATTAATGCACTATTAAATAGGAAAATCATTTTGTTATTTTTACTAATGTGATGAGTTAAAATAAATATAATACTAATAAATAAATAAGATAAAATAGACAACTAAATACTTTACTTGACCAAGATGAATTAGGGTTAATTCAATCTATTTTAAACCCAAAATGTCATTTTTTGAAATTTTTATTTTGTATTATATGATGAATAAATTAAAAAAATAAATAAATGTTTGATAAAAAGGATATATGTGTTATTATTAATGTGTTTTTTTACATTATATAAATTATTTAATAATTTTCTTTTTTATTGAATTTTATTAGTTTTTTTTTATTTTATTTTCATTAATATTTATAGTTATAAAATATTTAATTTCTATAATCTAATTATTATTAAATTTAAAATTATAAGAAAGATTTAATATTTAAGAATTTTACTAATAATTAAATTTCTTTTCCACCTAATTAAAAATAAATAATTTTTTATTTTTTTATTTTATTCAATATAAAAAAAATTATATATATATCTTAAACTATTTATTAATTATATAATATAAAATAAAAATTTTAAAAAATAATTTTTTTTGACTTTTATATGAATTGATTTAGTCTAATTCTTATTTTATTTTATTTATATATTAATATTGTATTTATTGTAATTATTTTTTTATTTGAATGATAGAGTAATTTTGTTTCTAAAAAATTATAGAGTTTAAATTGTTACTTTTATATATTTAATATAGAATAAATAAATATTTATATTAGTATTATAATTATTAATTATATATTTTTATTTTTATATAAAATTATAATTTATAATAAAATTTATAAGAATATAAATTATAATAATGATGGCATAATACGAGACTTTGTTTGTCCCATATTAAATATTTCGCTCCGAACAAATTTACAATCAGGACCAATTCTGCGTATTCAATCAGAGCGAAGTACTCCTGCAATAAATTTTTGGTGAGAAAAAGAATGCACTCATGGCAAGAAATAGCGTCAATTAGAGAAAGAAAAATCAAAATATTAAAATAAAAGGACCAACCACAGGAGAGTAACCCATGTGCTGGCTGGCCAGATGCCGACCAACCATTGGCCAGATTTCGGCAGCTCTCATTGCTGCGAAATGAAGACCCAGGACTTTCCTTTCAGTTTCCCGAGTTCACACTTTCCTCACCCCCAGAAACCAGAAAGCAAAGAAATAAAAAAGAGAAATGAAAAACGTTTAAAATCCAGAAACACAGTAGAAGCTGAAGCTTCGTTCTCTTCTTCCCTCTTCCTTATCTTTTATTTCCTTTACTTCGAGTGCTTCAAAGACGGTGACCTAGCAAACAAAGACAAAGAATTTTTTGTTTTTGAAAAAAAAAGAAAGAAAGAAAGAAAGAAAGAGAAAAGGAGGAGGGAGAAATCAGTTTCTTGAAAAAAGAAAGAAACCCTAAGAAATCTCAGCTTGTGTGCGTGAGCTTGTGCGCTTGTGGTTTGGGGTCAATCCTCTTATTAGGTCTTAGTATCTTGGCTCTGTCATGGCCGATCAGGGATCGTACGACCTGGGCCCGCATTTAGGTCAGATTTGATCTGGTTTTATATTTAATTTTTGGCTATTTTTTAATTTTTTGGATTTTCGAGTTGGTTTTTGGTTGATTTATAGCAGAATTAGTGGGTTTTCTTTTTTTTTTTAAAATTATATCTGTTTGGCTCGCTAGGAACAATTTCAGGGGAAAAAGGGACTGAATTGTTCGTAACGCTATGGAAAGTTAGGCTTTAAGCTTTTTGATTTATTTTGGCTTAGGGTTTTACTTTTTCTTTGTCATGGTCTGCTGAGCTTGATTGTTGATATTAGCTCAGTTGAACGCCTTCCCTAATAAAAGTCAACTGGTCTGGGTTTGGTGGAGTTGGCGAAATTTGAGGAAAATAAAGGGATTACTTCAAGTGAACTCATGTCCTTTTTCATGCCATAGTTTGAAGGAAGATGTTTTTCTTCCTATATTTTATTGTGAAGGGAATGCTTTGTTTTTCTTCCTACTGTATGAAAAATTTGTGCCTGCCCCCAAAATAGGAGTTGGATGTTGTATCATTTCTCTTAGTGAAAAAAGGATAAATGGCCAATGAATCTGGAAATTGACAGATTGTTAATGAAATACAACAATGCATTATTTCCTTAATCTATTTATTTCATCCAGTAGAATGGTAAATAATTTACTGTGTAAAGGAAGCAAAAACTTGATAGGGCTATAGCATTAGGGATATGATGATAGGGGGAGCTATCAATTTGCTTTTGACTACACGGTCTCAAAATGTCAATCTGATGCAACAGGACGACAAGACTTTACACACCTTCTGTTTTTGTATGATGAATAATTATGCCACAGCACTAATTGAATGAAAGCTAGAATGAATAATTATGCTATGCATCTGAGTCATCTATGCTGATTGAATAAAGGCAAAGATGAATAATTATGTTGTGAACTGTCACCTGTGGCCGCTCTTATGTTATTTTAATTTTGTTACTTTCTTCAGTTAAGCCTTATGCATACCTGACTTCATGGCATTAGTTCAGCTGATGTTGTCTTTGATAGCTCTAGAAGATGGAATTGATTGTCCTAAACATCTCTTACATTTAGAATCATTTTCTAAGTGTTATCAGGAGTTGAGTCTATAGAATTGGTTCAACCAATGTCTTCTTTGATTATTCTAGAAGATGGAATTGGTCATAAGAATCTTTTAGGTTCAGAATCATGGCACCCTAGCCGTCTTCCAGGTACCCTGTTAATTTTGCATCACAAGATTTCCAATTCTCAAGACGTATAATTCAGTCTTGATGGCAAAAAAGAGGACGCGAAACATCTTTCAGTGCAACCATTGGAAGTCAAGGATGAATATCAGGCCATCTAGCAACATTCTCAACTTTAGCTAATATGATTGCCAGAAAGTTTGCACTTTTACTTTGTTTTGTTTAGCTAAGCTCTGAAAAATGTTACTTTGTTGATGTGCCTTGGCCTGAAATTTTAACCATCATTTGACACAAGTTTCATGGGGGAGCTAGAAGATGCAAGTGATGAAAAATTATGGTGTTATGTTTATCTCTGTATTTTGAGCAATTAACAAATAGACAATTAAGTTTGTGGGGAGGTAATTTCACATATGATTTGGCAATGTGCATGTTAAAGAGTACTGTTTGTTCCATCACCAGGTTATTCTGGTAGCATTTATGTATGATGTTGATTTCTTTTGTCAATGTTTAGTGCACACAAACATGAAGTAGATATGCACATTTTGGTAAGTACTAGGACTTTGCTTTTTCAATTTTTCTTTCTGACTGTTATAGCTCAACTTTTACATTTTTCTTTCTTTTTAAAGTCAATCATGGTTGCAATTTTTCTGGGAATGATGATCTGGTTTTCAATATACAGATATCCGACAATTATTCATAGAAGCACAACATCGATGGTTACGGCCTGCCGAGATCTGTGAAATTCTTCGCAATTATCAGAATTTTCATATTTCACCAGAGCCACCAGATAGGCCATCAAGTATAATTGTTGAAACTCAATATCAATAGCCTTACTGTTATTTTCATTTTCTCTTGCTTCCAATATCATATCACATTACCACTAGCAATTATTGTTTTATGTTACTCTTGTTTTCTAAGAGTGATGCCTCTAATATCTGACTTCTATTGAGTTAAAAGAAGTGATACAAAGGGTGTGTGTTTACTCCAGTGTTGAGATCATGTGGATGCTTTATGTTCTTCTAACTGTTTTTATACTGGTGGATTACTGTTGTCTCCTAGTGATTTTTTGGTCTGGTGGATACTGTGTTATTGTTAATATGCACTGTTTTATACTTTTTATAGTTATTGTGTCATGTTTTCATCTGAAGAGCCAGAACCTCTTGAGTGCTATGTAACTTTTTGAAACAAAATCCTGTTTTCTTTTGGAGAGTTCTATTTGGAAGGATGTGGCCCTTTCTAAAGGCTTTTCTGTGGCAACTATTCTCAACAAGGTCAACTACTGATCTGTTGCGGATGAGGGGGCCTTGTGGGGCATTATCTCCTAATGTTATGTATGATAATATTGTCAATATGAATAATTGTATTTTCTTGCACTCTGTTATTTCTTGGGTATTTGAAATATAAACTTTGGAATCCCTTCTGAGGATTGAACTTTTTCCTGTATCTATAAAGATTTTGTTTTACTAGATTCTTGGGATTTGGGAACTTTGATTAGATAGAGCTTCTTCTGTTTAATCATGGCAAGTGGTTGATTTTTTGGTGTATTTGGTTGGAAGAAAATGCAAAGGTCATCTTTTGTTGATCTAGTTACTTTGGGTTAATAAAGTGGTCTGTGAATTATTCTGTCTCTTTTGGACTTAGCTTTCCAAATCTATTATTTTAACTGATTTTTGTAGGATTGTGGGCTTATTTTGACTTCATAGGTATTATTTGAGCAACATGAAATAATATTTGGGAAATTTTTAAATTTAATTGTATGGAAATGGAAGGAAACTTTTTTGTGTCAAGTTCACTTAGCGTTTTGTTGATGGATCAGCATAATGAGGGAAAATTTTTGCTTCTTGTCCATATTCTATCACATTTTCATTGCTGTTGTAGATAAAAGGTTTTCTTGTACTTCCTATATTTTGGGTAGTTCGATTATTTAATTCTATTCTCCTGTTGCTTATATATGGGAAAATGGGAGAATGCTTTTTCTTGTTTGCATTACACTGTTGCTTCAGTTTTGATGGTAGTAGGCTTCTGAGATACATGTTCAATATTTGCCATCATTCGCTTATTTATACTCGAGTCTCATCCTTGGATTGTCTTTCTTGTTGATGACTGTATCACACATATTGTGCTCTTAAACTATCTATATGAATAATTAAGTGTAATGTATTACATAGTAAATTACTTTTGTAATAATGGTTAAAATGGCACAAATAGTTCAAGCATAGAAATCAGAAAATGGAGTTATTTGGCTGCTGAGAATTAATATTGAGTCATTCATCAAGGAAAAATGAACTTGTTCACAACTTTCCAATGGTCAAATATTCAAGCTCTTGATAAAAGATATTATATCTGCCATTCCTGAATGCAGTTCTTGGGCCTCTAACATTTCTTCAGATTAAATCCATCTTTTTGAACTTTAACTGCTAGAGTGTGGTAGCAGAAGGTGATATCCATTTGTACAATATAGAGTTTTAGGCAAGAAAAGGAAAGGTGAACTGTTCTAGTTATATGCATCTACTGCTTGTAGCCTTTATTCTTACTTATTTTGTCTTTAAAACTGTGGCACTTTGTTTTTGTCGCTGTTGCTATATAATCTGTGGTTTTGAGTCTAGTTGGAGGCACATTGCTTGATCAATTCTTTCACAATGCTAGGTGGTTCTCTTTATCTCTTTGATCGGAAGGTGTTGAGATACTTTAGAAAGGATGGGCATAATTGGAGGAAGAAAAAGGATGGAAAGACTGTGAAAGAAGCTCATGAAAAGCTGAAGGTACATTGTGGATGACCTTTCTGTTTAGAACTTGCAGTTCATACTACTAATCTGACTTCTTTTACCTCCCTCTGGCTTATGTAAAAATATGTTCATGTAATTCTGAAACTTGACATCCTTAAGCAATTTTAGGTTGGGAGTGTTGATGTGTTACACTGTTATTATGCCCATGGAGAGGAGAATGAAAACTTCCAAAGGCGCAGCTATTGGATGCTTGAACAGTAAGCATGAACTGATATTGATTGTTTTAGTGGGCTTTTTTTCCAGGCCCTTGAAATATTGACTTCCATGCTGTGGATCACCTATGTTCATAGAAGGCATTCATGTCATCATTATGCTGAAACTGGTCAAAGTTGTCCAGTTATCTGCTCCGATGATTTTACAACGTGATTCCAATTTTGGTGTAAAATGTTATACATTTAGGCATGAGCTAATTCTCTTTGGCAGTGTGACTGGTCTGTGTGCATACTGTTTTGAAAGTGTTTCAGATACATTTGTTTGCAGTATGTTTGTTTTGGTTGAAGAGATGAGAAGCATGCGGGAACCTTTGGGTTTTGTCAGTGTGTGTAGCATGTATGTCATGTGTATATACTTTGCATTTTCAATAAGCAGAGATTTGTTGAATAGATAAAATGGAGTTTGACTATTTGCCTTACCTCAGTTTTAAGTTGACAACTGTCTTGATCTCTTTCCCCATTTCAATAGTCCTGTTGCTTTATTTTTAGGCTCCATGCTCATTTAGGTATTAGGACCTTCTCCCAATAGAATTTTTTGGCTTTGATAACAGGACCAATATACAAAACATGCTTACCAATGCTTACATCTGTTTTGGCTATTCTATGTTTCTCATTATTCCCCTAATTGGACAATGATATGCCCAATAACACTCCCGTACCATCCAATGCTAGAGTCACCAAAGGCCGCCTCCTTTTAATTCCTTTGCATCTGGTTCCCTATTGGGCACCTATACTTGTATGTATGGAACACATTTTGACATCCCATCTTTTGCTAAAATCTACCCCTCAAACCATCATAGTACTTGTCTATCAGATATAACTAGACTCTCTCTCTCTCTCTCTCTCGCTCTCTCCTGGATTTTGCTCTTTTTCAACTTTGTTCTATTTTGAGTAATAGTACAATAATTTCTCCTGTTCTAAATTTTTGCAATGAAGTCTTGATTTTTTTCAATGTTCTCACTTGGATACTTTTGGCATTTAAAATTTTCTCAAACACAAAAGCTAATTGTCTTTAGCATTCTCTATGAACTTTTTTGGCTTGTTCCTGTCGTTGTCTCTCTTTGCTGTTTTTTCTTCCCCCCATCTCTTTGCTTCCACTCTTACATGGAGCTGTTTAAAACTGCAGGGAACTGATGCACATAGTTTTTGTTCACTATTTGGAAGTAAAGGTAAGTCACTTTTGTGTCTTCTTTATAAAAATTTTCCTTTTTTAATTTTTTGTGAGTTTTCAGCATGGCTCTGAATACAGTATCAGAGTCTGGAATACTATTAAATATAAAGCTGATTATCCTATTATCATTTCTGCTGGAATTTTAAATGGTGCATGGAACTAGGCTGAGGTTGGTCTGGTCCTGGTAAATATCAAATTTCAATTCAGTATTTGACTGATGGATATATGCAAGCAGACCCAATCATTTTGTTCTGTATTGCTTCATCTTGGCAGCCCATGGGAGTGGGGGTTAAGGGATGGGAGACTCTTACATATATATAACCTTTTTAAATATATACAGTAAATTTGCAATCTGTCTTTTTTTTTTTTTTTTTTTGTTTTTTTCAAATTGTGGCTTTCCTAGCATTGCTCTCTATAAGGTTCTTGTAGCTTCTTTCTGCAGTTCTCTATGAGAATTTGTAGGTTTTAATATAGCATATGAGTTTATTAGATTCCAAAACAAAGAAGAAGAACTTGATAATGGGTTATCCTGCTTGTGCAAATTCCTCTGCTCTTATACCTCACTGTCATAATTTTTGTTCTTTTTAGTATCTTAATAGTGGCTTATGATAAATAGGAAATTTGATGTTTGAGATGATGTATCTTGCTGACTGAACTGGGGTTCTCATTATAGCTCAATTAATATCTGAGGTTAGAGTCTTATGGTTTTAAAATCAATCTTAAGTATGATATTAGGAATAGTGAATGTTAGACACTTGATTTTCATGCAAGCATGCATATGTTATGGTCATCGTACTAGTTATAGACAGTTGTGTAGCATTGATTTTTAATGAGATGAGCTATTGTCACATTAGAAGGAAAGGTTGACTGTGCCACCTTGTGGATCACAATGCAATTGGTTACCATGCTAGATATTTTTTCTGCTTTAAGATCTGCCCTTCTGATTGCTCTCACCAGTGCCAACAACTGTTATCCATCTGGGATAAGCTTTAGACTGGCTGATTCTACTCCATATTCAATTTCAAGTTGATTGTAGAGAAATAGGATGGCTTGAATATTAAAAGGGTCCTTGTTTCATATAGACACACTGTCTCACATATCAACCTTCTTTTAAGCCTGCTGTTGATTATTGTATTTATTCCCAAGTTTCCAATCTTAGATTTCTTCACTTAAAACTTCCAGCAGGGTAACAGGTCTAATGCCAGTCCATCAAACAGTTCTGCAGCTAATCATAACAAAGAACTTTCTGGAAATACTGATTCAACTAGCCCAACTAGCACTCTTTCATCTACATGTGAAGATATTGATTCAGGTAATCCCTTGATCTTTAATATGATCTTTCGCCCTTAAAGGCTTTTAGCTTTTGGGAATAATTTGATTTTTGATCTGATGATGAACATCTAATGTGATTATGGTATACTTTTTGACTCTTCAATTATGCTGTGAGATTTAATTGCATGTTGAAGTGCTATTTCTGTATTTGATGCAGCGGACAGTCATCAGGAAAATTCCAGATATTACTCATTTCCTGGGTTGCCACAAGTGCATGGTGGTTCTGCAATGGATGAAGTGAATGTTGGCCTGTTGAATTCCCAGTTTCCCTTTCCTGGTTCAGGTGGGCCTATGAACTCTGTAATCAAAGTTTCCTTGTCTTTCACGTAGTTTATCTATTTTTTGTGCACTGCTGCCTACAAAGCTTCTTTGAGATTTAGAATTTGACATTAATGTTATATTTGAACTCTTAGTAGATAATCATGAAAGTCATTCATTGGTTGCTTGGGTAGGTTCTATTTTAAATGTTAATGGAGATGGAGCTGCAGCTGCAGATAACAATAATGCGAGTGACAATATTGACTCTCAAAGCTTGGCATCCTGGGAAGAGATCTTGCGGCAATGCACACCAGGGTGCAATAATTTGCCTTCTCATGCATCAACAAATTCCAACCAACTAGGTACTACAGGAATTGGGGGGAATGTGACCTTGGGTGAGATTTTAGCTGCTGGTATTGGTGCAAAAGAGGAGTTTGATGGATCTTTCCCCATCCAATCAAATTTGCAGGTATGCTATGATTTGAGGGTACTGTAGTTTATTCTTGTCTTCCATCATACATACTTGTATATGAAATTCAGATGAAAAGTTTGATAGCTGAGACTGAGGAGTTTTCAGTATAGCACTTTTACATTCTAGTTTAGGCTTTCTAGAACGGGTGCAACAGGAGTATTTACTTTCTTGCTTCTATTGTTGTGCTATTGTTTTTTGGTTTATAAGTTCATTGGAAAATTTGGTTGTGCTTATTGAAACTGAGACATTGCAAGAGCATGTATGTACATGTATAAACATATATATTTTGATGATTATATTAAGTGATTGCATATATGAACAATTTTCTATTTTGTTTTTATCTTCATAATTATCCATTGATTGCCAAAACTCCTTCAGTCTCACATGGGATGCTTGTGGATTCTGTATTAGTACTTGTTCTCGTTACTGACTTGTCTGATGAAAAGTAAGACATTGAGGAGCATTTTTCAAGCCCAAGTCTACCTGCATGGTCAGACCATATGAAATGGCCAAGCTTTGTGGTAATTGGTAATCCACATATCCATGTGTATGATTTTATGTAAAAATAATGGGTCAGGCTTGAAGAAAATGTCATCCCGTTTTAGGTTGAGCTTACTCCTGCATTTATCAGAATATAAAATATGGTGTCTGAACCTGCACCCAGGCCAGTGGTGTTGGGATTTGCTATTTTTGAAGTGATGCAAGCATTCTGACCTTTTTAGGGTTGCTTGGGATATGTTCTCTTATCATTAAGATTAAGCTACTTTTTGTTAGAACATGGCTTTTGTTTAGGATAAGTTTCTGTATGTTTCTCTCTTAGATAAACTTTAGTTTTTCTGCAAGAACAAAGTTACAAGGCTCTAATTTAAAAATAAGTGCTACAATAAATGTTTGCTGATGTTATGTGTATTATTGTAGTTGTTTGAATCAGAAATTCTTCTCAGAAAACCCTTGTTTAATCCAGTCTCTGGTGAGCTCTCTCTTTTTTTTGGTGCCTTTTTGGTTAGGACTAGTCCATCCTATGTGTTCTATACTTTAGGTCTAAACTAAATAGTTCACCAATACTCTCTGTTGTTAGACTCAGTTCATTCCCAGTTTACTAGGAATGACTGTTCTCATATTCTTTATTTTCTTTTCTTTTGTGTTTTCTTCCCTTGATTTCTAGCATGCTAAGTTATTATTTACATTTTTAAGTGATTCATCTCTGTGTATTAGGATGTTTTACATGGTTTAAACTTTTGGCTTGTCTAGATGCCTCTTGAGAACTTCTTACCTGTTCATGCTGGTATTGTGGACCCAACATTGGATTCATCTGAGCAAAGGAGTCCCGTCACAATTGTTCATAATGGATTAGGGATATTTTTTGATGGTTCTGTACAGCAAAATGAGCAGCTCATTCAGAACAACCTTCAAATGCAGTTTACAAATGAAGAATTGCAACATGCATTTGATTCATGTTCTGGAAATGATGCATATGTGGAAGCAAACAACAAATACAATTTTGTATTTAAACCAACATTACCAGATGGAGAAGAGGTTTTGAAGAAGGTTGACAGCTTCTCTCGTTGGATCACTGGAGAACTAGGAGAAGTAGATGATTTGCATATGAGGCCGTCAACTGGCATTTCATGGAGTGCTGATGAATGTGAAAATGTAATTGTTGAGTCACCATTGAGCCCCTCACTCTCACAAGACCAGCTTTTCAGCATTGTTGATTTTTCACCAAAATGGGCTTATGCAGACTCTAAAATGGAGGTATCAAATATTTGTTATGAAAATTTGATCCTTTGTTTATTAAATAGTTTTGTAGCAGTATATTGAGGGTTAAAAATTGTTGCATTGCTCAGTGCTTTCTTAAATAGTCTCATTTCTTAGATGACTAAGAAGTTAAGCTGGTCATGTAGGACTAGTATTGAGAATTTCTTCTTGGTTCCTCATCAACAGGTGTTTCAACGCATTTACTGACTTTTAATGTCATCCTACTTGTATTTGCAAAATTTTATTTTGGATGAGATGAGAAATTGGTAGTCTTCATTGATGTCCAGCTATTTTCACAGACTTCTAACTCAAAAGTTAGTTGTAGAACCCTAATATATCCATATAATTCTGTTTGTGAGGCATATAATAACTATTTCCTTACCCTTTGAAATCAAGTTTCTGCTTGTCTTTTGTCAAAATTTTTTCAGTTGGCACAATTTGGGTTGAAATTATTCCAAGAAATTCTGTTAAATTGAAAATTTTTTGCTTTTTCTGTTTCATATTCTATACCAATCAGTGCAGGGTACAAAGTGAAACGTTCTTTGTTCTCTATTTCTTCACTATTGAAACAGGTCCACGTTGTTGGAACATTTTTGAAGAGTCAGCAAGAGGTGACAAAATTTAGTTGGTCCTGTATGTTTGGAGAAGTTGAAGTTCCTGCAGAGGTTTTGACTGATGGGATTCTTTGTTGCTATGCTCCACCTCACAGTGTTGCAAGAGTTCCTTTCTATGTTACATGTTCCAACAGGTTGGCCTGTAGTGAAGTGCGAGAATTTGATTATCAGGCAGGTTCTGAGGAAGATTTAGACATTGTTGATATTTATGGTGGTTATACAAATGAAATGCATCTCTATTTGCAGTTTGAGAAGTTACTGTCACTCAAAACTGCCTGTCCTTCAAGTGAAATCTTTGATAGTGCTAGGGAGAAGAAAACTTTAGTCGGTAAAATTATCTTACTGAAGGAAGAAGATGAAAGTTACCAAATCACAGAACCAAACTCAGAGAAAGGTTTATCTCAAGATGAAGTGAGAATGCAGGTTCTTCAGAAGCTGATGAAAGAGAGGTTGTATTCATGGCTCCTTCACAGGGTAATTGAAAGTGGTAAAGGACCAAGTGTATTGAATGATAATGGGCAAGGTGTGCTACATTTAGCAGCTGCACTTGGTTGTGATTGGGCCATTAAACCAATTATTACTGCTGGAGTCACTGTAAATTTCCGTGATGTGAATGGTTGGACTGCCCTTCACTGGGCTGCATTCTATGGCAGGCAAGAACCTACAAACTTAATTTCTATAATATTAATTGTTCTGGGCTTTCATTGTGAGCTGTGCTTTCTGTTCCTTATGGGGTGTAATTCAATCTATATGTTGATGTAGGATTTTGGATTCATGCTCCTGTTGATTTGTGTGGAAATAAGAAACTATACTTCAGTCAGCTGCACAACTGGCACATCTCTCTCTCTCTCTCTCTCTCTCTCTCTCTCTCTCACACACACACACACACACACACACACACACACACACTAAAACTTCTTATTAAACAGACTGAAATTCCCCCAAATGGAGACTCAGTTTTCTTAGCCTAACATTGCACGCAAGTGCACAGCTACATCTTACCTTTGTTTATGGATGTCATTATGATGTAAGACTAGTTATCTTTTAAGCACTAGAAGTATTGTTGGTGTTACCACTTGGTTTTTTTCAAAGATGACATTGTATCAGTAATCATTTGATTTGTTCTTTTTTGTTTTTTCTCACAAGTCCAATAATGTGGAATTTCTCTCTCTTTTTTTTTTTCCTCATCTTTTAACAAGCCTTGTGATAATTTTTAAAATTACAGAGAGCAGACAGTCATTGTCCTCATCTCACTAGGTGCAGCTACTGGGGCATTAACTGATCCATCTCCAGAATTTCCTTTGGGTAGAACTCCAGCAGACCTTGCTTCTGTCAATGGGCACAAAGGAATCTCTGGTTTTCTTGCAGAGTCATCTTTAACAAGCTATCTAGAATCCCTTACAGTGAATGATCCAAAGGATACTAGAGCACCTGAAAATTCAGGAGCAAAAGCTGTGCAAACAATTTCAGAGCGGACAGCTACTCCTGTGAATGATGGTGATGTGCATGAATTATCTCTGAAGGATTCACTTACTGCCATCTGTAATGCCACACAAGCTGCTGATCGTATATATCAAGTGTTCAGAATGCAGTCATTCCAACGAAAACATTTGAATGAGCTTGATGATAATGAATTTGGTATATCAGATGAGCGCGCTCTTTCACTTGCAGCTGCAAAGGCACGTAAACCCTTGTATTCAAATGGAGTAGTCCATGCTGCTGCTGTGCAAATCCAAAAAAAGTTCCGTGGATGGAAGAAGAGAAAAGAATTTTTGACAATTCGGGAGAGAGTTGTTAAAATCCAGGTCTGTTTTTGTTATTTCAATTATAAAGGATCTTTGACAGTTGATCTCATCATTTGGCCTGTGATAGTATTCCACATGCTTCTGTACTTTTGATTTTGATTCCAATTTTATATTGTGTACAAGTTTTTTTGATATTAAATAATGTTTGAATATAATATATAATTCATATTTTAGGGATCACTTAAGTTTTTAGGTGGAATGATTTCTTAAAATGATATTAGAGTTTTTATGCCCAATGATCATGGGTTCAATTCCTGTTATTCTTACATTTAATAGTGAATTAATTAGCCCAGGTGGTTTGTTTATGCTTTCGATCTCACATGAAAGTTTAAGCTTTTGGGTGAAATCGTTTTTTTTTTTTTTTACACAATTTATAATCTGGTACATAGAATTGGTTTGCTTGTGGAAAACGGATAAGCGTGTAACGAATTGCCTTCAACTTGTTGGATTTTGAAAACTATGGAAAATATTTAGCTGGCTCTGTTCTGAGAATGTAGTGTTTGATTTTAGTTGGCTATAATGTCATTGCTTAGATCAATGATTCAATTGTGCATTCTTTATTTATATGTAATTTGGTGGCGACCTTTTGTTCTTATGGCAAGGCTCATGTGAGGGGACATCAAGCAAGGAAGCAATACAAAACATTTGTGTGGTCTGTCGGGATTCTGGAGAAGGTTATTTTGCGCTGGCGACGGAAAGGAAGTGGTCTGCGGGGGTTCCGCAGTGATGCTGTACCCAAAGAATCTAATCCACAGTGTTTGCCATCCAAAGATGATGATTATGATTTTCTCAAGGAAGGAAGGAAACAAAATGAGCAGAGGACCCAAAAGGCACTTAATCGCGTGGTATCCATGTTTCATTACCCAGAGGGACGTGCTCAGTATCGACGACTACTGACAGTTGCTGAAAAATTTCGTGAAACTGAGGTAATTTTAGTTTTATTCAAAGTTTGTGGATGTTGTAGTGTGTGGATTAATTGATTATTATGAAACACTTTCGAGTTATTCTAAGGATATTGTGACTGATTTTTAATGCTTTGCTTCTTTTTTCTTTTGGTGCATCGGGAAGTACTACACTTTTTATTGATAGAGACCATTACTTCTGGAGACCTTTTGCTTGATTATTGTATAATTGCCACCTTCAGCCAGACTCTGGTGAGGTGTGCCTAAAGGGTAGGCACAAGGCACAACAAAAGATGCACTTTTAGTTCCTAAAATATGATTTTAAAGGAAAAATGGCCTTGTTCTCTTTCTTTTGTTCTTCATTTCTCTGCCTTTCTCTCTTCTCTGCTGGACCCCCTACTCCACTTCTCTCTGTGCAGCTCTCCTTTATTTCACTATTTATTTTGTTTTCTTATTTTATTCAATCAATCAAAAGCCTGTTTCCCTCAATTTGCATACATCCTCTGTTTCTCTATCTCTGCATACATCCCTGTTTTCCCCCTTTTCTGTGTAACCCGCCCAAGACAGACCAGAAAAACAATATGAATCATAGGGCCATTATACACTTTAATCACATAAATGTGCTTTGAGCAAAAGGCTATGCCATTTTTGTTCTGCACACAAATATAAGGCACATTCTATGTGTTTTCTGTCTGTGTCTCAATTTTTCTTTTTCTTTTTCTTTTTTATTATTATTATTTTAATTTTTGATAGCTTCTAATGAAAATTTTAAAAGGAATATCAGATGGAATACTAGGCTATATAAATTGTGTTGCTTTAACTTTTTGGATATTGTTGCTTTGAAGTTCAATTAGTTACTCATTTGTTAGACTTATATTTTGCCTCTATGTTTCTCTTGTAGTTTTTATTTTTTTCTAAATGGACGCCTCACTTTGCTCAAGTGTGCACCTGTGCTTTGCACCTAGGCTCTGAGAAACCCAACTGCTTTTGAGTGCCTAGTGCCTTTAAAAATGCTGATCACTATCTGAAATCACCAGCTTGTAGGATGAGATTTTTATTGTGAAACTAGAAAGCTTGTGTTTTCCTTTTTGTTAGTTTATCCACTTCCATATTCATAATAATAACTACTTGAAATATGTTCTCCAAGGTCTCTCTATGGTTGCAGATCAAAGGTGTTTCTAGGGCTTTTTCAATGTCCCTTTTATTTTTTTACCCAAAATGAGGGGTCCACTCAATTGTTTTACTTTGATGTTGTCTCTTGATAATTGACTATCTTTATTGTTTCTTAGTGGACTCGTTTTTGGTCTTGAGGCCAAATGAATATCAGATTGTAAGCAATGGATCAGGCAGATTTATAAAGAAATTGCTTTGTCCTTTTTTCATCTTTTGGTGGGGGTTGCAGGTGAGTGATATGGTTTTGAGCAATCCTCAAGAAACAGTTGACGCTGATCAAGACTTCGTTGATTTGGATTCACTTTTGGATGATGACACATTCATGTCAATAGCATTCGAGTGAACGCTTATTTATTTGCATCAACTGTAGATAGACGGTCCTAACTTGTCTGTATATGTATTATGTAACCAGTGTAGTGGATGATTAATGGTGATATATCCATAGAGGTTTTGCCAATACATAGCATAGACAAGTGGCTATACTTCTTAGCTTCTTACAGATAATCTTTATCATTAACTTTTTTCTTGTAAATTATAACTATTTAAGCTGGTCTGCTGAAGGGGGGATACAGTATTATTTGATCGGAAGATTAAATTATGCAACTCTTGTTAGAAACTGAGTCCCAAGGTATTTTAGCTGAATTTTAGGGGTGCCGGCATCTCCACCAATTGTTGTCGACTGTTTTGGTTGTTGGGGCGTGCTATCTTGAAAATCACCACTCCAGGATTTTGCTTGGTAGGATTGACGTAAAAAACATGCATTATCCATTCAACATGATATATGGTGTGTGTTTTGTAAGTGTCTCTAGAAATATTTTAATGCGGCCTTGTAGTAATTGATGTAATGAAACCTTGTAGAGGCTACTGTAGTCATTCAACTTTGCTATCTCATGTTTTTGGCCTGCGTAATGTGTTGATATTTGGGAAGGCTAGCGGTCGTGCACGATGTTGAAAACGTCTGGATAAGGCGGCACTATGAGAAACCAAGTGCCTCTGTTAAGCCGCATTCCCCAAATACACTTCATCGATTCGTTTCCCCGCATGATGGTCTGCCTTCTTCTCTTTTGTACGCGTTAGCCACTCTGTTCTACGTTTTCTCTTTTTGGGTGCTTGTTTAAATTAATCGATATACTAGTCACGCTAGAGCCAATATGTTAGCAACGTCACAATGTTTCGATATCATTAACATTGAATGCAAATGGTTGATATTTTTAAATTAATCGATCTACTAGTCACGCTAGAGCCAATATGTTAGCAACGTCACAATGTTTCGATATCATTAACATTGAATGTAAATGGTTGATATGTATATATATATAGAGTTGCTGAAAAATATTTTTATAGCTGATTGTAATTGTTATGTTGCCATACAAGTTGTGATGTTTTGATTTAGCTATGTGTATGGCAAGTGTTTCATTCTTGATGAGAAAGACTTGGTTGGAGCATTTGAATTTGAATTATCTTCATATGATAACTACATTATTCTGGCTTTTCAATACTATGACAATAAGTTGTTTCATTTTCAATTTCATTATGTCGTTATCTTTCTTATTTTTGAGTATTGAAAGAGAAGATTTATTAAAAGTTTAAAAAGGTGGTAATACCATAAGATTTAAAGTCTCAGAAAGAAATTATTTTGGTGCAATTCTCGTCACACTTGGAAAGATAACCAACAAGGCAACAATCTCATATTTCTTGCGCCGGAAAAATACAAAGAAAGCCAAAAATGAAAAAATGTTCACGTTGGAGCATTTTAAGAGGATACTCGGTTATCTATTGAAGCAAAATTGCTGGAACAAAGCCAAAAAGGAAACACTTCGTGCTAAAAAAATTTTCAACTTGTGCAAATTAAAAATTGTTCAAATATGAAAAACATATTGGTTAGAAATTCTTATTTCCTTCAAATGAAGAAGACTTGAAACTAATATTTGTAAAGATTTAACACCATTTTAAAAGGTTTTTATTAGATAAAATAATTATAGAAATAATTTTGAAGTCAAAGTAATAAATTTAGAGATTTTCAAAATTTTGTTAGATCAAGTTAATTAATTATGTCAATCAATTATGAATACTAGAAATAAAAATAATATTCCAAATATTTTGAAGATTTTTAACCTAATGTCTCATATCAACTTTTGATTTTCTTCTAATAGTTGGAAGACTTTCAAAGTTGTATGAAACCCAATTTATATAGTAACCTAGAAAGAAGAATTGTGATGAATTGAGAAGAAAAATAAAAAACAAGTTCTTTCAACCTCTTTTCAATTATACTAAGTTATGTGTGCTTAAAGAGAAGAAAAAAGTGATTTTTTATAAGAGCAAATGTTATTCTAAGTGTTAATGAGAAAAACTTAATAATTTTAAGTGTTTAGAATGAGAGTTTCTGTATGAGAAGTGAGTGTATGTGCTCTAAGTGTTGAAAGAAATGTTAAGGATCTTTATACATGTTGTTAATTTTTTTTTTCCCAATTTGAGAGTTTAATAGAGGAGCTAAAATTGTCAAGAAAGATTTTTTTAGGAGAAGAATTAGAATCAAGAGATCCAAATCTCTATAAATCCTTATGTTTCACTTTTATCTCTTAATCTCATTTATTATCATTCAACATTACACACAACACAAATTGTTTGATTATTTGGTGATTGAGTATTTTCTCTTTCATACATTCATTTATGCATTGCACTTGCCATTTATATTGAAATTGTTTTCATTTGATTATGTTATACGATTTGTAGGTATATGTCCTTATACCCCAATTTACTTACCTTGGGTATCTTTGGGACTAACAATTGGTATCAAAATTAGTCTTTGTATCATAAGTTTCATTATTTTAAGTCAATCTAATGGCTTCCCTTCCACCTATGTATCACTTCAAAGGTGGTAACCCTTTTAGACCTCTTATCTTTGGTAACACAAATTTTAGCTATTGGAAAACAAAATGACCATGTGCCTTTAATGCAATGATTCTATTGTTTAGCCTATCATTTCTTAAGGCCTTAGAAGGATCACCAAAATCAAGTATGGAATTACTATTGATAAACTTGAGAGTGAGTTCATCTTAGAAGATTTCAAAACCTAAAATCTTAACTTTAATGCCAAATATTTGCTTTATTTTACTATGACCATAGATGAGTACAATCATATTTGCCCTTGTCAGTCAGCCAAAAAAATATACGACAACCTTGCGGTGACATGTGAGGGAACTACCCTGGTCAAGGACATTAAGATTAACATTCTAATGCATGATTATGAATTATTTGAGATGATTAGTGATGAGACTATTATTAAAGTTTATTCAAGATTCACTAAAATTGTTTATCCTTTAAGAAATTTTGGAAAGAACCTTGATAATGCATAATCCATTATGAAAATACTTTGGTCACTCTAAGTATTATGAAACTCGAAAGCAATTGCAATTTAAAAGTCAAAGGACCTAAATATGTTTCCCTTGAATGAGTTGGTGGGTTCATTACTCATATGCAAGATTACATTCAAAAAGAAAGCCATGCTAAAAAGGAATGGTATGACACCTAAATCCTCTACCTTGACTACAAAAGTTGTTGAAGATGATCACCAAAATGATGAAGACAATAGATTATCAAATGAACAAGATTAAGACGAGTTCATGATGCTTGCATGAAAATTCATAATTTTTATCAAAAAGAAAAGCAACCCGATAGAAAGCTATTTAGACAATCTATTGAAATTAATGAATTATAGAAGAAAGATATTGTTTGTTATGAGTGTAATAAACTTGGACACGTTACGACAAGTTGTCATAGCAAGAAAAAGTGGAAAAAGTCAACTAAGAGAGCTCACAACGCCACTTGGGATCATTTCAGTGATTTAGATGATCAACCTTCTAATGTTGAAGCAAACTACATGTGTTTTATGGGAAAAGACAACGAGCTAATCTTTGATTATGACTTGTGTGATGATATTGAGATGTTTGATATGCTTGAATGCATGAACAAAGAAATGTTCAATTAAGTAGTTAGATTTAGTGATCTTAATACTCACTTTAAAGCAATAGAGCAAGAAAATGAGATTTTGAAAAGTAAAAATGAATCACTCATACAAGAGAGTGAGGATTTGCAAAACGCACACAATGTTACTCTAAACAAACTTAAGGAGGAAAATCTTCTCCTTAAGAAGGAAAATGAGGACCTCCAAAATTTCCTCTCAAGGTTTATGGAAGGGAGAGAAAACCTTGATTCATTGTTGGGTTGTCAAAGGCAACTTAATGATAGATTTGAATTGTGTTTTAGACATTCATATTGTTCACACAAAACTCAAATTATGGCTACTCATACAAAAGCACAAGCATCAACATCATCTAGATGTAGAAATTATGCATTTATGCATGCTTATGCATTACAACATTAATAGTATTTCATGTTCCAACAAGAAAATCATCTTAATATGATCATGCACCATGATAACAAAGACATAATGCAATACATCATGACTTCTCATGCATAATTTTCATAGACTATCACATGGTCATTCATTCTTTCATGAGAACTATCATGTTAGATGTCATTACTAAGGTGATTTTGGACACATGATTCATATATGAGATATCAGAAAGATCATTCATAGTATGAGATATTCTTATATAGGTGCAAATGGGACCAAAGCTAACCTTAAAGGCTCTAAACAAATTTTGGTACATAAAATTAGATGAATTTCATATAACTACCTGTTAAAAGTTCGATAAAGAAAAATGAGTAGTATTTGGATAATAGGTTTTTAAGCCATATGACTAGTAATGTAGAAAATTTCCTTTCCCTTAAGGTGATTTATGGAGAAAAGGTAACTTTTGAAGACAATACCAAAGGTAAAATTGTTGGCATTAGGAAGGTTAATAAGGAAAATTCTCCTATTATTGATAATGCTTTTTCAGTTATAGGTCTTAAGTTTAATTTACTTAGTAATAGCCAACTTTACAATAGTGGCAACAAAGTTTCATTTGAGCCTAATGTATATGTTGTTCTATATTCTAAAGCCAATCAAACTTTGTTGCTAATCAATGTCACAATATTTATGTCATTGATCTCCACTCTTTTACTAACTAAAAAGTTAAGTGTTTTACTCTTATTAATGAAGAAACTTTTATCTAAGCCAAATCACAATGGTTTTGAAGAGGGGTTGCTCAAGCTAAAATTTGAAAAAGATAAGCTTTGCAATGTTTGTTAGATAGGTAAACAAGCATAAACCAACAAAGCAAAAACCTTGAACAATACACTAAATAAGAAAGCACAAAATGATGGTGCCAGTGTTGAAATTGATCAACTTGAAGCAAACACATGAAATTTGAAAAATTTTGGCAATTTACAAAATGTGGTACAAAAATTTTCAAGAGAATGGAAACATACAAGTAAATCATCTCAAAGATTAGTTCATTGGTAATGTATTTGATTCCCTTAGGACAAGATCATCATCTAAGAACCTTAACACCAATATCACATTCATTGCTCAAATAAAGCCAAAGTATGTAGAAGTTGCATTAAGTGATGAGAATTGGATGCATGCTATGAGGAATGAGTTGAACAAATTTAAGATGAACCAAATGTAGCCTTAGTTCTTAGACCTAGAGACCATCCTATCATAAGTACCAAGTGGATGTTTCAGAAGAAATTATATGAGAGTGGGAAAATAGTGCATAACAAGACTTAACTTGTTGCCAAGGGATACAATGAAGATGAGGAGATAGATTATGTTAAGACATTTGCACTTGTGGCTAGAGTAAAAGCTATTTGTATCTTGTTTGTGTATGCATCTTATATAAATTTTACCTTATATCAAATGAATATGAAAAGTTTGTTCCTTAATGGTTTTATTATTGAGGAAGTATATGTTGAGCAACCCTTGGGTTTTGAGAGTACAATAATTTTTAATTCATGTCTTTAAACTCTCAAAAACCTTATACAAATTAAAGCAAGCTCCTTGAGCTTAGTATTAGCAACTTAGCTCCTTCTTGATTCAGAAAGGATTCTCAAAAGATAAGGTGAACACTAGATTATTCAAATATGCAAATTTATGTCGATGATATTATTTTTGGTTTCACTAATAATTCTTTATGCAAGGAATTCACTTCTTGATTAGGGAAGGAATTCAAAATGAGTATGATGGGAGAACTTAGTTATTTTTCCCTAGTTTACAAATTAAGCAAAGCTTAGATGGGATCCTTATTAACCAAATTAAGGTTATATAGGAGAAATTTTGAAAAAGTTTGGAATGAAAGACTCGAACCCTTGTAGTATACTAGTGCTAACATCCATAAAGCTTGATAAGGATGAAAATGGTAAAAAGGAAGATGTGAGACAACATCAAGCTATGATTGGAAGTCTTCTTTACCTTAATGCTAGTAAATCTGATATCACATTTGCTGAAGCCTTTGTGCACATTTTCAATCATCACCTAGAGAGTTTTATTCAGTTGCATTGAAAAGTTTATTGTGTTACATTAAAAGGTCCATTTGTTTAGGCATATAGTAACCTAAAGGTGAGTCATTTAACCTTGTTGGTAATCCATACTTAAAGTGAGCTGGTGACAAGTTTGACAGAAAAGGCATTATTAGTACTTATCAATTCTTAGTAAATGCATTAGTTTCATGGTCTAGTAAAAGATAAGGATTTATATCACTTTCCATGGCTAAAGCTGAATACTTTGTAGTAGGTAGTTGTTATTCACAACTTCTTTAGGCTAAGAAAACTTTAAAAGATTTCAAATTGTACTTTTCTAAAGGGCCAATATATTATGACAATACTATTATCACTATTAACCTTACAAAAAATCTCATTCATCATTTTAGAACCAAACATATAGATCTAAGGCATCATTTCATTAAAGATTGAGTGCTCAAAGGGAATGTCATCCTTGAGTTTATGAGGACAAATGATTAGCTAGCTAATATTTTTACTAAACCTTTGAGTGAGATAGGTTCCTGAGCATTATCGAGTGTTTAAGCATGGTATATGCATGTATTTGTATTTTTGTTTAAAGTTTAAGACATGGTTTAAGTGTTATTGATTGATAATATATATAAAATATTTGTTTCAAAACATTATATCAAGGAAAGCATTATGTCCATTCTTGTGATCAATCAAACCAATTTTTTGTCAAGTTAGAATAATTTATTTGTCTATTGATCAGTGTATATTCTATGACAAATTTTTTCCTTTTTTGAACCTAGTTGATCATATTCTTTTAAACTCCTTTTGTATTTAAAATTTTTTATAATAACAAAACTCCAAAAATTTCCTAAATTGTCATTAACTACCATCGTCCACCATAATCATCAAAGATTTGTCAATATATTCCCTTTTCAACCAAAATTTTTGTCTTTGATGCTCAAATTAGTCTATTAATTATAGTACCTAGTCTCCAAATTCATCCAAACTTCCTCCCTTAAGGCAAGTTGAAGAAAAAGAGGCAAGTGACGAAGAAAATGCTTCACCGAAAGGAGCTGATAATGTTGCTATTGACAGAGAAGTAAGCCTTGATTAAGCTTGAACATCTCATTGCAACTAAAAGGCTACCTAGTCTCTTGTTCTCTCCTTTGTTAAGTGAGACTCAACCTATCTCAATCACCGTAGGATTTAGCTACACCATTGGAGTCACCATCTCCCTTCTCAAAAAAGTCTTAGTCTCCTCCACCACCACTTAGATCATATCTCTCTTTGCAAAATTTTGATTTGATTAACCTCTTGAAGAAGAATTTGAGTACTTTTAAGATGAAACATGTTCACTAATAAGGTATTCAACTTTTTAATTTTCTTCTAAATATGTTTACAAGAAGTATAATGATTTCAAGTTAAAAAAAGTGTTGAGTAGGAGACCTACGAAGGATTCTTTGAAAAATATTTTTATTGATCAAGGTTTTGTGGATAAGATTATTTTCTAATATTGGTTAAATTTTATTAATGTCAATTGTTGTTATTATCCTGATATGGCAAGATTATTTTTTGCCAATATTAAATTTCTAAAGAAAGGATCATTTTGTATGTGAATAAGACTAATGTGGTGATAATACCTAAGGTCATTGCTAATATTTTCTTTTTTCCTCTTATTGGTGGAGAAGTTATTTTTAATAGAGATTGGATTATTGATAAGTTCTTTGCTATTGAGCAATTGAAAGTTGCATTTAATGACCAAATTGATGATGGTTGAACTATTTTGTTAAATGAATTTGTTAAAAATATTTAGTGCGTCACAAGCTTGAGAAAGCTAGCTCATTGCTTGTTAAGTCTTTTGTTATGAAAAGGATCATAACTAGTATAATCTCTCTAACGAATTGGCATGTGGATTACTTGTGTTATTTGGATATGTGTCTTTTGACATATGTGATTAAATGAGAGCCATTCAATCTTTTGAAGCACATTGTGAAGGTTATTGGTTATGCATTTCCAAAGAAGATCACTTATATTCCTTATGATATGGCTTTATCTAAGATACTTAGGCAATTATTTATGTTAGATATAGGTATGTTACTTGTAAATGCATCTAGTCTAACTTTGATGAGTACTTAGAATTTAGTTTAAATGGATTTTGCAATGGTAGATAGAGTCTACAAACTAATACATTTGGGTATAGTTAAGAGATCTGCTAATGACCATAAGTCATAAGATTCATAAATCACTAAGATTTAGTTTATGATTGAGATTTTACAAAAGGATGTAACTGACATTCATGTGGCATTGGATGAGATCAATGCTACAAAGTGAGCTTTCTAAGAAGATTTCAATTTTTGGCTTGAAATGGCTTGTGATCAAGATTCCACCTCCAAGTTGGCATAGATTATTTGAATTTTTTATCATTCTAAAGGAGGAGGAGTAGGATTGATTCCATTTTCCTTACATTTTCTTTACATTTTATTCCATTCTTGACCTCTATTAGCTTCTAGATAGCTTGTTATGCTTGTTTACTAGTTCTATTTGCCTGTCATGCTTAGCTTACTACATTATTTTTGATCCCCATATGGGATATTATGTTTATGCTATCCTTTTCTTATTATGTTTAATTTTCTCCTAAGCTCTTACACTTATAATTATTTTATGATCTCATTTTTATTGCTATAACACTTATTTTCATATTGTCTTGGGTTGTTTGGTTTGAAGTATGGTTTTAAGGGTTCATATTAGAATAATTATGTTTTTTGAGGTCTCAAGTCTCACATAAAGTGTGGTTAATTATTTGAAAAGCAATAACTATGAATCGTCTATCATTGCTAATGAAAATATCAAGCTTTTTAGCCTAACACTTGGCCACTTGAAAACACCTAAGCTTTCCTTCCTTAATTGGATTGCTCCTTGTCTTTATGTCCCCTTCATTCTCTTTTATGCTCCATTGGCCAAAATTCTATAAAATTAATAGCTAATCTCCTCAAGAAGTCCTTTGTAAAAGCACTACCAATGTTTTACCCTTTGCTATTAGAGCAAATAAGAAAAATTTAAGTATTGATTGAATCAAATGATGATGTAACAACTTATATTGAAGCCTATGTAAATGGTAGCATGTCTTTGGTCATCCAACAAGCTAACATTAAGATGTAGCAACATCTACTGCCTTGTAGTCCATATGATACTTTTGCAATCCTAAGGTTTCATGATGTGTTTTAATGATAACAAAACATCATGTGTTGCCATAGGTTAAATCACACAAACATGTGAAAGGAAGTAACATAAGTAGAAGAAGAGAAGTGAGCCAACTGTCAAGCAAATTTCATAAACTATTGTATGTATCAAATGATGAGCCATATATGTTTGGAAAGCTAGACTTATATAGTTTCCAATGCCACTATCTATACATTAATTGGAGATGTGTAGAGGAATATATGACCCAAATACTAGAGTGTGTTAAAGTGGTCAAGAATTACTACATTAGTCACATTTTTGAAGACACTACAAATAGCCAAACCTAAATTAGATGATGAACAATAAAGTTCCAATAAAAAAGACTATGTGATTTGGGATTCTATAGAGGAAGTTATGACTAATTTATTGAAGGGAGAATGAGCAATAAAGTTGAAAAGAAAGAAAAAATTTGAATGAGATTGTAAGTAGAAAGAAGAAAAAGTTTAAATTAGAATATAATCATCAAAAAGATTATGACAAGATTGTAGAAGATAAAGGAAATATTTTTTAATGAGATTAAAAGAGATTGTGCAAAGAAATGAAAGAGAGGAAAGACTTAAAGAAGGTGAAAAGCTCCAAAAAGTTTTGATTAGTTGGCTAGCTTTGTCATTATGGTTAAATATAAAAGTATAGACTATATTAGTCAAATTTTAGAAGACACAATAGATATCCGAAGTTGAATTAGATGATGAATATATATAATTAGAAAGATATTTCAAATTAATTTCCAATGCAAAAAATAATATATGATTTAAGACTTTATAGATAAAGTTATGGCTAACTTAGTAAAGGGAGAACACACAATAAAGTTGATAAAAAGGAAATAATTTAAATGAGATTATAAGTAAAAAGAAAAAGAGTTTAAATTGGAATAAGATCATTAAGAAGAATATAGAAAGATTGTAGATGAAAATGTTTTTGAATGAGATTATGTAAAGAAAAAAAAGAGATTAAATATAAAAGGAAAGACTTAAAAAAGTTGAAATGCTATAGAAAGTCTTGATCAATTGACTAGACTTGTGATTATGATCAAACATAAAAGTACATTCTACATTGTTAAAAATTTAGAAGACACCATCGATAACTGAAGTTGAATTATATGATGAATATATATAACTAGAAAGATATTTCAAACTAGTTTCCTTTGCCAAAGATAATATATGATTTGGGACTTTGTCGATAAAGTCATGGCTAATATATAGAAGGGAGAACAAGCAATAAAGTTGAAAATAAGGAAATAATTTGAATAAGATTTTGAGTAGAAAGAAAAAGAGTTTAAATTAGAATAAAATCATTAAAAAAATATAGAAAAATTGTAGAAGAAAAAGGAAATGTTTTTTTTTTTTTTAATTACATTGAAAGAGATTTTGTAAAGAAAAGAAAGAGATCAAACATAAAAGGATAGATTACATTGGTAAAATTTTGGAAGATAACTGAAGTTCCCGACTTCTCCCTAGGATCTACTAGTTCCTGATACTGAGAGGGGGGGTGAATCAGTATCACCACAATTCGCAATTCGCAGGTAAGTGAACAACTTCAACCTCTTCTTAAAAGCAAACTCTTTCTCAGACTTGACTAAGGTAGATCTATTGCTACTTACTAATCACAATAGTCCCCAAAGTCACCTTTCAGACACCTTGCCTAGCAGATAATACGGATGTTCTTATTTAGGTCTTCGTTAGGTTATGAGTTGGCTGATACTTCAGCTGCATTCACAAGTCAATTCAAAACACAGAATGTAAAGCAAATTAAGGACACACGAGATTTACGTGGTTCCGTCAACGTGACGTACATCCACGGTGGTAGGGACTCTCCCTTACCGAGACTATCCACTATACTTGAGAATTCAGGTTACAATGGATGTCTTTGATTCTCTGCTCCTTTCACTATTACAATTACTAAGCAAGTACAATACAAAGAGTGTCACTTACTGTGTCTACCCTTCTTCTAACTTGTCTTGCCTCTGTTGAATTGAAAGGCTGCTCCACTGCTGCTTAGAAGTTCACCACAACGCTTTTTAACCTCTCTTGAAAAAGTCTGGAAATACGTTGAGTTCAATGCTTCGCCGAATTCCTTCTCTACGTTGTATCACACAACTCCTGCTTTTACCATCTCACGGTCTCACCCGTCTCCTTGCCCCACAATCTCACTGTCTCACGGCTCGCCTGTCCGTTTCTCTCTCTCTTGCTGTCTAGTCGGATTTCTCTCTCTTCTCGACGGATTTCTCTTTCTTCTCGCCGGATTTCTCTCTCTTCCTGCCGGATTTGTCTCACCGTCTGCCGGATTTGTCACCGTCGACCGGATCCCAGTTCTGCCAGATCTCTCACCGTCGACTGGATCTCCTTCTGCCGGATCTCTCACCGTCCCAGCCGGCTCTCTCTCACGCCGTCGCCGGATCTCCTCTGTCCCAGCCGGATCTCCTTCTGCTGTCGCCGGATCTCCTCTGTCCCTGCCGGATCTCCTTCTGCTGTCGCTGGATCTGCTGTCGCCGGATCTCCTCTGTCCCTGCCGGATCTCCTTCTGCTGTTGCCGGATCTCCTCTGTTCCGGTTGTCTCCTCTTTCTCTCTCGACGGTTGTTCTTTGTTGCCGTCGGTATCTCTCTCTTCTATGGCCGTCTGATTTCTTCTTCCGCCGGTCTGCTTTTCTTCGTCCTGCTGTCCAGCCCCGTCTAGCCGTAATCAGTTTTCTCTCCCGTCGGGTTTCTCTTCTTTTTCTGTCAAGCTTACTGTTCACGATGGCTACTGTTCACAACGGCTACTGTTCACTCGATTCGTCCGTCGGCTGCACTGTTTACTCTTTTCATCCTTGCCGGTGGTGTTCTTGCGTGTAGGGTTTGGTATTCTCTTTGATTAGTCGGTTGTTTAGGTTTTGCTGAATGCTCAACATTGCCGACTCACCCTATTCTTTGTCTTCCAAGACCATTATATACTCTACTCCATGAAACCTTAATAGGGTTTACGCGGCGATTTTACGTTCTTGCCCTTCCGTATGGTTTTACCTTTTTGCCCTTCCATGTGGGTTTACTTTCTTGTACACGTAAACCTAGTTGACAACAATTACAACCTATATAAGGCTGTGGGAACAACAATCTCCCCCTTTGTAATTGTTGGCAACACTTATAATAAAAGCCACTATGCAGCAGTTTCAACTTCCCCTAAATATGCACTCTCCTTTCTTAACAGCTCCCCCTGCACTGTTGCTTCTCTCCCCCTTTGCCAACCAATTACATATTTGAAAAACTCACAAAGTGAAGATGGAGGATTTACTTGAACTTCAGGCTTGAGGAGGCATTTGCACAGATAGACTCCATCTGTGCTTTTCAAACAACTCTGTGGACAGAGGTTTAGTTAGAATATCTGAAATTTGATCTTTAGTGCCAACATACTCCAACTGAATTGTACCCTGTTCCACTTGATCTTTGATGAAGTGATATCGGATGTCAATATGCTTGCTTCTCGAATGTTGAACCGGATTCTTGCTGAGATCAATAGCACTTTGATTATCACAAAGTATACTCACTGGTAATTTCATTTCAACACCCAAGTCTGCCAATTGTCTTAGCATCCATATCACCTGTGTACATGCTGCACAAGCAGCCATATACTCAGCCTCAGCTGTGCTCAAAGCAACACTGTTTTACTTTCTACTTAACCATGCAACACACTTTGAACCCAAGTAGAAGCTGCAGCCGCTGGTTGATTTTCTATCATCTATACTTCCTGCCCAGTCTGCATCAATGTATGCTTGTAGTTTAATAGGATCCATGGTTGGATACCACAAGCCCATTTCCAATGTTCCTTTGAGGTACCTTAGGATTCTTTTCACTACCAACACATGAGACTCTTTAGGATCAGTTTGGAATCTGTTGGCAGTACACACAGCTTGCATAAGATCAGGCCTTGATGCCGTAAGGTACAGAAGGCTCCCTATCATCTTCTTGTACTCTGTAGGGCTTGTACTCCTTCCTTCCTGATCTTTTGTTAACTTGCAGTCCACTGTCATAGGGGTACTGACAGATCTGCTATCTTCCATGCCAAACCTTTTCAGCATCTCTTTGGCATATTTCGTCTGAGAAATAAAGATACCTTCTTCACACTGCTTTATCTGTAATCCAAGAAAGTACGTCATTTCTCCAATCAATGACATCTCAAATTCCTCACTCATCTTCTGTGCAAAATCTTGGCATAGTTCAGAGTCATCCCCGCCGAAGATGATGTCATCTACATATACTATGGTTATCAGCTGGCCTTTCTCTGAATTGAACACATATAGGTTATTATCAACCGTTCCTCTTCTGAAATTCAACCTTCTCAAGTATGCATCCAGCCTGCTGTACCATGCTCTTGGAGCTTGCTTAAGACCATACAAGGCTTTCTTCAGCTTGCACACTTGTGTCTCATCCTCACTGATTTGTACTCCATCGGGTTGTTCAATATACACTTCTTCTTTCAGGAGCCCATTCAGAAAGGCAGATTTCACATCCATCTGATAGACTTTATACCTCTTGTGTGCTGCTAAAGCTAAGAACATTCTGATAGTTTCTAACCTTGCTACTGGTGCAAAAGTTTCATCAACATCTACCCCTTCTATTTGAGTGTAGCCTTTGCAAACCAGCCTGGCCTTGTTCCTCACTACCTTGCCATCTTCATTGTGTTTATTCCTAAACACCCACTTTGTTCCTATGACATTCTTATTAGTGGGTCTTGGAACCAGCTCCCATGTATCATTCTTTTCAATTTGATCCAGCTCCTCATTGATAGCTTTGACCCAGGCTTGGTCTTGAATAGCCTTTTCAACAGATTTAGGTTCAACTTGTGAGAGTAGAGCAATAGCTCCCACCATTCTTCTTCTTGTTGTAACTCCTGCTGATGGGTCACCTATGATCTGATCTCCTCGATGAGCACTGGTCCATGTTTTCTTTGTCCTTCTTCCTTGCACCATCTTAGTTGTAAGAGGATCTCTTTCTTCCTATTCAGACTCACTTTTCTCCGAGTCTAAACTTACTTCTTGTTCCTTTTCTTTAGGTTGGTCTGATTCTTCATCTACATTGAAGTCATCTTCTTCATTGTCCTCAGCTTCTCCATTCTGCATTGTTTTCCAGTTCTCATCTATTCTCACATCACTGGTAGTGATTACTTTTCCCAGCTTATGTAGGAAAACTCTGTAACCTTTTGTCTTTGCTGAGTATCCCACAAAGATGCCTTCATCAGACCTAGCGTTGAATTTTCCCAAGTTTTGCTCCTTGTTCTTCACAAAACATGGGCTGCCAAAGACTCTGAGATACTTGGCTGTTGTCTTCTTCCCACTCCATAGCTCATATGGAGTCTTATCAGTATTGGGTTTTAGTAGAACTCTGTTCAGTAGGTGCACTGCTGTAAATGTTGCTTCTGTCCAAAATCTTGTGTGAAGCTTGGATTCTAGCAGTAGAGTTCTTGCCATTTCAACCACAGTTCTATTCTTCCTCTCTACCACCCCGTTCTGTTAAGGTGTTCTTGCTGCTGCCATCTGATGGTGAATTCCATGCTTCTCAAGGTAATCTTCAAAAGCTCCATTTGTGAATTCAGTGCCTTGATCTGACCTCAATACTTTGATCTTCTTTCCACTCTCATTTTCAGCCAATCTTCTCTATCTCTTGAAGCATTTCAAAACTTCTGACTTGTGTTTGAGGTGCATGATGCAGGTCCTTCTGGAATAATCATCGACAAACGAGACGAAGTACCTCTCATTATTCAACCCTTTTGTTCTCATCGGCCCACACAAATCAGTATGCACAATGTCAAGCACTACTTCAGAACTGAACTCTTTGGTCTTATACTGCTTTCTAACATGTTTTCCTTTAGAGCATGCTGAGCAAACATACTCTCTCTCTCTCCTGAGGTCGGGAATATTTCTGATTGCATGAGTAGTGGTCAGCTTCCTCATGTTCTTTTGTGATAAGTGTCCCAGCCTCCTATGCCAGAGTTGATTTTCTTCTTCTTTGGTGAGTAGACAGCTGCTTGTCTTGTCCTCGTCAATCACATATAAATTTCCAGCCGTTCTCTTCCCGGCTGTAATAGTATTGCCTTCTTTACTCTTTACCTGACAATCTGTTTTTGTGAATATTACCTTATGATTTTCGTTGCATAACTGACTGATAGATGCTAAATTGTATTTGAGTCCTTCAACGTGCAGAACATCTTTCAGCTTTCCTCTTCCAATTTTTACTGACCCTCGACCATTGATGTTGAGTGAATCATCATTGTCAAACTTAACTCTGCCTTCTCTTGATTTGCTCAGCTTTGATAATTTACTCTTATCTCCCGTCATGTGCGAAGTGCATCCACTATCAAGGATCCACTGCTTATCCTTGCAGTCAGCTTTGAGTGCAATTTCAGCTATATTAGCCACCTCCCTTTTAGCTTTATATTCCTTCTTTTGAACTGGTTGGAAGATAGCTTTCTCCTTTTTCTCACCTTTGACTGCACTGCTTGTTTTCACTGTGCCATTAAGTGCCTTCTCTTGCTCAGGGAGAAGTGTCATGCATCTCTTGGCATTATGGCCATCCTGCCCGCACCTTTCACACTGTTCCAAGTCTGCCAATATAGCAAACTTGTTCTTTGAAACCACTGGTTTGGGCTTCCACCAACAATCCTTGTCAGCGTGTCCTTGCCTTTTACAGTATGTGCAAGAACTCACGACAGGTGTTCTCTTCTGAATTCTGTATTGTCTCCCCCTGTATGCAACATCGTATCTTCTCAAGTTGGAGACATATACTAGCCTTCTCCACCAACAGTTACTCGCCTTATGACCCCAAACTCCACAATAAAGGCAATAACCTTGAAACTGTCTCCTCTTGGGTCTGATCACAGCTTGTCTTCTTCTGTTCATCACTTGCTGTGTAGGCAAAGTAGCTGGCTTCTTTACTTGTGTGACTTTCATTTCAGTCACCTTCTTCTGTTCAACCGTAGCCCTCTGCTGGCTGACTTTCTTTTTGTCCTTCTTGTTTGCCACCCTAGGTTGCTTCTTCAGATCTTCTTTAGTCTCAGCTATCTTCTTCTGAGTCACAACCTTCTCTTTTAACTTTTGCAGCACATTCTCATTTTCTTTAACCAATGCAGTCTCAGATTGCTGCACTTTCTCTACATTTTTCTCTCCTTTTCCAGAACTTGTTTCTCCTATCATTTTAAGCTTCTACAAGTTCTCTTTGCTGCTTTTGAGTTGTTGCTGAAGTCTCAACAACTCTTTCTCCATTTCTTCAATTTTTGAGGCCCTTGAGCTAAGCTCTACTGTAAGGTCTTCACATATTTTGATCTGTTGCTCAAATCTTCTCTTCAAATCAATATGCTCAGCCCTTATTTCACCGTTTTGACTTTCAGCTTCCTCAGACTTTGCCTCAACTTGTTTTATATGGGCCTCCAACCTTCTTATGGTTCTGCCCCTTCTGATTATCTCCTTTGAAGCTGCTTCCAGCTCAGCTTCAAGATCTGGCTCTTCTTCATCAACTTCCTCTTCCTCTTCAGAGGTTGAGCTACCACTTTGTGCTGATGCCATAAAGACATACTCATCTGATGAGTCTTCATCTTCCTCCTCATCAGCTTCTTTTGTTTGACTCACATAACTCTTGAATGAGCCTCTCGTCTTCCTCTGTGGGTTGACAATCTTCTTATTGGACTTCTTTGATTTGAATGATGATCTTCTCCATCTTGAATTCTGCTCATCGTCACCATCCTCATCTTCATCATCAAGTTTCACTTTGCACCGAGAAGCAAAGTGTCTAGTTTTCCCACATCGATAACATCTTAAGGACAACTGTCCTTTTCCCTTCTTAGACCCCCTTTTGAGTTTCCTTATGAAGTAAGCCAATACTTCACCTTCACTTTCTCCCTCATCATCATCATTATCCTCACTGGATGATTCTTCTTTTTCTTTTATCTTCAAGTGTTTCATAGTTTTGAAAGTTGCCTCCTTTGATATACTTGACGTTGAGGAGCTCTCAGTCGACTTTATTCTCATCTCATATGCAATGAGATTGCACTGAAGATCATGCAGAGACATAGAGTTGAGATCTCTACTCTCCTCTATGGCTGCCACCTTTGAAGCAAACCTCTCAGGCAAAATTCTCAGAATTTTCTTCACAATCGATGAGTCCTTCTTGTTCTTTCCATGACTTCTCAAGTCATTTACAACGTCAATAACCCTGGTGAAGAACTCTTGAACTATCTCATTTTTCTGCATTCTGAGAGATTCATATCTCTCCTTAAACACTTGAAGCTTAGCCTCCTTCATTCTGTCATCACCTTCATAGACTTTCTGCAATTTGTCCCATATCTCCTTGGCAGATTTGCAGTCCATAACTTTAGCATACTCAGCATTTGTTAATGCTGAAATGATGACATTTGAGGCCTTCCCATTTATCTCGAATTGCTTTAACTCCTCTAGGGTTAGGTCTTTACCTTCTTCCGGAGCCACAAAACCCTCCTGTACGCATTTCACCACGTTCATGCCCATGGTTGCAAATACCACTTGCATTCTTGCTCTCCACATATGATAGTTGGTTCCGTTGAAGATTGGAACCTTCTTGCTGTAAGTGGTGCTGGTGCTGGTACCGGCTTCCATTTCTCAGTATGTTGAACAAGTCAAACTTTTAGATCCCTTCAAAGTAGTACACCAAGCTGTTAAGCTTCAAACTGGTGAACCTATGCTCTGATACCAATTGAAGTTCTCGACTTCTCCCTAGGATCTACTAGTTCCTGATACTGAGAGGGGGGGTGAATCAGTATCACCACAATTCGCAATTCGCAGGTAAGTGAACAACTTTAACCTCTTCTTAAAAGCAAACTCTTTCTCAGACTCGACTAAGGTAGATCTATTGCTACCTACTAATCACAATAGTCCCCAAAGTCACCTTTCAGACACCTTGCCTAGCAGATAATACGGATGTTCTTATTTAGGTTTTCGTTAGGTTATGAGTTGGCTGATACTTCAGCTGCATTCACAAGTCAATTCAAAACACAGAATGTAAAGCAAATTAAGGACACACGAGATTTACGTGGTTCCGTCAACGTGACGTACATCCACGGTGGTAGGGACTCTCCCTTACCGAGACTATCCACTATACTTGAGAATTCAGGTTACAATGGATGTCTTTGATTCTCTGCTCCTTTCACTATTGCAATTACTAAGCAAGTACAATACAAAGAGTGTCACTTACTGTGTCTACCCTTCTTCTAACTTGTCTTGCCTCTGTTGAATTGAAAGGCTGCTCCACTGCTGCTTAAAAGTTCACCACAACGCTTTTTAACCTCTCTTGAAAAAGTCTGGAAATACGTTGAGTTCAATGCTTCGCCGAATTCCTTCTTTACGTTGTATCACACAACTCCTGCTTTTACCATCTCACGGTCTCACCCGTCTCCTTGCCCCACAATCTCACTGTCTCACGGCTCGCCTGTCCGTTTCTCTCTCTCTTGCTGTCTAGTCGGATTTCTCTCTCTTCTCGACGGATTTCTCTTTCTTCTCGCCGGATTTCTCTCTCTTCCTGCCGGATTTGTCTCACCGTCTGCCGGATTTGTCACCGTCGACCGGATCCCAGTTCTGCCAGATCTCTCACCGTCGACTGGATCTCCTTCTGCCGGATCTCTCACCGTCCCAGCCGGCTCTCTCTCACGCCGTCGCCGGATCTCCTCTGTCCCAGCCGGATCTCCTTCTGCTGTCGCCGGATCTCCTCTGTCCCTGCCGGATCTCCTTCTGCTGTCGCTGGATCTGCTGTCGCCGGATCTCCTCTGTCCCTGCCGGATCTCCTTCTGCTGTTGCCGGATCTCCTCTGTTCCAGTTGTCTCCTCTTTCTCTCTCGACGGTTGTTCTTTGTTGCCGTCGGTATCTCTCTCTTCTATGGCCGTCTGATTTCTTCTTCCGCCGGTCTGCTTTTCTTTGTCCTGCTGTCCAGCCCCGTCTAGCCGTAATCGGTTTTCTCTCCCGTCGGGTTTCTCTTCTTTTTCTGTCAAGCTTACTGTTCACGACTGCTACTGTTCACGACGGCTACTGTTCACTCGATTCGTCCGTCGGCTGCACTGTTTACTCTTTTCATCCTTGCCGGTGGTGTTCTTGCGTGTAGGGTTTGATATTCTCTTTGATTAGTCGGTTGTTTAGGTTTTGCTGAATGCTCAACATTGCCGACTCACCCTGTTCTTTGTCTTCCAAGACCATTATATACTCTACTCCATGAAACCCTAATAGGGTTTACGCGGCGATTTTACGTTCTTACCCTTCCGTATGGTTTTACCTTTTTGCCCTTCCATGTGGGTTTACTTTCTTACACACGTAAACTTAGTTGACAACAATTACAACCTATATAAGGCTGTGGGAACAACAATAACATAGATAGTTGAAACTAAATTAGATGATGAATATATATAATTAAAATGATATTTTAAACTAGTTTCCAATGAAAAAGATAATATATGATTTGAGACTTTATAGAGAAAGTTATGGCTCATTTACTAAAGGGAGAATGAGCAATAAAGTTGAAAAGAAGGAAATAATTTGAATGAGATTGTGAATTGGAAGAAAAAGAGTTCAAATTGGAATAAGATCATTGAAATGAATAAGAAAAGATTGTAAAAGATAAAGCAAATGTTTTTGAATGAGATTGAAAGAGATTATGGAAATAAAAGAAAGAAAACAAACATAAAAGGAAATACTTAAAGAAGTTGAAAAGCTCTAGAAAGTCTTGATGAGTAGGCTAGACTTGTCATTATGACCAAACATAAAAGGATAGACTATATTGGCAAAATTTTGGAAGACACCATAGATGGTTGAAGCTAGATTAGATGATGAATATATATAATTAGAAAGATATTTCAATCTAGTTTCTAATGGAACAAACAATATAAGATTTGGGATTCTATAAAGAAAGTTATGACTAATTTACTAAAGGGAGAACAAACAATAAATTTGAAAAAGAAGGAAATAATTTGAATGAGATTGTGAGCAAAAAGAAAAAGGGTTTAAGTTGGAATATAATCATCAAAAAGTTTATATACAGATTATAGAAGATAAAGGAAATATTTTTGAATAAGATTGAAAGAGATTATGCAAAGAAAGGAAATAGAACAAACATAAAAAGGAGAGACTTAAAGAAGCTAAATAGCTCTAAAAAGTCTTAATTAGTCAGCTAGACTTGTCATTATGATCAAACATATTGGTAAATTCTTGAAAGACAACATAGATAGTTAAAACTAAATTAGATGATAAATATATATAATTAGAACGATATTTTAGACTAGTTTCCAAAGTAAAAGATAATATATGATTTGGGATTTTATAAAGAAAGTTATGGTTGATTTGCTAAAGGGAGAACAAGCAATAAAGTTGAAAAGAAGGAATAATTTGAATGAGTTTCTGAGCAAAAGAAAAAAGAGACTAAATTGGAATATGATGATCAAAAAGAATATGGAAATATTGTAAAAGATAGCAGAAATGATTTTGAATGAGATTGAAAGAGATTAGGCTAAGAAAAGAAAGAGATCAAACATAAAAGGAAGGACTTGATGAAGCTAAAAAGCTCCTGAAAGCCTTGATTAGTTGGCTAGACTTGTCATTATGATCAAACATAAGAAGATAAACTATATTGGTAAAATTTTGGATGATGCCATAGATAGCTAAAGCTAGATTAAATGATGAATATATATAATTAGAAAGATATTTCAATCTTATTTCTAATGCAAAAGATATTATATAGTTTGTGACTCTATAGAAAAAGTTATGGCTAATTTACTAAAGGGAGAATGAGCAATAAAGTTAGAGAGAAAAAAATCATTTGAATGTGAGTAGAAAGAAAAAGAGTTTAAATTGGAATAAGATCATCAAAAAAATTATGGAAAATTATAAAAGATATAAGAAATGTTTTAAATGGGATTGAAAGAGATTGTGCAAAGAAAAGAAAGATATCAAACATAAAAGGAAAGGATCAAAGAAGTTAAAAAGGTCTAGAAATTCTTGATCTGGCCAAACTTGACATTATGATTAAACATAAAAGGAGAGACTACATTGGTCAAATTTTGAAAGACACCACAAATAGCTAAAGTTGAATTAGATAATGAATATATATAATTAGAAAGATATTTTAATCTAGTTTTCAATGTAAAAGTCAATTTATGATTTAGGACTTTGTAAAAAAAGTAATGGCTAATTTACTATAAGGAGAATGAGCAATAAAGTTGAAAAGATGGAAATAATTTGAATGAGATTGTGAATAAAAATTAAAAAAAAATTAAATTGGAAAATGATCATTAAAAAATATATGGAAAGATTGTTGAAGATAAAAGAAATGTTTTTAAATAAGATTAAAAGAGATTGTGTAAAAAAAAATAAAAATAAAAAAGTGATCAAACATAAAAGGAAAGACTTGATCAATTGGAATAAGATCATCAAAAAGAATATGAAAAGATTGTAAAAGATAAAGGAAATATTTTTGAATGATATTCAAAGAGAATATGGAAAGAAAGGAAAATGATCAAACATAAAAGGAAAGATTTGAAGAAGTTAAAAAGCTCTAGAAAGTCTTGATCAATTAGCTAGACTTGTTGTTATAATCGAACATAAAAGGACAGGCGACATTGGTGAAATTTTGGAAGACACTATAGATAGCCAAAGTTGAATTAGATGATAAATTTACATAATTATAAAAATATTCAATCGAGTTTTCAATGCAAAAGTCAATATATGATTTGGGATTTTGAAAAGAAAGTTACTACTAATTTGCTGAAGGGAGAATAAACAATAAAGTTGAAATGAATGAAATAATTTGAATGTTATTGTGAATAAAAAGGAAGAAAAAGGTTAAATCGGAATAAAATCATTGAAAAGAATATGGAAAGATTGTAGAAGACAAAGGAAATGTTTTTGAATGATATTGAAAGAGAATGTGGAAAGAAAGAAAAAGGATCAAACATAAAAGGAAAGATTTGAAGAAACTAAAAAGCTCTAGAAAGTCTTGATCAATTAGCTAGACTTGTTGTTATGATCAAACATAAAAGGATAGGTAACATTGGTGAAATTTTGGAAGACACTGTAGATAGCCGAAAAGCTGAATTAGATGAGGAATATACATAATTACAAAGATATTCATTCTAGTTTTCAATGCAAAAGTAAAATATGATTTGAGATTTTGTAAAGAAAGTTATGATTGATTTACTAAAGGGAGAATTCGTAATAAAGTTGAAAAAAAAAAGGAAATAATTTGAATGAGATTGTGACTAGAAAGAAAAAGAGTTTAAATTGGAATAAGATCATTAAAAGTAATATGGAAAGATTCTAGAAGATTAAGGAAATGTTTTTGAATGAGATTGAAAGAGATTATGCAAAAAAAAAAAAATGATATGAAACATAAATGGAAGGATTTGAAGAAGCTGAAATGCTCTAGAAAGTTTTGATCAGTCAGATAAACTTATTGCTATGATTAAACTTAGAAGGATAGACTATAGTGGTAATATTTTATAAAACACCAAAGATAATCAAAGTTGAATTGTATGATGAAAATATATAATTAGAATGATAATTAAGACTAGTTTCTAATGCAAAAAAACAATATATGGTTTAGGCCTCTATAGAGAAAGTTATGGTTAATTTATTGAAGGTAGAATGAGTAATAAATTTGAAAAGAAAGAAATAATTTGAATGAGATTATGAGTAGAGAAAAAAAGTTTAAATTGCAATGAGAGCATAAAAAGGAATATGGAAAGATTATTGAAGCCAAAGGTAATGCTTTTGAATAAGATTTAATGAGATTGTGCAAAGAAAAGAAAGAGATACACCATAAAAGGAAGGACTTGAAGAAGTTGAAAAGCTCTTAAAAGTCTTTATCAGTCAACTAGACTTGTCATTATGATTAAATATAAAAGGACAAACTACATTAGTGAAATTTTAAAAGACACCATAGATAGTAGAAATTGAATTAAATGATGAATATATATAATTAGAAAGATATTTCATACTAGTTTCCAATGCAAAAGACAATATATGATATGAGACTTTATAGAGAAAGTTATGGCTAATTTATTAAAAGGAGAATGAGCAATAAAGTTGAAAAGAAGGAAACAATTTGAATGAGATCATTAAAAATAATATGCAAAGATTGTAAAAGATAAAGAAAATGTTTTTGAATGAGATTGAAAAAGATTATGCAAAGAAAAGAAAGAGATCAAACATAAAAGAAAAGACTTGAAAAAGATGACATGCTCTAAAAAGTTTTGATTAGTTGGCTAGATTTTTCATTATGATCAAACATAAAAGGACAAACAACATTAGTCAAATTTTAGGAGACACCATAGATAGTCGAAGTTAAATTATGTGATGAATATATATAATTAGATAAATATTTCAGTTTAATTTTCAATGCAAAAGGCAATATATAATATGGGACTCTGTAGAGAAAGTTATGACTAATTTACTGAAGGGAGAAGAAGCAATAAAGTTGAAAGGAAGGAATTAATTGAATGAGATTATGAGTAAAAAGAAAAAGAGTTTAAATTGGAATAAGATCATTAAAAAGTTTATGGAAAGATTGTAAAAAGCAATAGTGATATTGAAATAATGAGTAAAAAGCAATAATCTTGAAATGTTTATGAATAAGATTAAAAGAGATTGTGCAAAGAAAAGATAGAAATCAAGCATGAAAGGAAAGACTTAAGAAAGCTAAAAAGCTCCAAAATGTCTTGTTCGGTCAGCTAGACTTGTCATTATGATCAAACATAAAAACATAAACTACATTAGTCAATTTTCAAAAGACACCATAGATAGCCAAAGCTAAATTAGATGATGAATATACAGAATTAGAAAAATATTCTAACGTAGTTTTCACTGCAAAAGGTAATTAATGATTTGAGACCTTGTGGAGAATGTTATGGCTGATTTACTAAAGGAAGAACCAACAATAAAGTTGAAAAGAAAGAAATAATTTAAATGAGATTGTGAGTAGAAAAAAAAAAGTTTAAATTGGAATATGATCATCAAAATGAATATAGAAAGATTGTGGAAGATAAAAGAAATGCTTTTACATGAGATTGAAAGAGATTGTGCAAAGGAAAAAAAGTGTTCAAACATAAAAGGAAAGACTTGAAGAAGCTAAAAAGGTTTTGAAAGTCTTGATTAGTTGGCCAAACTTGTCGTTATGATCAAACATAAAAGGATTAACTTCATTGATCAAATTTTGGAAGACACCATAAATAGTTAAAGCTAAATTAAATGATGAATATATAATTAGAAAAATATTTCAGAATAGTTTCCAATGTAAAAGATAATATGTGATTTGGGACTATGTAAAGACAACTATGGCTGATTTATTAAAGGGAGAACAAGCAATAAAGTTAAAAAAAAAAAAAGGAAAATAATTTGAATGAGATTGTGAGTAGAAAGAAAAAGAGTTTAAATTGGAATAAAATCATTGAAAAGAATATGGATAGATTATAGAAGATAAAGAAAATGATTTTGAGTAAGATTAAAAGAGATTGTGCAAAGAAAAGAATGTGATCAAACATAAAAGGAAAGATTTGAAGAATCTTGAAAGCTATAAAATGTCTTGATTAGTAAGTCAGACTTGTTGTTATGATCAAACATAAAAGGACATTCTACATTGGTCAAATTTCAAAAGTCACCACAGATAGCCAAAGCTAAATTAGACGATAAATATATATAATTGGAAAGATATTTTAGTCTCATTTTCAATGTAAAAGACAATATATGATTTAAAAATTTATGGAGAATGCTATGGTTGATTTACTAAAGGGAGAACCAATAATAAAGTTGAAAAGAAGGAACCAATTTGAATGAGATTATGAGTAGACAAAAAAAAAAAAAAAGCTTAAATTGGAATGGGATCATCAAAAAGAATATGGAAAGATTGTAGAAGATAAAGGAAATATTTTTGAATGAGATTGAAAGAGATTGTGCAAAGAAAAGAAAGAGATCAAGTATAAAAGGAGAGACTTAATGAAGCTAAAATGTTCCTTGAAGTCCTAATCAATTAGCCATACTTATCATTATGATCGACTAGATGTGCAGAAGAGTGTTATGTTGAAAATTGAAAAGATACAGAGATTATGGTTCGATTAACTACACCAATTGCTATGATCAATTGACATAGTAAAAGTGTAAAAAGTTGAAAAGTTCTAGAAAGTATGGATTAGTTGACTGAACCAATTAATTGACTGATGTAGCAAAAGTGTGAAAAGTTGAAAAGTTCTAGAAAGTTTGGATCAGTTGACTAAAGTAATTGATTGACTAATGTGACATATGCACAGAAGTTGAAAAGTTCCAAAGTGTTTGGGTTGGTTGACTGGAGCTATCCAATAGTCAATTGATGCATCACAAACAAACTTTCCATATTTGGTTCATATTGTGATTTACTTCTTTATATAGCATGATATCCTTAATTATAATGGCTAATAGGATCTAAATATTTATAGTTTGATGTCTATAAACAATGCTAAGTGCCTTAAATGCCTGAAGTAAAAAAGTGACACGCTTTAATAGATGAAAATATAAGAAAGAAGGCATAATACTCTAAAGAGACAAAAATTTTGACTTTGTAAGAAAACTTTGTAAAGCTTTGTGTTAAAGGTCAAATGACTTAAATGTTATAAAGGTGAGCTTGCATCATTCAACAAGCAAAGTGATTGGTGAACTTGATAATAGATCAACAAGCATAATGTATGGTGAGCTTGACATTAAATTAATAAATAAAGTTATTGGTGAGCTTGACAACAAATTAACAAGCAAAGTTGTAAGGGGTTTGTTTGTCACCGAAAGAAGAACATGTTAGGAATCACAAAAGTATTTATCAAATAAATATGTAGCAAAAATTATGATTCAAAATTTGATTCTTTAAAGTATATTGATTGCCTGTTAAATATAATTATAGTTTAGCCTAAAAGACATAATAATTACAAAGAAATCTTTAATTCTTCTTATTTGTCAAGCATATTAGTCGATTGTCATAAACTACTACCATCTAGATGTTTGACATCTAATGGCAATTGACACAAACAAGAAGAAAACAACTCTCACAACCAAAAGCCTTGTTAAAGAGAAGGCAATAAGGAGCCTAATAACCTTAATATGCTAGGTACATAGTATTGACTATCTTGTAAGGTATTTATAGAGATTTTAATTCTAAAACCTTCTTTGGGTGACTATTGTCAATTTTCAATAAATTTCACTTAAGTTTTTATACTTTTAAATATCATATTGATAATAACCAAGTTTTGCATAATATTTTGCCTCATACTTAATATTTTATGCATATTTGATAGTCTAAATGATGTAATTTGATTGACCTCTCACTTAGTTGTCCATATGCCTAATTATCAGAAAAATCTGGCAAAATTCAATTTTTGCGCAATTTATGTACTTTGATTATTTCTTATGTTATAGGAGTTTTCTTTTAATGAAACTGATTTCTATGGATAGCTAAGGGACTAAGCTATGACTTCCGCTAAGAAACTATGTGCAAATTCTAAACCAATTGGATAAGGCAAAATATTGAACTATGATTACGAGAGGGGTGTTGGACAGAGTAGATCAGCCGCACACTACTTAGTTTTTTGAAAAACATCTCATAAACGGGAAGGAATTTAGCTGCCAAATTTTTTGTCCTTGGAAAGCTAACTCAAAGAGCTACAACACTTGTGAAGGAAACAGAAGAAGATAGGGCCATCTGAATGGAGTTATGCATGGGTGAAGTTCAGCAAGCCTCCATGGAGCTGGAAACTAGGTTGATTTGTATGTTTTGAGCCATGATACTCCACCATCTGAATTTAAGGCTTGGAATCATGTCCAAACCACTTGGGATTAATGTCCAAGTTGAGGAATAATCCATTCTAGAAGGTAAGAGGATAAAGAGACAAGCATGAACAACCAAGAGAGCATTAAGTGCAAGAAAGATGAAGAGGCAAGCATGAATGGCCAAGGGAGCATTAAGTACAAGGAAGATAAAGAGGGGTGAATGAACATAAAAAGAGGGGGGTCACAGGTTAAAAAGGGGGTAGAGGGGACAGAAGGAAATGACTAATTCTTCTCATTTTTGCATTTCTCTTTCCTCTATTCCATGATTGTGTAAATTATTTTAACTCTAGGGTTCTTGAACTTATGTACCTAGAGATCATGTTCAATCATTAAATGAATGCATTTTGGTTTTCTCATTCTAGCCTTATTCTCATTCGATCACTTAACGGAATTCTTTAGGTGATAATACCGATTGATTTTGGGTGAGTTGAGGAATGTCTTAAGAGCTATCGATTAGACACTTATGTCATGCTTAAGATGAGATTGAGGTGCAAATTTGCTACTTAGGTTAGTAAACTCCAGTGCTTAAGCTAGTTAGATTGCATGATAGTGGGTTTTTCATGAGTCATAGTTAGTCAAATCTAGGCAATTGTCTAGAGATTTTAAGGAGTGCAGAGTTGTCTAGTGTGAGATCTCGGATAGGATTAGGGCTAACCAACCAAACATACATTCCTATATCCTTAGAAATCAAGGATAGGTCATCAAGGTTCAAGAATTACTAGAGTTAGTCTTATATTATATAATCTAAAAAAATATATAGGTTCATTGGGAGATAACTAAGGTTATGTCACTAACTATAAGCCTTTAGGCCACTCTAAGAATTAATTTGATTGATGTGATAGTCGAATTTGTCACATATATTTGACCCTATAAGTTTCTTAAACCTTTCAATCAAGTCCAATTTGATCTTTATTTTATATTTCCTCAATTACCCTGATATGTGTGACTTATTAAGATCTTAACATGTTGAAAATGAATATAAATTATAATCTTAAGGGATTAGATAAATTAAACCCCTTTAATGTATCATCAAAACTCTAATTAATCAATTTATATTCCTAAATCAAGATTAACATCTAGCTATGTATCATGACCACCTAAATGTTAGGATTGTCAAAGTAATTTGACTGATCCCATTAGTGCACAATCTCTCAGTGGAATTCAATTTTTTCATCATACTAATGTTCCAATTAGACATCTAGTATGAAATTAGTGTCTACATATTGTTTAATTTTATTATTTCTTAAATATTTTTATGGTTATTGATTCCATGAATGAAATAATAACTCCTTATTATTCATTCCAACTTGTGCATGGACTTCTTGAATCAATACTTATTAGGAACAAATGGAACATTCATCCATAATCATGTTAAAGTGATAAATTTTTAATTAACCTCTCAACTATCACCATATAATTCATGGTATGCCCAACTTTAGCCCACAAGTGATCCTTAATTAGGACAACTTTAAGGTAAGATCAAAGCATACTAATTCTTATATGAGATACCTTGGTGATCTCAAATCTAAGGATCACTTCAACAACCATCATATAAGAAATTTCTCAAACACATAAGTAGTGCTAGTCTCAATTTAATGATCTTTTTCAACTAATAAGCACCCATATGTTTATTTAATTATCTCTATACTTCAATTTATGAGGTTGACTGCTTTCTTTATAAGAAAGAAACACAATATGTGCTAGTCTCATAACTCCATCATTGTTAAGTCTTAATGGCAATATGTATCTCATAATTATGATCTCATCATAATTACCTTTACAAAGTATAATTATTCCATGAACTTTATATTTAAAGTATATTAATGATCGTATTGTTATCCAAACAATACTAAAATAAAGAATACCTTTGATTAATATACTATATGCATGAAATATCAAACATATAACCAACACATTGGCTACTAGGGCACACACTAGTAATCTCTCACTTACGCTATAGCCAATTACTTATATGTCATTACTATATCCCTCAATGTGATAATCCCATTCTTACTAGAATGAAGGCTTATCACAGGGATTTACTAGATCCTCTTTAGTAGGACTCTCTTTATCTTTATTCTATTCCATTATCCCTATGATGAGATGGAATTATTCAAGCACATAATTGAATCAATCATGAGATGAAGGTTCCTCGTATAATGGGTTTGTTGTTGGCACAATACATTATTATTGGCTTAACAATGCATGAAACCTTGTTAAGTTCATTATGAACTTCTTGATCTAAAATTTCTTATTTCATTCATCATATACAAAGATATGCTCATATAGGATGATTGCTTCTAGTTAGAAGCCTTCTAATTTATAATCTAATCATTTGGAGTAATCAACTCTTTTTAGATTGACTTTTAGTCCTCTTTAATAAACTAAAAGTACTATCTAAATAACATTAAACTTTAAGTTTAGTTTCTCTATAAACTATAAAATCATTCATAATACTTCATAATTACTTAAAAATGTCATTTACAAACTTTCCAATGACTATCATTTAGATCAATTCTATATCTACACACTAGATATATTTAGTCTTGTACTTAATATTGCATATATGATAGATCTTATCTATCATTATTTGTGTTTGATCTCTCTCACTCTCTCTCACTCTCTCTCTCTAACCCTCTTCATTATTTGTTATGTTTATTATTTGTATATTGCTTGCTTTATTATTTGATTTTTTGTTTACCTTGTTATCTCTTTTTGAAGTTGGGATTAAGAGAGGGTTAAGTGACCAAAGTGATTAAATCCAATTAACCCCTCCTCTTAGGTTGCCTCAAAGACTAACAAGTGGTATTAAAGTATGGTCTTTACTTCGAAGCCTATCATCCTATAGTCAATCTATGACATCTCTTGTACCTATATGTCATGGTGAAAGTGAGCATTTTTAGACCTCTCATCTTTGATAGTTCTAACTATAACTCCTAGAGAGATAAAAATGACCATGTGTATCCAATCCTATGACTATAAATTTTCGAAAATAGTTAAGAGTGACCCTAAAAAATAATACCAAAAAGTGAGAACAAGTGAAAAAGAGAGTGAGTCCACCATATGGGTTAAAACAATTCAAGAGCTTTAACTACAAAGCTACTTACATGCTTCATTATGGTTTAAGTGTCAATGAATATAATGAAGTTTCAACATATAGGTGGCAAAAGAAATCTAAGACAAACTTAGAGTCATTCATGAGAGCACCTTACAAATGAAGGACACTAAGATTAATTTGCTTATGTTAGAGTATGAGCTATTTGAGATAAAAAGTGATGAGATAACTTCAGAGATGTACATAAGGTTTACTAACATTATCAATCCTATTAAGAACCTCAAGAAGGATATCAAGACAAGCGATTTTATTAAGAAAATATTGAGATCACTTTTAGAGTCTTAGAATCCTATGATAATTGCTATTATTGAATGTAAAGGCCTAAATATGTTAGGCTTAGATAAGTTGATTGGTTCATTACTAACTTATGAGATGACATTCAAAAAGAAAAATTTGGAGAAGGAGGCATTTGCCTTTAAATTTTCCATACTTAAGGAGAGTGACAATAAGAGAAAGAGTGATGAGAAAGATAATGATAAGGAATATGAGAGTTGCTCCTACATTAAGGATGATGGGAAGGCACTTGAAATTATAACAAAAAGGATCTCCCACCTTATAAGAAAGATGAGACAAAGTGGTAAGAGATCATTCAAATGTGATGATAAAGGCAAGCAATCAAATAAAGAAATCATAGGCTACAAATACAAAAAGCCCAGTCACATTGCTTTAAATTATCCTAACAAAAGGAAGTTCAAGAAGCCAATAAAGAAGACATTTAAGGCCTCATGGGATGATTCAAGTGACTCAAAAAATGATTGATGACATGATAAGGTAACTTGTATATGTTTCAAGGTAAAGGAAGATGAGGTAAATTTTAACCATGACACTTTTAATAATGATATTTATGATGAGTCTTTGATTGATAAGTTGTACAACACTCTAAATTGTATGGATAAGAAGCTTAAAGACATGGTTATCAAGAACAAGGGTCTTTATGCTAAAAATGCCTCTATGAAACATCAAATTAGATCCTTGAAGCAAGAAAATGCTTCTTTAAAAGAAGAGGTCAAGTCATTAAGAAAAATAATAAGTTATATAATGCCTGTAATAAGGAAGGACTAGTGAGACTCTTAAATGATAATATCTATTTTAAGAAATAAGTATTTAACTTTCAAAAGTCTCTTTCTGAGTTAGCTTAAAGCAAAGGCAAAATAGGCATACCACTTAACTCTTAAAAGCCTCAAGGCGAGAAGAGTAGTTTAGGCTATGCATCTTATGGATATCAACCTAAAACTTCTTAGGACAAGATAACTTATGCTTGCATACATGTATAAATATCTACTTCCACATCATATAAGAATGTTCATGCATCATACCATGGTAGAAAAACATCTTACAAGTATGTCTATATGTACACAAGACATGTATAAAGACCTAAAGCATCATATAGACATGCATATTCATATTATATATGGCATGCTAATTCACATGATAGATACTATACTAAAGATCTTATTAGATTCTATTTTTATGGTGATTATGGTCATATATAATATTTTTATAATTTGTGGAGGAGTGTAGAAGGTATGAGATATTCTCACGTAGGTGAAAAAGGCATTAATGGTAACTCTTTAGAACCCAAGTAAGTTTAGATATCAAAATTTATCACTTCAATTGTTTTGTAGGTGAAGACAAATATTGTCAATAACTAAGCAAAATATCTTTAGCCATTATTCTACTAGTTAGATGACAATGGCAATAAGAAATGAAATGCTTAAACTCTTTCTATAACCCTTATTTCCATTATATGGTCTAATTAGTTCATTTCATTATGTTAAATGATTGTTTGAATATGTCTTATGTTAAGTAATATATGTTAATGTATGCTTTATATTTGATATGCCTTAATTGTCATAGTTGATTGATTCTTTGAAGGCATGATCAATGTTATGATGGTCATATGCTACTCTTTGGCATATACTTGACTTTATAATGAATTCATTGTGATCAAGCCATCAAGTATATATACTTGTGTTGCATGCTCATTTAAGTTGCTATATCTTTATGATCATGCATTATTGCTACTAGGTAAGTTATGCATTATCTTGCATGACTAAATGAGAGTTATTACGATTGGTTAATAATATTGCTTAACCCTATGGATTCAAATAATTTAGATACCTAAAGCATAAATTCATTATGTCATGTAGGTACAGAAGAATTCTACTATGGATAATCTTTATAATACTTCTACGTTAAGGAATTAAAATAAAAAGAAGAGTGCATTGGCTTCAATGACACATTTAAAAAGCAAGAGAACTAAGAATGCAAATGAGTAGTGATTTTTTTTTTTTTTTATGGAAATGAGTCCATTTATCAAAGGAGGGTAGCATGAATAATGTAAGCAATCTTTTGGTTTTGAAACTCTTTCATGATGACAAAAGAATTCTCCAAAAGAAAGACTGGATGGGATTTTTAACCAAACCATGAAGGCAAAGGGACTTTTCAAAAAGTTTAAAATGTATGATTTCAAGCATTATAGCTCACCAATGTCAACATCAATTGAGTTTGACAAGGATGAATGTGGTAAGTGTGTGGTTAAGAAGAAGCATAAAGGTGTTACTAATAACACTCTTTATTACATTTTTAGTCTAAATAATGTCATAAGTTACATAACCATAGGGGGAATATAAGATTGCATTATTAGATTAGTTAAGTATCCCTTCCAAGTACTTACACATTTTATGTTATATTGCTTTATGTTGCATGATTAAAATAGAAGATGATAATTATTCCTACATGGATTCCTTAAAATTTCATGTTGGCATATTTGTTAGAGATAATCATTTTTATATATGTACTTTTATGCCCTTAAATTCTTGTGATACATGTGCCTTGATAATTCAATGCTTACTCAACAAGAGGAGACAAGCTTTTTGATGCATTGAGGATGAGAGCTATGATACCCTTTTGATGGAGACACTTGTTTAATTTTGACAAAAAGGAGAAGAAGTATGTTGATGCATTAATGCTTTATATTTGCTTATATCCTTATTTGCATGAATATTTTGTCATCATAAAAAGGAGGAGATTGTTGCAATTTTAAGGTTTCATATTGATCAAAATAATCAAACATCCAAATTAAGATTCTTGGCAAAGGGAAAAAACCCTCATTGTTTTAAGTTTTCATAGGTCTTAAAGGAGATTAGTTGATTTGTGCTCGAATAACATGGCCTTATGGGAAGGGTGGTGGCCGCATAGCTCATGCCTTATTAGTTTATAATTGACAAATTTATCAACCAAAACTAGTCTACTATCAATTTAATTGTATATTCCATTAAGTATATCCTACTTGCTTTTGCATGATCTTACAAATATTAGATAATTTATCCATTTAAATTGATAGGTTAATAAAATTTTAAAGTTTCTTAAGAATGGATTCAATAAGGTTGATAGTTCTCTAGATCTATCATTTAAAGATGATTTGGATGCAAACGTAAAGATTCCATTCCTAGCATATTTTGCCATTGAATTCAAATAAAGTTCAAGTCTCCTATATAAGCCACTAGCTAAGAGTGTACATTTCTATAATCTTGTTGCAAGCTTCATAAGAACATATTACCATATTCCACTCAATTATGTGGCAAGAATATGTTCCTTGCTGAATCAAGAAGTGTACCACATTATCATAATTTATTTTTCCCTTGATAAGGCAAATGAAAGTGATCTTTCATTCTATTGTCCCATAGCATATCCTTGACTCTCCATTTTCAACTTTCTTGAAAAGTATAAGTATCACTTTAATGGCAATATATGTATCATTTTAGTTGTAAGACTAAATTTCATATCTAATTAAGTAATGTGTTAGCTTAAAGATTATGCTTCATCTTGCATGCATTGAATTGGGAAGCTTTTTGGTTGAACTCTATTTATTTTTAAAATAAAAATTCCAATATCATAGAAGATTTGAAAGAGATTTTCCTATTATTCTATGTCTTTTATTTCATGTCATAAACCACATTGCTAACTTGTTTGTTGTGATCCTTGTGCTAGAATGTTGTTATCTTTCCTTTAAGAGTTATAGCAATTGAACATTCTTTTCATGTATCATCACCTTAACTTGCAATTGTAGATTAACATTTGACTCAACACTTACCTTAACAATGGTTGACATCTTTAGCAATTGAGGTATATTGTGTCTATTATAATATTTTAATTTAGGATCTAATATCCTAGATGGCATAACTTGGGTAGCTCTTTAATGTCACATTACTTTAAGAGCTTTTTTTTTTTTTCTCCTTTTTCTTCAAGCTCAACACATTTGCATAGTTCTCAAATGAAAGTGAAAATTTGGGAGGTTGTAGTGAAATGCATATTTTGAATCTATTTATGGGCTTTCTTGGAGTATTATAATAAATTTCCAACTTCTTGGATTTGACACATAATAGGTGAACGTTGTTGAACAATAGCTTTGATAATTAAGGATTAAAATTCATCATCATACTATCTTTTAGGATTCATAAGAAATCTTAAGTTGCTTTCAAAAGTAAAAGTAAGTAGATAGTTTTATTTACTACTGTAATCAAATTTATTTTCCCTTGAAAGGCTTATTACTTGCTATTGCACCTAAAAAGGCACCTTCATGGTGCCAACATTAATCTTAGCTTACACTAAAAGATGATTTTAGTGGTTTAATATGCATAAAAGTAGAAAATTTCCATTTTTGGAAATTAAACTTGCAAGGTATAAAAGGTGATGAGCCTTTAATGGATGTATTTTTAGTCATTGAAGCACCAAGACATCCAAATTTCATAGTAAAGCTAATGAAGAAGCTATGACCACAGGTAGATGTTATAGCTTAGTTAGATTCTGTAGTCTATTTGGCTTATTTTCTAAGGAGAATTCAAAATATTTTATATTTAGGTCATTATGTAACAATTTGATCATGTTTCTTTCTTTAGTTTTACTTGGTCAGTAAGTATTTTCCCTTATTAGCCTGATGGTTTTTATTATAAATAGTCTTGTAAGCCAAAGGGTCATTGATGTTGTAGTTAACAAAGGAAGATATCTCCTAAAGAAGTATTTTGGAAGATCACATTTCACACTTAATTAAGATTCCATTATTCAAGATATTTTTATTTATACTGATTAGAATTTTTTTTATTTTGAAGATTTTTATTTCTTATTTAGATTATTTTAGGATCTTTGTTTTAAGAGAGATTTTACTTTTATTATTATTTCCATATCTTCTTTTAGTCAACTTTATAAATAGGGTTTAGTATTAACTTTTCTCAATCAAACCTATTATAAGCATTGAAATATCTATTGAATATTAAGTTTGTTTTCAAGTAAATTCCTATTTGTTCTTGTTTTTTAGTAGATTCCTGTGTTAGTTGCCTAGTTGTTCTTGTTTGTCCTACATTAGTTTGATATCAAACTTTAAACCACAATCCAAATTCCCATAGCAAGCTTTTAAATTCACACAAAAAAAAATCCCAAAATGACACTAAAACCAACAAATTTTATTCTTTTTTTTCTTACTATTATCATCTTATTTCTTGTAGTCTTTAGGTAAAAGGTATCCTTATAGGCGTATTTTCTGTCTTTAGAAATTGGGATTATTATTTTTTCAATAATTAAGTAAATTTATTTTAGGTAAAAGAACAAAAAGAAAAAAAAAACCCTTAATTTAGGCATCAATATAATATTTTACTATATCCTTTTATTGCATCACATCTACCATAACCTTATCCTTTATTGATAATTTTTATATTCTCTTTTTTGCCTTTATTTATCTTACTATTTAATTTATTATAACATTATTCACATCACATTTTATTTTTAGCATCATTCATTTTAATATTTTATACATTTTATTACTTTTTGTAATCAATGTTTTATATCAACATAATTTTTTTATCACCCAAAAAAATCAATAAATATGGTTAACATCAGAGAAGCCACCACATCTTCATTCCACCACACACACTAAAAAGATATCCAAGTTCTTTAATCTAACATGAATAATCTCAAGAGTGATTTTGTGGAATTGTCCCATAAATTAAACTCAATATTAAAATGTTTGGATAAGCAATTAAAGGATAAATTTGTTAAGCAACAAAATAAGTCACCTGATAAAGTTAAAGGGGCCATTAATGTCCAATTTCCTACACTTGACCCATATACAATTAACCTTAGGAATTTCAACTCCTTGAGACCAATTGGTAGGTTTCCTCTAATGGAAATTAGCATGGCACACTTTCACATAACACTAAATTAGATGTGGGTGAATTTAATCTTGATGCCAACCTTATTCACTATACCTTTTGAGATCCATGTAGACATCCTATTTATGATTCTCATGATGATATGTATGGTGAATATTGTTGAACACATAGGACATATCACATGGATGCATATTTATATCATAATGATATTTTCTAGGAAAAAATTAAGTTAGATGCATGTGAATATAATGATGAATTAAATGCTAATGTATTTATGAATTAACTTAATAGCTTAAAAGATTATTTTGATTGGCATGGCATGGCATAACTAATCTTAAGTGTGTTCACTTTGCTAAAACGAAGTTAATTGGCTCTATTAAAAAATATTAACAAAAGTTGAAGTATTTAAGTGACCCCCCTTCACTTATGGAACATCATGAAAATATTATTGAAGGCTAACTACATTGCCATTTATCATAGGAGTTAACTTTTTGATTAACTCTTAAATGACAAACAATTGACTTCTAGTGTTACATCGTACATGTCTAAATTTAAGGAGCTTCTTCTTAAGTGTGAGTTTTATGAACAACCTTTTGTTATTCTTCATCATTTCATTAATGGTCTTAAATATGATTTCCAAAAAGAAGTCACTTTAATTATTCCTAAGTCATTAAATGTGGCTTATCACAAGGCTTTGAAGGTTAAAAACAATACAATAAATCCTCTTTATTCATTTATGCATCTACCTTTGTTGTTGGATTGCTTTAGTCTCAATCCACATTTTCTTATGGTTCTATGTCTCTACCTAAGTTCATTAGTTAGTCCACTCTTATAAAGGACAAGAGTTCTTTTAGTGGCAACATTCATTTTATAGGCTCTTTCTTTGAGTTTTGTACCAGTAATTCTTTTATTTATTGTCATTGATGTCATATAAAGGGTCATTTTGCATCCTATTGCCTTAGTTATTCCCTTGTTCTAGAAAAAGAGTTTGAAAAAATTTTAAAGAGTGAAAATCAACTAGTTAATCCTATATAGTACATAAGGAAAAAGGATGAGAGTAAAGAGGATTTTAAGGAAGATGACTAGCATTATGCTATTATTATGTGTGTTTTGTCTATTGTTGTGCAAAATGATAAGTGGAAATGTACAAGTATTTTTCATATTTACATCAAGTTAAGAGATTGTAGCTCTAAGTTGGTCACTGATGGAAGGAGTATTATGAATGTTGTTGCTATGTCTTCTATTTCTAAGTTAAACCTCAACATAAAACCACACCTGCAACCATTTTGGGTGGCTTAGGTCAATAAAACCACCATACTAGTCATTAAGTGATGTTTAGTTTCCATTTAAATAGGTGACTATAAAGATAAGGTTTACTTTGACGTCTTGCCATAGATGTAGCCTATGTGAGGTCATTATTAACTTTATGACCTTATTGTGACCAATCATGGTAAGGAAAATACATATGCTTTCAAGTATGAAAGTAATAACATCATTTTGAATTCAACCAAGCTTTGTGTTAAGGAAACCAAACCAAAGCCTAAATCTTCCTATCTTGTTTTTTTTTTCAAAAAGGGTTTTTACATCTTAGATCATAAGACCTTTAAGTGAGAGTTAAGAAATGACAATTACTTGATAATTTTTGTTGTTAAAAAGATAAGTTCATTATCTAACATACCTAAAGTTAACCTTCTTCTTATACTTATTAGGTTAGATGATTTTATTGATATCATGCCTAATGATCTTCTTAGTAAGCTACCACCCATGAGAGACATGCAACATGCCATTGACTTAGTTCCTGGTTCATAGCTACCTAGTCTTCCACACTATATGATAAACCTTAAGGAACATGAAGAGATGAATAAGCAAGTAAAAGAATTGCTTTCCAAGGGTTTTATGTATCTTAGTTTAGCCCTTATGTTATTCTCTCCTTGTTAACCCCTAAAAATAATGATAAAAGGATGTGTATTGATAATATAGCCATTAATATGATCATTTTTAAGTATAAGTTTTCCATTCCTAGATTGAAGGATATGTTGGTTGGTTTTAGTTGGTATTCTAATATACTCTTTTGTAGTGGGTACCATTATGTTCATATTTGGCTTAAGGATAAGTGGAAAACTACGTTAAGATGTAAGATAGGTTATATGAGTGATTAATCATACCTTTTGAATTTTCTAATCCTCCTAATACCTTTATGAAGGTTTGATGTTTTAAAGCCATTTGTAGATAAGTTTTTAGTGGTTTGTTCCAATGATATCCTTATTTATAGTAAATCGAAAGAAGAGCATTTAGGTCATTTGCAATTATTTTTTCTCATTCATAAGAAGTATTCCATTTTGAAGTATAAGGTGTTATTCTTAGGTTTTATAATTTATGCTTAAGGTATATCTATTGATTTTAAGAAGATTAGAATCATTCTTGAGTAGTCTGAGCCCAAATCTCTTATTGATGCCCATAGTTTTCATGGTTTAGCCTCTTTTTATAAAAAGTTCATTAAGGGATAGTACTATTATAACCTTTATCATTGATTATTGAAGGGAAGGGACAATTTCGATGGTCTAGCAAAGCTATTATAGTTTTTAATGACATTAAAATGCAAATAAGTGAAGCTCCTATTTTGAGGCATTCTTACTTCAACAAGGTGTTTGAAGTTACTTATGATGCATCAAGAGTTAGCATAAGATGAGTATTAAGTTAGGAAGGATATCCCATTACATTTTTTACTAAGAAACTTAATGACATAAGGTAAAATTATTCATCTTATGATAAATAATTTTATGCTATAGTTTAATCCCTTCACCATTATAAGAGCTATCTTTTATCTTAAGAGTTTGTTTTGTTTTATAATCATTAGGTGTTATGTTGTTTGAATTCTTAAAAGAAATTAAATGCCAAGCATGATGCATGGGTTGAGTTTTTTTAATGAATATTCTTTTATGCTTAAGCATTATTTTGGTATGGAAAATAAACTTGTTGATGCAATAAATTAAGTTATTTGTATCCTTCAAATGATAAATGCTCATGTCATAGGGTTTGAAAGATAACATAAAGAATACCTTGTATGACTTGATTTTAGTCTTATATTTCAATTTGATAGTGATGGACATTGCAAGGAATATGTTATTTTGTGATTTATGATGACTACTTGTTTAAGGCTAATAAGTTATGCATTCCACATACATCATTTCATGATTTTTTTGATTTAGAAAATGCATGCTAGTGAGTTAGCTAGTCACTTATGTTGGAAAGATTACGTTGTTGATGATAGATTCTATTGGCCTTCCTTACAAAGGGATGTGTCCAAGATTGGATCACAATGTCCCACTTGTCAAGTTACTAATGTTAAAAAATGTAACAATGGTTTGTACACTCCATTTCCTATTCCATATGCTCCCTAGAGTGATATAAGCATGGATTTTGGGCTTGGTTTGCTTAAAACAACTTATGGTATTGATTCCATTCTTATTGTTGTGAATATATTTTCTATAATGGCTCATTTCATTCTATGTAATAAGTTTGCTAATGTATCTCATGTTGTCAAGCTATTTTTTAGTAAAGTTGTCAAATTGCATGATTTGCCTACTTTTATTATGTTTGATAAGGAAAGTCAAATTTGTTAGTTACTTTTGGAAAATGCTTTGGAAATTGTTTGCAATTAGTTTGAAATTTTCATATGAATTCTATCTTTAAACAGATAATCAAACTGAGGTAGTTAACTAATGTTTAGGTAATATACTTAGGAGTCTTATGGGTGAAAAATAAGATAGTGGTTAAAGGCTAAAGGTGCATATGACCTTTTTTGTGAGTTTCTTAAAGCCTTTTCATAAGGAAGACGAGAATAAGCCTTTAAGGAGACAAGTGAGGCATGCTCCCCTAATAATTAGAACACAAATTTTTGCATGAAGTGGAAAAGATTCTAAACCATAGTATGCATAACCAAAGCAGAAAGAATCACCAAGTTAAGTATCTAATTAAGTGGAAAAATGCTCAAAGCAATAAGCTAACTAGGAAAAAGATATGACTTTATGGGAATTCAAGAAGCAAATCCAAAACTATTTTTCAACCTTACCAAAGAGGCTTTGATTGTAATTGGTGGAGGTGCTTTGTTAGTCCTTTACACTCATTAGCATAAAGGTGTAAACAATTGGTGACACATTTTAGCATTAATTCCTACATAAGATTTAGGTGTGGACACTTAAACAAGCAAGGTATTGGTAAGAACATTTAATGTGTATAACAGTAAGCAAAAAAAGGCTAATTAATTGACATTAAGTGGAAAAAAATTTGAGTTGATGGTGTTGCATGGTAGCATGCATTGGCAACACAATGATAGTTTAAACACATTAATATTTCCTCCTATCAAATGGTTGAATTCCTTAATACATTTTCAGGGGATTGTGTATGTTAAAAGGTAGTAGACTTAAAGATATGATGGCTTCAAAATATTAGTGTCTCTTCTTACCAAAAAAAATTAGATTCCTTAATCCTCTTTAAAGGGGTAGGGCATGTCTCACATCAAAGTTAACCAACATTGGCACACAAACTAGATTTCAAGTTAACGCTATTAGGACTTGTTGAAAGTGGTTAACATACACTTCATAGATTGACTATGGCATCAATAATTTGTTGGCACATGGGATTAGCACTTGGGCTAATGTTGTGCTAGTTTGATTGAGGGATGGTTTACAAGGCAAAGTCATAAAGTGTGGACCAAGTTAATGTATACACCCATCACCATAAAAATAAGGAAATCATGGGTAGTGCTCTCTAAAAATATTGGAAGATATTGTTAATGGTGGATGTGGCAATGAATTTAAAGTATTGTCTAAGGTAATGTGCTAACACAGAGTTCTTAAAATAAAAGAACATGGGCTATTTAAGTAAGTGTGCTAACCAAGTTTGAATGAGATGTTAAGCTCTCCTCAAATATAGATGCATGTATAATGTTCTTGCCAAGTTATTAGGAAAGTGCTCCTAAGAGTTGGAGATGTCCACTATACATAATTAGCTTTACTACCAAGTCATGCATATTCCTAAGTGGTTAGGGGTGTCAACTACTAACTTTACATATACTTGTAAAATAATAGCTAAGGATCAATGCATAAAAGTGGAGGAATATAATTGTGAGAATCTTTTAACAATTCCTTTGTACTTTTTAAGTAAAAGTACCAATGGTTGGAAAGTAATTTTCGTATGTGTGTTATCCCTCTTGTGAGATTATTATACTAAAGTTTCTTGTGTATGATACCAGTGTGCTTGAATTCATTAAGATAAAAGTGACTTAATGTCATCACAAGATAGAAAATTTTAGTAAAATATTAGTTCTATGACAAACAAAGAGAAATAAATGGGGGAGGGATAAGTTGACATCACATTGGTGGGTCTTACATATTTTTTGGATTCTTTTTTTTGAAAGTCAAGTTTTTCACCAAAATTCAATGGATGTGCAATGTGTTCAATTAGATGTGCAACAAGTTGGTGAAATGTGCAATCGCATTTTTTTTAATTGGTTATTACACATTCCATTAGTCATATTGCATATTTAATTGATTTTATTGCACATCCAATCAAATTTGGTGAGAATTTTAAATTTGTAAAAATAGAAAGGCAAAACCAATATATATATATATATATATAGGATCCATGCATTGCTAGCTTAACCCATCTCTCTTTCTCTTTCTCTCTCTCTCTATCTCTCTCTCTTTATCTCATCAATTTTCCCCCTATTTATATATGTTTTTCGTTTTTAATTTAAAAGTGAGCAATATTAAAACAATAGTAAAATGGCTTAATAATGTCAATTGAAAAGTACATTAAAGAGCCTCACACCAAATAATTATCCTCTTTTGCTAAATTATGGGAGTCTAAATGAGGCTAAAAGGCCCTTTTGTTTTGAGAACATATGGCTTAAATCTAGTGATTTCTTAGAAAGACTTCCATAATGGTGGAAATGGCAAGTAAAGGATTGTAACTCCACTTTTGTGGTGTTAAATAAATCAAAACGTCCCAAAGCTAAGATCAAAGAGTGGAATACATAAATTTTGGGCAATGTTTATAAGTCTATTAATGTAATTTGAAAGATATCAAAAAGCTTAATAAGAAATAAGAAGCATCAATGTTGTTTAATGCTAAAATTACTTGGAGAATTTTGTTTAAATCTAAAATTTAGAGGCTTCTCTTATTTAAAGAAATCTCATAGTGCAAAAAGTAAAGGGCATTATGGCTTTAATACAGAGATAGAAACATTACCTTTTTTTCATCAAAGTGCTAATTACAAAAGAAGACTAAATCTTTTCTTAAAGATCTTTATGGCTTGCAAGCATTTTATTAGTTAAAATGGGCTTGAAGAGGTAATCATAAAGCACTTTAAACTTTTCTATGTTGATCCCTTCAAGGGCAAGACCAAGCCTTTAAATTTGAAGTTAAGGCAAGTAATTTGAAAGTCTTATTTTTAAAGGAAGAGATTTTTCCCACAATTAGAAGCTTGAATTATGACAAGTCCCCTAGACTAAAAGGATTCACAATTTCTTTCTACAAGGAATGTAAAAATTCTATAAATGGTAATATTTGTTATGTCTTTAGTAATTTTTATATTACAAGGACATCTACTCATTCACTCAATTCTACCTTTATTGTATTAATTCCCAAGAAGACAAGAGTTAAAGATCTAAAGGACTATAGACCTATAAGTTTGATTAACAGCTTTTATAAGATCTTTTGAAAGCTCTATCTAAAAGAAAGAAATTGATTATGTATAGATTTATATCCCTAACCTGATGTGCTTTTATTCAAGGTAAACAAATTCTAAATGTAGTTTTGATTGCTAATGAATATCATAACTCATGCATTATAGGAAAAAAAAAAAAGTGTGGTTTGATGTGAAAACTAGATATCAAAAGGGCTATGGTTATGTTAATTAGGAATTTTTCTTTTTTATCATGCAACAAATAAGTTTGAGTAAAAAATTTGTCTTCTTGGATTTGGGGTGGGGGCATTCATACCTTTTTCTAATTTCTATTAATTGTAAAGCAAAAAGGTTTTAAATAATGAAAGGTGTCTGAGGCATAAGGAATGCTTGTTGTCATCCCCTTATAAACTTCATTGACTTCTGGATCAACCATCTGAAGAATTTGTAATTATCTTGCTTCAAATAGCAACATCCTAAAAATCATTGTCTAGGGTTATTTTGGCTCCACAAGGTATACATTTAAGCTACCACTCCATAATTAATGAATGTGACTAGATCTTATGCTTATAGAAGATGATTCCTCACTTATAAATTCCATCTTTCTACTTTCCTCCATCTTTGCAATCTTCACACAATTAATGTTTTAACTTTAAAGGTATATCTGTGTCTAAATCTCTCTCTCTCTCTCTCTCTCTCTCTCCTTTGAACTCTCACTCTTTCATTCTCTCTAGCTCAAAATTCCCATTTCATGCTTTTGATTTCATGTTATACGAAGAACTATGGTTCTATTAAGAATTTCGGGTTATATAAAAGACTTAGGTGCCAATATGCAAGATATTTTGTTTTGGCATTTTTAGATATAGAATCTAAATGAAGTTCCCGACTTCTCCCTAAGATCTACTAGTTTGTGATACTGAGAGGGGGGTGAATCAGTATCACCACAATTCGCAATTCGCAGGTAAGTGAACAACTTTAACCTCTTCTTAAAAGTGAACTCTTTCTCAGACTCGACTAAGGTAGATCTATTGCTACCTACTAATCACAATAGTCCCCAAAGTCACCTTTCAGACACCTTGCCTAATAGACAATTCGGATGTTCTTGTTTAGACCTTCGTTAGGTTATGGGTTAGCTGATACTTTAGCTGCGTTCACAACTCAATTCAAAACACAAAACGTAAAGCAAATTAAGGACACACGAGATTTACGTAGTTCCATTAACGTGACGTACATCCACGGTGGTAGGGACTCTCCCTTACCAAGACTATCCACTATACTTAAGAATTCCAATTACAATGGATGTCTTAATCCTTTGGCTCCTTTCACTATTGCAAATACTAAGTAAGTACAATACAAAGAGTGTCACTTACTGTGTCTACCCTTCTTCTAGCTTGTCTTGCCTCTGTTGAATTGAAAGGCTGCTCTATTACCGCTTAGAAGTTCACTGCAACACTCTCTAACCTCTCTTGAAGAAATCTGGAAATATGTTGAGTTCTTTCCGATGCTTCACTGAATTCCTACTCTAGGTTGTTTCACACAGCTCCTACTTTCACCGTCTCACGGTATCACCCGTCTCCTTGTCTCATAGCTTGCCTCACGTTTCTGTTTTTTCGTCCAGCCCCTGTTCTACCAGATCTCTCACCGTCGACTGAATCTCTCACTGTCGACCAGATCTCTTTCTGCTGGATCTCTCACTATCGACCAGATCTCTTTTGGTTGGCCGAATCGGGTTTCTGCCCTGTTCTGGTCTCATGTCATCTAGCCCCTATTCTGCCGGATCTCTTCATTATCCCAGCTGGATCTTTCTGGTCTCACTCCATTGTCGGATCTCCTCACTATCCAGCCGAATCTCTCTCACCGTCGGTTTCTGTTTTTCCATCCAGCCATATTGTCTCCTCGCTGACTGCTGTTCAGTCGGATTGTCTCCTTGCCGACTGCTATTCTGCTCAAATTGCCGACTATGTGTCGTTCTGCTCAAATTACCGACTGTGTGCCATTCTGCTCAAATTGCCTATTTATCTCTTTTTTGTTGTCTTCTAATGGCCTTTATATACTCCTCCTTGAAACCCTAATAAGGCTTACTTGCGGCGAATTTACTGTCTTGCCCTTCCATGTGGCTTTACTTTCTTACACACTTAAACCTAGTTGACAACAATTACAACCCATACAAGGCTATGGGAATAACAATCTCCCCCTTTGTAATTGTTTACAACACTCATGACAAAAGCCACTATGCAGCAATTTCAACTCCACCTAAATATGCACTCCCCTTTTCTTAACAGCTCCCTCTGCACTGTTGCTTCTCTCCCCCTTTGCCAACCAATTACAAATCTAAAAAACTCGCAAAGTGGAGATGGAGGATTCACCTAAACTTTAGGCTTGAGGAGGTATTTGCATAGATAGACTCAATCTGTGCTTTTCAAACAGTTCTATGGAAAGAGGTTTAGTTAGAATATCTGAAATTTGATCTTTAGTGCCAACATACTCCAACTAAATTGTACCCTGTTCCACTTGATCTTTGATGAAGTGATACCGGATGTTAATATGCTAACTCCTCAAATGTTGAACCAGATTCTTACTGAGATCAATAGCATTTTGATTATCACAAAGTACACTAATTGGTAACTTCACTTCAACACCCAAGCCTACCAATTGTCTCGGCATCCATATCACCTGTGTACATGCTGCACAAGCAGCCATATACTCAGCCTCAGCTGTGCTCAAAGCAACACTGTTTTGCTTTCTACTTAATCATGTAACACACTTTGAACCCAAGTAGAAGCTGCAGCCGCTGGTTGATTTTTTATCATCTATACTTCTTGCCCAGTCTGCATTAGTGTATACTTGTAGTTTAACAAAATCCATGGCTGGATACCACAAGCCCATTTCCAGTGTTCCTTTGAGGTACCTTAGGATTCTTTTCACTGCTAACACATAAGACTCCTTAGGATCAGCTTGGAATCTACTGGCAGCGCACACAGCTTGCATAAGATCAAGCCTTGATGCCGTAAGGTACAGATGGCTCCCTATCATCTTCCTGTACTCTGTAGGGCTTGTACTCCCTCTCTCCTGATCTTTTGTTAACTTGCAGCCCATTGTCATAGGGGTACTGACAGATCTACTATCCTCTATGCCAAACCTTTTCAGCATCTCTTTCACATTACTTTATTTGTAATCTAAGAAAGTATGTCATTTCTCCAATCAATGACATCTCAAATTCCTCACTCATCTTCTGTGCAAAATCTTAACATAGCTTAGAGTGATCCCCTCTAAAGATTATGTCATCTACATATACTATGGTCATCAGCTGGTCTTTTTCTGAGTTGAACACATACAGGTTATTATCAACCGTTCCTCTTCTGAAGTTCAACCTTCTCAAGTACGCATCCAGCCTACTGTACCATACTCTTGGAGCTTACTTAAGACCATACAAGGCTTTCTTCAGCTTGCACACATGTGTCTTATCCTCACTAATTTGTACTCCATCGGGTTGTTCAATATACACTTCTTCTTTTAGGAGCCCATTCAGAAAGGCAGATTTCACATCCATCTGATAGACTTTATACCTCTTGTGTGCTGCCAAAACTAAGAACATTTTGATAGTTTCTAACCTTACTATTGGTGCAAAAGTTTCATCAACATCTACCCCTTCTATCTGAGTGTAGCCTTTGCAAACTAGCTTGGCCTTGTTCCTCACCACCTTGCCATCTTCATTGTGTTTATTCCTAAACACCCACTTTGTTCCTATGACATTCTTATTAGTGAGTCTTGGAACCAGCTCCTATGTATCATTCTTCTCAATTTGATCCTGCTCCTCATTGATAGCTTTGACCCAAGCTTTGTCTTGAATAGCCTTTTCAACAAATTTAGGTTCAACTTGTGAGAGTAGAGCAGTAGCTCTCACAATTCTTCTTCTTGTTGTAACTCTTGCTGATAGGTCACCTATGATCTGATCTCCTTGATGAGCACTAGTCCATATTTTCTTCATCCTTCTTCCTTGCACCGTCTTAGTTGCAAGAGGATCTCTTTCTTCATCTTCAGAATCACTTTTCTCTGAGTCTGAACTTACTTCTTGTTCCTTTTCTTCAGGTTGGTCTGATTCTTCATCTACATTGAAGTCATCTTCTTCATTGTCCTCAACTTCTCCATTCTGCATTGTTTTCCAATTCTCATCTATTCTCACATCACTGGAAGTGATCACTTTTCCCAGCTTATGTAGGAAAACTCTGTAACCTTTTATTTTTGCTAAGTATCCCACAAAGATGCCTTCATCAGACCTAGCGTTGAATTTTCCCAAGTTTTGCTCCTTGTTCTTCACAAAACATGGGCTGCTAAAGACTCTAAGATACTTGGCTATTGCCTTCTTCCCACTCTATAGCTCATATGGAGTCTTATCAGTATTGGGCCATAGTAGAACTCTGTTCAATAGATGCACGGTTGTAAATGTTGCTTCTGTCCAAAATCTTGTGTGAAGCTTAGATTCCAGCAATAGAGTTCTTGTCATTTCAACCACAGCTCTATTCTTCCTCTCTACCACCCCATTCCGTTGAGGTGTTCTTGCTGCTGTCATCTGATGGTGAATACCATGCTTCTCAAGGTAATCTTCAAAAGCTTCATTTGTAAATTCAGTGCCTTGATCTGACCTCAATACTTTGATCTTCCTTCCACTCTCATTTTCAGCCAATCTTCTATATCTCTTGAAGCAATTCAAAACTTCTAACTTGTATTTGAGGTACATGATGCAGGTCCTTCTAGAATAATCATCAACAAACAAGATGAAGTACCTATCACCATTCAACCCTTTTGTTCTCATCGGCCCACACAAATCAGTATGTACAATATCAAGCACTGCTTCAGAACTGAACTCTTTGGTCTTATATTACTTTTTGACATGTTTTCCTTCGGAGCATGCTGAGCAAACATACTCCCTCTCTCTCTTAAGGTCTGGAATGTCTTTGATTGCATGAGTAGTGGTCAGCTTCCTCATGTTCTTCTACGTTGAGTGTCCCAGCCTCCTATGCCAGAGTTGATTTTCTTCTTCTTTTGTAAGTAAACAGTTACTTATCTTATCCTCATCAATCACATATAAATTTCTAGTTATTCTCTTCCCAGCTGTAACAGTATTGCCTTCTTTACTCTTTACCTGGCAACCTGTTTTTATGAATATTACCTTATGGTTTTCGTTGCATAGCTGACTGACAAATGCTAAATTATATCTGAGTCCTTCAACGTGCAGAACATCTTTCAGCTTTCCTCTTCCAATCTTTACTGACCCTTAACCATTGATGTTGAGTGAATCATCATTGCTAAACTTGACTCTGCCTTCTATTGATTTGTTTAGCTTTGATAATTTACTCTTGTCTCCCGTCATATGCGAAGTGCATCCACTATCGAGGATCCACTGCTTATCCTTGCAATCAGCTTTGAGTGCAATTTCAGATATATTAGCTACCTCCCTTTTAGCTTTATATTCCTTCTTTTGAACTGGCTGGAAGATAGCTTTCTCATTTTTCTTAGCTTTGACTGCACTGTTTGTTTTCACTGTGCTATTGAGTGCCTTCTCTTACTTAGGGAGAAGTGTCATGCATTTCTTGGCATTATGGTCATCCTGCCCGCACCTTTCACACTATTCCAGGTCTACTAATATAGCAAACTTGTTCTTTGAAACCACTGGTTTGGGCTTCCACCAACAATCCTTGTCAATGTGCCCTTGCCTTTTACAGTATGTGGAAGAACTCACGACAGGTGTTCTCTTCTGAATTCTGTATTGTCTCCCCCTGTATGCAGCATTGTATCTTCTCAAGTTGGAAATATATACTGGCTTTCTCCACCAGCAGTTACTCGCCTTATGACCCCAAACGCCATAATAAAGGCAATGACCTTGAAACTACCTCTTCTTGGGTCTGATCACTGGTTGTCTTCTTCTGTTTATCACTTGCTGTGTAGGCAAAGTAGCTGGCTTCTTTGCTTGTGTGACTTTCATTTCAATCGCCTTTTTCTCCTTTTTCTGTTCAGCCGTAGCCTTCTGCTGGCTGACTTTCTTTTCTTCCTTCTTCTTTGCCACCCTAGGTTGCTTATTCAGATCTTCTTTATTCTCAGCTATCTTCTTCTGAGTCATAACCTTTTCTTTCAACTTCTGTGGCACATTCTTATTTTCTTTAGCCAATGCAGCCTCAGATTACTATACTTTCTCTACATTCTTCTCTCCTTTTTAAGAACTTGTTTCTCCTATCATTTCAAGTTTCTGCAAGTTCTCTTTGCTACTTTTGAGTTGTTGCTGAAGTTTCAGCAACTCTTTCTCTATTTCTTTGATTTTTGAAGCCCTTGAGCCAAACTCTACTGTAATGTCTTCACATATTTTGATTTGTTCCTCAAATCTTCTCTTCAAGTTAATATACTCAGCCCTTATTTCATCCTTTTAACTTTCAGCTTCCTCAGACTTTGCTTCAACTTGTTTTATATGGGCCTTCAACCTTTTTATGGTTCTACCCCTTTTGATTATCTCCATTGAAGCTGCTTCCAACTCAGCTTCAAGATCTGGCTCTTCTTCATCAACTTCTTCTTCCTCTTCAAAGGTTGAGCTCCCACCTTGTGCTGATGCTATAAAGACATACTCATCTGATGAGTCTTCATCTTCCTTCTCATCAGCTTCTTTTGTCTAACTCACATAACTCTTGAATGAGCCTCTTGTCTTCCTCTGTGGGTTAGCAATCTTCTTACTAGACTTCTTTGATTTGAATGATGATCTTCTCCATCTTGAATTCTGCTCATCATTACAATCCTCATCTTCATCATCAAGTTTCACTTTGCACTGAGAAGCAAAGTGTCCAATCTGCCCACAACGATAACATCTCAAGGACAACTGTCCTTTTCCCTTCTTAGACCCCTTTTTGAATTTCCTTATGAAGTAAGCCAATACTTCACCTTCGCTTTCTTCCTCATCATCATCATTATCCTCACTGGATGATTCTTCCTCTTCTTTTATTTTCAAGTGTTTCATAACTTTGAAAGTTGCCTCCTTTGATACCTTTGACGTTGATGAGCTCTTAGTTGACTTTATTCTCATCTCATATGCAATGAGATTGCACTGAAGATCATGCAGAGACATAGAATTAAGATCTCTACTCTCCTCTATGGCTACTACCTTTGAGGCAAACCTCTCAGGCAGAATTCTCAGAATTTTCTTCACAATCGATGAGTCCTTCTTGTTCTTCCCATGACTTCTCAGGTCGTTTATAGCGTCAATAACTCTGGTGAAGAACTCTTGAACTGTCTCATTCTTCTACATTCTAAGAGATTCATACCTCTCCTTAAACACTTGAAACTTAGCCTCCTTCATTCTGTCATCATTTTCATAGACTTTTTGTAACCTGTCCTATATCTCCTTGGTAGATTTGTAGTCCATAACTTTAGCATACTCAGCATCTGTCAATGCTGAAATGATGACATTTGAGGCCTTCCCATTTATCTCAAACTGCCTTAACTCCTCTAGGTTTAGGTCTTTACCTTCTTCCGAAGTCACAAAACCCTCATGTACGCATTTCACCACGTTCATGCCCATGGTTGCAAATACCACTTGCATTCTTGCTCTCCACATATGATAGTTGGTTCTGTTGAAGATTGGAACCTTCTTGTTATAAGTGGTGTTAGTGCTGGTATTGGCTTCCATTTCTCAGTATGCTGAACAAGTCAAACTTCTAGATCCCTTCAAACTAGTACACCAAGCTGTTAAGCTTCAAACTGGTGAACCTGTGCTCTGATACCAATTGAAGTTCCCAACTTCTCCCTAGGATCTACTAGTTTGTGATACTGAGAGGGGGGTGAATCAGTATCACCACAATTCGTAATTCGCAGGTAAGTGAACAACTTCAACCTCTTCTTAAAAGTGAACTCTTTCTCAAACTTGACTAAGGTAGATCTATTGCTACCTACTAATCACAATAGTCCCCAAGTCACCTTTCAGACACCTTGCCTAATAGACAATTCAAATGTTCTTGTTTAGGCCTTCGTTAGGTTATGGGTTGGCTGATACTTTAGCTGCGTTCACAACTCAATTCAAAACATAGAACGTAAAGCAAATTAAGGACACACGAGATTTACATAGTTCCGTCAACGTGACGTACATCCACGGTGTTAGGGACTCTCTCTTACCGAGACTATCTACTATACTTGAGAATTCCAGTTACAATGGATGTCTTAATCCTCTGGTTCCTTTCACTATTACAAATACTAAGTAAGTACAATACAAAGAGTGTCACTTACTATGTCTACCCTTTTTCTAACTTGTCTTGCCTCTATTGAATTGAAAGGCTGCTCCACTGCCGCTTAGAAGTTCACCGCAATGCTTTCTAACCTCTCTTGAAGAAATCTGGAAATATGTTAAGTTATTTTCGATGCTTTGCCGAATTCCTTCTTTCGGTTGTTTCACACAGCTCCTGCTTTCACCGTCTCACGATCTCACCCATCTCCTTGTCTCACGGCTTGCCTCACATTTCTGTTTTTCCGTCCAGCCCCTGTTCTGCCAGATCTCTCACCGTCGACCGGATCTTTTTCTGTCAGATCTCTTTTGGTTGGCCGAATCGAGTTTCTGCCCTATTCTGGTCTTACGCCGTCTAGCCCCTATTCTGTCGGATCTCTTCACTGTCCCAGCCAGATCTTTCTGGTCTCACGCCGTTGCCGGATCTCTTCACTATCTAGCTGGATCTCTCTCACTGTCAATTTCTATTTTTTCGTCCAGCTAGATTGTCTCCTCACCGACTGCTATTCAGCCGAATTGTCTCATCGCTGACCGCTGTTTAGCCGAATTGTCTCCTTGCCAACCGTTGTTCTGCTCAAATTGCCAATTGTATGTCGTTCTATTCAAATTGCCGACTATGTGCCGTTCTGCTCAAATTGCCTATTCGTCTCTTTCTTGTTGTCTTCCAATGGCCTTTATATACTCCTCCATGAAACCCTAATAGGGCTTACTTACGGTGAATTTACTGTCTTGCCCTTCCATGTGGCTTTATTTTCTTGCACACTTAAACCTAGTTGACAACAATTACAACCCATACAAAACTATGAGAACAACACTAAAAAATTTCATGTTTGGTTAAATTACTATGAAAATAATTTTTATAATTGACAAATTAATGGTTTACAATTTTAATTGAATGATAACAAGTAGGTTAGGCTTAAAAGGTCCACAAGGCCTAATCAATCTTCCATCTAGTATGGATATCATCTAATGGACAAGGAATTAGGTTAACTAAAAGTTGATTATACTAAGCTAAAAAGGGTGAACACAATGTTGTTCAAAGATAATGGTTGTCTTAAAGCTATTATGAGTTGTTTTGGAGGAGTAGTTGTATTGTAGTTCTTCTTCTTCTTAAGCATTTGGTTAATGTTCATCAAACACTTAGGAAGGACAATTTATGCTTCTAGGCACAACTTAAATAATGGATTTGTAAATGGGTGTATGCCTTTGGTTATGCACGTTTACCAAATTGTTAAAAGTATGGCATATAAATATAATTTATGGAAATAAAAGTTTATAATGTAAGTTCAAACTTAAGATATTAAGAGTTTTTAATTATAACTCAATTTAGCTGATTCAAATGTTTAGGGAAAGGTTTTGAATACAAATTTACATTTCCAAAAGTACTATGTTTATAAGTGGTTTAAATACTAATTCACATTTGAATACTATGTATGACATTCTGGCCAAAATTATGCCAGGCGAAAAACTGACCATTAAGGTAGGCCTTAACAAAAGGACTAAATAAACCAAAGATAGTAAGTTGCAAAAAAGATGATTAAACCCAATTCCAACATCAACTACACAATTCATTTGCCTACGTTAAATGGTTGAGCCCATTAATGTGATTGCCAGTAACTAGATTTAATTAAGTCTAAAAGTAAGTGTTTGTATATGAATGAAAGGCTCCAATAAAATGATATAAGCATTTAACAATGTTCCTATTATAATACATTGCATTATCAATTATCAATTACCAATCAAACATTTATAATTCATGTACCTTTAAGTATACATTTCTAGTCCCTATTAAAAAACAAACCCCAAATCTAGTTCTTGTCTACCTTTTCTTTACTATAACCTTTATTTTCATTGCAATAAATGATGGATTTGCCTCTTGATGATTGGTCTACCTTTTCCCTGCTACAAATGGTCCCATACTTGGGTTAACCATCTTCTTACCTTATAACATCAATGTTAATCAACCACTGACCTTCCTTAATAATGGTATTTGATAATCTTCCTAGGTGATAAGTGACATTTACATGAATTGAACTTCCTAGCCCTAGATGTGTCTTAATAGTATATGGACTAATAGCTTGGGCATACTGATTTGTTGCGACATCCTTCCTTGGTCTTTTTCTTTTTTCCCCTGAGTTATAACACCAATCATAGTCATAAACATAATGTCAACAAATTGTTGAAATTAATGAACATAATGTTTTGTTTAATAAAATTTCTAACTTTAGATGGCTCTTTTTGCAATGGTTATGCTTGGCTTGCATGTGATTATTGATTTAAAGTTCCTTGCTTTCTTGGTCTCCCTCTCTTCTTAGACTATAATGAAAAAATAGTACTTCTCAAAATATGAGACTCTGGTCTTTTATCTAGTGTTAAAATATTAGTTCTTGGGTAGCCTCTCTTATGATGTCCAAATTGCTTGCATTTTTGGCATTACATCTCAATCCATACCCTTAGCATATGTCCACGTCTTTTAGAAAATTCATCTCTGTCTCTTCCTTGCGATTTTTGGTTTACCAAGTATGGTTCTAAATAAAAGTGGTAGCATTATGCAATTTACAACTGTAGGCCACATATTACATCCATTCAAAGGTTTAATGGACTTAATATACATAGCCATATATGTTGTATGTTTATAACATGCATCAACATAATCATCTAAGTTTTGCCTTAGATATTAATACATGACACAACATGTTTACAAGAAATCCTTATCAAACCTTAGGCTTTGCATATGCATAATTTTAAATTAACATCTGCAACATACTTATCATCATTGTAGGATGCTTCAAACTTTATACTTCCATTTGACTTCACAAAACACATCTTGGATTTAAGTTTAATCTACTTAAACTTTTTCCTCCATCAATTTCTCCCTAATTCTTTCCATCAAAGCAACTCTTTTGCCTTCTAACATATTGATGATACTCTTTGTCCTTGCCTCAACAATATACCCATTAAAGCATTCAAATATATTATTATCCACAATGTGCATTTGGGTTAGGTATTGATGTATGCTTTTATAAACTTTGTGACATCCTTATTAGCGAAATCAACAAATCGTTTTAAGCTTAATTCCATTATTTCCTAATGACTACTTTGAACTCAACTTTATTTGTGCTTCTAATAGCTCACTATAAGTATTTTTTCAATTAATGACTCTTAAATTTCTTTTGTCAATTTGCATATATATGTCTAGCAGAATTTCTATACTTAACATATAGCAATAATTCCTTTACCATAAGGAAAACCAACATTAGCAAACCATTAAGCTAATTGCTATGTGATCACAGGATTGTAGATAAACTATAATTATCACCAAAAAAACAAACTATTAACCCAATATCATTAAATCTAATAAGTATATCTTCTACTAGTCACTCATGATTGTTCATTCCAAACTAGTTGAGAGGCTAAGATCTTCCACAAGTAACTTTAAGAACCATTTCCAATTAGTTATGTTTTCGTTTGACACAACTACCCAAGAAATGGAATACATTTGGTTGTTCTCATCCTTACCTATTGTACTTAACAAGGTACCTCCTAGAAAAGTTTTCAAAAAGCAACCATCAGGCCCAATTATGGTCTTGCACATAACTTTAAAACCTTCCTTTTAATGCTCTACAACTAATGTAAAACTTGTGGAATATAGATTCGAGAATAGTTTATGAATTGTCTATCTCTAGCTTGAAAAGACTACTTGGGTTTCTTAGTTTCAACTTTGCCTTATAGGATTTAAGTTTGCCATAGTGCTCTTCTATAAATCTTGTCAATATTTCCATTACTTTCTTCCTAATCTTGTAGCATTGCATTTGTGTGACAAGGAGTGCATATGTCTCTTAATTGTCAATCATTATATACTTCACTGGCTAGTTGAGATTCCTTTTGAATTTGCTTAAGTATTCTTTAGCCAACAACTTAATTATTGTTTGTTTGTTCCTTATCACATGATAATAATTGTGGGCATCATACACAAATTTGACTATGAAAGTAAACTCCATTCTACCCTAACTAGCAAAGACTTCCCACAAATAGCCAATTATACATCTTACCTCCATCATCTTTTCTCTAAATCTATGCCATTTTATTGGATAGTTGTTAACAATCTCATTTCTTTAGATGCACCTTTTTAAACTGGTCAGCTCCTTCAAAACTCATCTTTGTAATGAACTTTAATGTTTTGTGATCATAAAAGGAATCATATTATCTATATTTTTTTCTCCTTGATAGTTACTTTGTTTGGATTTCCATATCATCTTTTTCGTTACTTACTAATGTGTAGCATCACATTCTTTGTACTCACTTTGCCATCCACCCTTAATATGTGTTTGTCCACGATCATCCATAGGCATGTTGATAGGCTTCATGGCCTTCTTAAAATTGGCTTCTATCTAGGCATTATAATCAATAGTTCTTATGTTCTTAATCTCTTTCTTTTTCCTATTTGCATCTTTATATTCTTTATCATTTGTTAATAAGTCACCATCATCTAACTAAGCATCAATGTTACTCTCATAAAGTGGAATGAAATTATGGTCTTCATGATTCTCATCAGTATCACCCTTATAACGTTACCCAATTAAAATCTCTTCACTTTACTATTCAATCACTTTATCAGTACCCTTAGTAGCAATACATCCAATCCTTTGATGCTTCAAAGCCTCAAACGCAATCTTTTGCCTAACTCTAGTATCCTCCTTATAATCTTTTGGTCTTGTATCCTTATCATCTCTACAGAATCCAATATCATTAGGAACTCCATTATGAGTTGCCTTAGATCCTTCCATTCCCATTTGATTAGCATAATCAATGGCATCAATGACAACACTATCTTATGTGCCAATCTCACTTGTATGTGCTTTAAACTAATTAGGCCCTACATCATCTCCACCTCCATTATGCTTAGTTGCATCAATGCTCTCAACTATTATAGGATCATCAACCCCATGCATAACATACACTCGTACAAGGTGTTCTTTTGATGTAGCCAACTCATCTAACATTTCCATTAAAGGTTTATCAAATGTCTCAGTGAGAGGCTTACTTCTATCTAAGGTTTGGTAGCAAAATTTGTACAAATAACCTTTTAAATTTGTGTAACCAAGCCTTTTCACAAGAGCTCGTACGATCAACATTAACAAATTGTTATTGTCAATTACTTCAAGAAAATGGAGCTCTTTTTTAACATATTGAACCTTAATGTCTATTTCTAAAATTCCACAATAATAAAGAGCAAAATTTATCAACATCCTGCATATTAATAGAGATTACAATATTTCTATTTTTGAAAAGTCAGGTAACACCTATGATGCTTGAATTGGTTTTCTTCGTTTCCTTCTTGCATTTTTGGGAGTTTCAACAATTTTTTTTGGCTTCCTAGGAAATTCTGCTTTATGATTCCGGCAAGTATTCGCTAGATTATTTGGAAAGAAAGAAACAACCAAATATTCTAAAATAAAGTAGTTAACTAAAGGAAGGTGCTTTAATAGATCGTTACTACTTTATAGGAACGGTTCGTGGGTGGTGATATTGCCACAATAAAAGGAATTAAAACTACCAAAACCGTTGCCTCGAAGTTGGACCAAAACAATGTCTTTGCAGTGGTAACATTTTTGGTAGTCGCAGTCAAATTCATTGTGATATATTAGTAACATCACAATTTTGAAAACTCGTGAAGGAAAAATTCTTTACAAGAAGGAAATGCTCTCCTCCTATGGGATGGAGTTCTCTCACGTCCTCACCGAGGGTCTCAATTGAACAAAGTGTCTCCCATTCTACACATTGTTGACCTACACAACAACCACCATATTTGTTCACCCGCTACAGACCAAGATGCTTCCACAAATGAATTAATTGTCAAGACCAATGGAACGCACTCTGAAAATGTTCTCCTAGACCTCGGAAGCTGATGCCAACTCAACACAAAAAGTCTCGAAATTATACTCGCTGGGCAAAATTTTGGGGAAGAAGAGCTATAACCTTGGTGTGGTCAAGAAGGCACGCCAATGAAGCGCCAAACCGATAGCCCAACTTTAGTGAGAGACACATCTAGAGAGGAGGGTGTCAGAGACATTAATGAGCCATGAGCTACTATTTATGTCCGGGCAGGCCTCTCTTTTAGAAAAGTCAAGTGGGGAATCCTGCACCCGAAGTTGCCGGCTAGTAGGAATACAACAGTAGTACTTTTCGAAACTCACAAATTGACCTTGCAGACATTGGAAGCCTCGTCAAAACCAGCTAGGGAATATAAAGGCCTTTCTGGTTGGACCTTATCACAAGGCCTTTCAGAAATCTCTTTACCCATATGATACACGAGCCCATCTAGGTAGGTTAAGCTTAAGAAACTAGCCCGAGGTCAAATAACAAAGGAGGCCTAGTAAGATGCCCAACTTTGCATAACACCAGCTGCCTGCTCCCCCGAAGTGGAAGCGAATGGAGAAGTTGTTCCTAAAACATAAACTGACATGCCCATGGAGGTAGTAGAAATCAAGCAGATGGCGGTAGTAGCTGGTCTATAGCCACACAACTGCCAATGAAACTATTGGCTTAGAACTGTTAAGAGATTGGGCAACCCCTGACTGTTTGAGCTATAAGGGAGCCCATCTAGAAACACCATCCATCTCTAGTTTTTCTGTTAGACACTGAACAAAGCATTGACCAATTGGAAAAGCAATGGCTAAAGATGCACCTAGATAAGGCAAAGTATGTGGATCTAATAGGGAAGAGTGGTGGGCTTGCTTTATGGTGGAGGGCAAAGATAGAGGTAGAAATCTTAGAAAGCACAAGGAACTTCATTCATATGAAAGTGGAAAATAAAGAGAACTAGAGTAAGTGGTTATGTGTTTACGAGTATCCTATTGGCTCAGATAGAAAAAAGCTGTGGGAAACCATGAAAACCTTGACACCGAGATAACTTTAACCATGGATATATCTGGGTGATTTTAATACCCTGATGGAAACAAGTGAAAAGAGAGGATTGCAGCCTGTCAACAAAAAGGACTGTGAAGCTTTTGAAAATTTCCTTCAGGATTGCCTACTGATGGACGTTGGGTCTCAAGGAAATAGTTTCGCCTAGACAAACAAGCAATTTGGACTAGCTATGTGCAAGAAAGAATAGACAGAGTAATGACTAATGTGGAATGGCGAGAACTCTTTCCCATGGCCTTTTCATTGAATGAAGTAAGGGTTGGCCCTGATCACAACCCTCTCATTCTAGACACTGGTCAGTGACATTGGCAGACCAAACCAAGGTTCAGGTTTGAGGCAAAATGGACTTGCACATAAGAATGCACAGGCATCATTGGGAAGGGCTGGGAAGCGCATGTTCAGAGCTCTCTTAGCTATTTTCTCAAGAAATCAAAGTAGTGTAGAAAAGTGCTTAGTGGGTGGAGACTGTTGAATAAATATTAAATGTCCGTTTTTATTAATACATGTTTTCAGTAATTTTATAAGAAAATGAAATATCAAGAGTTAGTAATTACTTTTACGGGTAATAATAGATTTTAATTTTGGTTTATGGCTATTAATAGAATTGCTTATAATTAAATTTATTTCAGTTTTAAAATGACAGATTACAATTTATAAATAAATTATTGTATTACTTGTAAATATGATACAAAATCGAAAATAAAGCCTCTCTTTAGAAATTATTTTTTTCTCCACAAGTCCATAGTTTGCAGCTAACAATTTTTTTTTACAAATTGGTATCAGAGCCGATGGGGAGTGTAATCAATAATGTGCCGCTGCCCCGATTAACGAAGGTGAACTACGAGAATTGGAGCATCCAAATGAAAGCTCTTCTCGGTTCTGTGGATTGTTGGGAGGTGGTTCAAGAAGGTTTCGAAGAATCAGAATCTACCGCAGGATATACGGCAGCTCAAAATAAGGCGTTGAAAGAAACGCGATCAAAAGATAAGACGGCATTGTACATGTTGTTTTGAGCTATTGATGAGTCAGGCTTTGAGAAGATTGCGAGTGCGAAAACTTCAAAAGAAGCGTGAGACATCTTGGAGACTGCGTACAAAGGAGCCGACCAAGTTAAACAAGTTCGCCTTCAAACTCTTCACAACAAGTTGGAAGGCATGAAGATGAAGGAGTCGGAAGGTGTGTCCAATTACATCACGCATGTTCAAACCGTGGTGAATCAACTCAACCAAGACGGAGAAAAGTTGTCCGATGCACGGGTCGTGGAGAAGATTCTGAGGTCATTAACCGACAGTTTCGAGAATGTGGTATGTGCCATAGAAGAGTCAAAGGATCTAGCAACGTTCACGGTCGACAAGCTTGTCGGTTCCCTTATGGCACATGAATATCGTAAGAAAAAGAAGGAGGAGGAGACACTTGAGCAGGCACTTCAAACCAAAGCATCGATCAATGACAAAAAGATATTCTATTCTCAAAACTTTCGAGGTAAATGGCGTGGCCGTGGTGGTCGAGGAAATAGTCGCGGTGGCAAAAGCGGCGGTTAAGAAGGGTATCATGAGGAGAAGGGGCAATCAAACCAACAGAATTGGTGTGGAAGAGGACGCGGTCGTGGAAGAGGCGGTCGGTTAAATTATTCCAACATCGAGTGCTACAAGTGTGGCAAATATGGTCACTATGCGAAGGATTGCAATTTCGATAAGTGTTACAATTATGGAAAGGTGGGGCATTTTGCAAAAGAATGTCGAGTCGAGAAAAAGGTGGAAGAGACAACCAACCTAGCCACAGAAGATGAGGTGAAAGAAGGTTTTCTCTTAATGGCATATAACAAAGTCAACACTGACAACGACACGGTGTGGTACCTCGACACGGCTGCAAGCAACCATATGTGCGGGCACGAGCATTGTTTCAAAGAGATGCGAAAGGTTGAAGTTGTATCTGTATCGTTTGGAGATGGCTCAAAGGTTGAGGTCAAAGGCCAAGGTACGATTTATTATTTACAAAAGGATGGTTTAGTTGGGTCAATCCAAGATGTGTATTATGTACCAGACCTCAAGAGCAACATTTTAAGTATAGGGCAACTCATGGAGAAAGGTTATTTGGTTTTTATGAAAGACCGGATATTACTATTGAAAGACAAGCAAGGGCGTTCAATCGCTCAAGTTGAAATGGGGAGAAATCAGATGTACAAACTGAATTTGAGAAGTGTATGAGAAAAATGTTTGCAAGTCAACGTAGAAGACAAGGCATCACTGTGACATCTTCGTTTTAGTCACCTACATCATGAAGGCCTAAACAAGTTGGCAAAGAAGAACATGGTGCACGGACTACCGGACATGGAATACAAGGGAAAATTTTGTGAAGAATATGTGCTCGGAAAGCATGCGAGAATGTCGTTTCAAAAGAAGGCAGAATATCGGGCTAAGCAACCTCTCGAGTTGATTCATTCTGACATATATGGACCAATCACCCCCGAATCTTTCAGCAGCAAAAGGTATTTCATTTCCTTTATTGATGATTCCTCACGAAAAACTTGGGTTTATTTTCTGAAAGAAAAATCCGAGGCGATCGAGGTGTTCAAAAAATTCAAAGTGCTGGTGGAAAAGGCAACCGGTAGACACATCAAATCTATACGATCCGATAAAGGTGGCGAGTACACTTCGATGGTTTTCATGGAGTATTGTGAAGAGTAAGGCATAAGGCAATTTCTAACCGCACCGTACTCTCCACAGCAAAACGATGTGGCCGAGAGGAAGAACCAAACCATTCTCGACATGGTTCAGTCAATGCTCAAGAGCAAGAAAATGCTGAAGGAATTTTGGGCGGAAGCCGTGCAAGGCGCTGTCTATGTTCAAAATCGGTGTCCACATGCAAAGTTGTATGATCAAACACCACAAGAGGCATGGAGCGGACAAAAACTGATAGTCTCTCATCTGAAAGTATTCGGCAGTTTGGCCTATGCACACATGCCAGATCGGCGAAGAACAAAGCTCGAAGACAAAAGCAAAAGATATATTTTTATTGGGTATGATGAGAAAACAAAAGGATACAAGCTATTCGACCCGATAAACAAAAAGATTCTAGTGAGCCGTGATGTATGAGTTCATGAAGCAAATGAGTGGGATTGGAATAAAGCAACAGAGGATATCATCAAAGTTGGAGAATCATCAACTGATATATCAACAACCATACCGGAAAATTCTGAAACTATTGATGATGAAGATGAACCGCGACAACCCAAAATGCGAAGTTTACAAGATTTGTATGATTCAACAAATGAGGTACACCTTGTATGTCTTTTGGTGGATTCCGAGAATATAAGTTTTGAACAGGCGGTGCGAGACAAGAAGTGGCAAACTGCCATGGACGAGGAGATTAAAGCAATAGATCGCAACAACACATGGGAGTTAGCAGAATTGCCGAAAGGAACTGAGCCCATTGGTGTCAAGTGGGTGTTTAAGAGAAAAATGAATGCTCAAGGGGAGATAAAACGGTATAAGGCGAGACTTGTAGCAAAGGGATACAAGCAAAAGGCGGGAATCGACTATAACAAGGTGTTTGCTCCCGTTGCAAGAATGGAGATAATCAGATTGCTCATTTCACAAGCGGCTCAATTCAAATGGCCGATATTACAAATGGATGTCAAGTCGGCATTCCTGAATGGTGTGCTTGAAGAAGAAGTTTATATCGAACAACCACCTGGGTACATGAAAATCGGAGAAGAAAAGAAGGTGTTAAAATTGAAGAAGGCACTTTACGAGTTGAAGCAAGCACCGTGGGCGTGGAATACTCGTATCGATACATACTTCAAGGAGAACGGGTTCGAGCAATGTCCCTACGAACATGCCCTTTATGTGAAGAAGAGTGGAGGTAATATGTTATTTGTTGCTCTTTATGTTGATGACCTCATTTTTATGGGGAATAATAATGAAATGATACAAAAGTTCAAGAGCACAATGACACGGGAATTCGAGATGACGGATTTGGGCTTGATGAAGTTTTTCCTTGGTCTGGAGGTAAGACAAGGAAAGATGGGTATCTTTGTATCCCAGGAGGTATATACAAAGGAGATTTTGAAGAAGTACAAGATGGAGTCTTGCAATCCAGTTTCAACACCAATGGAACCGGGTGCAAAACTCTCTAAGTTTGATGGAGGAGAACGAGTCGACGCAAGCAAATACCGGAGTTTAGTGGGAAGCCTTCGCTATCTCACATGCACAAGACCGGACCTTGCATTAAGTGTCGGCATTGTAAGTTGGTTCATGGAGGAGCCAGTTTATTCACATTGGAAGGCGTTGAAGCGAATCCTACGGTACATCCAAGGAACAGTGTCACTCGGGTTATTCTATACAAATGCGGCAGATTACAAGTTGGTCGGGTACTCCGACAGCGATTGGTGCGGAAACTTGGACGATCGGAAAAGCACATCGGGTTATGTGTTTTTTATGGGTGACACAGCGTTTACCTGGCTTTCAAAGAAGCAACCGATCGTGACACTCTTGACATGTGAAGCTGAATATGTGGCAGCATCTTTGTGTGTACATCATGCGATATGGCTCAGAAATTTGTTGAGCAAGTTGGAGCAACAACAACTCGGTGCGACTGTGATACGAGTTGACAACAAATCAGCAATTGAGTTGAGCAAGAACCCAGTGAATCATGAGAGAAGCAAGCATATTGACGTTCGCTTTCACTTTATCTGAGATCAAGTGAAGGAAGGAAGTGTGGAATTAGTGCACGTGGCAAGTCGGGACCAAGTCGCGGATATCTTCATGAAACCGCTACCGACGATACTTCTCGACAACTACAAAAGATTGATCGGCATGAAAGATGGCAGAAACATTTAAGTTTATGGGGGAGTCTTATTGAATAAATATTAAATATTCGTTTTTATTAGTATATTATTTCAGTAATTTTATAAAAAAATGAAATGTCAAGAGTCAGCAGTTACTGTTACGGGTAATAATGAGTTTTAATTTTGGTTTATCGCTATTAATAGAATTGCTTATAATTAAGTTTATTTTAGTTTTAAAAGGGCAGATTATAACTTATAAATAAATCATTGTATTACTTGTAAGTATGACACAGAATCGAAAATAAAGTCTCTCTTTAGAAATTATTTTTTTTTTCACAAGTCCATAGTTTGCAGCTAACAATTTTTTTTTACAGAGACTTGAGAAGGTAGGCAACACAAGAACCAAGATTGATAATCTTAAACAAAGATTGGCAATTCTCTAATAAGTTCCTCCAATGGCCGCAACGAAAGAAGAAGAGTAGGTCCAGATTGAAGTGGCTTAAATTCGGCGACCCCAAGGTGACATAAAAGCTGAAGTTATAATTACTTCAGGAAGCTTTTCACGGGGCAAAGACATACACACACTAATGATGTACTCACCCATGTCCCTCACTTAGTCACAGCTGAGATGAACTCAGCTTTGAATGCAAGGGTTACAGGAACAGAAATACCAAAGGTTGCTTTCTAGTAGGGGGCCACTAAAGCTCTAGGACCCAACAGAATTGCAAGTTTTTCTTCCAAAAGTATTGGCAAATTGTTAAGTCTAATACGGTGAATATGGTGTGCAGTTTTCTTCACAGAAAGATATTTACTTAAAGAGTTGAATTAGTGCTCCATTGTACTCATTCCGAAGAATAACTGTCCTAAATATATCAGACACTACCACCCCATCAGCTTATGCCACTTTTCTTACAAGATTATATATAATATCATTGTCAATTGTTCGAAGTCTTCACTGCTTGAGTTGGTGTCCCAAATTTAGATCACATTTGTTCTCGGCCCCTCAATTGAAGACAACATAATTATTACTTATGAAATGTTTCGGGCCTTTACCAAAAGGGCAAAAGAAGATGGCATTAAAGCTAGACATGCAAACAGCTTACGACCGATTGGAATAGAGAACAAGTCCTGCTCTGCGTAGGCTTCTCGGGAGCTTGGGTCCATCGACTTATGTAATGTGTCTCCACAATACGGTACCAAGTGATGATCAATGGTTCAGCCAGCCCAATGTTTAAGCCATCACGTGGGTTGAGACAAGGAAACCCATTGTCTCCTTGTCTCGTCCTCTTGGTGCCAGGTGTTCTATTAAGATCGCTAAGTCAGGCTGTTCCAAACTTCGAAATTGCTAGACTGAAGATCAGTCCTCGCTGTCCTGTGTAATGCCGAACTTTTTCGTCGACGATACCCTTTTATTCGGGTCAGCAATAAGGTTAGAAGCTTTCAACTTGCTAGAACAAATAAATGCCAACCACAGAGTATCGGGTCAAGCAATCAATTAGCACAAGTCCATGGTTGAGTTTAATGCGAAAGCACCAGCAGCTCTACAACATAAAATATGCCAAACCTTGGAAATTCAGTAGTTGAACCAAAAGATAAGCTACTTAGGCCTGCATGGAAGAAGAAACTACTTTCATTGGCAAGAAGATAGGTCCCCATCAAGGCCGTGGCAACAGTTGTCCCCACACATGCCATGTCTGCGTTTAAATTGCCACGCTTCATATGCATTAAAATCAGCAACAAATTGGCCAGGTTCTGTTAGGGAATGCGTGAGGAGAAAAGGCGGGTATACTGGGAGAGTTGGGAAAACTTATCCAAAGCCAAAGAGGCAGGCGGAATTGAGTTTAGGGACTTGATAAATTTCAACACTACTCTCCTAGCCAAACAATGTTGGAGACTAATCTGAGACCCTAAAGCTCTATGGGTAAGAGTCCTCAAGGGATCTATTTCCCTGTGGGTGAGTTCTAATCTTCTTAGAAGGGGCGGAAACATACCTTGGGGGTGGCAGAGTTTGCTGTGTGATAGAGGTCTTAATGAAGGAGCTGTGGTAGAGCACACGGGACTAGAGGAATATCTATATTTAGGATAACCCCTGGTTGCCAAACTCCCAAAAACGGCCAGACCCCGTCATAAATAGTGCCTTATTGAGATCTTATTCGTGACAACACATGAGACTGGGACAGAGGGTGTATCAGAGACTTCTTCATGTGTGAGGAGGCGGCGAAAATCGACAGGAACCCTCTTAGCCACTTTCCCGAGTAAGACAAATTGATTTGACACCATGAGAAAATAGGGGCTTACACGGTGAAGTCGGGCTACCATTTGCTGATGAAAGAAAAGACACTGCAGGTATCTGCTATGGAGGCATCGAGAGCAGCAAGCCCATAGACTTGGAACCATATGGACATTAGATGTCCAGCCTAAGATCAAACACTTTATCCGCGAACGACTAAGGACTCTCTTCCTACATAAGTAAATTTAAGGATGCGAAAATTCATAGACGGTGAAACGTCCCTGACTTATGTAAAGGAAGAAGATGATTAAGCATCTCCTGCTCTTCAACTGTCGTTAGGCACTAAATATTACTTGCCTGCTTTCGCTTATTCAACGATAAATAATGCAAGTAAAATTTAATTTTATAGGTAGTGTTATTTATTTTTTATTTATAAATTAAAAATTAAAAATTTAATATAATTAAGATAAAAAGTTAAATTTAGATTTTATAATTAATATAAATAAATAAATTAATAAAATAAAATAAATTATAAAAATATTAATATTAAAAATTTAATTTTAAATTTATTTATAATTATAATATTTAATAATTATAATTACCCATAATATTATTTAAATTATTATCAAACTATCAAATTTAAATAATAACAAAATTTATCATTCTAATTTTTATTTAGATATTTATTATCAAAACAAATTCCTTAACTCTAATTATTATATTTCAAAATAAGTTTGATAAAATAATATATTAAAAGTTTTAAAAATTAAAAAAATAATTTAATACAAGTAACAATTATATAAATTCGAGTCTTTTAACTTATACTGAGTTATTTATAATAATAAGGTGAAAATTTATTTATAATATCCTATTATTATTCATTATTTAGTGATTAGAAAGAAAATAAAAATGAATTACAATTTTTAATTTTTGTAATCGATACTTGTTTAATTAATTTAATAAATCTAATCAAATTAATTAAATATACAATCATTCAATTATTAAATAAGAATAATTCAAACAATTTCATAAAAAAAAGAATACCATGCCAAAATAATATATATTATTGAAATATTAAAAATTTTAATATCTACTAAATCTATTAAAGTGTCTAACTATTCATACTAAGAAGAATGAATTTCTTTTAGAGTAATTGTTTTATTCCCTTTGTATCTCTCTTATTATTACCAAAAGATGGTTATTGATAGCTTTCAAATATATATATACATAATAGCCACCAACAAACCCTAAAGATTTAAAGTTTTATTAGTCTTCCAAAATTTCTCAATTAGCTTTCAAACAAATTGTGAACTAGATATAGTTTGAATTAAGGTCTAACTTCTTCATAAAACTTATAGTCTTCCTCTTCATCTTTCCAACACACTAAGTTTTGCCCAAAATAAAGGTTCATAACCCAACTTATGTGCTAAAAATTGAGATTGACTTAGTTTAGCCTATGACAAACTTTATAGTAATTTCTCCATTATTTTTTAACCATTGAAAAACTAATATAGGTTTAGGTTTCTTCATAAAAATTGTATTCCTAAATGTGTAATTTAATTTAAGATTTTGAATCACCTAATTTGGATATCTAAAACTCAAGTTAAGTCCATTCAAGTATTAATCCTACCTTAATTATGACTCCTCCAATTAAGACTAGACTTTAATTTTTTGTCTTGTCTTTAGAGCATCATCTCAAGGCCCAAACAAACTTGAATTTGGACTCTTAACCTCAATCTAAAAATTTTGAGATGTCTACTACAACTAGACATTTAAGTTAGTGAAAAACCTAAAACAAACAACAAAGATCAAAACCATAAAATGATAGCATTTTGTCTACTAAAAGCATATATTCTCAAAATCTTCTTAAAATATATATAAATCGCAAAACATATTCTAATATTCTTAAATATGCATAAAACTTAGTAAAAATAACTAAATGTAAAAGAGAATAATTATTATAAATTTTCACTTATCATAGCATAACCTAGTTTACAAGTGCAATAGGTTATTCCCCTAATTGACTTGGCTTCCCTTCCTTTTGAATCTGATGGTACAAGATGGAAAAAATTAATTTGGAGGAAAGTTATAATTTTGTTGTTAAAGATTTTATTGTCATTTGTTGGAATATATGAAAGATCCATTGCAAGTTTTGTATGGAACAAGCATAATTGAATCTCTTAGTCACACTAAGACAATTGAAAGGTGACAAAGTTGAGTTCTACAAAGTACATTGTATGTCTCGCTAACACCAAATGACCCTAGAATCTAAGGCAACAACATGGAAACTACTAGACCAAAGAACCTTGAAGATAAATTGTGATATTGCCTTTGATACCAAACTTTATCAGATTAATGTTGCCATTTTGTGCAGAAACCAACAAGGTAAAATAATTGATGGATGAGTGATTTATAGGAAGCTTAGCTTAGTCCTTACTACAAAAGTTTGTGCCTTCAAAGAGGCTATCCATATGGCCAAATGGTTTCATCCATAAGCAGTGATAATAGAAACTAATTGAATCTAAGCTACTTTATAAGATAGTGTCATGAAAAGTTAAAAAGTGTTCATGGGAAATTAAACCCATTGTTAAGGGACATTCATATGCTACTCAATGAGACCACCTATGCTAGCTATAGATGGATCAATAAAATAACTAATATAGTGGCTAATTGGGTGGTTAAACAAAGTAAGACTAAATCATTTCCCAATGATTTGGTGTATTGAAATTTGTTATAATAGCAACAATGTGGAACTGTTGAGATATAATGAATGGAAAACATAAATTCTTAAAAACATGGAGTAAAGGTAAACTTGATAAAATCTCTTATCTTTTGTAGTCAAAACTCAACATAAGGAACTTCCACCAATTCATAATCAATTGAATCACAAGTCACACATAAGAAACTTTAGTAAGATAATCTGACAAGAGGGATAACACATATATTTCTCACTTCCCAACCTTTATTACTTTTACTCATAAAGTATAAAGGAATTGCCAAAGGACTTTCACAAGTTTTTCTCTCTATTTTTTTTTTTTTTTTTGTGTTAAGCCTTAATTGCCAATATAGAAGTATATATAGAGTTAGTAATTGACATCTCTAACTAATTAAGGAAATGTGTGAATCCTTATTCTTAGGAGTACTTCCCCACCAACTTGGCCAAAACATTGTTCATAAAGTATAAAGGAATTGTCAAAAGATTCTCATAAGTGTTTCTCTCCACTTTTTTTTTTTTTTCCTTTTGTGTTTAGTCTTGATTGCTACTACACATTTATATATAATGTTCATAGGTAACACCCCTGACTACATAAAAAAATACATGACTTAATTGTCAAGTTAATCATTTATTGTGAAGATCCTCCATTCTTAGGAGTACTTTCCCACCAACTTGACCAGAAGACATGCATCAACATTTAAGAAGAACTTGACACCTCATTAGGACTTGGTTAACGCACTTACTTTAGTAGCTCATATTCTCTTACCCTCAATGAGCTCATGTTAGCACATTTCCTTAACAATACTCTAGTTTGGTTTTCACATCTGCCACCAACAACATATTCCCACATTTTTAAGGATTACTGTACATGATCTCCTTATTTTTGTGGTGCATGGTGCACACATTGACTTGGTCAACACTCCAAGCCTTTGCCTCACTAGCCAACCTATAATTAAACTCACAAAATTTTGTGCCAAGGCCTAAGCCTTTGCACTAATAAATTGTTAACGTCATAGCCAATCTTTGGAGCACATGTTAGCCATTCATAATAAGCCCTTATAGCATTAGCCCATGCACTAATGTTAGCTAACTTTGATGTTAGACATGCATTACCACCTAAAGAGAATTGAGGAATTTGACCATTTGGTAAGAGGAAAAATTGATGTGTTTAAATAATTACTTTACTATCCAACACACTCTGTCATGCAATACCAAAGACCTATAATCTTCTCCCACTTAACAACAATGCCTTAGCCTCCCTTGGCTTATTGCCATATACATTGGATGTTTTTACCAACATCTCACTTATTTGCGTATTCAAGCTTAAATCCTATGTAAGAATTGATGCAAAATGTCACCAATTGCTTACATTTTCATGTCAATGAACTCAAGGGACTAAGACTTGAATTATATAGCAATTGCAACTAATCACTTCAACAAATACACACACATTTCTACTAATTTCTTTTCATTGAAAATTAATTAAAGTATGTTATACTTATTTAGGTTAGCCTAGTTTCCTAATATAATGATAATTAGCATCATATTGACTAAAATTATATTGGATTATTGAAATTATATTATAAAAAAATCATTTATTCTTTTTTTTTTTCTTTTAAAGCAACATAGAGAATACAATTAAAAATATGTTAATGAAAATTAAAACAAAATTGAATTAAAACGTACACAATTTAAATCAAGCATTAATGTAATTCTTTTAAAACATTTTTATTATTTTGTCCAATACTGTTACTATTTTCCATATCTACCAATCATTTCTCTTTTTAAGGTGGCTCTCTTAATTATGCCAAATGTAACAATTTAGGCATGCCATTTTTTTTTTTTTGGTCATTCATGGACATCATATTGACATAATAACATAAATACTTATTTATAAAAATACACCATGGATGTCATCACCAAAGTGCAAAAGCCTTCTTAACAACTTTAATAACATTTAAGCAACATAAAGCAATTAAGAATTGGGAAGGCAATCTACAAGAGTAAAAAGAATGCTAAAAATAATATTATTTAGGTGTGTGATTTATAAGAGAGTAAAAGAATGTTAAAAATGAAATTTCAAAGCAAAGCAATGGTACCACCTTGTATTGTCCTTACAAAGATTGATCTTATATGATTGCCACTTGACTTATTGGATCTAGAGATGGAATGAGATCACCTAGGTTTTAGGTCTTGATAAGTTGTATATAAATGGTCCTTGCCTCCCTAAGGTAAGGATTTTAGAGTTAATTTCAAAGCATAAGAACTTGTTTAACCCCTTTTAATTTGTCTAAAAAATTTAGGTGGATGGAATCTTATAGATAAATTATTTCACCAGTGATAAGACAAGCATGAGTTTCACACAAGTATCACATGCCTTTTCATTATTTTAAGATTATTATATAAATGAATCCTTAACTTTAAGTTGTGTAACAAATTTATTCTGACCTATTAAAAGTAATAATTTGCTAATTTTAAAAGTATTTTTAAAACAAATATGTCTTATTGTTAACTCCCTCAAATAGAACTGTGTAAGCCTATAAGGTGTTATGCTAACATGTGAACATTTACTAATATGGCATGTCACATATTATTTTATTTATAATTAAAAATAAAAATACAATTAATTAAAAAATACATAAAAAATTGAAAAAAAAGAAAACAACACACTCTATTCTCCTTCTCTTGATGAGATCTGTGTAGAGGGCTTCTAAAGATGTTCTAAGCATTCAAAAAGGGGTCAATGACATGTTCAAAAGCTAAAAAAAAAAAACAAAAGAAATAGGCACTTAGCTTACTTATTGAAGAAGTTTAGGCTAAAAAAGCTAATTCAAGCTTAAAGGGCGATAAAACATATCTTAATATAGGTTAAGACTTTATTAATTATATAAGTATGCTAAATGATTGTAAAGATTTCTACAACAACTCTTAAAAAAAATAAGAGTAGGATCTTTAACAATAACTTATAAAAAATAGGAGTAGATTTGTTATCAGCCTAATTCAAAAGTTTGTCCTTATCTTTAAGCTTTCTCTAGGTTTGTAAATTTAGTCTACAAATAGGCTTGATTTCATTATTCAAGAAGGCAAAACATTTCATGAAATAAAAGAATTTTCTCATGGAGTTATTTTAAGAACTAAAAAACTTATTATGAACTAACTCTTCTTATGACATTAAACCTGACATATAATTCCCAAATTTGTTCTTTTATCAAGTATGGTGTCCATAACTTTCTTTCATACCTTTGGTTCATATTCCTTTGAATATTAGGTCTAGGTCTTGTGTAATTAAAATCTACTTTAACTTTCTTAAGTTCTTACTCAAGTCCTTATGTGCGTTAAATCCTTAAACCATGTCTTTGGGGGTCCACATCAATTGGTATTGGTGCTTTAGGACTTAAATTAGGTTTAATTATCTAAATTTATTTTTTTTTCTTTTCTTCTTCCTATTGGCTACATTTTTTTAACCTTTTGTTCCTTAAGATTTATAAAACCTAGTTTATCTTTTCTTGCCTTCAAATTTGTGCAAAAGAAAAAAGAAAAAAAAAAAACAAAGAAAGAACACAAAAAAAACAAAAAAAAAAAAGGAGAAAAATGCATCAACTTTGAGTGACTAAGGCAATAACTAAATGATTTCATCAAACTTGCCACACTAATGACTACATCTTTCTTTCTTGGTCACATTCTATAACCTTTTATTCCTTGAAATCTACAAACCTTATTTTATTTTTTCTTATCTTTAAATGTGCAAAAAAAAAAAAAAAAAAAACAAAGAAAAGAAACACAACTTCTTTAAATGATTGAGGCAATAGCTAAATGATTTGGTCAAACTAACTATAATAACAACCCAGTTTTCTAGCTTAACTTTAATTATGCTATCTATTTGCTTATTTTATCTTCCTAGTGTTTCTTCTAAATTTAACTCTTTAACTTGTTTTCTTTGAGTTTAGTACATTAAATTCATTTTCCTTAATGTCCCTTTTTCAATTCTAACTTCTTATTTTCCATTAGTTTAATTCTACCTCATTTATTTTATTTTGTGAGTTTGGCTCATTCAAGATTAATCCTTTTGATTTAGCTTGTTTAGTTCTTTAAAAAGTTTAAAGGGGAAATTTGAGTGGTAAAAGGAAAGAGTGTAAACACATATTGAGAAAAAACCTTAAAAAGTTTAAACACAAGGATGTGTGACACCATTTTGTAGGGAAACATGTAAAGGAGTGTTTTATGTATCCTAACCATTTTGTACAAAATTAACACTATATCTTCCAAAGATAAAGGTGAAGCTAAGGAAGGAGGTAGTAATGTGTCATTCATAATCAAAACTATACCATAACTATTTGAATGCATGAATACCAAATTTGATGATATGAGAGATACAATGAAGGAGGAAGCCAATAAAGTAGTGGAGTTGCAAAGGAGGTAATGAAGATATGAGATTCCTAATGCAAGAAGTCAAGAGAAATGAGATTATGGCCATAAAGATAATATAGAAGATGATGAATTTGATGATCTAGCTACTTTGGTTAGAATTACTAATAACAAAAATGGTCAAAGAGATTTTAGGAGATGAAACACCTATGACTATGATTTGGGTAGCATTAAAATGAAAATTCCTCTATTGTAATAAAAAAATGATCCTGAAGCCTACCTTAAATAAGAGAAGAAGGTTGGGTTGGTCTTTGATTGCCATAACTACTTTGAAGAGAAAAAGATAAAACTTATTACTATTAAGTTTACTGATTATGTTATTAGTTGGTGGGATCAACTTTTTTTTTACTAGGAGAAGAAATCATGAGAGGTTTATTGATACATAGGAGGAGATGAAAGCTATCATAAGGAAAAGGTTCATACTTAATCACTATTATAAGGATTTGTACCAAAGGTTATAATGGCTCATTAAAGGCACCAAAATTATGGAGGACTACCACAAAAAGATGGAGATTACCATGATTTAGGCTAATGTGGAGGAGGATAGAAAGGCAATCATGTCTGAATCCTTACAAAGGCTAAATAGAGATATCATCAACATAATTGAATTATAGTATTATGTGGATTTGAAGAACATGGTGCATATGGTGATGAAAGTTAAGAAGCAACCCAAACAAAAAATTTTTACATAGTTTGGATAGAATTCAAGTTCCATTTTATCTTAGAAATTGAATTGAAGTAAAAGGGAGGTAATGGTTGATTACAAGCCCAAGGCTAAATCTTACAAAAGTAAGGAAGTAAGTCCTAACAAGGAGAAAGGTAACTTTAATTCCCAACCTAATAAAAATAAAGATGTTAAATGTTTTAAATGTCTAGGAAGATGACATATTGCATATTAATATTCAAATAAGTGTACCATGGTGTTGCAAGGTAATGGTGATATTGAGACTAAAAGTGAGTCCAATGATGACTCCATGTCACCATTAAAGGATGCAAGTGATTGAAAGGAGTGCCTAGTTAAGGGAGATGTGTTAATGACTAAACAAGCATTGAGTTTATAAGCCAAGAAAGATGATTAAGTGCTAAAAAAAAATATCTTCCATACACAGTGCCACATCAAAGATAAGGTATGTATCATAATCATTAATGGGGGTAATTATACAAAAGTAGCTAACAATGCTTTATTTGAAAAACTTAATTCACCAAACATAAAGCACTCTATGCCATATAAGCTTTAATGGTTGAATGAATGTGGGGAGGTTAAGGTAAATTAGCATGTGTTAATATTGTTTACTATTAGGAGATATATTGATGAGATCTTATGTGATGTTGTACCCATGTATGCTGAGAATACTATGGCAAAATAATCAATATGTAATGTGTGTGGATTTAAAGATAGATGCTCTTTTATAATAAATGATAAACTATTACTCTTGTACCTTTGACACCTCAAAATGTTTGTGAAGATTAATTAATGATTAAAAAAAATAAAAAAGAGACTTATTTAAGTATGAACAAGTTTAACCCCTCTTTGTCTAATGTTGTCATTGCTTTTTTGCAAAAATTTGATGACATTTTCTCCAAAAAAACCAAGTCATTTGCCTCTTTTAGGGGAATAAAAATCAACTTGAATTTATTCCTAATATAACAATTTCAAATCAATTGGCCTATAAAAGTAATCTTAAGAAGATAAAGGAGTTTCAAAGGCAAGTTAGAGAGTTCAAGGCAAAGGGATATGTGAGGAAGAGCATGTGTCTATGTGTAGTTCTAATACTATTTATGCCTAAGAAGGATGGGATTCAAAGGATGTTCGTTGGTTGTTGAGCACTTAATAAGATCACTATAAGGTATTGTCACCCCATACCTAGATTGGATGACATATTAGATAAATTGTGGGATTCATGTGTGTTTTTTGAAAAAAAAAAAAAAAATAAATATTTGAAAAGTGGATATCACTAAATTAGGATGAAAAAGGGAAATGGGTAGAAAACAACTTTCAAAACTAAGTATGGTTTGTATGAATAACTTATTACACTATTTGGTCTCACTGATACACCAATCACTTTTATAAGCATCTTGATCATTTGCATTTTGTTCTAAGTGTTTTATATTTTGAGAAATTATATACTAACTTTAAAAAATACTTCTTTGCACTAATTAGGTCATATTTCTTGGTTATATTATTAGTGTTAATGGTATTAAGATTGATAAGGAAAAAGGTTAGGGCAATCCATGACTAGCTTACACTTAAGTCTATTAGTGATATGTGTAATTTTCATGGTCTAGTTAGTTTTTATAAAAGTTTTGTTAGAAACTTTAGCACAATTTTTGCACTATTAACTAAGGTTATTGAAAAGAACCTATATTTTAAGTTGGGTAGTAATTAAGACAATGATTTTAATTTAATCAAGGAAAAATTAAGTTTTGTGCTATTACTTGTTATACATAACTTTGCTAAAACTTTTAACATTAAGCGTGATGCTTTAGGTATTGGAATTAGAGTTATTTTAATGCAAGAAAGGCAACTAATTGCCTACTTCAATAAAAAGTTAAGTGGAATAGCCTTTAATCATCCCACTTATAAAAAGGAGATGCATACATTAATGTAAGCTTTGAAGACATTGCAACACTACCTTTGGCCCAAGGAGTTTGTCATCCATACTAACCATGACTTCTTAAAGCATTTGAAGGGACAAAGGAAGTTAAGCAAGAGACATGCTGAGTGGGTCAAATTCATTGAGACTTTTCTCCGCATTATCAAATATAAATACGGTAAAGAAAATGTGGTAACTAATGCATTATCTCACAGGTATACCCTTATCTTTACATTTAGCATGAAATTATTAGAATTTAAATATATTAAAGATTTATATGTGAAAGATCTTGACTTTGCTAATGTGTATAGGGCATATAGGAAGTTGGTCATAAGGAAATTTTATAAGTATAAGGGTTTCTTATTTAAGAAAAATCATTTATGTGTGCTTATAAGTTCCTTGAGGGAGTTAGTTATGAGAGAAGTACATGCAAATGGTCTAACGGATCATTTTGGCGTTAAGATACCCTAAATGTTTTAACTAAGCACTTTTTGGGCCACACATGAAATGGGATGTTAAAAAGGTATGTGAAAAGTGCATAATATGCAAACAAGCTAAATGTATAGTTTTATCCCATAACTTATACATGCTTTTACCCATACTTAGCCAACCCTAGGTTGATTTATCCATGAACTTTATGCTATGGCTATCATGATCAAAAAGGAGTAAAGATTCTATATTTATTGTTATTGATAGATTTTCTAAGATTGCACACTTCATCCTAAACCATAAAACTGATCGTGTAAATAATATGGTTGAATTATTTTTAAAGAACTAGCATGCTTGCATAACATGCCTTAGAGCACTATTTTAGATCAGGATACAAAGTTTTTAAGTTACTTTTGGAAGACTTTGTAAGGTAAGCTAGGTGCTAAATTGGTGTTCTTAACTACTTGTCATCTATAAATCGATAAGCAAACCAAAGTAGTTAATCAAATTCTTTCTACTTTGTTATATGCTATTATTCAAATGAATTTGAAAATGTGGGAAGATTGTTTACTGCATGTCAAGTTTACATATAATATGAGTATTCATTTTACTACTAATTACCCTTTATTTCAAATTATATATGGTTTTAATCCTTTGACTCTTTTGAATTTGATGCCTTTACCCATTGATGAGTATGCTAGCTTAGATAGTGAACACAAGGCTAAAATGATGAAGAAGTTTCATGAGAATGTGCAACAATAAATTGAAAAACAAGCTAAGCAATATGCATGTCATGGCAACAAATAGCAAAAGAAGGTGGTGTTTGAAAACTTGATGATTGGTTTTAGGTGCATATATGCAAAGAAAAGTTCTTAACTCAAAAGCATTCAAAGTTGCAACCTAAAGGAGATAATCCATTTCCTGTGGTGGAATAGATTAATGATAATACCTATAAGTTAAGCCTTCCTAGTGAGTACAATGTGAGTGCAACATTTAATGTTTATAATTGTTTTGCTTTTAATATAAGTAATGGTTCAAAGATGAATCCTTTTGAAGAAAAGGGAAATGATGAGATTCATGGAGGAGTTTATGTATAGAGGGATTTTAAGAATCCATTGAGCATTCAAGAAGGATTAATGGCGTATTCAAGATCTAAAAAGTTGAAAAAGGCACTTAACTAGCTTATTCAAAAAATTTGAGCTAAATAAGTGAATTCAAGTTTGAAGGATAGCAAAGCATATCTTAATACGGACTGAGACTTTATTGATTGCATAAGTATGTTGAATGACCCTATTTTAAATGATTGTAAGGATTTTTACAACAACTCTTAAAGAATAAAAGTAAAATTTCTAAAACATCTCTTAAAAAGTAAAAATAAATTTGTTGTCAATCTAATTAAGAAGTTTATCCTTATCTCTAGGATTTTGTTAGGTTTGTTAATTCAGTTTATAAATAGACTTGATTTCATTATTAAAAGATGCACAACATTTAGCAAAATAAAAATGAAAATTTTACTCTTTCAGTTTTTTCAAGAACTAAAAAATTTATCAAAAACTAATTGTTCTCATGACATTTAACTCAATTTATTGCTTCCAAATTCATTATTTTTCTAAAGTGTGGCATCTATAACTTTCTTCCATACCTTTAGTTTAGCTTTATTGTTTAATTTATTATGTGTATTGGGCCCTTAAATCATGTCTTTTGGGATTTGCATCACCTCTTCTTTCTCATCCTCTTTTTTGCTTTTGCAAAAATCCATAGAATACAAGAAAATTACGAAAAATAATACCAAAATAAAAAAAGTAATAATAATAATAAAATAATCACAATAAACCCAAAAAATTTCAAGATCATCTTTTCCTTTGTCTGTTTGCAATACGTAGTCGCACCATCTTGAATCCAATGCACCAAAGCGTCAAATCGACTATATTACCTTGAATCCAAGCTCTCCTTACTAGATTTGTTTCTTTCATTATTGGTCTCAAATGAATTACTTTCGTGATAAAGGGACAGGATTGCATCCTTCTCGTGGAAGATGATTTGGGCTATGCCTTTCAACACAAAGCTACCAATCTTGTCAATGGTGTTCTCTACGTTCTCCAGTAACCCTTGGGCCACCTCGATCTGCTTCCTCAAGCCCAACCCAAGTTCCTTTAGATCTCAATGGCGAGTTTCAATTATTGATTATGATTTTATGGTTTGCATTTTGATTCGCCCTTTGAAGCTCCATCCATACATGCCACCACCATTGTTGCTATTGCTGGGGTTAGATTTTGGATTTCATGGTTTTGGTGGAGAGATGGAGTTGGGATCTATGTCAAAATGCTCCTTATCTAATTGCTATTTAGATTCAAATTCATAACTTTGGAAATCATATTAGTTTGCAAAAACTGAATTGAGAAAATTCATAGATGAAGTTGCTTACAATAAGATAAATTGAAAATCACATGCCATGAAACGAATGCTTCTTCCTCGCCTTTAGAAGAATACGAAATTTTGCTGTTGCACACTATAATGTGCAATGAGTGTCAAGCGCAAGCACAAAAAAGAGTTTGTATTATGGGCAAAGATACGTACTCTGCTCACCAATCCTCCATGTCTATAAAGTTAGGTTTTTTGTGATGAATTTTTTTTTAATTTATTGACTATTTGATTTCTTTTTTTTTTTTTTTGTTATTTTCTTGTGATCCATGAATTTCTACATAGAAAAAAGTGAGAAGACAAAGAGATGAAAGAGTTTTTTAAAAATATTTTTTATATATTTTTTAATTAATTTTATTTTAATTTGTTTAATTTTAAATAAAATACTATACAGTTTGTTACGTCAACAAACTTCTACACATCAACATGGCATATCATATATATATATATATATATAAATTGAAATGTATTGTCATCGTTAAAAAGTTCTTATAGATTTTATGTTATTTATTACTACATCATATTTATATTAAAGAAAAAAAAAAAAACACACACGCGCGCACACACACACACAAACAAACAATCAAACAAAAGGCGTGTGGTGTATGCACAATCCTGCGCCTGCCACATCACCTGTGATGAATAGATCTCCATCTAGGCAACCACGCCCTAATTTCTCTGTCAAGGTTTCTCTCTCTTGCTTATCAATTTATCTAGATAAGATAGTTCCTAATCCTTCTGTAATGTTTGCACATTAATGGACCAAATAAAAAAGCGGTTGACCTTTGCATTGCCCCACTAGGTCATTGTTAGTAACTTAATTATACACATAGAATAATTGATTAAAAAATAGTATACATTATAATGAATAGTACAAATATTATTTTTTTAAGCTTATTTGTCGTGATTTGTACTTTTTTTAAAAAAATATATATATATATTCGATGTATAGAATTAGTACACTAAATTAAGATTTTTCTTGGTATAATCTTCTCCACTCTGTCATTTTTTTATTTTTATTTTTTTAGTTTAGGAATCTAAAGAAGTAAAGACTTTAACCTTTAGTAAGTCCCAATAAAAATAAGTGGAACATGGGTTAAGTGATTAAGACTTGAAAAGGTCTTAACTTGAAATCTTCATAATTTTCATCCATTGATGAAGTTTCCACAGAGCCACCGGTTTGAGTTTTGAACTGTCAGTCCATGGCACAACTCTGGTGGGTCAGGTTACTCGTCACACCAAAACCTCCCCCCCGCCCCGAAAAAAAAAAAAGAAAAACGAAAAGGCCCAATGGTTGTAATTTGTGCACAGGATTCATTCAGTACTCAATGTCAGCTTAATTTCCTGTTAGCACAATAATAAGAATATACAGCCATTCTATTCAAAGTTAGATGTTTTTTGGGAAAAGTGTATTACTATGCTCAAAATGGATGAGAAAATTGAGGTTTATGCCTAATCATTTTACGCGTAATTACCGAAAAGTTGAGTTATCGGACATAATCAGCCAGAGCCCAGAGACGTCATGTCTACCAAACAATTATTATGCCAACCGCTTGAATCGCACGGGGGGGTGGCTTTATATTTCTACGCATAACCTCCTCGGAAAGAAAAGTCTAGGAATATTCACAAAGCAAAATAAAGTTTAGAAAATTAACCAATGGAAAACCAATACACAAAGATGGGAATATCCATAACAAAATAAAGCTGCGAAGGGAGGGAATTCAAGTCAATTTGCTTTTGCCTCCGCTTTTATTTTATTTATTTATTTACTTGCCTGATCATCACATTCTTGGTTGCAAATTAGAAAGGCATAAGTGGTGGGGCAAGGAGGAAGATAGGAATACTGACGAATTGTGTAAAGGGAAAGGTATCGTCTTTTTTCTTTTGTTGTTTCCTTTGCTTTGAATCTCATGCCAAATTCTTGGATATCGTTGGCCCCTTTAGTAAGTGTTAAGACCAGACAAACTTTTTAAAAAAAAAAAAAATGGTTGTGGGAATGTTCCCAACGGGTAGAATTTTGCTTTTTGGCTTTGAGAATTTCAAAGCAGAAAAAGATTTTGAGGATTGTATACCGTAAGGCAGTGAAAGGGACCTAAATACAGAAAGCACTGCCTACCTTACGTCAAAATCAGTGCATTATTTGCTCATAACTCGAGCAGACCATTTTTAAGCTTATTAATGAGGCTCGGCCAATATGCTCAAAGAAATCTATAGTAATCTTCATATGGCCTTGGGTTTTATTCTATGCATGCTCTTACCATTGCTGTCAAATTGTCAGCTAGCTTTTAGTTCATTTTACCTTGCAGTGCTCTAGTTGATTATTGAGCTATAAATACTATTTGGACCACAAGAGCACTACACATATACATATGTAAGAAATGAGGATTCAGCCTCATTGGAGGCCAACTCATGTAGCACATACGCTGTTGCAGTCACTGTGTTTCCTTGGATCTTTTAATTTGTACCTTAACCTTAGGTCTTGGTAAGTGGCCTGCTTTCACACTTGCTACATGGGTCCATCTCCTTGCTATGGGAAACAATTAAGTTCAAAACATAACAAATGTCATTCATGGTAATGTGAGTGGATGTATGAAGGCAATAAATTCTGTAAGAATATCTTGAAATTATAATTTACAGGGATTTTTTTTTTTTTAAATGAAGATAGATGATTAAACCCATGAGTGCAAAATGTGCCAAAATGATAGCCTGATGGCAGCTTTGCGTCCTAACAGTAGTGAAATAAAAGAATTGCTACATTCTGAACATTTCAAGCTCAAGTAACCTACCCAAGACACCCTGCTGCTCTAGAACAATGGGTAAACTCTCGCTTTAAAATGTTGAAAGGCACAGGAAAATAGGATACAAAAGGGGATAACATCAGTTTGAAGTTAACAAGAGTGATGCCCATGGAATTTTTGTTGTTCTTGCAATTTGTTTCCACAAGAACAATCTACAAAAAAACAGGCGTTGAATATGGTCCACTCTATATATAAACGAATTCTATTACAAGTCCATCACCCGGCCTAAAAATATAAGAACAAAAGGTAATCAATGTTATAGAATAATTGCTTGCTTTTGTTGATGAGTAGCATTGGTTAGTAAAAGCCAACAAGAAACATTGAGACCATGTAACTTGATTTCTAAATGCAAAATGATTGGCATCTTTAAGGAAGCTTTGTCTCCTAAGACGAGGCACCAATAAAAAAGAGGCTGGAGGTGTGTTGGTATTATTATAAGATAGTTTGGTATCTTATAAGAAAGTGAGCGAGGGATTATTGATTATTTTAACTTTGATTAGAATATATATATATATATATATATATGTCGACCACTAATAAAATTAAGTGCTTTTAATTAGCAACATATTAAATGTCTACTCGTCTCCTGAAGTCAGCCACACAAACAAATTAGACATATTTTGTTATGCATTATCTCTTCAATTTACTAGCTTCACATAAGGAAACGAAAAAAAGGAAAACGTTTTCTCCTATAATTTCCTGTAGTCAACAAATCTTAGAAACCCAAAAAAAAAAAAAAATTGCAAATGGAATAATGATTAATCATTTGGATCCCCTTGCTATTGTAAACTATGGCTAATAAGCTGCTTTTGCAGTTTCAAAAAAGAAAAAAAAAATCAAAAATCAAAACAAAAACAAAAACAAAATTAGGACCGCATCTCTTTACTATAATGCAAACTTCAGTTCTCAACTTGGAACAGGGTGTAGATAATGTGATTAAGTTGGGAATTTGAAACTCCTCTCCCCACCACAACACCCCCAACACCCCGGGGAGGGCAACCCAAAAAACCAGAGGAGTCCCGTGTATAGATTTCTAGGGTACATGGATCATGCAATTGCACCGGGCTCCATAATTGTAAATGCTAAATAGCAAGTTTCGAGAAACAGATAGGAAGTTGAGGAATGTTCATTAATATGTACAAAAGTTATTGACGTTACCTACATTTAATCAACAGTTGACATTGATAACCAACTCTTTTATCAGGAGTGTTGTTATTATTTTAATACGTAATAACAAGATTATGCTTAATCATTCTTATGCCGTAAAATTTAATAGTGATTTGATTTATTGAAGAGATGACTCATATATATATATATATATATATATATATATATATATAATAAGTTATAAGAAAATTATAAATTTTTATAAATTTTTTTAATTGAGTTCTTAATAATTTTTGAATTATTAAAATAAATATAAATATTTAATTTTAATTTCATCTAAATTCTTCTTTTTAATAGAAATTGGTCCTTTAATTAGATATATAACATAACGAAAAGCATATAAAAAAAAAAAAGGCAAAATCCGCAAACCTTCGTATTTCTCTTATTCTCTCCTTTTCTCTCACAAACATGACTCTATGTATAGTCCAGCTCAAAACAAATTAATGTCCTTCTTAATTTATTTTAAGCTTTTGCGTCATTTCACAAGAAAATAAATGAGTAAATAAATAAATATAAATTTTAAACTAAACACGGATGCCATAACCATAACCACAATTGGGAGGAGAGGAAACCAAGAAAAAAAAAAAAGAAAACAATGGAATTAGCTAAAGTCAAAAGGGACCAAAATGTTTCCACCATTCCATTGAACTTCACTCAAATCCTCAAGACTGAATCTTGTAAACAAGCTCAATCACACCCAAAAGATGATCACTTCCAAATGAACCCGCAAATTTCAAAATTTTTTTCTAGTAGATTAAAAATAGTTAAAATTTGCTATAAAAATAGCGAAAATGTCTACAAAATGAAAGAAAAATCAAAGAATAAAATTTCAAATTATGCATCGGCTCAAGTTGATTTCAAGTTCAAAATTCTCAAAATTAAATATGTGAAAAAAAAAAAGTCAAAAAGGATACGAGGATTTGTATTCACGCTTGGCCATTCTCCACCCAGATGGAGAGAGGGAGAGAGAGATGAGCTTCAAAAGTAGAATAAGACGGCCAATATCAGTCCTCTATTAGATGCGACAGTTAAAAGAAGCTTTTTTTTTTTTTTTTCCTGAAAAAAACGAGAACAATTTCACTTGTTCACGGGACAGTTTTTGCTTTTTCAGCTGTCACTTTATTTTTCTCTCTTCCTTTTTTGTAATATTTTTGAAAGAAAAAGAAAAATGAAGAGGAAAATACTAACGTTTACGTATTTTGCTATTTTTTATCAAATTTTTGTTAAGTTAAAATTAAGTATCTAATATTTTACTTAACTTTTGTCTAAAAATAGACTTAGGTAAAACCAAAACTAAAAATTTAATATTATTTTGACAACTCAAAGGTATTGAAGATTCAAATTTTAAGACTCATTGAGGATTTACAATTTTTTTTTTTCTGTTTCCCTTTGAGTTAGTTACTTGGAAGGGCTCCTTACGTAATAAGGATGACAGCATAACAAGCGAAGTTTCAAAGAATGAAAATGTTACTCTTCTTTTCATTTTTTTTTCTTGGACAATGGCTTTGCAATATTTTGGATCACCTTGCAAATGCCACGCTAAATAAATTTACCCTTTTTTTTTTTTTTTCACAAGAACCTATGTTTAATTTGATAGTATATCGTTTTCATTTTTTATAAATAAAATAAGAAAATAATATAATATTCACAATTTTGTTAAAAAAAATTGTCTCTTCACACTATCCAATAAGCTAATGACAGCATAAAAAAAGCAAAGTTTCAAAGAGTGAAGAGGTTTTCTATTTTCTTTTAAAATTTTGTTTTTCTTCGATAATGGCTATGCAATATTTTGGATCACCTTGCAAATGCCCAGCCAATTAAATTAACTTTTTTCACAAGAACTTATGTTTAATTTGATAATATATTGTTTCATTTTTAAAAATAAAATAAGAAAATAAATATAGTATTTACCATCTCATTAAAAAAAAAAAAATTGCATCTTCAAACTATATAATGAACTGATGCATTAAAAAAATAAATTTTTGGACACAAAGTAAAAAAATCTAACTTCTCTTAAAATTATGTATGTCAAAACGCATTTTTAACCTATTAAATACATTAACGGGGACTTGAATCCGCGAATTTACAAAGAATAAACGAGTCATCTAATAATTAAAGCACGAAAACCTGTGATTATCTCATTTTCTATCGTGGAGAAATGAGCAACATTCAAAATTTTCCACTTTGTCTTTGAAAATAATAAGAAGAGAGAAAACTAATAAGTAGTTCATCTTATAATTTAAATCCGAAAGTTGAGTTTTAAGTTTGGGACAAGTATTTGCATCTAATCTCTGAAGTTTGTAGAGATCGAGGACATAGATGCTTGCACCAAAACACAAAAGAAGAGAAGGACAAGAAACAAAATAAAAGACAAACTCCCAAATGAATACAGAGAATTGGGTTGGCATGGGGTGACAGTGATGCATCAAAATATGCATTACTCCTCGAAAATTGTGACCAATGTTTTGTTGTCAACGCACTATTTGTTCTCGTTGACCCTTTACTGGGGGCATAATTAATATCTATGCACCTCTCTCTCTCTAAACCTTTTCGGTAATTGACAATTGAAGACTTCAATTTATAGTGTGATCCAGTTTTTTTTTTTTTTTAAATAAATTAGCATGAGATAGTTTGCAATAGAGTACAAAATATTATATTACTAGTTTTGGAAGACCCAAAAAGGATAAAAGAAAAGCAAGAAACAAAAATGGTAGTCATTGAGAATTCGTGGTAGAGGAGACACCTAGATGTAAACAAAAAAATAAGTTGGACGAAAGTCTCTAAATGTGGCATGAAGGCAACAACGACAAAGAAGAATAAAGTGATTTTGATAATGATATTTAATAAAATTAGCCTAAAAGCTTTTTTCTCCACTGTAAACTGTAAAAAAGATTATTTTTCGAAGGTGGTTTACAACAAAAATCAAAATTTGGCAACCTCTAATCACTCGTGATTAATCTGATAATAAAAGTAGGCCCGAGATTGTTTAGACTAGGTGCATAGTTCCAAGTTCAAATTCTTTTAAATGTATTTCAAGTTTTTAAATAGAAATCTCAAAATTTATCTGAAAATAATTTCTCATCATAATAATATAAAAATCAAAAAATTCGGCAAGCCCTTCTTTTTTACATGAATTACATTCCATAATATCTAAGAATTACGAAAAATAAAAAAAAAAAGGAAAAAAAAAAGTATTGAAAGAGTGAATTGAATTTCTCTTTAACTACTTCTATACAGATTTTTAATTGTCATTGAATATGTAATAAAAATAAACGTATGTCCACAACATTGAAGTAATTAGCAATAAGAGAACTTGATGCTTTGAAATCATACTATATGTCAGGTAAGAAATCTTCAAGCAACAGAGAGGTATTTTAAGATCCAAGATGATAGGAAGGGGTGAAAAAAAAAAAAAAAAAAAAAATCCCAGTTCCGAACTTATCAGAATTATTCTGTAAATTTACCGAATACAAGATACATGCAAAAATTTTAATGTATAAATTGGTGTACTTCCAAATCTTGTTGAGGCCTCGGCAAATAAAAAACAAAAACCTGTAGTGTTAATGTTGAACCATCCAAAAACAAAGAAAACCTGATGTTAATTTTGGCTCGACAAAGGCCTTGCATGTATAATCTAAAGTACACCGAGCAACCATGCCTTAGATATCCATTAATTATAAAATGTTGATTTTGTATCAGCATCTAATGATAATCCATCTGACATGACATAAATAATGACACTGCACAACGAATGGTTCAAATTATTGCAATTTTTTGGTACATTGCGGTTGGATTGGAAAGTTGGTAACTATTCTCGATTATTCCCTGTCTCTGAACGTCTCTGTGCCCAACCCTTCATGTGATGTGTCTGCACATAAGATGCAAGCTTGCTTACCATTCTAAGGGGACATCATTGTCATATTTGAGTAAACCCATTGACGAGACACCACCACTGCTATTAGATAGTGTTATATGAGGTTTTATTTTATTTTTCTTTTTCTTTTTGGCAATATAATATAATACAATAGAACATATTTAAGGAGCATAACTTGATTGGTGTTTCCCCGAACAGTAATACTGGTAGGTAAAGCAAAAGTCCACTAACCAAGCTTCCAATTCTGAGCCATTTCATTATTATTATCACTTGTCCTTTGAACTCGTGCTTAAGTGGTGTTTCTCCAAATGGTTCCACTTTCCTTACCAGCAAAGATACGTACTTTGCAACCGCCCTGGGACTTAACTTTGCGAGAATAAAATTATAATTTAAGCTTTGTTGTTGAAACACAAAAAGAATTTTCGAAAATAATTAAAAAACAAATAAGAACATTGATTAGTGAAATGTATATCCAAAAATACTTAAGGAAACATGAAATACAATGTTGAGAAAAACGAGTTTTTAATTTTTTTATACAGTAAAAGTTAATAAGGCGCTAAAATTAATTAAAATTTCGAACATAAGACCCTTCCTGGCTTGGTAAAGCGATTTTTAAGTTGGATAATTATATATGACTACTAATCGTGCTTTCTGAAAAATGAAAAAGAGATTTTTATTTTTATATGGAATAATGTGTTCAATGAAGTCGACTTATGACACGCACACACACATGTAAAATTGCAATGAGTGCATAGCAATCCATGTTGATTAACGAAACAGTTGTACGAAGCAGCTGAAAGAAGCTCTATGGAAAAGGAATAAACAAATACATGAAGCAAACTATGAAAATAAAAATAAAAATAAAAATCATGCACCAATTCAAATTTATAAAAGGAAATCAAAATCAATTAGACTTATAGGAGAAACCAACTACCGCTAATAATTTAATTATATCATAAGCCATAGGATAACAATCTCAATTTATATCTATATATAAATATATGTTTTTAAAATTAAAAATTTAATAAAATATTTTATATAGTTATATTTTACTTAATTTTAAAAATATTAAATATTTGATTTTAAATTTTAATCATTTTAATAAATTTCATATTTTGAAATATTTGACATTAACTCAAGTTATAATTTTTTAATATTTTAATAAAATTAAAATTTAATATCTGATATTTAATTTTATTTAATTATATTTTAATATATATTATAATTTATTTAATTTATATTAATAATTTTTATATATATCTAAAATTATATAATATAAATATTTATAATTAAGAAAAATAAAAAGAAAATAAATAATTCTTTTTAAAAAATTCTTCAATTCATCTTTTTAATTTTTAGAAAGTAAAAATATTTTCATTAAAATACTTATAATTTAATTTTTTTTTCTTTTAAAAAATTACTTTCTAATTCATTTTTTTTTTGTAAAAGAAAAAATAGCAAAAATTTAGGTCTTTATTTTTCTGATTTTCTTTGTTTTTTTGTAATCTCTTAATAATTAATAGAAATAGAATTTCAACATAATTATATTTATTTATTAATTATAAATTTAATTTATTATAATTTACTCAATTATATTAATAATTTTCACATATATAAAATGTGTCAAACCAAATACTTATAATTAAAAAAATAAAAAAGAAAAAAATAGTCTTTTAATTCTTTTTTTATTTTTAAAATTAAAAAATTTTCTAAATTTAATTTTTTCATTTTAAAAAAAAACTCACTGCGAATTTAAATTTTTTTATTTTCTATTTTTTTTTTAAAGAAAAAATTATTCTCCAAATTTATTTTTTTTAAAATATTTATAATTAGTTTTTTTTTTTAATTTTTTCATTTGAATGAAATAGAAGAAAAAAATGTACTTATTAATAAATATGATAAAAATTTGTATATCACGTAGGTCTAATATTAATGTGAAAATTTTATAAGCAAAGATCATTCTTGCACCAAAAGAGAAAAAAAAAGGACTCCAAAAAAGTCAAGAGAAACAAAGGGTTTTCGAAAGTGTTAATTTTAACTCTTTAGGTCGTGTTTGATGTGGAATGATGGACGGGTCAATGGTTTCTCCAATAGCTATTATTAAGATTTTCCTCTCAATCGTCAATTTTAACCTTGTTTATTTGTTTTTCGATCCAATGGAAAATAACTTTCTTTGTTTTGAGTATAATGGTTATAGACTCATCATATTTTTTAAGATTTAATTTGGCTTGGCTTAGAGGCTAAGAGTTCAGGTATAAAGGGATATTATTAAGGGGTAAAGAAATAAGAGAAAGAAACAAAAATTAAGGGTTAAACTAGATAAATATAGTGATGAAAAATTATATTATGTTAATCATTTTAAAAATTATTGAATATTGATTTTTATAATTTTTTTCTACTCTCTTAAATTTTACTCTTTTTTTTTTTATTTCACCCTTATTATTCAATTAATATTTATTCTCTTAACCATTACATTCAGGTAACATATAACCCTAATTTTTAACCCCAAAACAAAATAATTATTTTTCGTCCTACCTCACCCCCATTCTCTCTCTCTCTCTCTCTCTCGCTCCCTCCACGCCAAGCCCCCTCCCCACCCTCTTTAGTCTGTCCTCTCCACTCTCTGACACACTGCTTCCTCCATATTGGCGTAAAAACTTGATGCCTGATAGTGCAAGCAAAGCAAGCACCCCACTCCATTTTTTTCCCTTTTCTTTAATCTCCTTCACTAAAACTCACTGCGCTCTGCTTTGCCTGTAACCAACAAAAAACAAAAAAAAAGAAGAAAAACCTTCTTTTCTCTTCTCTCTCCTCTCTCCCCTATAAGCTCCTTGTTTAGTGCCTGTTCACTTGCAAAACCCACCTGGAAAGCTCTCTTCTAGCTTACTGTGTATCCCCTTCTTCTCTTCTCCACACCAGGCCGTTTGTTGTTATAGCTCTTTTATCTCTCCAAATTCCCATTTCTTTCTCTTGTTCTTAGCCAAAAACTTATATGTTCTCCCACAACAACAATGCAAGATACTTGAGATTAATAAAACATATATCATGGAAGTGCAGACATTCATTTGGGCCGTATCTTCATCTTGTCTTTATAGTCTTTGAGCCATTTCTATTTCCAGAGAGAAGAAAAAAATTGAAGAAGGTTTATTTACTAGTCCTCCGTCATCCATCATTTTGTTTGATAGGGGTCTTTGGGGGGTTGACCACTTGACTTTGTCCTTCTTTCTCTCTCGTTCTCCCTCACATTCGAGAGACGGAGATGTAAGTGTGTGCAGAGGGAAAGTGTTTCTGTTGATTGTTGCTAATAGTTGACTGTTTTCATTGCCAGCTCCTGCCTGCCGACTCGCTTAATTTTCTGCTTCTTGCTTTATGCCTCTAAATTGAACTAGAAGTACAAGAAGAAATGGGCCTTGAAGGCCTAGGTGGTTGATGAACCTTTGTTCTTTCTTTCATCTTCTAGTCAAAATATTGGCCCGTGTGTCACAGGGTAACTGTTTAGCCTCTTCCTCACTCTCTATCTCTCTACTACACCCCCAGGGGCGGGCCAAAGTCATTATATTAATTAGTTGAAGTTATAAAGTAGAGCAAGCCATCTTTCTTATGTTTTTCACTTAATCAATTTTGATAGTTCAAAAAAATAACGAAAAAAAAAAAAGAGAGGAGTTTAGGAACATATATGCGTCAAGAAGTCATAGTATAGGGCAATAGCTTCCGGTGTGTTGTTGCTTCTAAAAGGCCAGACAATCAACAGTTTTAATTCTAATCATTTAGCCCTCCTAATTGTCTCACCTCTCTCGTTCAGTTGTCCTTTCTCTTTTGGTCTTCCGCTCTCCAAAACAAATCAGCGACCCCCCCCCCCCAACAAAAAAAAAAAGAGTGAGAAGGAAATGGAACTTTCAAGTCATGAAGAGGAGATCCCCATTCCAATAAACAGTACATTTGCTGGGAGCCATAGTCATGGTCATGGCCACTTGATCAATCATGATCATCCTGCCCCCCACAACCATATCATCCCTTCCTCTGCACCTCAAACCCCTTCCACCAATCGCCCCTCTCCACCCACAAGCCTGGATCATAATCATCATGCATCTTTCAAGAAATTTGTGAGGTACAAAGAGTGTCTCAAGAACCATGCAGCTGCAATGGGAGGGAATGCCACTGATGGATGCGGAGAGTTCTTGCCAAGTGGTGAAGAGGGCAGCATAGAAGCTCTCACCTGCTCAGCTTGCAATTGCCACAGGAACTTCCACAGAAAAGAAATAGAAGGTGAAAAATCAAGTGATTGCTATCACAACAACCCACATTTCTGCGGCAGGCTCGGAAGGAAAGTCATTCTAAGGCACCACAAGAACACTTTGGTCCCTGAGGCTTTAGGATACTCTGCAGCAGATAGTCCCCTTGTGCCCTCAAGAGCAGCAGCAGCGGCCGTGGCACTCCAGCAGCACCACCAGATGATAATGCCCTACAACATGGGGTCCCTTCCATCAGAGTCTGATGAACAAGAAGAAGGTGGTGGGGTTTTGATGGCCAGGCCTTCGCAACTAGTGAAGAAAAGGTTTAGGACAAAGTTCACACAGGAACAGAAGGAGAAAATGCTCAGCTTTGCAGAGAAAGTTGGTTGGAAGATACAAAAGCAAGAAGAATCTGTAGTGCAACAGTTCTGCCAAGAGATTGGAGTCAAGAGAAGAGTCCTCAAGGTTTGGATGCACAATAACAAGCACAATCTAGCCAAGAAAAACCCTGCAGTCACCGCAAATGCTACCACTTAATGAATTAAGAAGATTGATTTTCATAATCACTATTCTCTCTCATTCATCATTTCTTTATCCTAGTTTGTGTTTTAAACTTTAACCTTACTCGTATTAGCTAGAAGAAAGTACTTGCTTTTGTTAACAGTATCCTTTATAATCTCCTTGTCCTGGCTTGTATCTTGATTGATTTCTCTTATTATTGGTAGCAATATAACATTGGTTGTGTAATGTAGCTTTAAACAAATTGGGTCTGGACGAAGTTTTAGTTATGGGTGGTTTTTTTGTGTAATACCCATTACGCAGAGAGAGATGTGGATTGTGACAAACAGATTAATAGTCCATTATATTACACCTATTCTGTCTTCTCATGTTATTGGATACTGTTCTTCTTCTCCTTTCTTTTTTTTTATAAATATATATGTATTACTATATCTACAAATCCCTTAATTAAGAGGAATAACCAAATCTAAATAGATGACAAGTTGAAAGAATATGATCTAGGTTGGCTTAGAAAATTTTAATTAGAAATGATTTAAAATATTAAATTATTATTTTGAATTTAGTTCATAGAATAGAAAAATGAGAAAACTCAAATTAAATTTAATATTAAGGCTTGTTATTGTTGTTGCTGCTGTTTGTATATGCATTATTCCATGGTCATATGCAAAAAATTCAGTTGTTTACTACTTGGCCTATGGCATGTAGAAATATTCCAACTCTTGGAAATTAGGATTGAAAACTAGAAAATAGAGTGGGAATTTATTCTTATAAATAAACGAACAATGAATATTCGGACTTTGGATTCTAGGAAGGCAGATTAAATTTGCTTGATTAAGAAAAAAAAAAAACAAGAAAAAAAATTGAATTTGTATATGTCACAGTTTCTTTTTCCTTATTTCAAAACCGCAAAAGTGAAAAATAAACTATAAAGCTCAGAGTGGATCTTCTACGGTAAGGTAATTATAACACATTTTATTGAGGAGATATACAAAATAAATATAAAATAAATATCGGCCTATTATGACTATCAATTATAATTGATACGTTACATAATAATCAATTATCACTAACAATTATAATGTCTATTTTTTTTAATCTATTTCACATGATTTTCTTTTTTTTTTTTTTGAATGGTAATTGTCATTTGGAATGATAATGAGGCAATGCTGGTCAATGGTTTAAATAACCACCTATCAAGCTTAATAAGTTCTCTACATTTTGTTCACATGCATCTTGATCTGTATCCCATTTCTTTTTCTCTTTTCAAATTTCTTTTTCACTTATTGAAACTGAATGAATTCAAATTTAGTTGCACCATGTGATAAGGAGACTTACAATTGAATAGGAACACCTAATGACGAGCCCAAAAGGCTACACTAATAGGCATGCACGAGCCTCTATTGGACCTATAAACGTTTAGAGGCTTGCTCCTCAGACTTGTTGCACTAGACAAGTAACCTAACCCTTAAGAATGGAGGGCCTCATACTTGTAAAATCACCATTAAACTCCACTCACTTAGAATAAGCCAACCATATATAATAGATTATACTAATATTCGTTAAAAGTAATCAATGACTCTCTCTCCTTACCTACTTGAGAACTCTGGTGTCTGTGATAATACTGAAGTTCATTTTTGGCCCTTAGTTGTGTGCTCTTCTGCAAGACTTAGCTCACACTCTGTGATCGGATCTCCACATTGACCTAACCTAATCAAATCTTGCCACGTTTCCTCCTTGGTGAGCACCCATATTCAATTTAATGTTAGAGTCCATCTTCAGCCCTTAGCCATGTGCTCTTGTGTAGGATTTAGCCCAAACTTTATGACTAGACCTCCACATTGACCCGACCCAATCAAATCTTGCCATGTGTCCTCCCTAGGGAGCGCCCCTCGTCAATTGGCAAACGACATGTCATGTGCTCTTCCTTGTCATCCTCTACCTTAGGACACGACCTAGTCAAGCTCCATGGAGTACAAGAGCTCTCAACAATGCTTAGACTATACTCTGTAAGCAACCATGCAAAATTTGTCGACCTTTGTGTCACTTAACCCGTTTAACGCACAACTTGCCACTAAGGTAGTAGAATCATCAAACGAATGACCAACCATATAGCCAACTCTTAGAGTGATAGCCCCTCAAGACCATTTTGACTTGTTAATTGGACATGTCAACTCATTAGTAGCCATGTTAACAATGTTTTTGGCGACACAAACACACCTTGCCTCGACAATGACTCCTAATGCTACAAGGCCAATAAGGGACACCTTAATAGTCAAAACTCCGTAGGACACTCCATTAATGCCTTACCCTTACAACAGAATACCTAACCTACAATAAGGATGGGTGATGTTTACGAGCCTTTGCCTACTCTCGAAGGTAATGGGGAAAAGCTACCTAGAGAAGAAACTTAAAGAAAAGTAGTGTTCATGGAGGAAGAAATTTGTCACTTAGTGTTCCCAATGGCCTCTAAGAATGATAGAATTTGTTCAAGGAGCCCCTTTTTGGCCTTAAAGCACAAATACCATGCTTGAGACTCTAATTCCCTAAGACTAGCTGATATGCCACTGCTACATAATAATGATTTGTTAATGGCACAACCAAAGCAAATATAGGAGGAAATAACAATCCTCAACACATCTTAATCGTAGTGCACCCTGTAAGGATGTAAAGCTTAACATCCCTTTTCTTTCAAGAAATCATTGATGCCTTTATTTGGGAGAAGTTTGAACTCTTAAATCAAGATAGTTGCCTTGACACAAAAGACTCCATTAACCATTGGATTTGATTCTATATGCTAATATCCCTCCACTCCACTTTAGATAAGGCTGTGTGCAAGGCATTTACCACCATGTTGAAAGATGTCACCTAACAGTGGTACTTAGAGCTCTCCCTATGATTGATCATGAACATTAAGCAATTAGGAAGTATCTTCTTTGCAAGGTTTATCACCAATTAAGCATACATGAAGACTTTAATAGCCTTTATCATTGTCAAGCAAGGAGAGAATGAGCCTGTACATGACTTAGTTAATTGGGTCAACATGAAAATACTCAATAATGAAAATCTGAACCTAGACATGGCATTTGTAATGTTTTATTAGTAATTTTGTTGATTCCTGCTTCTCACAATCTTTGGAAAAAAAAAGACTTTTCCTAGACTTCACCAATATGATGACTTGAGCAGAATTGTTCATTAACATAAAAAAGCAGGGTAATGCTTAAAGAGAAATGTGGAGCAAGTAAACTTAAAGGGAACCTACTTCTTTAAAGAAAAATAAGGATAACTGGTGAGGGGAATGAGGAACAATCCCTTATGAGCATCACCTCAATCATGGGCACATGACAGAGGAGTGCTAGAAGCTTAAGGAGCCAAACACCTTGGACAATATGTTCAAGGTATTTTGCACCACAATGACAGAGGGTTCTAGTGGTTCATGATTGTCAGTCTCCCCTCAAGTAGCAAAATCAAGAAGTAGAAGAGCACCCTGTGCAAGACCCTAAGCCAATATAATGAACCATCCATATGATCATTGAGAGACCATCTAAGGAAGGTGATAGTGCAATAAACAAGAAGATGTACACATAAGGGTCCTTAATCTCTAAGGCAAGTGTCCCAAGGATAGAGAAACTACCCTCATCACATTCACAAATGATGACCTTTTAGGTGTAGAATACCTTTATGATAATCCTCTGGTCATCATGACCATAATGAACCTTTTTAACATTAAGTGCATCCTAGTAAACATAAAAAGCTTAGTGGAAAATTTTTCTCTAATGCATTCTTTAATATGGGACTTAACAAGCAAGACCTTTAACTAATAAGACCCTTATGCATGAAGATGATCATGAAAAGACCTCCTTCATCATGGAGCAAGAGTTGCATTGCTATAAGCTAATATCATTCAAACTTAAGAATGTAAGAGCTACATACTAGTAGCTAGTGAACAAGATGTTCCAAAATCATATTGGTCTAAATGTGGAGGTATACATCAATGATATGCTTGTTTAAAGTAAGACCACTAAAGACCAAGTTGTTGACTTGAAAAAGACATTTAAAACTCTTAATTGACATGGCATGTAGTTCAACCCCATGAAATGCATGTTTAAAGTGTGTTCTGGTAAGTTCTTTGGATTTTTGGTGTCAAAGAGGTGATCCTAGAGAAGATTGAAGCCATTAGGTAGCTCTTCTCCCCAAAACCACTAAGCACATACAACTTCTCACCAAAATGCTAATCCACCTAAGGTAGTTTATCTTGTGGCTTTGGCAACAAGCAATTTCTTGTTTTTCAAGTCTTAAAGAAGCAAACAAATTTCCAATGGATGGATGACTATGAGCAAACCTTCCAATAATTCAAATATTTATCATCCCTACCATTATTGAGCAAGCCTATGAATGGAGAAACATTGTATCTCTACCTTATCTTTAATAACACAACAATCAACTTAATCTTGGTTTGAGAGTAAGGAGTGTATTGGCCAGTATATTACATAAGTTAAGTCTCTCAAGGGTTGCAGCTATGATACTTGAAGTTTGACAAACTAGCCTTTATGCAGGTTACAATGGCAAGAAGTTACAACACTACTTCTAGGCACAAATCATTGTCATCCTAATTGACCAATTGCTCCACCTAGTGTTGCATAAGCCATAAGTGGTAGGTTAACTCCTTTAGTGGTCAATCAAGTTTGGAGAGTTCAACATTTAGTTTCAACCCCACAAGGCCCAAAAGGTACATGCATTAATGAGATCACACATCGACAATAAGGAGAGAAGCTATGTGAACTTCATTTTTATGGGATTGGGTGAGATCACACTTAAGTATGCCTTAAAATTGCTTCCCCACCTTAAATAACAAAGTTGAGAATAAGGCCTTAGAATCAATTGAGCACTAAGAATCAAAGGTTTGAAAATTTACAACAACTTATGATTGGTTATAAGGTAAGAGAATGATGAATTTGAAGCAATGGGAGACAACATGGTCAATTACCTATGAAAAGTCCCTGCCCTTTGTGAGGCAATCACCAACAAAGGGGGAAACATGGTTCATGTACAAATTCCTTAAATAACTAACACCAAAGCAAATGCTTTAGCAAAGTGATGAGTGACTATGGAGGTGTTGTTCATAAGAGCAATCTTTATGGAAACACTAGTGTGCCTAAGTTATGAGAAATTGATAGTGTAAGTGCTAGAACTTAATGTAGTCCCTTTATACATGATCCTAATCATTACTTACCTACATAAGGGATAACTCCCAATAAGAAAACTAAAGGCTTAGCATTTGTAACTAAAAGTGACAAAATTCTTGTTGATTGATGGGAGATTATACAAGTAATCTTTAAGTATGCCTCTCCTTAAGTGCTTGGCTGAAGAAGAGGTAAGGTATGTCCTCTAAGAATCCTATGAAGGCATGTGTGATAACTATATAGGAAGCAATGTCTTGACAAAGAAAGTGATCAAACAAGGTTACTATTGCCCACTTTGAATGCAAATGCCTCAAAATTGTTGCAAACAATGTGATAGTTGCCAATGATTTGCTAACCACTAGTAAGTCCCCATTGCATGACTTATGCCTAAATTATCATACTAGCCATTCACTTTATGGGGGATGGACATGATTGGTTTGTTCCATATTGCCACTAAAGGACACAAGTTTGCAGTGGTTATTGTTAATTACTTCACAAAGTGGATGAAAGTCAAGGCCCTTTTGTTAATCATAAAATGCCAAATATAAGCCTTTATAAAGAAGATTATACATTGGAAATTCAAAATCCCCCACACAATCATCATTGATAAAGACAAAAATTTTGACAACACAAAATTTAGAGAATTCTATTAGGAATTGGGTATCACCCTTAAATTTGCCTTAGTGAAGCACTTGGAAACCAATGGTTAAGTGGATGTAACCAACCACATAATCATCCAAGGCTTGGAGAATAGATTAGGGAAGGAAATAAGCTTGTGGGTAGATGAGTTACCAAGAGTATTATGGGTGTACTATACAAGCCCACTAACCACTATAAGGGAGACTCCTTTCCACATAGCATTAGGAATGAAGCTAATGGTGCCAACAAAAATAGATGAGCTAAGCTATAGACAGTAGAACTTTGCTAAGGACAATAATAATAAAGAGTTGCATAGTGAGCTAGATCTCTTGTGCACACGAATAGTCCTTCACACAAACAACCTTGTACCATAAAAAATATGACATAGTACCATACCAAGAAAGCAAAGGAGCAACTGTTGTGCATAAGTGACTTGGCATTATGAAAATAGGAAGCCAACAAAAGTGATGAAGGAGCAAGCAAACATTTCCTTAATTGGGAGGGCCTATAAGAAATCATTGAGAAAGTAGTACCAAGAAGTTAATGCTTGTAGGAGCTAGACAAAACTCCAATCCCCTAAATTTGAAACTTCAAAAGCTTTAAGGCTTACCATCAATGAAAAAGCCTTAGGGCTTATCATCGATGAAAATGTGTTTTAAGATGTAAGTCATTAATAAAGAGCCATATTCCCCTTAACAATTTATCATTTGTAATTTGACACACCTTTTTGCTCATTTTCGACAAAAACAAGATTGTTTAAGGTGCCCTAAGTAAGTGTGCTACACAACTTCTTGCTAAGAACATCTAAGGCACTTTAAACAAGCATGCCCACACATGTTTTTTACACAAAAGAAAAAAAAAATCCAAAGAGTACCTAAGGTGTCCTACATAAGTGTGCCATATAAGATTTTTGCATAATGATGTTGGGATTGCCTAAGGTGCTCTAAATGAGTGCACCATAATAGCCTTCTACTAAGAATACTTAAGGCACCTTATGTTAGTGTGTTGCATAGGCTTCTTTCACAATGAAGCTAGAATTGCCTAAAGGACCCCATATAAGTGAGTTGTACATGCTTATTACTGAGAAACCTTAAGGCACCTCTTGCCAATGTGTGGTGCGAGCTCCCTAGACATGTAGATTGTCACAAACTACCTAAGGCAACCTAAGTGAGTGCATCAAGATTAACATAGCATGAAAATAAATGCACCATATAAAGAAGTGCATGACAAAAGTTAAGTGTAGCACAAAGAAGAAAGGCATGAATGGGAAGATGTATGTAATGTAAAAAGCAAAGGTGTGGGAGAAGTAAGTGTAACACAAAAATAAAAAAGCACAATAAAAAGTAAGAGTGAAACCAAAAAAAGAAAAAAAGTAAAGGTATGGGAAGATGCATGCAATTTAAATAGTGAAGGTGCATGAGAAGTAAACGCATCACAAAAATAAAAAAGCACAATGAAAAATAAGAGTGTGACAAAAAAAAAATGGAGAAAAGATAGAAGTTACTCAAGTAAAGGAAATTTCATTCATTCAAAATGAGTTACACCTTAAGGTACAATACAAGTTACATTATAACCTAATTACTTAATTTATAAGTACAATGAGAAAACTTAAGCTACAACAAGGTAATTTGGATTGAGCGGAGCCATTGGCATTCTATTAGCAACCAACAACTATGCGATGTTACCTATCCACAATCGAATGAAGAGGCAAGGGGACAATAAATGGATTAGCTCAACACACCTCCCTATTTCTAGGATTCAAATCTTGAATAGGTTACACAATTAAACTTCTAACCCTTTCTAAAGGCTCATATTTGACACAAATGCAAGCTTTGACACATATGTCATTTGGCATGGGAAAGTCACAAGGTGGCATAAATTAAGCATTGTGCTTGTAGTGAGCTAGTGGAGTACAAAAAGCAAAGGAAGTTGGTTGCTACCTCTTCCATTGTTGGCTTTACCCATGAGTTACCTAACATGGTATTGTATTGGCTAGTGTGGTGAGAGGTAGACTCAACACATGATTGTTAGGAAGCAGACCATTGGAGAATGACAATGGTAGCTGTTGTTCCCACAACCTTGTATAGGTTGTAATTGTTGTCAATTAGATTTAAGTGTGTAAGAAGGTAAAAGCCACATGGAGAGGCAAGACAAGCTAGAAGAAGGGTAGACACAGTAAGTGACACTCTTTGTATTGTACTTACTTAGTATTTGCAATAGTGAAAAGAGCAGAGAATTAAGACATCCATTGAAACTGGAATTTTCAAGTATAGTGGATGGTCTCGGTAAGGGAGAGTCCCTACCACCGTGGATGTACGTCACATTGATGAAACCACGTAAATCTCGTGTGTCCTTAATTTGCTTTACATTCTGTGTTTTGAATTGAGTTGTGAACGCAGCTAAAGTATCAGCCAACCCATAACCTAACGAAGGTCTAAACAAGAACATCTGAATTGTCTATTAGGTAAGGTGTCTGAAAGGTGACTTTGGGGACTATTGTGATTAGTAGGTAGCAATAGATCTACCTTAGTCGAGTCTGAGAAAGAGTTCACTTTTAAGAAGAGGTTGAAGTTGTTCACTTACTTGCGAATTGTGAATTGTGGTGATACTGATTCACCCTCCCTCTCAGTATCACAAACTAGTAGATCTTAGGGAGAAGTCAGGAACTTCAATTGGTATCAGAGCTCAGGTTCACCAGTTTGAAGCTTAATAGCTTGGTGTACTAGTTTGAAGGGATCTAGAAGTTTGACTTGTTCAGCATACTGAGAAATGGAAGCCGGTACCAGTACTAGCACCACTTATAGCAAGAAGGTTCCAATCTTCAATGGAACCAACTATCATATGTGGAGAGCAAGAATGCAAGTGGTATTTGCAACCATGGGCATGAATGTGGTGAAATGTGTATAGGAGGGTTTTGTGGCTCTAGAAGAAGGTAAAGACCCAATCCCAGAGGAGTTAAGGCAGTTTGAGATAAATGGGAAAGCCTCAAATGTCATCATTTCAGCATTGACAGATGCTGAGTATGCTAAAGTTATGGACTACAAATCTGCCAAGGAGATATGGGACAGATTGCAGAAAGTCTATGAAGGTGATGGTAGAATGAAGGAGGCTAAGCTTCAAGTGTTTAAGGAGAGATATGAATCTCTCAGAATGCAGAAGAATGAGACAGTTCAAGAGTTCTTCACTAGGGTTATTGACGCTGTAAATGACTTGAGAAGTCATTGGAAGAGCAAGAAGGACTCATCGATTGTGAAGAAAATTATGAGAATTTTGCCTGAAAGGTTTGCTTCAAAGGTGGCAGCCATAGAGGAGAGTAGAGATCTCAACTCTATGTCTCTGCATGATTTTCAGTGCAATCTCATTGCATATGAGATGAGAATAAAGTCAACTAAGAGCTCCTCAACGTCAAAGGTATCAAAGGAGGCAGCTTTCAAAGCTATGAAACACTTGAAAATAAAAGAAAAGGAAGAATCATCCAGTGAGGATAATGATGATGATGAGGAAGAAAGCGAAGATGAAGTATTGGCTTACTTCACAAGGAAATTCAAAAAGGGATCTAAGAAGAGAAAATGATAGTTGTCCTTGAGATGTTATCGTTGTGGGCAAACTGGACACTTTGCTTCTTAGTGCAAAGTGAAACTTGATGATGAAGATGAGGATGGTGATGATGAGCAAAATTCAAGATGGAGAAGATCATCATTCAAATGAAAGAAGTCCAATAAGAAGATTGCCAACCCACAGAGGAAGATGAGAGGCTCATTCAAGAGTTATGTGAGTCAGACAAAAGAAGTTGATAAGGAGGAAGATGAAGACTCATCAGATGAGTATGTCTTTATGGCATCAGCATAAGGTGGTAGTTCAACCTCTGAAGAGGAAGAGGAAGTTGATGAAGAAGAGCCAGATCTTGAAGTTGAGCTGGAAGCAGCTTCAAAGGAGATAATCAGAAGGGGCAGAACCATAAGAAGGTTGGAGGCCCATATAAAACAAGTTGAAGCAAAATCTGAGGAAGCTAAAAGTCAAAACGGTGAAATAAGAGCTGAGCATATTGACTTGAAAAGAAGATTTGAGGAATAGATCAAAATATGTGAAGACCTTACAGTAAAGCTGGGCTCAAGGGCTTCAAAAATTGAAGAAATGAAGAAAGAGTTGCTGAGACTTCAGCAACAACTCAAAAGTAGCAAAGAGAACTTGCAAAAGCTTGAAATGATAGGAGAAACAAGTTTTGGAAAAGGAAAGAAGAATGTAGAGAAAGTGTAGCAATCTGAGGTTGCATTGGCTAAAGAAAATGAGAATATGCCATAGAAGTTAAAAGAGAAGGTTGTGACTCAGAAGAAGATAGCTGAGAATAAAAAAGATCTGAAGAAGCAACCTAGGGTGGCAAACAAGAAGGAAGAAAAGAAAGTCAGCCAGCAGAGGGCTACGGTTGAACAGAAGAAGGAGAAGAAGGTGACTGAAATGAAAGTCACGCAAGCAAAGAAGCCAGTTGCCTACACAGCAAGTGATGAACAGAAGAAGACAAGTAGTGATCAGACCTAAGAAGAGGCAGTTTCAAGGTCATTGCCTTTATTGTGGAGTTTGGGGTCATAAGGCGAGTAACTGCTGGTGGAGAAGGCCAGTATATGTCTCCAACTTTAGAAGATACGATGCTGCATACAGGGGGAGACAATACAGAATTCAAAAGAGAACACCTGTCGTGAGTTCTTACACATACTGTAAAAGGCAAGGACACGCTGACAAGGATTGTTGGTGGAAGCCCAAACCAGTGGTTTCAAAGAACAAGTTTGCTATATTGGCAGATTTGGAATAGTGTGAAAGGTGCGGGCAGGATGGCCATAATGCCAAGAGATGCATGACACTTCTCCCTGAGCAAAAGAAGGCACTCAATGGCATAGTAAAAATAAGCGGTGCAGTCAAAGTTGAGAAAAAGGAGAAAGCTATCTTCTAGCCAGTTCAAAAGAAGGAATATAAAGCTAAAAGGGAGGTGGCTAATATAGTGGAAATCACACTCAAAGCTGACTGCAAGGATAAGCAATGGATCCTTGATAGTGGATGCACTTTGCACATGACGGGTGACAAGAGTAAATTATCAAAGCTAAACAAATCAAAAGAAGGCAGAGTCAAATTTAGCAATGATGATTCACTCAACATCAATGGTCAGGGGTTAGTAAAGATTGGAAGAGGAAAGCTGAAAGATGTTCTACACGTTGAAGTAGTCAGATATAATTTAGCATCTGTCAGTCAGCTATGCAACGAAGACCATAAGGTAATATTCACAAAAACAGGTTGCCAGGTAAAGAGTAAAAAAGGCAATACTGTTGCAGCTGAGAAAAGAATAGTTAGAAATTTATATGTGATTGATGAAGATAAGACAAGCAGCTGTTTACTCACCAAAGAAGAAGAAAATCAACTCTGGCATAAGAGGCTAGGACACCTGTCACAGAAGAACATGAGGAAGCTGACCACTACTCATGTAATCAGAGATATTCTCAACCTTAGGAGAGAGAGAGAGTATGTTTGCTCAACATGTTCTAGAGGAAAACATGTCAGAAAGCAGTATAAGACGAAAGAGTTCAGTTCTGAAGCAGTGCTTGACATTGTGCATACTAATTTCTGTGAGCCGATGAGAACAAAAGGGTTGAAAGGTGAGAAGTACTTCGTCTTGTTTATTGATGATTATTTCAGAAGGACCTGCATCATGCACCTCAAACACAAGTCAGAAGTTCTAAATTGCTTCAAGAGATACAAAAGATTGGCTGAAAATGAGAGTGGAAAGAAGATCAAAGTATTGAGGTCAAATCAAGGCACTGAATTCACAAATGGAGCTTTTAAAGATTACCTTGAGAAGCATGGAATTCACCATCAGATGGCAGTAGCAAGAACACCTCAACAGAACGGGGTGGTAGAGAGGAGGAACAGACCTGTGGTTGAAATGATAAGAACTCTACTGCTGGAATCCAAGCTTCACACAAGATTTTGGACAAAAGCAACATTTACAGCCGTGCACCTACTGAACAGAGTTCTACTAAGGCCCAATACTGATAAGACTCCGTATGAGCTATAGAGTGGGAAGAAAACAACAGCCAAGTATCTCAGAGTTTTTGGCAGCCCATGTTTTGTGAAGAACAAGGAGCAAAATTTGGGAAAATTCAATGTTAGGTCTGATGAAGGCATCTTTGTGGGATACTCAGGAAAGATAAAAGGTTACAGAGTTTTCCTACATAAGTTGGGAAAAGTGATCACTTCCAGTGATGTAAGAATAGATGAGAACTGGAAAATAATGCAGAATGGAGAAGCTGAGGACAATGAAGAAGATGACTTCAATGTAGATGAAGAATCAAACCAATCTGAAGAAAAGGAACAAGAAGTAAGTTTAGACTCGGGGAAGAGTGAGTTTGAAGATGAAGAAAGAGATCCTAATTACAATTAAAATAGTGCAAGGAAGAAGGACAAAGAAAACATGGACCAGTGCTCATCGAGGAGATTAGATCATAGGTGACCCATCAGCAGGAGTTACAATAAGAAGAAAAATGGTGGGAGTTACTGCTCTACTCTCACAAGTTGAACCTAAATCTATTGAAGAGGCTATTCAAGACCAAGCCTGGGTCAAAACTATCAAGGAGAAGCTAGATCAGATTGAGAAGAATGATACATGGGAGCTGGTTCCAAGACCCACTAATAAGAATGTCATAGGAACAAAGTGGGTGTTTAGGAATAAACACAATGAAGATGGCAAGGTGGTGTGGAACAAGACCAGGCTAGTTTACAAAGGCTACACTCAGATAGAAAGGGTAGATGTTAATGAAACTTTTGCACCAGTAGTAAGGTTAGAAACTATCACAATGTTCTTAGCTTCAGTAGCACACAAGAGGTATAAAGTCTATCAGATGGATGTGAAATCTGCCTTTCTGAATGGGCTCCTGAAAGAAGTGTATATTGAACAACCCGATGGAGTACAAATCAGTGAGGATGAGACACAAGTGTGCAAGCTGAAGAAAGCCTTGTATGGTCTTAAGCAAGCTCCAAGAACATGGTACAGCAGGCTGGATGCGTACTTGAGAAGGTTAAACTTCAGAAGAGGAATGGTTGATAATAACCTGTATGTGTTCAATTCAGAAAAAGGCCAGCTGATAACCATAGTATATGTAGATGACATCATCTTTGGAGGGGATCACTCTGAACTATGCCAAGATTTTGCATAGAAGATGAGTGAGGAATTTGATATGTCATTGATTGGAGAAATGATGTACTTTCTTGGATTACAGATAAAGCAGTGTGAAAAAGGTATTTTTATTTCTCAGACAAAATATGCCAAAGAGATGCTGAAAAGGTTTGGCATGGAGGATAACAAATCTGTCAGTACCCCTATGATAGTGGGCTGCAAGTTAACAAAAGATCAGGAGGGAAGGAGTACAAGCCCTACAAAGTACAGGAAGATGATAGGGAGCCTTCTGTACCTTACGGCATCAAGGCCTGATCTTATGCAAGCTGTGTGCACTGCTAGCAGATTCCAAGCTGATCCTATAGAGTCTCATGTGTTGGCAGTGAAAAGAATCCTAAGGTACCTCAAAGGAACACTGGAAATGGGCTTGTGGTATCCAACCATGGATTCTGTTAAACTACAAGCATACATTGATGTAGACTGGGCAGGAAGTATAGATGATAGAAAATCAACCAGCGGCTGCAGCTTTTACTTGGGTTCAAAGTGTGTTGCATGGTTAAGTAGAAAGCAAAACAGTGTTGCTTTAAGCACAGCTAAGGCTGAGTATATGGTTGTTTGTGCAGCATGTACACAGGTGATATGGATGCTAAGACAATTGGCAGACTTGGGTGTTGAAGTGAAATTACCAGTGAGTGTACTTTGTGATAATCAAAGTGCTATTGATCTCAGCAAGAATCTGGTTCAACATTTGAGGAGCAAGCATATTAACATTCGGTATCACTTCATCAAAGATCAAGTGGAATAGGGTACAATTCAGTTGGAGTATGTTGGTACTAAAGATCAAATTTCAGATATTCTAACTAAACCTCTGTCCACAAAACTGTTTGAAAAGCACAGATTGAGTCTATCTGTGCAAATGCCTCCTCAAGCCTGAAGTTCAGGTAAATCCTCCATCTTCACTTTGCGAGTTTTTCAAATTTGTAATTGGTTGGCAAAGGGGGAGAGAAGCAATAGTGCAGGAGGAGCCGTTAAGAAAGGGGGAGTACATATTTAGGGGGAGTTGAAACTGCTGCATAGTAGCTTTTGTCATGAGTGTTGCCAACAATTACAAAGGGGGAGATTGTTGTTCCCACAGCCTTGTATAGGTTGTAATTGTTGTCAATTAGATTTAAGTGTGTAAGAAGGTAAAAGCCACATGGAGAGGCAAGACAAGTTAGAAGAAGGGTTGACATAGTAAGTGACACTCTTTGTATTGTACTTACTTAGTATTTGTAATAGTGAAAGGAGCAGAGAATTAAGACATCCATTGTAATTGAAATTTTCAAGTATAGTGGATGGTCTCGGTAAAGGAGAGTCCCTACCACTGTGGATGTACGTCACATTAACGGAATCACGTAAATCTCGTGTGTCCATAATTTGCTTTATATTCTATGTTTTGAATTGAGTTGTGAACGTAGCTAAAATATCAGCCAACCCATAACCTAACGAAGGCCTAAATAAAAACATCTGAATTGTCTATTAGGTAAGGTGTCTGAAAGGTGACTTTGGGGACTATTGTGATTAATAGGTAGCAATAGATCTACCTTAGTCGAGTCTGAGAAAGAGTTCGCTTTTAAGAAGAGGTTGAAGTTGTTCACTTACCTGCGAATTGCGAATTGTGTTGATACTGATTCACCCCCCTCTCAGTATCACAAACTAGTAGATCCTAGGGAGAAGTCAAGAACTTCAGTAGCCATCCCTGCATGGAATAGAAATGACTTCATAAATAGTATTAAAGAAAAGGATTGAGTTATTATTAAAATTCCTAATTGAAGACCCATATTTATAATCACCTCACACTTATACCATTACCACATGTGGCTAAAAAAACCAAGGTTGTGAGATAGTTTCCTAAGTATCATAATACATAATAATCACCACATGGTTAAAGTGACCCTCTAATTATTCCCCATAAAGGAAGGTGGGCCCAAAAAAAAATAAAGTGGGAATGGAAGCAAAAATAAATGTTACAAAAATAAAAGAAAAAGAAAAGAAAAATAAATGTGAAGAAAACTTCACAAATATAGGAAAATAGTATGAGTTAAAGGTCATAAAAGAAATTGCTTAAGGGTCAATAAGATACACATAGAAAAAGAAAAGAAAAATAAATGTGAAGAAAACTTCACAAATATAGGAAAATAGTATAAGTTAAAGGTCATAAAAGAAATTGCTTAAGGGTCAACAAGATACACATACAACCCCCCTACAAAGATAAATAAAACTATCACAAGAACCATATGGACTAAGTCATGTTTGTAGACTAATCCATAGTCTGGAGGGGATTACCTACCTTGGGTCCAAAGTTGGCAAAAGGTAGACCTCCCTAAGATCCTCTTTAAGAACCCTTAGTGGGCAAAGTGATTTACAATAGATTGACATATGTAGAAGGACTTCCTACCCTCTATAGCCCAAGCTAAGTATGTGAAGGAAAGTGTCTCTTGTAACAACCTCTTGTCAATCAACCATTTATGAACCTCAATCTTAAGGTGAAGGGCTACCATGCATTGTTGTTAAAGTCAAAGTTTCCTACTATTGCCCACTTTTTAATAGAAAGCTCCTCTACCTACTCCAACTACTCCTTGACCTATTAGAGGGATACCTCTAACTCTTCAATTTGGCCTTTCCTGTCTACCATACTTTGCTCAAAAATGGCTTGTAGCTCTTACTCCTTGGAAAAATCAACATTTAAGGCTTCACATTGGGAGGACAATATAACAAACATGGTCTTATGGTGCATTAGATCTCTCATAACTTGCCAACGTAATTTAAACTCCTCTAACTATGCTTGTAAATGGGTAATGACCTTTTCATCATGCATATGACTCTTTGCCCATTAGGCAATGCCCCTGTTCATTCTTTCTAATGTGCCTAAAGTCTCAATTGGTAATTCATATGTCAAAAAAATTATTAATTATAAATACATTTAATAATAAAATGGTAAATTTGGTTCAACTAGTGACCAAATCTTTTGATTAGTACAATAGCCAAGCCTTATTTTATAACAATGCCTTTAAGTAAAGGAAAGGCTTATGTTGCACCCATAAGGCCAAAAACCTAGTTAATCATTACCAACTATTGGGGTTCAACTAAGTAGGTCAAATTCCATTGAATATCAAGATTTCTTGAATTGAACGATGCATAGACTACTACAAGCAAGCACAAGACTACTCCATCAAGAATGTGATGTAACTGCTTAGGGGTAAACATGCCTTCTCCTATAGTAAGGGCATAACCAACTTCTATTAGTCCTAAATATGAAATATCTACCTAAACACTCCTTGAAGATACCATTATTTAACTCAAGAAGAGATTCTCCCTAAAAATAGTTCAAATAAGGACATGTGGGGCTAGTAATTGAAATAATACTTCTTAAGAAGTTACCTGTGTTTTGTCATAAAGCATTATTGCATGCAGTTTGTTTGGAAACTATTATTCTTTAGCTAGTCCTAAACTTGAGTATAAATAAAGAGGGTATTAAAAAAAAAAAAGAACAAAATAAAAGGCAAGAAAGCAAAATTTCAATTTTACTTTACTATTGAAGATGCCTAGTAATGGTGGGTAGTTTACCAAAAGTGTTGACATTTACATCAATCAATAACTTAAGCATGAATATGTAAAGCATCTTGATGTATGTTAATTAAATTTTGGGAATGTTTTAAGGAAACATATTGGTTTTATTTTTTTTTGCTTTAATAAGGGACACCTTACTTTTCTACCTAGTTTGTAGTGGTAAAGATGAATGGTTGATAGGTAAACTATACATGAATTGATTATGTTAGTTGCAAAACCTACATTAACTAATTAAGAGCAATTATGGATAGAAAGGAAGAGAGATGAGTATATTGCTACTATTTTATTTGATAGTGCTACATTTTTAAGTAGGTATGTATATTGGTTTAGAATTAAATGCAATTAGCCTGTGTGCTACAATGGTGTTTTAAGGTGTAACTAGAATGCAATTTCCTATTCTTTTGAGTTTGATTTTATTTTGCTCAACAACATGCAAAAGCTAAGTGTGGATGAATTTGATAAGTGATAATTTATTCATTCATTCCCTTTTAAATTAAGTTATTTTTAATAAGTTTTATAACATTTAAACTAATTAGAATATGTTTTAGTGATTTAGATATGTTTTAGGGATGTTTTGATGTTTTGAAAGTTTTTTTTTTCACTGACTTAAAGGTTTAGATTGTAAAAGTGGTTTTTAGTAAAGTTGTAGTAGACATTTTAATTTTTCTAGATTGGAGTTGTGACTCCAAATCTAAGTTTGTTTAGGCCTTAAGGCTTTACTTCAAAGACAAGATAGAACATTAGAGTCCAAATTGGGCAATTCAAAAGTCAAAATTTAAGTTCACATTTAGGCTTACAATTTTTGTGAATATACTTAAGCCTAAATTAGTTGTTTAATGTTCCTAAGCAATTGAGAAGTTGCTATAGAATCTGTCACGAGTTAGGCTAAGTCAATCCTGGTTATTAGCTCATAACTTGGGCTATGGACCTTTTTTTTGTTGGGCAAAACTGAATGGATTAAAAAACTAAAGAAAAGGACTATATCTTTGATAAAAAAAAAAAAAAACGGGTAGACCCTAATTCAAATTGTGTCTATTCAAGAATCAATTTGAAAGTTAATAAAAGAATTCTAGAGAATTAAGAAGACCTTAATTTTTTAGGGTTTATTGGTGGTTATTATATACATTCTCTAGGATATAAATAAGGACCTTTTAAACTACTAAAAAAAGAAAAAAATATAAAAGAGATAGACAGACAAGGAAGGTAGTAAACATAACTTTAATAAGAATTTAGTTTCTTTCGTGTATGTGTAATTAGAATTTTTCAATAGCTTTAGGAGATTTCAAAATATTTAGTATTTTAATAAAATAGATTATTGTATTATGTTGTTCTCTTTTTTATTAGAATTATTTAAATTATTCTAATTAAATTGTTGAATGATTGTTGTTTTAATTTATTCATTTAGGCCTGCTAAATTGATTAAATAATGGTCAATTGCTAAAGTTAAGGATTATGACTTGTTTTTATACTATTTCTAATCAATAAGGAGCAATTAATAATAACAAATTATTAACAAGTTTTTAGTTTATTGTTATGAATAACTTAACACAAATTAAATAATCTAAACTTATGTAATTGTTGCTTGAATTAACTCATTTTCTTAATTCTTAAGACTACTAATATATAACTTTAAAGACCTCGTTTTAAGGGTGTAATGGTTAGGGTCTAAGTGGAGAGATTATTTTACTTATTGAATATCTTAGGGAGAATTTGGGTAAAAGAACTTGTTATCTAAGGTTTGTAAGTCCAATAGAATTGAGATAAAATTGTGGATGATCAAAAGTATAAAATATCAACATTATGAATGAACATAAAATTGGAATTTCGTTAATTGATATTTTTATAAGTTATTTTATTTAATTAAATAGTTTACTTTAATTGTTATAAAGTTAGAATTCTACATTAACCCATTATTCATATTAATGCATTTAAGTTTAATTATCTTGCATTAAGTTGATAGCATTCCTTATGAGATCAACCCTTATTTACATTATCTGTCATTGCATGATTAAGAATAAAGTATGTTGTTCTCACAACCTTATATGGGTTGTAATTGTTGTCAACTAGGTTTAAGTGTGCAAGAAAGTAAAATTACATTGAAGGGCAAGAAGGTAAAAGCCACATGGAGAGATAAGAATGTAAAAGCCATATGGAAGGGTAAGACAGTAAATTTGCCACAAGTAAGCCTCGTTGGGGTTTCATGAAGGAGTATATAAAGGCCATTGGAAGACAACAAAAAAAAGTCGACAATTGAGTAAAACGGATAGAAAACCTAGACAACCAGCCGACCAAAGAGAAAAGTCGTTGGAAGAGAGAGAAAAATTATATACGGCAAAATCAGAGTGGACGGCGAAGGTGAGGAATGGCACACCACCAGCAAGAGAGAGAAACTTGTGAGAAACAGCACACCACCGGCACACCAGCGGTCGGTGAGGAGACAACACAGCAAAAAGGTAGAGAGAGAAACAAATGACACAATCAGGTCGAAAGGGAGAAAATACAGATACGGTCGAAGAGGAGAGTGGATGGCAAAGGAACGCACAGTGAAAAACACAAGAACTCTCGAAAAAAGGTGAACGGAAAAACCCGATTCGACCAACCAAGAGGGGTACATGGCAGAATAGGGGTTGGACAGGAAAAACAAAAACCACCAGTAGAGAGAAATCTGGCTGGACGGTGAGAGAGATTCGGCTGGACGGTGAGAGAAATCTAGCGGGATAGTGAGAGAGATATGACTAGACGGTGAGAGAGATCTGGCTAAAAGGTGAGAGATCCGGCTGGATGGCTTGAGACCAGAACCTGCGACGGCGTGAGACCAGAACATGCGTCAACGTGAGACTAGAAACATGCATGAGGTGTGAGACCAGCAAAGGGTGCAAAGCAGAAACATGCGTGAGATGTGGAACGGCAAACCAGAAACGTGAGGTGAGCGGTGAGACAAGGAGACGGGTGAGACCGTGAGACGGTGAAAGTAGGAGCTGTGTGAGACAACCTAAAAAGGGAATTCAGTGAAATATCAGAAAGAACTCAACGTATTTCCAAATTTCTTCAAGAGAGGTTAGAGAGCGTTGCGGTGAACTTCTAAGTGGCAGTGGAGCAACCTTTTAATTCAACAGAGGCAAGACAAGTTAGAAGAAGGGTAGACATAGCAAGTGACACTCTTTGTATTGTACTTGCTTAGTATTTGCAATAGTGAAAGGAGCAGAGGATTAAGACATCCATTGTAACTGGAATTCTCAAGTATAGTGGATAGTCTCGGTAAGGGAGAGTCCTTACCACCATGGATATATGTTACGTTGACATAACCATGTAAATCTCGTGTGTCCTTAATTTGCTTTACGTTCTATGTTTTGAATTAAGTTGTGAACGCAGCTAAAGTATCAACCAACCCATAACCTAACAAAGGCATAAATAAGAACATCTGAATTGTCTATTAGGCAAAGTGTCTGACAGGTGACTTTGGGGACTATTGTAATTAGTAGGTAGCAATAAATCTACCTTAGTTGAGTCTGAGAAAGAGTTCGCTTTTAACAAGAGGTTGAAGTTGTTCACTTACCTACGAATTGCGAATTGTGGTGATGCTGATTCACCCTCCCTCTCAGTATCACAAACTAGTAGATCTTAAGGAGAAGTCAGGAACTTCAATTTGTATCAGATCACAGGTTCACCAGTTTGAAACTTAACAGCTTGGTGTACTAGTTTGAAGGGATCTAAAAGTTTGACTTGTTCAGCATACTGAGAAATGGAAGCCGGTACTAGCACTAGCACCACTTACAGTAAGAAGGTTCCAATCTTCAACGAAACCAACTATCATATGTGGAGAGCAAGAATGCAAGTGGTATTTGCAACCATGGGCATGAAAGTGGTGAAATGTGTACAGGAGGGTTTTGTGGCTCCGGAAGAAGGTAAAGACCCAACCCTAGAGGAGTTGAAGCAGTTTAAGATAAATGGGAAGGCCTTAAATGTCATCATTTTAGTATTGACAGATGCTGAGTATGCTAAAGTTATGGATTGCAAATCTGCCAAGGAGATATGAGACAGATTGCAGAAAGTCTATGAAGGTGATGGCAGAATGAAGGAGGCTAAGCTTCAAGTGTTCAAGGAAAGGTATGAATCTCTCAAAATGTAGAAAAATGAGACAGTTTAAGAGTTCTTCACCAGAGTTATTGATGCTGTAAATAACCTGAGAAGTCATGGGAAGAACAAGAAGGACTCATCAATTATGAAGAAGATTCTGAGAATTTTGCCTGAAAGGTTTGCCTCAAAGGTGGTAGCCATAGAGGAGAGTAAAGATCTCAATTCTATGTCTCTGCATGATCTTCAGTGCAATCTCATTGCATATGAGATGAGAATAAAGTCAACTGAGATCTCCTCAATGTCAAAGGTATCAAAGGAGGCAGCTTTCAAAGCTATGAAACACTTAAAGATAAAAGAAGAGAAAGAATCATCTAGTGAGGATGATGATGATGATGAGAAAGAAAGTGAAGGTGAAGTATTGGCTTACTTCACAAGGAAATTCAAAAAGGGGTCTAAGAAGGGAAAAGGACAGTTGTCCTTGAGATGTTATCGTTGTGGGCAGACTGGACACTTTGCTTCTCAGTGCAAAGTGAAACTTGATGATGAAGATGAGGATGGTGATGATGAGCAAAATTCAAGATGGAGAAGATCATCATTCAAATCAAAGAAATCCAGTAAGAAGATTGCCAACCCACAGAGGAAGACAAGAGGCTCATTCAAGAGTTATGTCAGTTAGATAAAAGAAACTGATAAGGAGGAAGATGAAGACTCATCAGATGAGTATGTCTTTATGGCATCAGCACAAAGTGGTAGCTCAACCTCTAAAGAGGAAGAGGAAGTTGATGAAGAAGAGCCAGATCTTGAAGCTGAACTGGAAGTAGCTTCAAAGGAGATAATTAGAAGGGGCAGAACCATAGAAGGTTGAAGGCCCATATAAAACAAGTTGAAGCAAAGTCTGAGGAAGCTGAAAGTCAAAAGGTTGAAATAAGGGCTGAGCATATTGACTTGAAGAGAAGATTTGAGGAATAGATCAAAATATGTGAAGAACTTACAGTAGAGCTTGGCTCAAAGGCTTCAAAAATTAAAGAAATGGAGAAAGAGTTGCTAAGACTTCAGCAACAACTCAAAAGTAGCAAAGAGAACTTGCAGAAGCTTGAAATGATAGGAGAAACAAATTTTGAAAAAGAAGAGAAGAATGTAGAGAAAGTGCAGCAATTTGAGGCTGTATTGGCTAAAGAAAATAAGAATATGCCACAGAAGTTGAAAGAGAAGGTTATGACTCAGAAGAAGATAGCTGAGAATAAAGAAGATCTAAAGAAGCAACCTAGGCTGGCAAACAAGAAGGAAGAAAAGAAAGTCAGCCAACAGAGGGTTACGACTAAATAGAAGAAGGAGAAGAAGGTGACTGAAATGAAAGTCACACAAGCAAAGAAGTCAGCTACTTTGCCTACACAGCAAGTGATGAAGAGAAGAATACAAGCTGTGATCAGACCTAAGAAGAGGCAGTTTCAAAGTCATTGCCTTTATTGTGGAGTTTGGGGTCACAAGGCGAGTAACTGCTGGTGGAGAAGGCCTGTATATGTCTCCAACTTGAGAAGATACGATGCTGCATACAGGGGGAGACAATATAGAATTTAGAAGAGAATACCTGTCGTGAGTTCTTGCACATACTGTAAAAGGCAAGGATACGCTGACAAGGATTGTTGGTGGAAGCCCAAACCAGTGGTTTCAAAGAACAAGTTTGCTATATTGGCAAACTTGGAACAGTGTGAAAGGTGCAGGAAGGATGGTCATAATGCCAAGTGATGCATGACACTTCTCCTTAAGTAAGAGAAGGCACTCAATGGCACAGTGGAAACAAGCAGTGCAGTCAAAGCTGAGAAAGAGGAGAAAACTATCTTCCAGCCAGTTCAAAAGAAAGAATATAAAGCTAAAAGGGAGGTGGCTAATATAGCTAAAATTACACTCAAAGTTGACTGCAAGGATAAGTAGTGGATCCTTGATAGTGGATGCACTTCGCACATGACAGGAGACAAGAGTAAATTATCAAAGTTAAACAAATCAAGAGAATGTAGAGTCAAGTTTGGCAATGATGATTCACTCAACATCAATGGTTAGGGGTCAGTAAAGATTGGAAGAGGAAAGCTGAAAGATGTTCTGCACGTTGAAGGACTCAGATATAATTTAGCATCTGTCAGTCAGCTATGCAACGAAGACAATAAGGTAATATTTACAAAAACAGGTTGTTAAGTAAAGAGTAAAGAAGGCAATATTGTTGCAACCGGGAAGAGAACAACTGGAAATTTATATGAGATTGATGAGGACAAGACAAGCAGCTGTTTACTCACCAAAGAAAAAGAAAATCAACTCTGGTATAGGAGGCTGGGACACTTATCACAGAAGAACATGAGGAAGCTGACCACTACTCATGCAATCAGAGATATTCTCGACCTCAAGAGAGAAAGAGAGTATGTTTGCTCAGCATGCTCTAAAGGAAAACATGTCAGAAAGCAGTATAAGACCAAAGAGTTCAGTTCTGAAGTAGTGCTTGGCATTGTGCATACTGATTTGTGTGGGCCGATGAGAACAAAAGGGTTGAATGGTGAGAGGTACTTCGTCTTGTTTGTTGATGATTATTCTAGAAAGACCTGCATCATGCACCTCAAACACAAATCAAAAGTTCTGAATTGCTTCAAGAGATATAGAAAATTGGCTAAAAATGAGAGTGGAAGGAAGATCAAAGTATTGAGATCAGATCAAAGCACTGAATTTACAAATGAAGTTTTTGAAGATTACCTCGAGAAGCATAGTATTCACCATTAGATGGCAGCAGCGAGAACACCTCAACAAAACGGGGTGGTAAAGAGGAAGAATAGAGCTATGGTTGAAATGGCAAGAACTTTACTGTTGGAATCCAAGTTTCACATAAGATTTTGGACAGAAGTAACATTTATAGCTGTGCACCTACTGAATAGAGTTTTACTAAGGCCTAATACTGATAAGACTCCATATGAGTTATGGAGTGGGAAGAAGACAACAGCCAAGTATCTCAGAGTCTTTAGCAGCCCATGTTTTGTGAAGAACAAGGAGCAAAACTTGGGAAAATTCAACGCTAGGTTTGATGAAGGCATCTTTGTGGGATACTCAGCAAAGACAAAAGGTTACAGAGTTTTCCTACATAAACTGGGAAAAGTGATCACTTTCAGTGATATGAGAATAGATGAGAACTGGAAAACAATGCAGAATGAAGAAGCTGAGGACAATGAAGAAGATGACTTCAATGTAGATGAAGAATCAGACTAACTTGAAGAAAAGGAACAAGAAGTAAGTTTAGACTCAAAGAAGAGTGAGTCTGAAGATGAAGAAACAAATCCTCTTACAACTAAGATGGTGCAAGGAAGAAGGACAAAGAAAATATGGACCAATGCTCATCAAGGAGATTAGATCATAGGTGACCCGTCAGTAGGAGTTATAACAAGAAGAAGAATTGTGGGAGCTACTACTCTACTCTCATAAGTTGAACCTAAATCTGTTGAAGAGGCTATTCAAGACAAAACCTAGGTCAAAGCTATCAATGAGGAGTTGGATCAAATTGAGAAGAATGATAAATGGGAGCTGGTTCCAAGACCCACTAATAAGAATATCATAGGAACAAAGTGGGTGTCTAGGAATAAACACAATGAAGATGGCAAGGTGGTGAGAAACAAGGCCAGGCTAGTTTGTAAAGGCTACACTCAGATAGAAGGTGCAGATGAAACTTTTGCACCAGTAGCAAGGTTAGAAACTATCAGAATGTTCTTAGCTTTGGCAGCACATAAGAGGTATAAAGTCTATCAGATGGATGTGAAATCCGCCTTTCTGAATGGGCTCCTGAAAGAAGAAGTGTATATTGAACAACCTGATGGAGTACAAATCAGTGAAGATGAAACACATATGTGCGAGTTGAAGAAAGCCTTGTGTGGTCTTAAGCAAACTCCAAGAGCATGGTACAGTAGGCTGGATGCGTACTTGAGAAGGTTGAACTTCAGAAGAGGAACGGTTGATAATAACCTGATATGTCATTGATCGAAGAAATGACGTATTTTCTTGGATTACAGATAAAGCAGTATGAAGAAGGTATCTTTATTTCTCAGGTGAAATATGCCAAAGAGATGCTGAAAAGGTTTGGCATGGAGGATAACAGATCTGTCGTACCCCTATGACAGTGGGTTGCAAGTTAACAAAAGATCAGGAGGGAAGAAGTACAAGCCCTACAGAGTACAGGAAAATGATAGGGAGCTTTCTGTACCTTACGACATCAAGGCCTAATCTTATGCAAGTTGTGTGTGTTGCCAGTAGATTCCAAGCTGATCCTAAGGAGTCTCATGTGTTGGCAGTGAAAAGAATCCTAAGGTTCTTAAAGAAACACTAGAAATAGGCTTGTGGTATCCAGCCATGGATTCTGTTAAACTACAAGCATACACTGATGCAGACTGGGTAGGAAGTATAGATGATAGAAAATCAACCAGCAACTGCAACTTTTACTTGGATTTAAAGTGTATTGCATGGTTAAGTAGAAAGCAAAATAGTGTTGCTTTGAGCACAGCTGAGGCTGAGTATATGGTTACTTGTCTAGTATGTACATAGGTGATATGGATGGTAAGACAATTGGTACACTTGGGTGTTGCAGTGAAGTTACCAGTGAGTGTACTTTGTGATAATCAAAATGCTATTGATTTCAGCAAGAATTTGGTTCAACATTCGAGGAGCATGCATATTAACATCCGGTATCACTTTATCAAAGATCAAGTGGAACAGGGCACAATTCAGTTGGAGTATGTTGGCACTAAAGATCAAATTTGAGATATTCTAACTAAACCTCTGTCCACAGAATTGTTTGAAAAGTACAGATTGAGTCTATCTATGCAAATGCCTTTTCAAGCTTGAAGTTTAGGTGAATCCTCCATCTCCACTTTGTGAGTTTTCTAGATTTGTAATTGGTTGGCAAAGGGGGAGAGAAGTAACAGTGTAGGGGGAGCTGTTAAGAAAGGGGAAGTGCATATTTAGGGGGAGTTGAAATTACTGCATAGTGGTTTTTGTTATGAGTATTGCCAACAATTACAAAGGGGGAGATTGTTGTTCCCACAGTCTTGTATGGGTTGTAATTGTTGTCAACTAGGTTTAAGTGTGCAAGAAAGTAAAGCCATATGGAAGGGCAAGAAGGTAAAAGCCACATAAAGGGATAAGAAAGTAAAAGTCATATGGAAGGGTAAGACAGTAAATTCACCGCAAGTAAGCCCTATTAGGGTTTCATGGAGGAGTATATAAAGGCCATTGGAAAGCAACGAAAAAAAGTCAGCAATTGAGAAAAACGGATAAAAAACCTAGACAACCAGCCGACCAAAGAGAGAAGCCGTTGGAAGAGAGCGAAAAATTATATACGACAAAATCAGAGTGGACGGTGAAGGTGAGGAACGACATACCACCGATAAGAGAGAGAAACTCGTGAGGAACGGCACACCAGCGGTTGGTGAGGAGACAACATGGCAAAGAGGTAGAGAGAGAAACGGACGACACAATCGGGTCAAAAGGGAGAAAATACAGAGACAGCCAAAGAGGAGAGTGGACGGCAAAGGAACGCACGGTGAAAAACACAAGAACTCTCAAAAAGAGGTGAACGGAAAAACCCGATTTGGCCAACCAAGAGGGGTACACGGCAGAACAGGGGTTGGATGGGAAAAACAAAAACCATCGGTAGAGAGAAATCTGGCTGGACGGTGAGAGAGATCTGGCTGAATGGTGAGAGATCTAACTGGACGGCTTGAGACTTGAATGTGTGACGGCGTGAGACCAGAACATGTGTCGGCATGAGACCAGAAATGTGCGTGAGGCATGAGACCAACAAAGGGTGCAAACCAGAAATGTGCGTGAGACGTGGAACGGTAAACCAGAAACGTGAGGCGAGCCGTGAGACAAGGAGACGAGTGAGACCGTGAGACAGTGAAAGTAGGAGCTATGTGAGACAACCTAGAGAAGAAATTCAGCGAAGTATCGGAAAGAATTCAACGCTTTTCCAGATTTCTTCAAGAGAGGTTAGAGAGCATTGCGGTAAACTTCTAAGCGGCAGTGGAGCGACCTTTCAATTCAATAGAGGCAAGACAAGCTAGAAGAAGGGTAAACACAGTAAGTGACACTCTTTGTGTTGTACTTACTTAGTATTTGCAATAGTGAAAGGAGTAAAGGATTAAGATATCCATTGTAACTGAAATTCTCAAGTATAGTGGATAATCTCGGTAAGGGAGAGTCCCTACCACTGTGGATGTACGTCACGTTGACGGAACCACGTAAATCTCATGTGTCCTTAATTTGCTTTACATTTTGTGTTTTGAATTGAGTTATGAACGCAGCTAAAGTATCAGCCAACCTATAACCTAACGAAAGCATAAATAAGAACATCCAAATTGTCTATTAGGTAAGGTGTCTAAAAGGTGACTTTGGGGACCATTGTGATTAGTAAGTAGCAATAGATCTATCTTAGTCGAGTTTGAGAAAGAGTTCGCTTTTAAAAAGAGGTTGAAGTTGTTCACTTACCTGCAAATTGTGAATTGTGGTGATACTGATTCACCCCCCTCTCAGTATCACAAACTAGTAGATCTTAAAGAGAAATCGAGAACTTCAAAGTACTTAATATTCTTGTGACCTTAACAACTACCAAAAATTTGGCGTTATTGTTAAGGAGTGCTTTCTATCAATTTTTGTATTTTTTTATTTATAGTTTTATTAAGTTTATTATAGTAATTATATCCCCTTTTATGTTGGAAGTTATGTGCTTTTTAGGCATTTTCAGTTCCAATGGCATTATTCCTTAAGGAAGTTTTGGTTGAATTAAATGATAAGCTTACAATGTTTTAAGGAAAACATTGTTGTGCTCATAACTATTGACTTTGCCACTAATCTTACTTTTTTAAGCCCTAAAAACATTGTTTGATAAGGTTTTTGCAATTTTTTTTTCATGTTTTTCAATTTTAGAATTTTACTTTTCCTTGGATATTTATTCATATTTCTTCTCTATTTTATGTTTATTTATGGTTTATGACTTAATCATCTTACACTAAACTCCTTTTTGATCCAAAAGTTAAGGGAACTTGCATAAGTTGAGGAGAAAGGCTTGATAAAACTAAAAGTAATTTGTGCTTACCTCATCAAAAATCTTTGGTAATTGTTATCAAGGCTACAAAAAAAATAGGTTCCTTATTCTTAATTATACAATGGTAGTGTAAATAAAAGTCAATCTAACAAAAAGTGTTATTGACTTAATGTTAGATAATTAAACTTAATACATTAATATGAATAGAAGGGTCATGTAAAATTCTAATTTTAAAATAATCAAAGTAAACTACTTTATTAAATAAAAAAACTTATAAAAATGTTAATTATCACAATTCTAATTGTAAGTTCATTCACAATTATGATATTTAATACTTTCAATCATCTACAATGTTATCTTAATTATGTTGGAATTATTAATCGTAGATAACAACAAGCTCTATTACGTAAATTCTCCCTGAGATATTCACTAAGTAAAATATGTTCTCCACTTAGACCCAAACCACTATACCCCTATAATAAACTCTTTAGAGTTATATATTAGCAACCTTAAAAATTAGGAAAATAGGTTAATTTAAGCAACAATCACATAAGTTTAGATTGTTCAATTTATGTTAAGTTTGTTCATAACAATAAGATAAAAACTTATTCATAGTCCTTCACTCTTAATTGCTATTTAGTGATTGGGAATAAGATATATATAGGTCACAATATCCAACTCTAGTAATCAACCATTGTTTAATCAATTTACTAGGCCTAAATGAATGAATTAAAATAACAATCATTTAACAATTTAATTAGAATAACTTAATCAATTTCAATTGAAAAGAAAAAAATTATAAAAAAAAATCTATTCCAATAAAATACCAAACATTTTGAAATCCTTAAAACTATTGAAAATTCTTAGTTATGCATAATTAAGAGAAACTGAATTCATGCTATAGTTATGTTTATTGCCCTTTTTGTGTGTATATCTCCTCTCTCTCTGTCTCTTTGCATTTAAAAAGGTCCTTATTTATATCCTAAAGAATATTCATTATAGCCACCAGCAAACCCTACAAAATTAAGGTTTCCTTAATCTTTTAGAATTCTTTTATTAACTTTAAAGTTGATTTTTAAATAGATATAGTCTAAATTAGGGTTTTCCTTCATTAAAGTTGTAGTCTTTTTCTTTAGTTTTCTAATGCATCTAGTCTTGCCAAAAAAAAAAAAAAAAGGTCCAAATCTCATGATATTAGCTAAAAATGTAGTTCAATTTGTGATAGATTTTGCAACTGCTTATTAGCTATTTTTGGACCATTAAAAAATCAGTCTAAGCTTGGGTATCTTCATGACAATTGTATGTTGGAATGTGAACTTCAATTTAGGATTTTGAATCACCCAATTTAGTGTTTAAAGCTCAAGATAAGCCTATTTAAATACTCAGTGTTTGGACAAGAATCTTACTCCAATTAGGATTTAGGCTTTAGTTTTTTGCCTTGTCTTTGAAGCAAAGTCTTAGGACCTAAATAAACTTAGATTTGGACTCACAATTCTAATCTAGAAAATTTGAAATGTTTACCATAACTTTACTAAAGACCAATTTTTCAATTTGAACCTTTAGGTCAATTAAAAAAAAAAAACTAAACTAAAATAAGCAATAAAGGTCAATATCATGAAATTTGGAATTTTTCCTATTAAAAGCACAAATCCCCAAAACTTTCCCAAAACATACTAAGTCATAAATCATATTTTAATTAATTTAAATAGGTATAAAACTTGTTAAAAACAAATAAATATAAGAAAGAATAAATAAATAGATTCTCATTCTTAAAATTCCCCATAGTTAGCTTTTGCATGCCCTCATGCAAAACAAAATCAAACTCAAAAGAATAGTAAACCACATATTAGTTATACCTTAGAACACCATTGTAGTGCACAAGATAATTATGTTCAATTTTGAATCAATATATGCCTAACTTAAAAATGTAGCAATGTCAAATAAATAATAGCAACATACTTCTATCTCTTCCTTTTTATCCATAATTGCTCTTAATTAGTTAATGCAAGTCTTGTAACTAACATAATGAATATATGTATAGTTTATTTATCAATCATTCCTCTTTATTATTACAAATTAGGTAGCAAACTAGGGTGTTACTTATTAAAATAGAAAAAGAAAACCAATATTTTCCTTAATACATTCCCAAAAATTAGGAAACATACATCAAGATGTTTTGCATACTTATGGTTAAGTCATCGTTTGACGTACATGTCATCATTTTTGGTGAAGTACCCCTAGTGCCAATTTATGATACTCCAAGAACTCTAAAATGGCTAGAGGTAAAAAAAAAAGTGAATGCCATCATCTTCAAAAACTTCTTATGACATGACTATGCAACCTACAGGAGGCTTACACACCCTCTTTCCATTAAAGGGAGATGATACTTCATAACCCTTTAAAGCATCCCTTGTACCCCCTTTGCATCCTTGTTAGAAACACAGTTTAAAGGACTTAATAGTACACTCTGTATCACCACAAGAATGCAAGATTAGACAATTAGTCATGACTTACTTCATATAAACTATACAAGGAACTAGATAAAGATCATAAGAGAAAGATAAAAAATAAACATCACCAAGAAAGGATACCATACAACAATTTAAGGGCATTAACAAGCCCCCCTAAAGATGATTGTTGGTAAATGGATGCCAAAATTAAGAAGGTAACCATTTGATTGTATGACTATTAGAAATTTCAAATATGACATCCCTTAGATATGGCTTAAGGATTAATGTTTGAATCTCTTTTAAAGGAAAGGGATAAGTGATAAGGAGGCCAATAATTGACCACAGGCCACCCCACGATGAGCCTAAAAGGCTACACCAATAGGCCTGCACAAACGCTAATAAATTCGATTGTTGCATTGGTCAAATTAATTCTTATGGTGGCCTGAAGGCTTGTAGTTAGTGGCATAACCCTAGTCATCTCCCAATGAACCAATGTATTTTTTTAGACTATAATATGAGACTAACTCCAATAATTCTTGAACCTTGATTCTTAAGGATATAGGAATGTATGTCTAATTGGTTAGCCTTAGTCTTAGTTGAGATCTCGCATTAGACAACTCTCCACTCCTTAAAATCTCTAGACGATTGCCTAAATTTGACTAATTATAACTCATGAAAAACCCACTATCGCACAATTATCATGCAATCTAACTAGTTTAAGCACCAAAATTTACTAACCTAAATAGCAAATTTGCCCCTTAATCTCATCTTAAGCATGACTCAAGTTTTCAATCGGTAGCTCTTAAGACACTCCTTAACTCACCTAAAACCAATCGGTCTTATCACCTAAGGAATCTCATTAAGTGACTAAATGAGAATAAGGCTAGAATGAGAAAACCAAAATGCATTCATTCATTGATAGAACATGATCTCTAGGTACATAAGTTCAAGAACCTTAGTGTTGAAATGATTTACACAATCATGGAGCAAAGGAAAAGAGAAATGCAAAATAAGAAGAATGAGCTCTTTTCATCTGTCCTACCCCTTTTTTGCTTATGACCCTCCATTTTTTATATTCGTTCACCACCTCTTTATCTTCCTTGTACTTAATGTGCCCTTGGCCATTCATGCTTGTCACTTCATCATCCTTGCACTTAATGCCCCTTTGGCCATTCATGCTTGCCTCTTCATCATCCTTGCACTTAATGCCTCTTTGGCCATTCATGCTTGCCTCTTCATCATCCTTGCACTTAATGCCCCCTTGGCCATTCATGCTTGCCTCTTTATCTTCTTACCTTCTAAAATGGATTATTCCTCAACTTGGAAATTAATCCTAAGTGGTTTGGACATGATTCCAGGCCTTAAATTTGGATGGTGGAGTATCATGCCTAAAACATTCAAATCAACCTAATTTCTAGCTCCATGAGGGTTTACTGAACTTCACCCATGCATAACTCCATTGAAATGGGCTTATCTCCTTCTGTTTCCTTCACGAGAGTTATAGCTCTTCAAATTACTTTCCAAGGACTCAAATATGGCAGCTAAACTCCTTCCTGTTTGTTAGATATGGCCAAATAACGAAGTAATGCGTGGCTAATCTGCTCTGTCCAATGCCCTTCTCATGATCAAAGTTCAATATTTTTCCTTATCTAATTAGTTTAGAATTTGCATGCATTTCCTTGATAGAAGTCATAGTTTAGTCTCTTAGCTATCTATAGAAATTAGTTTTATTAAAAAAAACCTCTTATAACCTAAGAAATAGCCAAAGTACATAAATTACACCAAAAACTAAATTTTACCAGATTTTTCTAATAATTAGGCATATGGATAACTAAGTAAGAAGCCAATCAAATTACATCATCTAGATTATCAAACATATATAAAATGTTAAGTATGAGGCAAAATATTATGCAAAACTTGGTTATTATTAAGCCCCTTTAGGCTTATAAAAGTTTAAAAGCTTACTTTTCAAATTTTTTGAACAAAACAAGGGACCTAGCCCTTAGGTTTGGAGGGGTTCACACTTGTCACATCACTATTGAACCTTAATCACTCAGACCATCCTAACCACATATAAATAGTCTAGAACAAAACCTACTAAAAGTAATGAATGACTATCTTTCCCTAACTACTTAAGAACTATAGTGCTTTTATTGACTTGATCATTAGAGTGCAATGCTAAAGTCCATCTTTAATAGTCTAGAACAAAACCTACTAAAAGTAATGAATGACTATCTTTCCCTAACTACTTAAGAACTATAGTGCTTTTATTGACTTGATCATTAGAGTGCAATGCTAAAGTCCATCTTTAGCCCTTAGTTGTGTGCTCTTATGTAAGATTTAGCCTAAACTTCATGACTAGACCTCTGCATTGACCCTACCTAATCAAATCCTACCACATGTCTTTGGTGAGCACCTTTCATCACCTCAGTGCAAACATTCAAATTTTTTCCCACTTAATTAGGGAACCATTCTTGTATCTTTATAACTAGACACATAAAGCCAACCAGAATACAATATGTTATTGTCTAAATTAGGAACAAAACAATACCACCATATTCCACCTTCCATGAGAATAACACATAGGTATGCACACATACACATACTCTCTCTCATCTCAAACCTTCATAAGTTTTGATCCATATATTACCATTACAAATTTTTAACTATTTGACACCATTCATGGGCTACTTTTTAAGAACCCATTTTAATAGTTAGTTAAAGTTGATTGTTTTATGGTTCTTTAATAAAAAAATGGAATTAAAATTTGAACAAACTTAATAAGCATTTAAATTGCCCATCTAATCATGGACTATTGAATTTCTAAGGATGCTAATGATGACAATGTGAAAGTAACAATACATATGGTCCATACCTATCTCTCTTGAGATTATAAATAGTTCTCTAACTACAACTCGGTCCTCACTTCCACCTTGTATAAACTAAGAGAAAGGTTCCTATGCTAACTTTCAAATTTCACATTTCTTTTCCTACTTTTTAATAGTGAATTGGCTAATTGAAATGGGTTTATCTTACTACAATAGTATAAAGGGGAAGCTCAAAGAAACATTCCCCTTATTTCATTCCTCACATTAATTAAATTAAAATTTTCAATTTTTAAGATTAATTTTCCTTAATAGCTTTGATGCTTTTCATTTCCAAAAATTAGTATTAAAAACTTATCTAATTTATGAAATTTTAGCTAATTCATTGCTTAAATGACTAACATGACCCTTTTAGCCATCTTATAATTTTGTAATAAATAATTTATTAAGGAAGCTAAGAGATAATCTTCCCTCAACTTCTTTATGTTTGTAGCTAATTTTGATGACAATTAAGAAAATTGTTATAAAGGATCTCATGAAAGAGGCAAATATACTTGTTTGAGCTAATGATTTAAGACAACGTTTAAGGACAAACTATTATGATAAATAATGAACCAACATATTCATTTATATTGTAACATTATGGTAAATGAGCAAGGTTTGAAATTATCACACAAAAAGGTAAATATGCCTATTTGAGCTAGTGATTTATGACAATGAATGAGTTATGGCAACATCCAAGGACATGCCATTATGGTAAATAATGAACCAAGATATGCAGTTCCACCACACCCTTATGGTAAGTGAGAAACATCTAAACTTATTTTGAAATTATTTATTCTACAATATGTCTAAATTCCCAATATTTGTTCCTTAAAAAGGGCCAAAAAAGAATAACATAATAAAGTCTTATATGCTCTCTCTTTAATTTTCATTATTTCCACTTTCTTCTCCTTTGCTTGAATACCTAATAGATATAAATAGGTTAATTCATGTTCTCTCTTTATTTTCCTTACAAAAAGCCTATCAAAAATTGAATTGACCAAGATAATGATAATCTATTCTCTTCTTTATTAAAAGAACAACATCCTTTGGAAGCCATTATCCTTTTAAATACCACTTTTTCTTTCTTAATTTCATAACCTATATACCCAAACATATCCCCAATCAATACCCCATCCCCATCCCTATCCCTTAATGAACCCCTTCTTCTCCTCCTCCATGGTCCTCTTTCTCTCTCTCACACACAGAGTTAAGTGATAAGGATGTGTTATTTTAACAATTGATTTAATTAGGTGTAAATTCAACAGTTAGATAATGAGATTGTCAATTATATATGTATACATTTATGAGCTACATTTTTTTAGTGAGTTTGGAAACAATAATTTCTTCAACATTCTTTATTTCTTTTATGTTTGTTTATAGGTGAGAATTACAATCAAACATGCAAATGGTGGCAAGGTTGCTAAGTTGGCTTTAAGGGACCTTAGCCTTAAAAGTTAGTGCAAATATGAGTTAGTGTACAATTTGAACATCTAAGACACTACAATAATTTGTTTTCCTATATTATTTTTCATTTCCAAGTCAAAAATGTCTTTAATTAATTTTGATATGATAATTTACTTTAAAGTTGACTATAAGGAAATTTCGTTGGTCCATTAAGTTATTTGCATTGACATTTTATGTTTTATCTAAAATGGGTACTAAACGGAGAGAACTCAAAAGACAAGGAAAGGAAAATGTTAAGTAATGTTGATTGTATTTGCAAGAAATGGTTTTGACATTTAATTAGTTAAAGTTATAATTTTATGTATTCTAAATTCATTAAATATGTTATATTTGATTTTTCAATAAACCAATGCTTGGCTATATTTGATGGATTGATAATTTTTATAATGAGTCAAGCAATTCAAATTTGAATTTTATGATATTAGGATCTAAATCTATCCTCGATAATAGAAATAGGTCAAATATTCTTGAAAGAATATTTTTTGGCCTACTATAAATTATAATCTTGATAGGAATTCATTAACAAGTCTTAAAACATTTTTAGGAGTCATGCAATGTGCAAGCTATGACTTAGTATTCAACTATCCCACTTTAACATAGAATAATTATATTAAAAAAAAAAACAAAAAAGGATTCAATTAGGAACTAGAGTCTTCAATTCTTTAATTAATATGTTAAAGCTAATATTAAATGAGCATTGTAGCAACTAAGATTACATGTGTCTACACACTTATGTATAATAATAATAAGTCTCTTAGTAGACATCCTAGTGATTAATAACTTAGATCTCTATCTTTTGGTCTCAAGTTATCATCCTAACAAGGGGTATGGCTTTATAGAAATATGAAGAGTAAATCCTATTTTATAACTCATAACCTAATAGGTCTTAATAGACAAAAACCAAAATATCAATATAAGAGGGCATTCAAAGAAAGGGGGCACATTTGTAGCATATACCACAGTAAAGTGCCTCTTTGAATGAGCTGAAGAGTAAAAGAAGGGTTAAGTGAAAAGTTACATTATGAACTTTATACATTTTGTCAAATTAGGTTACAAACTTTTAAATTTGTCAATTCAAATTACAAACTCTTAAACAATAGCCCATAAAAATTTTCCTTCAAATTACACTATTAAGTGAAATTTTAAGTGTCAAGTAACATATAATGTGTAAATATTGACCTTGACTTATTGTTGGTTGGCCTAATTAATGGTAAAACATTTTATATTCTTTCCCTTGATTTCTCTCTCCACTTTCTCTTCAATATGCCTCCATTTTTTTTTTTTTTTGTGTCTGTAGCAAAAACTTGACCATTAAGAAAGAGCCCAAACCCTATTTATTTCGCATTTTTGTTAGATCTCTTAAATAAGAACATCATCATTTAACATTAATTTTTGATATTGAAATTAAATATCATAATGCAAATAATAACATAAATAATATACTTGAGTTCTCGAAAGCTAATTAATTTCTCTTTCCTAACCTTTACCATAATTAAACACTTTTAAATAGAGCTTTCATATTTGTTAGGAAGAGAGAAGACCAATTATCTACATACACAACTTTATAGTTTGAATTAGACATGTCCATCAATATTTCATTTAAGTTCGAGATTATAGTCCTTAATTAGGATAATGATGTATAGAAGTATTCCTCATGAATCTGACCACATAATTATTGAGTCCCTAAGAAGAATATTGTTTAGGAATATTCTAACGTGATTAATTATGAAATTCTAACATTCTCTCACTTAACTGGATTAAAACCAAATACATTAATCATTATGTGTAAATGACAATAGTATAAAATCTCCTATAATTCCATCATGTTGCAACTTGACATGAAAAGAAATAGTATGTGCCTATGAAAAAAATTTTCTAAACCACATTTCATTAAGAAAGATGAACAACAAAAGTATTAAAGTAGGAAGAAGCATAAAAGTATGACCATGATTAATGTTAAAGTTGTAGTATTGTCATTCATGATGAGAGTTTAGGCTAGTTTTAACTCCTACCAAGTGTGAAGACACTCCCAAACCCCAAAGAATTTTGATAACATAGATTGGGTCTCGCTAGTTTATAGGGCAATACATTTCTTTGAATTAGTGATTAAGGTATTCTTACCACACTTTAAAAAAAGATTTTATAAGAGTATAAGGTAATTCTTAGTCATACACAAGATCCTCCCTTTATCTTTGTGTCTTCCATCTTCATCTATATGTATAGATTTAGGATAAAGAGACCAAAATGCACGCATAGCTTTATATCCAATGAAAATGCATTTTTCCTTTGAATCCTTTGATTCATCCATATAGCTCTCAGGTTGGGTAAGCTAACATGATATCAAGATTGTTCTCTACATATGATATGAGGTTAATGCTAAGATACCTTCCCTAGCTCTCTTTGAAATTACAAGTTATCATTGGGATTGGCACATCTAGTTGAAGTATGAGATCCTCTCTTGATTCTACACCTAATTTGTTCAACATCAATTTGTCCACCACCATAGTGAGGATGATATGATGTCATACAAAATAGGGGTATAACACATCATAATGCCATAATATGATTAACTATTCAATGCAATTTATGGAAATTATACCTTATTTACTCAATGAATTCCTTTTCATATACTACAATACTTATGATTTATTATACAATGCTTATAAGATATGAAATATAATTTCATAATGATCCATAATAATGTCTTATAGAAACTTTCTCATTAACTTTAAAATATTAATGTGTACGCAATCATAAGATAACAAGAAACAAATAGTGTATATAAAAAACACATTATTGAGCTCAAAGTGTTATTATAATTATACATCATTAATCACCTTTATAACCAAGTCTCATTTTAAGAATATAGTCTTTACATAAAGGTGGTTGTAAACTTTCATTATGATTTACTATTATGAGATCAATTAATACTTAATAAATACTTTATTTTCTTGAATTTTCTCCTTATTAGCAAAATACTTTAGTTCTATAAGTTTGGTACCCTTAAAGATTATCATTCTTAGAGAAGAATACTATTATGGAAATATCTAAAATTTCAATGGCTTGCTAATGGCATTGATAACCCTAAGTCTAAAAATAAAGTTCACAATTATAATTCATGAATTATAGCTTTAAATCATACCACAAACTCTAATTCCATCATAGATGAAGTAATGATAGACAATTTTTCATTATTCCCCAATACTTCTCCTTCTCTTAATAAGAACATATAATTGAAAGTAGACATAAGCATGTAATTTTTTGTTCTTATAGGTACCTCATCACTTTCTTTATAGCTTTTTAATGTCCTTTTAGGATTATATTGATATTTGCTTAATATTCTACCTAGCATCATTGGTTGTAGGTGTTCACACACATGCTTAAGCTAGCATAATATTGGTCACACAACACACATCATGCTTGTGGTAAAAAAAAAAAAAAAGAAAATTGGCGTTTGTGCTATTAAACCTATCAAAGGTTTGCCTTTTGTTATCCTTATGTGTTCATGTCCTGCTCCAAATGTTCTTGTGGAGAGAACCATAGTCTAGAATTGTTATGTGTCTTTAGTTTACCATGGTTAATGACTTACCCCCAATCTAGAGCTTTCCATATCTTGTCACACCTTTTAATTTTAATTTTCTCTTTTCAATTCCTTTTTTTTATTATTATTAAATTTGTTGTCTAAAGCCATTTTTTATGTTAATCTCATGGCCTATATCATGCATAAGGAATCTTCCTCCTCAAAGTTTGTATCTCCTTTTCCTCATCTCTTGAGTAAGGAGACCCTTTTTCTTTCTCATGGGTTACTTTTTGCCTAAACCTAAAACAAATAAGGCCACCAAAGACTATTTTTAGTTTCTTTCTACTTATTCTCTCGAGAGAGATTTCCTTACTCTAAAGAGATGCAATTATTCTTTTCACAACCTTTTTTAAATTAGGTATCTAAACTTAAAATACTTGTTGGATTGTAAAGGTGTCCTTTTGCTAGAATTGTCAACTCATTAGCTTGTTTATTCCTCAATCCTAACCCCATAAAGAATATTAAGCCCTTGATCCATCCTTACTTGTTAATGCTATGTAAGGGCTCTAGATATAGTGTTAGGAAGAACTCTTTAAACCCAAAGAGTCTTAAACAAATAAATGCAATTTATGTTATGATTGCTTGAAATGCCCATTAACATATGTCAGCAAAAAATAAATATGATTATATTAATTGCATTTGTGTTAAGATCCAAAAGAATGTTATTATTAATGACAAAACCAATTTATAAGTGGGAATAGGGGGACATAATGATCTTTTATAGTTTGAGCAAAGAAAATGATGTGTTTGATGCATATAGTAGGAAAAAAAAGATAACTAAACTAATGTTAGAGGGATCAAGACCAATAGTATAGTTAGCGACTTGGCATTAGACTAGTCCAAACAGCCCTTCATAAGCAAATCCTATCTCTTTAATTATGTCATACATCCTTTCAAATATCATTCATTGTGCTTGTTTCCTTATTCAAAGGCAAATAATCTAAATATTATCCATCCTTTTGTAACCATATGTCATTTATCACACCTTTTACTCTACCTTTGGGTGGGAATTTCAGTCTTAATCATTACTTAAATGAAATATTTCTTGACTAGTTTTGAGTTAATAGGATTTGCTATATCTTTGCCAACCATATATGTCAAAAATTAGTGTTCCACCTAAGAATGCCTTTTTACAACATATGGACCTTTATAATTCATTGCCCACTTGCATCTCAAGTCATATTTGATTTAATGTGATCTTTTTAAGGACTAAGTATCCTTGCTTGAAGTGTTTATGGTGCATCTTCTTTCAATGTGCATGCACTATTTGTCTTTGATATAATTGTCTACAACAAATTACATTCAGCCTTCTTTCCTTAATGAGATTTCATACCTAACTCTAATCCACTTTGTCTCTTTTAGTTTTGCTACCATCAAAATCCTTAAGGAGGGAATTTCAATTTCAACTAGCAAAAATGCCCTAGTCTTATAAATCAATGCAAATTAAGTTCCATTGTGGAAGTACATATTATGGTGCAATAAGCATGCAACACAAACAATAACATCTTATGCCAATCTTTTTACGTAACCATCATTTTTTCAATAATCCACCTAAGATTTTTATTAGTTGCTTTAACTACCCCATTCATCTTTAGTTTGTATGGGATAAAGTTGTGGCGCTTAATTTTGAATTGGTTGTAAAGGTTTATCATCATTCTCTTGTTCAAGTTAGTACTATACTAATATATGATATTTTTCTTGATAAACTTATGACCACTTTATAGGAAACATTTGTATAAAATGTTGCTTCAACCAATTTTGTTAAGTAACCACTAAAATAAATTAGTGCCCATTAAATGCTTTAGGTGTAATGAGACCAATCATGTTTATTCCCTATATAAAGAATGGCCATAGGAGATGTTATAGCATACAATGGAGCTAGTGCTAAATGTAATTTATCTAAATGTATCTAACATTTGAGGCAATTTTGGGCATGCCAAAAATAATTTAATTGCATGGTTAACTAATAGTATCCTGCTCTCAACATGCTTCTAGACATGGAAAGGCCACTAGCATGTAACTCACATAAACCCTCATGTACTTCTTTTATGATTATTTCTACCTCAATTACATATATGTAGTGTAATGAGACTAAGTTGCAGTTATGCTTATAATTGCACTTGTACAATATGTCTCTATTGAGAAAGAAATTTATTGCCAACCTTCATAGAGTTTTTTTATCATTTTCATTTGTACCTTTAGGATATTTTTGAGCTTTAAGTAAGTGTTTTATGTTCATGATAGCAAGATATACCATCCACCTGTGCATGCAATAAGCTAAATTGTGATGGACATTAACAAAGATCACTTGACCAATGGCTTAAGAATCTATCTTATACATTATTGCCAATGTTGCTAAAGCATTGGAAATATGATTGTTTTCATAAGGCATATGATTGAAGGTGATCTAATTGAATTTTGTCACCAATTTTTTGATGTACTAATAATAAGGAATGAGCTTGTGGTCTCATATTTCTTAGTTAGTTAGTAGTTGATAGATGACCAACACTAAGTCACCATACACCTTAAGATTTTTGTTTTTCATCTCCAAGGCATACAATAAGCCCATTATGTATGATTCATATTCTATTATAGTATCAATGCATTCAAATTACAACTTAGTTGCAATCAGATATTGCTTGCCCTCAAGAGAAATGAGGATTGCCCCAATGCATTGGATGCATATCAAACCACATATATCATTCATCTATTGCCTCTTTATCATCTTCCTAAGTCTAATCTATGGCTAGGACATCTTCATCAAGGAAATAAAACTACATTAGCTCATAATCAAGAATGGCTTAATCCACTAAGAAGTTTGTCATTGCATTACTTTTGATAGTTTTGCAATTAACATATTGAATGTCATATTCTAACAACAAAACCTACCAGTAGGAAACTCATCCCAATAATGATAGCTTTTCAAAGATATACATAAGGGGATCATCTTCAGCAATAAGTTAGGTTGTATGATATAACATATATTGCCAAAGTCAATGCATTACCCATGCTAAAAAGCAATAAATTCTTTCCAAATATGAATACCAAGTCTCATGATTTGTGAATCTCTTGTTGAGGTAGTAGATTGCTCTTTCCTTTTTGTCTACTTCATTATTTTGTCCTAAGACTCAACCTATGCACTATTCCCACACAATGAGATATAATATAAGCAGTTGGTATGGAGTAGGTGGCAATGAAATTGGAGGCTTTAAGAGGTAATTCTTGATTTTGTTAAAGGTTTCTTGGCATTTATCATCACATTGCCTTAGATTGCCTTTTTAAAGCATCCAAATATAAGCTTACATGTTGTGGTTAGTTAAAATATAAATCTAGCAATATAATTGATTCTTCCTAAGAATCCCCACACCTCTTTTAATGTAGAAGGTGTAGGTATTTCTTGTGTGACTTTAATTTTATGAAGATCAATTTTCATAGGCCTTTAACTTACTATAAAGCCTAGAAACTTACTCAAAGTTGCTCCAAAAATGCATTTGGTCGGATTAAGTTTGACTTGAAACTTCCTTAACCAATCAAACAACTTTTTGAGGATTGTTAAGTGATCTTCACTTGCTTGAGATTTGGCAATCATGTCATCAACATATATCTCAATCTCTTTATGCATCATATCATGGAACAAAGTGAACATTACTCATTGATAGGTAGCACCTAAATTGTTAAGGCCAAACAACATGACCATATAACAAAAGGTTCCCCATATTATGATAAATATTGTTTTCTCCATGTCTTTAAGTGTTATCTTAATTTGATTGTAACTTAAGAACCCATCCATAAATGAAAACATTGAGTAGCCAATAATGTTATTCTCAAAAATGTTGATATGTAGTAAGGGGAAGTCATCTTTAAGGCTTACTTTATTTGAGTCCTTATAATATATGCATATACAAACCTTAACATTTTTATTTTTAATATCGATACAATATTAGCTACCCACTTTAAATAATTCATCACTAGGAAGCTTGTGTCCAACTATTTTTTAACTTCTTTAATTTTTAATAGGACATTCTTTAATTTTTAATTTGACTTCCTTTAAAGCTTTTTTCGTACAAGCCTACATGTTGGTTTCAATGGGAGACTATGCACCACTATGTTAATGTTCAAGCCTAATGTGTCCTGGTATGACTAGGCAAATATGTCTATGCATTCTTCACACAATTTTAAATTATGCTTTGCTTAATATTTAAGGGAAGTCTTGCACTAATTTTGACTTCCACAAATTTTTTGTAATGTTTATTTTAACTAGTTTGACCAATTCTTTCTTAATTATGGTTTATCTCTCTTCTTGTTTGATCAAGCACTAAAGGCTTAAAGAGATTTTTTCACCTTCAAGATCATCCATGGTTGACACATCGAAGGTACTTTTAGATTTTGTCCCAAGAAAAACATTGGTTAAATTATTAGTCTCATCTTCAAGCATCTTGAATAAAAGATGAAAGGCTAAAGAAAATAAATAAGTGTTGTTAAAATGGCTTATGCATATAAAAATAAATGTCAAGGTGGCAATTTAAATGATAAGATTAGGGACATTAGTGTAACTAACATAAACATATATCATTATTTTACATATGACAAAAGACCGCCCATTTTATTACATAGCTCCCCCTAAATATTATAAGTGACAACAACTAGGGGAACTAAACTACATTACTTTGTAAATGATTTAAGTGACTAAGGAATCTCCCAAACCTATTAGTTGCCAATAAGAGCATTAATTCCACAAAGTAAATCAATGGAACATAAGGTAAATCCCCCTCTTTTCCTTTAGAGATCATCAAGATTGTCTAAGCACCAAGCCAAGGAGTGACTTTGATGGATTTGCCCAGTTCATCACTAGTTTGGTTGATGAATCCTAAACTCTCAAAACTTTGAGCTAGAGAAAACATAAGCTTGCTTACTTCATTTTTCAAGTGTCCCTTATAGTTTTTCCTTAGCCCAAATAGTATCCAACTCCCAAACACCCTTGTTGCCCATTGGGATATATAAGAGTTGTGATACCTTGAAGATGTTTGCCAATCCCTTTAACTAGGTGGTAGCCACTCTTTACCATTACTCTAACACCATTAATAATGCTTTAAATGGCTGAGGTGGCATCTTAAGAAACAACTTCTCCAACTAAAGAGTTGCCTTTATGATTTCAAAGGATTAGAATTTGCATTCTAATGTTTTTTTAGCTACCTCAACATAAGGCTTTCTTGGAGGTTTAGACACAAGTAAATTATATTCTGTTTAAACATCAATTAACTAGTCACCCACGATAAACTTCACCTTTTGATGCAAGGTGGAAGAAATGGCTACTACTGCACGGATCCACGGGTGACTCAACAAGAAACTATAAATAGTCTTAATATCCATGACTTGAAAGAGCACATTGAAAGTACATGTTCTTATTTTCATTAAGAGTCAATGGTCCTTATAACCTTCTATTATGTACCATTAAATGCTCAGACAATCATATGACTTAGTATCATAATGGCAATATTAATTGGTAATTACTTTAGTGTATCATTAGACATGATATTCATAAATGGCCTATTATTAATAAGGACACAAGACATGTTGTAGTCATAACAAATGATTAAAATGTGTAATCTCTTATTATAGTTATGCCGCTTAACTAAAATCTTTTTGTCTAAAAATGAGATGTAATTGCTTATCATGATATTATTGACAAATTGGTCAAAGTTGCGTATAAAAATATCATGTAAAACATAAACTTAGTTAAGAATATGCTACAAGGAATTTTAATGAGACTCAAAGTTCATTTGCAAAGAGAGGATTGAGATTTTGGCTGAGGTTCAACTAAGATGCTTGACTACATTATACTCACTCTGCTTAATGTATTTGAGGAATAACACATCATCTTTATTAGTAATAATTTCCTTAGGTTTAAGGTTACATTTAGTAAATGACTCTACTCTCTTAACATTTTTAAGAGGGATTTTGTCAACATCATATAAGATCACAACAAGTTTCTTTTTCCTTTACTTAAGCTTTTCCATGTATTTCAAAGTGCAACATCTCCCACTTCATGTCATGCCTCTGATTCTTGTGATGTTGGATGTTGCCATAGGTGTTGATTTTAGTGTCAACGCATGCCCATCAATCTACCTAACAGCTATAATCCCACTGGATTACTTTACCATTTTAATAAGGGTAATAAAGTGTTGGAAGGAAAGGTGAGGCCTAAGTAGTGAAGTGAAATATTTTTTATGGTGTCAAGTTTTTTTGGTGGTTAGAAGGTTAGCACATTTAGGCTATTAGCCCCACCTCCATCATGCCAATTTTAAGGGAACTAGAATTTAGCCCTCAGCCATCATCATTTAGGCACACCTTAATTTGATTCATTGTCTTTGTGATTAAGGAAGGGATTAACATTGACATTAGGCTTCCTCTCAATTTTGAAAAGTTAATTTAGCCTTTATCCCTTAACTCTTGCACTTTATGTTTAAGGGTCCAACAATTGTTAGTAGAATGTTCAATTTGCCCACCATGGTATTCGCACTTAGCATAAGTCATAGTAGTAGCTCTGAATAAGGCACTACTATGGAGTCAATTTTCCTTCTTTCTTGCCTTTTGGGGTCAACTTGATTACCTAATGGTGTTATAACATATACATTTGGCTAAGGAAGTTATGGTTGAGGGCTTTGGTATGAAAATGAACTTGTCATGTTGTGAGGTTAGTATGATTGTTGAGGGTCGAAATGCCCCCACTATTTGTCAAATGATTGGAAAACAAGGCACGGTCCTAGCTAACTATCATATTTAGTCACTTAACCTTACCTCCTTTCTTTATAGTCACACCAATTTTCTTGGATATTATAGAGTCAACAACAATATCAACAATTTTACTCTTTCAAAAACCCTCTTCAATTCTTTCCTTTATAATCATCATATCAACAAAGCATCCTAATGTGCTCCTAACCATCTTGCCAGGTAAGGGCTTTCAAGCTACTTAAAAAAGTGGAGGCCAATTCCTTCTAGTAGCAAGGGTTATACCTAAACAGCCATGTTGTGTCATCATTATGCATATTGCTTAAAAGTCTCCTCAAGCTTCTTTTACATGGCTTAAAAATCCATCTAGGTAGGTTTCAGTTCTGAGATATACTTAAACCTAGCCTTAAAGGTAGCCACTAGCTCTCTCCAAGTTCCAATATATTTTTTTTACCTTGCTTAACATACTGGCAAGAGGCTACAACTATCAAATTGTTTTAAAAACAATAAATTATGAGTTTTTCATTAAGAGCATATGTTGTTATCTTTTAGATGTACAGGGTTAGGTGGTCTGTAGGTAGACTTGTGTCATCATACTTTTCAAATTCTGGAATCTTGAATTTTGGCAAAAAGACTATATCTTAAACTAGACAACGATCTGATGTGCTCAAGAAAGCATAAATATCACTCCCTTTGATGGCTCTAACTTCCTCTTGTAAAAGGCCAACTTTTGGTTTCATGGAAGACTTATCAATTTTTGTAATTTTATCTTTTAATTCAAAACAAATTTTAAATTCATTAGGTGTGATTTCTAAAAGGGGATATGTAGGAGTGACATATAGTCCATATATTTTGGTGATAGATAATTGTGTAATCACCATTTGTAGTAAAGAAGGATGTGCCCCTAATTAAGGATAAGTGAAAGGTGATTGGGGAATAATCCACTTGCCAAAGCAAGTAAAGTTTCTTAAGGAATTATCTCTCCTATGACTACCTTCCTTTAGCAAATGCCTAAACTATTTGCTACATTTACTCCTTCAATTGAAGCTTGAATTCCATCCATATGGGTGGCCAATTCTTTGACTTTATCTTCATCCTTTATGTACAAGATCGAGTTAATATTGTTCTTTTTTCTAATTGTATGCTTTAAATTATTTATTATATTGTACTTTTAATCAAGATGGACAAAATAGGGTATGTCCAAAGAGATGTTATAAGGAACATAGCAAAGAAAAACACATGAAAAATGTTATTACAAGGACTACAAAATTAAAGCATGAATTATGAAGTATTACAGTAAAGACTTAAAATAAAAGGAAATGATGTATAATGGAATGAATAGGGTGGTGATAACTTAGGCTTTCTTTCCCATAAGGGATGGATCTAAAAGAGAGGGCAACTTTATTGCTTTAACAATAAAAAGTGCGGTTTAAAGATCTATAGCTCAAATAAATGGTCTCCAAACCCTCTTTTCCTCACCTTTATAGGTTACAGAAGCTATTGATTTAAGTGAGAGATTTTAAGAACCCCCATACAAAAGCAAAAGGCTACACAAGGATTCCTTACTATCACTTATTTAACTTAAAAGGCATAAATTGGGTGCCAAGGCTTTTGTGAGTGTGTGAGGAAGGTAAATGCACATGATAGGATAAAACTACATGACATGCCAAAATAATATATAAAAAAAAATAAAACATTAAGCAAGAATTAATAAGCATAAAAATAAAATCAACTTAGAGAAGTTTGATTCTTAATAAGTCCCTAGTAAAGTTGCCAAATTGTCCTAACCCAATGCAAAAGGAAGTGGTGTTCAATGCAAAGCCCTATAAATGAATGGTGGTTGATAAGCCAACAATAATTGTTACAACGTCATCATAATGAATTACTAATGATAGAGGTAAACCATTATCGCAACATATTTTACTAGATTTGCCCTTACCACATGTTTGGCCTATGTAATATTTAGATTGATTTGAGGTTTCACCATCTCAAACCATCCTTAGAATATTAGAGTGGCTCTTAACCTTTTAAGGTATGGTTGGAACATATTAACTATTAATTCAAAGAATTACATTATCCTTTGAACTAGCAAGACTTGATCTGCATTATTAAAATTCTTTGTGGTTTAAGAGTATGGTTATGTTTGAAGGAAGTTAAGACTAACCTAAACATATGTGGTAAATAACAATATTGTAATTATAACATGAATTATATTTTTATAATTTTTTTTTATTTTAATATATTATTTTTTTTATTTTTCTTGATAACACTTAATATAAGAAATTTATGTTATAAGTATATATCAAAATTTTGAAGAAGTTGATGCAATGGAGAATGAAATTAAAATTAAAGTAAATTTATGGAATAATTTTAATGAAAATATTTTATTTTGAAATAATTTTAAAAAAAATTTATATTTTTGTTAATAATTTTTTACATTAAAAATTAAAATAAAAATTTTGAGAGTATTTTAAAAAGATTACGATCCATTACACTAAATAAAATCAAAAATAACTTTTTAAAAAATTTTAAATTATTTAAATAATTAATAAATGAAAATAAAATTTATTTTAAAAATATTAAAAAAGATTTTTAAAGAGAGAGAGAGATTCGAACTTTTTTTATAATGACCTTTTACTTCAGTAAAAAATAAAATTTAAAAAAAACAAAGTTGAAAAGATTGAATTTTTAATGACCGATTTTTTTATTTCCTTTTATTTCTTTCCTTTTATCCTATTCCTGGCAGACATCCTCTTTACATCTCACGCTCCTTCGGGACCATTTTAGCTCTAACTCCTCCCTCTCTCTGACCTTTCCAACGACTCTTTCCCTTCCAATAAGTCAAGAGATCCCTTAAACATGAGTTTCAGACCTGATTTCTAGTGTAGGAGCCAAGATTTGTTCACGGAGGTTGTGATTTTTGCTGGATATTTGGGGTAGACTGGAGGTAGAGAGAAAGGCTATCGTGAGCGATAGGGCTTTGCCAGCCTTGGATCGACACGTGGAGGGTGTGGCTGAGTAGACCAGCGCCTAAGGAGTAAACAGATGTTGGTTTCGAGTGGCGACGATGACCGTAGGTAGTGCGTGCTTCCGCGGCGCAGCATCCGGCTTCTGGTTTTCCGTTGATTTGCGCATTTCTCGATCTCTTTTCAGCACGTGGCCTCTGGTAACGTGTGGATCAACGACTGATGGTCCTGATGATTGTGCTCTTTTCAATTTTTGGGGACAGCGCCAACGAGTCTGCAGCGAGTCCTCTACGGGTAAAATACCCACCTCGAGGTTTTTTTCTTGCCTCACTTTCTTTTTTTCTTTTTTTTTTTGTTAATTTTCTACATTTTTTGGTTCATGTGCTTCGTTGTTCTTTGTATCAAAGAGCTTGTGACCCTTTTAAAAGCCTCCCCCTAATTATTAGTATTAGTTTGTGATTGGTCGATTAATGATAAGATTAATTGTGATTGGTTGATTAACAATACGGTCAATTGTGAAAGATTGATTAATGATAAGATCAAAGGTTGTAACGATTTCTTCTTAGTTAATTATCAATAATGTCTTTAGCTTTTTAGGGGAGCTTGCTCATCGTTTAGTTTCATTCTAACTTAGAATCTCTGATTGGGGATCTTGGGTTATATGGACTTCTTGAAGATACTTGGAGGTAGGCCTTAAGTCGAATTGACATGAAGCAACGATAGTTTTAGGCTTTGCCTGAGATTTGGCTACATGACCATAGGCCTCCTTTCTATCATGTGTTTGCTATATCTTTGTACTTTTGCAATTTGTAATGAACTCTTACTAAAATCATATCTTTGCACTTGGTTATGCCTTTTTCGTCCAAAATCAATAATATTGTAAATAAAATGTGGAATAAAATAAGGGTACAACTATAAACATAAAAGTCACCTTGTTGTTTTGGTTTTATGTATATTATGTAAATTTTTTTTTATTATTATTTGAATATGTAATAATAGTAAACTTATTTACTAATAATATAAATTAAGATTTATAACATTTAAATAAAAATTAACTTATTTATGTCATTATAAGAAAATTAATCAATTGAACAAAATAACAAACAAAACATTAAAGCAAATTAAACAAATTAAATGGTAATAAATATTTATAATTAATTATAAGTCAAATGAAATAATCAAAATTTTAATACACTGGTACCAAGAATTTTAAAATTTATTTAATATAAATTATTATTTTATGATTAAAATATAATTGAAGTATATTTTTGTAATTATAATAATTAATAATTATTATTAATTTAATTATTTTTTATTTATAATTATTTTATTAAAATTTTAGATAAATAATTATTTACACATACAATTAAATATATTAATTTAACCATTTTAATAACAAATAAATTATAATAATAATATACATATAAATTCAAACTGTCTAATTAGTCACTTTATGATAATTAAAATGTAATTATAATATATTCACAAAATATTTAAATTTAATTATTTTATTAATTAATAAATTGTAATAATAATATTTGTATATAAAAATAATATATTATTCATTGTTATGTAATACCCAACACAAGAATAAGGCTTGGTCTACTAAGTAACATGCAGTAAATTTATCAATTAGGTTTTGTATTTAAAATCTCACAAACACAATTAACCAATAATATTACTTCTTTTGCCCTTAATTAATGACCTTTTTCCGAATTCCTTTCCTTAAGGCACTACCACCTATATAATTCAATGATTCCTTGCTCTTACGAACAAAACGACATCCTTAAGGGTTTTTTTCTTTTTTTTAATCAGCAATTAGGTTCGGTTAACAAGTTTTTAACTATTCCATAGCCCTTTTAATTGCCTAATTGCTACCGTACGCTGGAATTTGGAATTGACAATTTCAGAGCCGCCGCTCTTCTTAATTAAGTCTGCAAGGAATTGAATAATTGGCTTTTTTTTTTTTTTTTCAACCTTTATGCAGCATAATACGGCAAAACTGAAACTCTCTTCTCTCTCTCTCTCTCTCTCTCTCTCTCTATATATATATATATATACAAAATTTTATAATTTAAATTAAGTATATTCATTAATATTTAGATGATATGTAAAATTATAAGTCTTAACTAATAAAATAATATATATATATATTTTTTCATTAATTGGATTATATAATGATTGAATTTTTAATAAAAATATTGTATAGGAATATTTTAATGTAATTTTCTGGAAAATTTAAACAATTTCGACGCAGCAACTGCGTTGAAGCTAGCGGTTTTGATAGATGGGGGCATAGACGAAGCATCTAAAGAGCAAACTGAAAGGTTGCGTTCTTTTATGAATGAGCTGTTTCATGGTTCTACGACTCAAAATGTTGGGAATCGAGTTGTTCAAAAGTGAATCACACCTGGTCCTTGTCAAAGCTACATTGATTCTCTGATACGTGGAAATTAAACCAACCGACTTGCTATGGTTTAGATCTTGCCGTTGACAATATTATTAGATCTTCTTCACCCCAAAACCCGTCGGTACTCCACTTCACGGTAAAACCATCTAAGTGGTCATACGTGTGTCCTAACATTTTCTTGAATTTCGGACGATTTCTGCCGTTTATGGAGATAGAATACCCCTTCTCTACAACTTCAACATTTTCGCTATTATGTTTAAATTTGTATTTTACCCATGACGTATATTTATTATTTCCACTGTACAATGAGCCTTCTCTACTTATTTACTGATTTGACACCAAGACAACGAGAATGAAATTAAAAGTTTGCCGTAGGTCCTCGTGAAAAGAGACCGGCCACAAAAGAGACTGACACGAGAGCACGAGAACGAGGGAAAGAAAATAAATAGTATTTTGTAATGGATTAAAAATTAAATTATAATTTATTTTTAAAATTATTAATTTTAAAAATTAATAAATTAGTTAATTAAATTATAAATTAATTATTATTTTTTAAATTTATTTATTTTAAAATTTTATAAAAAAATAAATAAATAATTTTTTATATTTAATTTTTTTAAAAAATAAAAATTATATTATTAAAAGTTTTTATATATTTAATATTAAATATTAATTTAATTTTTGATTTTTAATTTTTTTAATTTAATAATTAATTTAATTTTTAAAACTTAAGTGTTAGATGGATGCTTTTACCTTTGCATGTCATGAGACACTTAATATCATAATTTAACGAAACAATTTTTGACCATTAAAATGTTTATTAAACTCCTCACTCCTATACATCAATATTCCAAAGAAGCTTGCAACTCGAATGGACAAGTTTAAAAGATTGCAACTTAAACAGACAAAATGTGTAAATTCACAAATCCAAGTTCTACTTAACCGGTAAGGAATAGATGATGTCGAGCAGCACAGATGTACACATCTTTTCGACTCACTCTAATTTGATCTTGAATGGTCCTTGTGCCAGCGATATTAAGGAGAAAAAACGAAGCAACGCACACAAGCACAATGTCACACCTTGCCGTAGAAGGCGAAGGAACCTTTTGTGCTTGGACCACAATGAGCACACAAGCACAAGTAGAGCGCGAGACCCTAATCGTGCCATTATGCCCACACTTGTTGAGAGTCACATAAAGAGACAGAGGCCGGAATCACGACCGCATCAGAGACGAGCAGATGTGATTGAAGTTGAATAAAGCTGATCGAAAGTAGTTTTGATGCAACAGTCCGACATCTACACTGTAAAGACTAGACGGGCTATATAGCTCGAATCTACCGCGTGCATTTGAAAGGCTTGCAAAAGAACAGTAAATAAGGGATAACAAAAGAAAAGAAGTCATCTCCTCTCGCGTAGAGAAAATACAAAAAGCCAAATAAATAAATAAATAAATAAAAACAGTAAATAAGGAAACAGAACGCAGGAGAGAAGTCAACTCAATGCATTTTTATTTTGGGTTAATTTGTTTCTGAATCTCGAAGTAAAATTCTTCAATCATAAAGACGACCTTAGTATCAGTGAACTATATAACTCGTTGCAATCTCAATGCATTTTCAGAAGAAAATTGAGAAACTTGAAATTTGAAGAGAGCCCACCAAAAATGAGAAACCAAAAAAAAGAAAAAGACCATAACGATTAGTTTCTATGTACCATGGCAAATGACTTGAATTCTGCCACATCTACAGCTCATTCCTACAAATGGAAACTGGGAGAATATGCTGCCAAAGCAAATGTCTCCCGAGCTGCCGCACATTTCGGGGCCTAGCATAGTGAATGCAGCGTAATTTATGCACGACCCTGTTGATCATCTTCTTTAGTGTATTTTTAGCCTCTTTGGAGGTTAATGTTCTTGAAATTTCAATGGACTGACCCGTCTGAAAGTATGCATTCCAGGCAAGCACTTGGTCAAATCCCCCACTTGTCTCCAAACGAAAGAGTTCAAGGCAAACAGCCATTTTTAAGCAATTGAAACAAGCCTAGCTCGCCCAGGATTAAGAAGGGACTCTGACATCCTCCAACCCTACAATAAGTTGAGCAACGGAAATGTCAATGATTGAAATTTGTGCTATAAGTTCAGCAATTAGCATATCCCACCATATAGACATCTTTGGCCCAATTGCAACAACAATATTCAGCGACCATTAACCTTGTGGAAGTTAAAATTGTAGCATCAAAATGACTCATCAAAAAATATTAGACAGACAATAAGAAAAACAGATATATATCAAAAGTCAAAGGTCAGTAATCATTCTTTCTAATAGCACTAGCAAAACCTGTGTTAGTCAGATGACATTTGTCAGTGAAGGTAATCTTTCAACCAGTCATGAACTTTTTGGTTCAAGCAGCTTCAACTTAGCAGCAAAAAATATAAACTTGTAATGCTGGCTAGGGCCATTTTGAACCTTAAACTAGTCTTGTTAATTAAGACACCTGAGCTACCACAAAAATAAGAAACAATTCCTTGGAGCATATTCTTTAATGTGAAAACTAAATTGCTTTCCATTTTGCTTACTTGTTATCCAAATACCCAACATTTCAAATTTTCACATATGAATATGCTTTATCTTTAGAGGTGTCTGCCACCATGCAAATTTTTCTTGCTAAACACTGAATTATCCCTCATCAATTTGACCACTATTAATTCTTGTTTGAATCTTCAATCCTTGACCTTTTCATGTCTCAGTTCAATGGCCAGGCCCATTCTAAGGCACTGTAAAGAATGTAAGAAGTTCTCATATGTTTTCACCAGGTGGAACGAAGCACTTCAAATTAAAGGGGCAAGAATTGTTAACTGCACTGTATTATACAAGCACACGACCATCTCATCTGGCAATGACAAATATTTTTCAAAGAGAAAATCCACACAACTGTTGGAAAGGCAGGCCAGGATGGCGTGTGGATGGAGATAAAGTCTATCACTGAAAACAAATTTTCATAGAGGATTAAAAATTTTACTCACCTGCTCTGCAGCTTTAATTTTAAAAGAACCATACAAAGTTGAGACCATCTTGCATGACTCAGCAATACGAGTTTCAAGATCACCCATTGATAAAACATAGTTTGAATGACCCTGCTCATGCTGTTTTGATGTCAAAGACCCACCATTGCTGGACAAATGTATGTAACGCAAAAGCAAATGAGCCTGCAACACATGGAAAATGCAGCTTACAGCTCCTATTTTAAGTAAAACCATCACACAGAAATGTAACCAAGGTTGTAGTGCAAAATAGTCATGTCTCACATGAAATGCTGCTTTAAGGATATCATCTGACTTCGCATGATCCTTAAACAATGCATACACCTTCTCCTTTGATGGATTATATGTTACTATATATCTCTCTTTCTGCCATCAATCAACAGCACAGAATCAAAACTAACAAGAGAAAATTTTATGTCCACACTCAATGTTCTTTCCCCCCCCCCCCCCAAAAAAAAAAAAGAAAAAAAAAAGCTACCTCAAAGAGAGGCTTTATGGCAAGAAAAGCACTAGGGTCTTGAAATGCATCTTTAAATCTTGGCCCTAACAAAATTTGGAGAAACATTGGTGAGGACCCAGGAACAAGTAATTTAAACAGAAAGATGAAAGGTTTGTTCAGGAAGTATAATCTAAACACCTAGAACAATGGGTTTATCCTTCAACCATGGAAAGCTGAATATATCTTCCCTCTTATTGCCCTCATGCAATGTGGGAACCTGACCTGCCAATGAACATGAAACACAATGAGTATAAGAGAACAATATACTCCTACTAAGATATTTGGACCCAACAAAAGATGCTTTTGAAAGTCAAAAAGATCATAAACTTGCAGAAACCAGCGACCATCAAGCAAGAGAATGTTTGACATGTAAATTGAATCTTCTCTTATTTGAATTTAAGGAGCACATCATCTAACCCGTCTTGAGGAAGGAATCCACTGCCACACTGAATCTGGCCCGGTTTAATGTGTGCAACACTACAGATTTTACCTGACAAAAGCACATAAAGCAGTTAGCCCAATCAACTGAACATGTGGAAATTTTACTATTTTAACAGTGTCTAACCTCTCGGTAAGAGCTCATGACATATCCACATGAGAGAAGGGCAAATGTAGTAACCAAGCTAGGATTTCTTTTTGAAATCAATATGCTCAGGCCAGTTCCCAGCTTCAGAAGACAAATTCACATGTGTTAGCCACAAGCAAATCCATCATCCATGATAAGGTAAAACATGGAAGAAACATCAACAAGCAGTTTTGCAGATTAAAACATGGAGTATCCATCACAAGTTGTTAGTTAATTAAATTTCATAGGAAATTATTATGCCAAAGTGTGATACAATCAAGGTGCAATATCATTAATAATTAAACTGTATTTTGGCATTCTTCATAAGATGAAAATATAAACAACATATTTTTACATGAATAAGAAGACTACAAACTTGGACAGCAAATAAGTGTTTGCTTGATTTCCCCCGCCAGAAATTGTGCTGAAAAGCCAACTCGCTATCATAACCAAAGTTTCAGTTAACATTTTCTCCAACACTGTTTTTATTTTAAAGTCCACAGTTACCAAAACCTTGCAAACTCTCAACCTACAAATGCAGACAAACATAGGCTCATCTGGTGTAGACTCTGAACAAATTACTCAACAAAAGACTTACCATTGCTCTGCACTCTACTATACAACAAAGGATAGCAATGACTTCATGACAATTTTGATCTGTTTCTCTTATTCTTTTCATGATCTATATCTTTGATTCATCTCAACCCACAATATCATTTTTTTGACCACCCAAGCCAAGGCTCATCGCCTGATCATGACTATATTATATAATAAACTTTAGACTAGGAAAGAGAAAGTGATTATTTTATCACTTGATGTAACACTCACTTAAATCTGTATAAGGCTGGTTAATATAATAATCAACAAAGCATTTGAATCTCCTTTGATAGTAGGACATATGTCCTTCCCTCAAGCTATACTTAGACTTAAACTTGCAAAGACAGACACACAGTTGTGGCTAATTATCATTTAGATTTCAGGACCATGCCCAATCTTCATTGGGAATGCACTAATGTCAAAAACTCAAAGTTCTCCTTGATGAATGCTCTGGAATGCAATAAATAGTTCAAAACTTCATTGCATTCCTCTTTCACCATTTCTACACCAAACATAATGGATACAAGCAGAGACAAGTCAACATTTTAGTTACCAATGGAAAAAGATGCCAGCATGAGATATATATATTAACAGAAGCACCACATTACTGGGTTATCTCCTTATCAATCTCACATATACCAAGTTCTGACCACATTGAAAATATTAACCATATTTTATATCCTTTGCATTTGGTGAGACCAGTTGAAGACAATTGTAAGCAGCCCTAGCAGAGCAGGCAAAGGTGGAAATTTTGTCCACTTTGTACACCTGGTTTTCTAGTAATCTTTAACTTCATAATTATAGCATCACACATTTCCCAAGTACAAGATCTGTACACCAATAACAGTTGGTCTTTTGCTCTATGATCATATCAGTGTCACAGTTTCATGAATACTTTAACTAGCTTTTAAGGATTTCAAGAGATTTGACAAGCATACCAGGTCTGCCACATTGCCAACACATTCTCCCTTAGCAGTCACATCCCCAATGTTTTCTCCCTTAGCAAAAGCTTTATAAATTGGTGTGCGAGTTGATGTTGACGTTACAGCAGCAACATTCTACAAATAAGTAATTAAAGCTGCAGCACATGGCCAAACATGCATATATTTATATGGCCAAAAAAAAGCAGCAAACCTTAGCCACATTAGCAGCACAAGCCAAAGGAAGAAAAAGGTGAGGGACTGCTGCAGTTGCCAGCTCCACTCCAGCACCCAATTCCATTAGAAGATCACCCGCAAATCGCAGCTACACCACAATATAAATTTGAAAATTTAAAATCAGAGCTGATTACAAAATTTACTGAAAACAGATCATGAATGTACCTGTTTTAGATCATAGTCAAATTTCTTTCCTTGCCTAGAAAAAAGCATTTTTCCAACACGACCAGCACCATCCTAAAAATATAACAGAACATGACTAGAAAAATACATTGATCTCCAACAAAACAGCCAAGGTCAAATAACTAAGATGACACTACATCAGCACCAGATGGTAGCATCAAGAATATTGAACGATAAATTTTTTGTGATAGACCAAAGGCTTAAAAGCACATAATGTTAATACCTTCTCACCTAAGTATGCCACTAAAATGCCACCAAAATGGGTTGCACAGAACTGAATGAATAAGTGCTAACAAGAAAGAAGCATAAGGATATCTACGCAGAATATGAGCTCCAATCAGGCGCTATATTAGTTAAGCTGAGAAAGCATGGTGCAGTTAGGATTTTGGATGCAGAATTAATTACATACTAGTCACATGATCTTTTTATTTGGAAATTAGATAAGAAGATAGGCATGTCAAAACCCAAGACGTGAAAAGACCAGCCAGTTCTAACTACATTTGAACAGCTAATTATACCATTTCTTGGGATAATCCCAACATAGACAATCAACTGCCCAAGCAAGCCCCAGAAAACTTTTTGTTCAGTCATAGATTATTGAACATTTAAAAGCCATGAATCTAAAAGGCAATTCTCCTTGAAAAGCTATCAAACAGATGCCTTCATAACAGAAAATGCTGCATAGGGAAAGATGAAGGCCAATGGAGTGGACATAATACTTAGCATTTGTATCAACACGACACAAATACAACTGTCAACCCTCCAGAAACACAGCTAATTCCACAGATAATACAGGTTTCAACAATTTATTAAATCATGTGAAACTTTGTATGAGATAAGAATGTGGAATTTGCACATATGAAATAAACAAACTCCCAAAAAGAAAAAACTACATCACCTTGTTTATAAGTGACACTTCAATATAAATCTTACCTTCAAAATCCAGTTAATTGCAACAGCCCCTGGAATAGCTTTGCTTTTAGAGACTCCAACTGAACTCAGAAGGGTTTTGGTTGTGAAAACACCCATCGCTCCTCCAAAGAAATGCTAGAACAAACATATTCATTTTTTATGTGATCCAATGAAAAGAAAAATGTAGCCTAAGCTAGTGAAAGGAAATTACTGACTAAGTACACCACATAGTTAAACATTTTAAACTTGAAATCCTGTTCAAGCCCAGCCCACCTCAGTACCAATGCTTGGTAAAACAAAATTATACCTTTAAAGCTCGCCATGTCATATATGGCACATAAGAAGGGGTAACACTATCTGGGAAACCCTCTGGCACTACATAGGATCTTATGAATGACATCAATTCCTGCATGAAAGTTCAACTGATACATCACACATAGCAACGCAGGATGAAATAGTTATGAACCATTACTACTGGAACTCAATGCCAACACATATAAAATGTCTAAAACATTGCGGGCAGCCAGCTTAGGATTACAAAAAGCAAAGCAGCATTATAATACACATGAATCACAGGAATATCTTAGCCCATGAGTGATACAATATCTTAGAATGAAGTGCAATAATGTTCTCACCAAGTAGTTATCTTTTCTTCTATCTTGTTTTCAATAGGAGCAATATTTGCTTTCTTCTATAGTGTTCAGACATCACTTTTGCAGGGTTAAACAATCAAAGAATTCCAGGAACTTAAACCAATTAAAAAAAAAAAAAATTCTTTCACCAACAAAAAGATACTAAGGGTCTGTTTGCAATAACGGTGATCTTCTGATTTCTGAATTTTTTTTTTCATGCAGACAAAAGAAATGCATTTGATTACCATTGTCTCATCCTAATTACTTCTTCAAAGTTTGAAATCTTTTTTTTCTTTTGAAAAAAAAAATCCACCTTCTTAAAAGGACATAAAGAACATTCCAACTTCTTATTCCTGATTTTTGGTATTATATTCAGCCCCCCTCTCTACACTACATCTTAATCTCTCTTATGCTCCATTCTCCCTCTACCTTGTCTTTCTCTCTACCTCTTCATTTTCTCTTTACCGTGTCTTTCCCTCTTGACCATGTCTTTCTCTCTGTACTTTGTCTTTCTCTCCAGCTTGTCTTTCTATTTCCAACTTGGGTATCCCCTTTTTGTATTTAATCACAAAATTACATGCATTTTATACCTTCTTGTCCAATAACTATCATTAAATGGAGCAAATATGAAATCCCAAGTGGATAGCAAATATTATAAAATAGGCAGTAAACAGCAAAATCAGAATCAGACATAAGACATCAGAAATCAACAACAAACATTTGACATTGTAACCAAACAGGGCCTAAGTATTTCAAATCCAACCAGCACTTAAGTCATTTAAAAAAGAAAAAACAAAACAAACAAACAAATTGCAATCTCATTTGACGGTGATAACAAGAAAAAAGAAAACTCACAAATTTTGAACCACTTTCCTGTATACAGTAGGATTGCGTTTGAAACCTCGTTAGTCAAATAAACTTCAGCGACAACAATTCAGAACAGAAAGAGAAAATAAAGAAAAATAAAGAAAAAGCGAAGCAGAAAGTGCCGAACCAATTAACTCCGAGATACAATTCAGATTCAAAGAGTGCATTAGGAGCCAAATTTCATTGCAAGAGTAGATATTTCAATATGCGTTAGTCAGTAAAGGGAAAATTCTTAAAAGTAAATCAGAATAAGAAAAGAAACAAAAATCGAAATACAACAGGAAAGAAATAGGAAAACTAACGAAAATGAAAATGAAAAAGAATCAATGACCTCGACAGGAACTTGTCGCGTATTCAAGCTCACGGACCGGATCGAATTCTTCTTAAGACGTCCAAAACCGTCATTCTCCGCCACGTACTTCCACCGCAGGCCGTCGATTTCCTCGCAACAGATCAATCTCAAACTAGAATCCACAAAATCCTCCTCCACCAGTCCAAACCTCCTAGCATCAACCAAAGAAACCGACTCCCCCTGAGAAACCGGAGGCACGGACGCCACTGCGTTCGAAGAAGAAGACGCCAAATTCGCGCTTATACGAAGCGTTTCTCGGACAAGAAGCCTTGCGTCCTGCGAGGACGTTGTGCCGGTCAGCGTCTGGACCGTCGTGCTGGGCGATTGCTTGACCTTGATCGGCGCCATGCTTGGCAGCAAGAAGGAAAACAAAAATCAAAAACAAAAAACAAAAATACAGGCAGATATGGGTTGGATTTAATTAGTGTTTTGAGTGTTTTTTTTATTTTTAGAGAAAGGAAACGAATGGTTTTATAGAGGAAATGGGAGGCTTTGGGATTAACGAAGAAGTGAGCATTTCGCTATGGCGGCAATTAAAGTGGGCAGGTGGCCGAAAACGGAGCTACTGATGCAGACAAATAAAAAGAAAAGAGAAAAAAAAAAAAAAAAAAAAAAAGAAAGCGGCGAGCAAGGAAGCTAGCTGGAAAATGAAAGAAAGAAACTCGAGTAAAGAAATAGTCTGGATTCCCTTTTCTCTCTCTTTTTTTTTTTTTTAATTTATGGCAGATGATGACAACTAGGAATATTTCCTTTTTTTTATTATTCTTTTTACATCAGACGTAGTCAGATGCGGAATACTTAAATTATAATTATCAATAAGACCATGAATGTGAAATAAACACCCATTATAGTGTTATTTTATCTGCATTTGTCCCATGTCCCTCTAACGAAATTCTGTTATGTATGCTGAAACCATGCATCTGAAGTACTTAATTAAAATGGTGTATATTAAAAAAATAAAAATAAAAAACATGATGCCACATATAATAATTAATATATGGCTGTTTTGTTAATGTTTTGATTAAATTTTCATATGATGTACACGTGTAAAATTTAACGATGAAGTTAAATTGGCAATACTAAAAGAAATTGGTTGGATATTTGATTTAAACAATTCAAGAACCTCATGATTAATTATAGATTAGTTTGTAGAAATGAATTTTGGCATTGTTGTTGACAGCGGATTAATTATAAAAGGAGAAAAAAAGGATGAAAAAAAAAAAAGGAATACAATTGTCTCTTAGAATTATTACGTTGGTGGTGGAGACAACAAATGGCAAAAGGGCTCTTGTTTTACGGTGACATTGTCAATGCTTTAGGTTTTCGCGAGTAGAATAAGAGTAGACGATGAACCAGGAAAAACAATTAAAAATATTCCTTTTGAGACATAAATGAGTCTAAAGGATCAGTTTTTGTTGATTTGTTAAATGTTTTACATTAGAATAAACTTATTAAATTGTAGGTAGGCATCATTTGAAAAATTTTAATTTTTTTGACAAAAAATATTAGATACACATAAAAATCAATGAATTTTAGAAGTAAATAAATTAAAATGTTCATAAAGACAAATAAAAAGTGCAAATCAATCCTTGTGCACATTGCATTCATACTAATTACATATTCGGTTGATCCTTATGCATATCAAGTGATTTTTTTGTCGCAAAAATAATACTTTTTCTTAAATTTAATTTTTTTCATAAAAATTATTAAATATTCACGAAAACCAACAAAATGTGTAAATAGAAAAATTAAAATATGGATAAAGATAGGTGACAAATGCAAATCAGTCCTTATGCACACTGTATTCAAACTGATTACATATTTGATTTACCCTCGTGCATATCAAATGACTTTTTTTTTTTTTTGTGTCAAAAAACTATTTAAAAAAAAAACATTATTCTAATAGAATGGTATGACTCAGGACGAGTCCTGCGTTGGACCCACCTACGAGGAATACGCTGGCCAGTGAGTTTGCTTAGGAAGCCAGGGTTGGATGTTCATGACACGTAGAACGCTCCACTCGACGTCCCCAGACCGACGATTGTACTAGTCTTCCAAGTATTTGCTTTGAGGTGATCCCACGTGTCATGTTTGGTCATAAGAATCTCTCCGGTTTGTGTCGCTTTTTCGGTGGGTTATCCGGTTTGGAGGGATAGGGTGTCAGTACAGTATTTCTTTTGTATTAAAAATATTAAATTACTATTTAAAAAATATTATATATATATATATATTTATTTATTTATTTTGCACAATTATAGTGTATTCTTGAAAAATACAGTATATTTAGTTAGAAATGCAGTAAATTCCGATTTTTTTTTTTTAAATACGGGTACTAGGACTTCAAAGATGTATTATGTATTTTCCACAATGTAATATATTGTTTATTTTTAATCACAAAAAGTGAACTTTAATCCTTAATATTCAAATTAAAATTAATCAGTAGGTTGGTATTATATTTCATAAAGTGATTTATTTTTTATTTTTTAATTAATTTATTATTATTTTATCACAAATTAAAATATTTTTAAAAATATATTATTTATTTATTTTTATATTAACTTGTTTTAAGAGTATATAAGTATATAATTTATAAAATTAACTTGATATTTATATATATTAACTTATATTAAGAACATATAAACATATAATATATAAAATTAATTTAATATTTTTGTCACATTATATATGTTATATTACATACTACATGTATATATATGTCTGTGTGTAAGTGTACAATATGTAATATATAATTTATAAAATATAATTAATATAAAATAGATAATTATATAAATTAAATAATTTAAAATAAATTAAATAAAAATCATATAAAATAAATTTAATATATGTACAATAACAAAGTGATATGCATGCATAGTACACGTATGATAGTATATATAATATGTAAATATAAATGAAATAATAATTAAAATAAAATAAAACAATAAATTATAAAATTGATAGTTGAAATAGTCAAATCATGTCCATAGGATTTTTTCATGTTCAATCTCATCCAACCCTCTTTAGATTATTTGAGTTATTTTCTGATTCAAGTTGAAAATATAAGACCCTAATCTTATATGAAAAGAAAATGATGAAATTAGAGTAGTAACATTAAGCCCGAAGAAAATATAATCTTTGAGTGTTTGTAGTTGAGCCTTTTCAAAATGACAAGTATTTTTGAAGAAGTAGATTGACCTCATGGTTCAAGAACAAAATAAGGACACCCAAACAATAGAAAGCAAATCAATAGAATTTAATTTCAAGGTAGCTATTTATAGATTTTATTATGAATTATATGCACAATTGTTATTGAAAGGCAAAAAAACGAAACCCAAAAATCAAAAATATTTTGCACGAAATTCCTCCAAATGGGGAAAAAAAAAAAAGGGAAAAAGAAAAACCTTAATCCACAAGCAAACGAGGTCAAGGAAATAGTATGCTACTATCAAGTCAATTCTCATTTCCTGAAATAATGATTTCTATATCCAATCATTTTATATCGAGATTTTAGCCAAAATATTCTTTTGTATCCATTGTAAACCATTAACTAAATGATCCCTGTCATGACACTATTGTTGCTTTGAATTGGTTGCAATTCTTTTTGAGGGTAGGTGGACATTATCGCAACAATAGCAGGGACAACAACATCGAGGCAGTAGTGGAGGGAGTGAAGTGGTGGTGGTGATGGGGATGGAGACAGTGGTGAAAGGAAAGAGGATAAGAGGATAAGAAGATGAGCAGTAGACTGATGATGGTGTGTAGGTGGGACATGTTAAAAAAAAGAAAAGAATAGTTATTAAGAAAATTTCTTATTATTAATTGCAATTAAGTATCGCCAATAAATTAGGAATAGCACTGACAGAAGCGGATATATATCAAAGAGCATGTAAAATAAAGCAAGAAAAAGTAACTGAAAAGATTTAGAAAATATTGGAATTTTTATTAATTGTAATAGATGCTTAATAGATCATTTCATAAGCTTCTCCACAAATAAATAAGGAACTGCGTGTTTTTTCTATTTAAATTACAATCTACAAAATAATAACGTGTTAGCTAGAACTAAGGGAAAGAATTAAATTGAGGAATGAATCAATGCTATAAACACAAAGAAGCGAAGGAAAAGTTTTTCTCTCAATTTTTTCAGTATATTATTGAATATAAAGTATGTTTAATAGAATTTTAAATTTATATTATTTATCTATAAAATTTTTTAATAGAACTAGTATGACTTCAAAGGACCAAACATACAACAAATTAATATCATTACAAGGTATCATTCACTCTTATAAAATTAGTAATTATGTTTAAAATTAAATTAGTATATACTAAACTCAAATTATATCAAATATTTATTGAAAAATATATAAATTAAAATAATTAATATACCATTTATCAATTACCTTTTGTTTTTTGAAATATAAAATTCTCTTGTGTATATAGATATTTTTTTTTTCTCTCATTTTTTCTTTTTTTTTTTTGGGTTATTAACAATTAAAAACCCATAAAATTAATAATTTTTCATTAAATTTAAATATCACAACATAGTTAGATATCATTTGAATTTAGATAAAAATATATAAACATATATATAAGAAATATTTTATTTTAGAAATTTGCACTTCTTTAAGAAAAATTTTATTTATCATTAAAATCATCACCATGGATATACTTTTTATGATAATTTTTTTTTAAACAAACATATACATTTGTGTACTTTGTTAATGAATTTTTATATCATATAGCTTATTTTCTTGTATCAATTTTAAAAATCTTGTATTAAATAGTTTTAAGCCCCCCCCCCCCCCAAAAAAAAAAACACTTAAGAAATTATACTTAAAAAGAAGATTTCGGTTTGTTGCATGCATAATCTTATTTTACTCACGGAGAATTATGTCATATGGTAATATCACGTTATAATATACCACTTATTACTAAAATAAATGGTCAACCAAAGATATGTTTATGAATTATCATTAAAACCTGTCCCTCGTAATTGAGTCCTCCTTAGCGCCTCGGGCGGCGATGAGCTGCACCCATCCTCCTCAAAATCCAAAGTTGATTTCTGCGGGTGACTTTCTCACCTCCACGGGCGGAAAATTTAGGATAGTGTTAGCGCCCTACAAGGCCTAGCTGTTTGGTCATCAGCTAGTCATATAGACATCCCAACGCCTTGGAAACGATGGGCTTGAAGGTGAAATTGTTTACGGAATCAGAAGCTGAGTCCAATTTGGATGATGTCAGAAACTGTAGTGGAACGTGATGGCGAGGAAGGAGGGCTTGAGGAAGTGGTGGTGGTGGAAGAGTTTGGAGGTCGTGGCGGTGGCGGAGGAAACGTGGAAGAGGAGGAGTTTGGTGGTAAGGTATCAAGCCAAGGTCCGACCAAAATGTTTTGAAGTTGTTCCCTAGTTTCTACTGCGTCTCTGGCGGAAAATGACTTCGGCACGTTATGAGCAGAAAGTTGTTCTTTTCAAAAAAATAAGAATCTGATGAAGATGTTAGAAAGTATTGGTGCAACTGAATTGCCTTTGAGTTGCTGCAGTTGTCCCTTTCGGTTTCTAGCTTTCTCCTAGGTTTTAAAAATTAGTTAAGTTAGTTAACATATTCACTGAAGCATGATTTCAGCCTATATTAACCAATTTCACTAAATTTGATAGAAATTTGAATTAGAACTAAGTTGCTCTTGTATTTCAAATTTAAGTTTGAATCTAGGCTCTATGTTGTACTTATTAGCAAGATAATTTCCAAATTTCAATTTGAAATTTGTGATATGACCAAGAAACATGTATAAAAGAGAATGATGAGCAATGAAACAAGTAGAACCCTCGTGAAAAAAATGAGATGAAAGCTTTATTTGTTCTCTTTCTCTCTCTCATTTTCTATCAACCAAAAGAAACCTTAAAATGCAAGACACTAATAGAAACATAAGACACTAACAATGATATCAGAGCATTTTAGTACCTTAAGGACTGTCAAAAGTGAGACGAATAAGTGTAAACACTAGAGTAAAACATGTGAGGGAGTTAAAATCTAGAAAGAAAATTTGAAAGAGTCTATTACAAGAGACAACATTAGTCTTTAAAGATGGCGTCTACAAATTTTTTTCCACTGCTACCTCTTAGGTTCAATGGAGACAATTGTCACCAATGGACTGTCATGATGAGGATCTATCTTAGATCCCTCGATCTTTGGGATGTGACAGAAAATGGAGGAGTTGTTCTACCTTTGCCAGCAAACAATACAATGACACAACTCAAGAATCATTGTAAGCTGGTGCCAAGGCCATACAAAGCCTTCACATGCATTCATTTAGCTGTTACAGAAGCAATCTTCAATAGAATTATGACTTGTGAGACAATTAAGGACGTATAAGAAAGGTTGAAAGAGGAATATGGTGGAAGTGAGATGACAAGAATAATGCAACTTCTTAATCACGAAAGAGAGTTGGAGTTACTTAAAATCCTTGGAGAGAATTTTCTAGATTCAAGGATTATTCAAAAAGTTTTGGTCAACATACTAAAAAGAATTGAACCAAAGACATCCTCTCTTAAGGATTCCAAAGACTTGTCAATAATCTCACTTAGTGAGTTGGTGAGTGCTTTACAAGCTTAAGAGCTGAGAAGAGTAATGAGATTCAAGGAGGCTTCCACAAAGGGAGAAAGCATTTAGAGAAACCTTAACAAAAGAAGAAGAAACAACCTTAGATGTAGCAAAGAAAGGAAGGAGAAAGTAGCACTGGTGGTAAATAAAGTTATCTACCTCGTGAACTTTGTAAAAAGACCTTTCACTTGCCAAAGTATTGTTGGTGGAGGCCTAATATCATTTGCAGACATTGCAATGAAAAGGGACACAAATAGAAAGCTTTCCCAAAAGGAGAAAACCTCAATAAAATTAGCAACAACAAGCATAGTTAACAAATGATGATCAATAAGAACTTGAAGAAAAACTTTTTTGTTGTTAGTAGCAATTTGAAACAAAAGTTGAGATCAAGTTGGTTCATAGTGGTTGTTCAAACCATATTCACCAAACTTAAAGGTCTTTAAGACACTTGACCAATCCTTCACATCCGTTATGGATTGGTAATGGTGACTTCCTTCAAGTCCAAGGAAGGGGAGTGATTGTAATCTAGACACATTCAGGTACAAAATTAATCACTTATGTGTTGCATGATCTTAATATTAGTTATAACCTTTTTAGTGTTGGTCAATTGCTAGAAAAAGGTTTTTCAATGGAGTTTAAGAATAAGTTATACACCATTCATGATGCATTTGGGGTGGAGCTTTTTGCAATTCTTATAAAGGGAAAAAACTTCCACTTAGACTTAAAGTAAGTTGAGAATGTTGCAATGTTTACTTCTTTAACTGAAGTAAACTTATGGCATAAGAGATTGGGGCATGCTCACTATGTAGGTCTACAAAAGCTTTACAAAAAGGAGATGGTATATGACTTATCAAAAATAATAGAAAAGGAGACTATCTATGAAACCTACCAATAAGGGAAATAAACTAGATTACTCTTCTCAACTGGTTTAAAGCATAAGACAACATAGTTGGAGCTATTACATAGTGATGTCTATGGTCTTATAAGTATAAACTCACTCAATGGAAGCAAGTACTTCATAATTTTTATAGATAATTGTACAAGATTTTGCTAGCTTTTCCTTTTAAAGCATAAGTTAGATTTTCCAAAGGCCTTTCAAACCTTAAAGGCCTAGATTGAAAACCAATCAAGCTACAACATTAAAGCCATCAGATTTGATAATGGAGCATTATACACCTTTGGTCTCTTTAAGTAAATTTGTTAGGTAGCTAAGATACAACAATAATTCATAACCCCTTATACCCTTCAACAAAATGGAATGAGTGAAAGAAGATTTAGAATAATGATAGAGATGTCTAAATGCTTGCTTATAAAGAAAGGAATGCCAAAGAAACTATGGGTAAAGTTGTAACTACAACTGCTTTCCAAACCTACCTGATAAAACCCTTTTTAAAGCTTGGTTTGGAAGAAAGCCCTTTTTGGGCCATTTAAAGGACTTTAGTAGCATTTACTACACCCATGTTTCAAAAAAGAAGAGACATAAGCTAGAATTTAAAGTAAAAACAAATGTATTTGTAGGATATACAAATACTACAGGGAATTATTGATTGTATAATCATTAGACTCTTTATCAGCAAAAATGTTAAATTTTTAGAGGAAATGTCCTAGAATTGGGGGAAAGTTAGTGCTAAAATTCCTAAATTCTAGCAAAGCCAATCTCAGCAACAATAAGAGGAGGAGTCAGATTTATCATATAATGATATTGTTGATCATATACCTATTAAGGGAATAAGGCCTTCATCTAAAATTTATAAGAGAAATCTTGTTGCTTAGCTTGAGCCACCAACAATCTATGAAGAAGCCTATATGTATCCTTGCTGGAGAAAAGTTATGCAAATTGAGATAAGTGCCATTAAGAAAACCAAAACTTGGCTTATTGTTGACAAACCCAAAAACAAAAGGCATATATCAATGAAATGGGTCTTCAAACAAAAGTAAACCCCAATAGATTAGTAAACAAATTAAAGGTAAAACTAGTAGCAAAGGGCTATATTTAGCACTATGACATTGACTACTCTAAAACATTTGCCTTTGTTGCTAGACTTGATCCAATAAGGCTTCTTCTAGTTATTTCAGCCTAAAAGAAGTGGATTGTTCACCAACTAGATGTGAAATTACCTTTTTAAATGGTGATTTGGAGGAAGAAGTTTTTGTAGAGCAACCTATAGGGTTCATTAAGGAAGGGTAGGAAAATAAAGTCTATTTGCTAAAATAGGCTCTTTATGGGTTGAAGTAGGCACCAAGGGCCTAGTATAACAAGATTAATGACCATTTGTTATAGCTCTCTTTTGCCAAGAGCAAGAATGAAGCAACATTAGATATGAAAGCTAAAAAAGGGGAGCTATTGGTGATCTCTCTTTATGTTGATGATCTATTGATCCTTTGAAGCAACTCTCAATCAGTAAAACATTTCAAAAGTGAAATGATGGACATGTTTGAGATAACTAACTTAGGACAAATTACCTTCTTTCTTGGATTATAAGTGCAATAAACCATAAAAAGAATAGTACTAAGTTAAAGGAGATATGCAAAAGGAGTCATAAGAAGATTTCAAATGATGGATTAAAAAAGTTTAAGTGCCCTTTAACTATTGAAGCAAAATTCACAAAGGAGCATATGGCTTTAAAGGTGGATCTTAACAAGTTTAAAAGTTTGATTAGCTGTCTATTTTATTTGTCTACCTCCAGACTAGACATCATATAGGTTATGAATCTTCTATTTAGATATGTGTATGAACTAATTACAATTCATCTTAAGGCTACAAAAAGAATTCTTAGATACTTCAAAGGCACCACAAATCATGGTATTTTGTTTAAAAGAACAAAAAAACTAGAATTGATTGGGTACATAAACAACAATTGGGGAGGCTTACAAGATGACATGAAAAGCACTTCAAAGTATGTATTCACCTAAAGTTTAAGAGCTTTTAGCTAGAGCTCATGGAAATGATCAATTGTTGCATAATCAATAGCTAAAGCTGAGTACTTGGTTGTTATCATGGTTGTGAAACAAGCCATTTAATTGAGGAACATGTTGACAAGCCTAATGCAAGCACTAATTAAACCTACCCTAATCTACTGTGATAACCAACTAGCCATTTTCCATTTTGAATAATCTTATACTACATGGAAAGACCAAGCATTTCCTGCTAAAAATCGACTTTATCAAAGAGGTATAAGAGAATAATGAAGTTGAATTGATGTTTTGATCTTTATAAGAGCAATTAGTAGACATTAAGACCAAACCACTTCATAAAAAAAGATTCTTGGAGCTAAAGAAAAGATAGGAATGTAAACCAGCAACACTAAGAAGTTATGAAGATATTAGAAAGTATTGGTGCAATTGATTTGTCTTTGAGTTATTGTAGTTGTCCTTTTCGGTTTCTAACTTTCTCTTAGGTTTTAAAAATTAGTTAAATTAGTTAACATGCTTGTTGAAGTATAATCTTAGCCTATATTAGCCAACATCACTAAACTTGTTAGAAATTTGAATTAGAACTAAGCCACTCTTGTATTTCAAATTAAGTTTGAATTTAGGCTACATTTTGCACCTGTTAACATGACATTTTCAAATTTTAATTTGAAATTTATGATGTGACCAAGAAACATGTAGAAAAGAGAATTATGAGGAATGAAAGAAGGAGAACTCTTTTAAATAAAGAGAAGAAAGCTCTATCTACTCTCTCTCTCATTGTGATTTTTTTCAATAAAAAGAAACCTTGAAACACAAAACATTGACATGAACATAAGACATTAATAGAATCTAATTTGTTGACTTCTAAAAAATTTTCTTTTGATCATAATTTTACACTATACCAAATACTATAAATTGAGGAAAATATTTTATAAAAAAATATATTATGTGAAACAAACAAACTTTAAATGTGCCACATCAAAAGGTGCAAAAAACTTATATCAAACATATAACAAGCTTGACACCAATCTTTAACACAGCAATATACAGTACCATATTATTGTAATAATATGTCAATCACTGTAAGTGCCATATATTACTTTTCTTCCTAATTTACCACATATGCAAACTTTAAATTAAAATGTTACATTTATACAACTTGTTCTACAAATACACAACTTAATATATAGGTTAGATATTACTTTGCTCCTAAATGCATTGCTTTTAGAAATTCAAAATGCCCTTATCAAAGCCCATAAAATTCAAGTGTACATTTAGTACAACTAATAAGATGGTAAAGAAAATTTATAGATGCAACATAAAGATATGTATGTTGTACATTAGGTATAACTTGGTGGTATGCAAATAAGAAAAATTTTCATTTTAATTTCAAAACACTTTAAACTTCTTTAGATTACATGATATCATCATTACATATTGCACATTGTGTAGGTTTACCATTGTTCTTTTAGTTAATGTAATTAAAGATGCAAAAGTAAATTTAGAGATGTAAAGTGAAGCTGAGATTAGGACATGTGTATGTTTGATTTATAAAAGATTCGTCCTGAACATGATTTACAATAACACCTAATTAGACTTAATACAACACAACTATTTATTTTAACAATTAAATCATTATATAATACATTTGAAACAATGTGTGAAAAAAATAAAATGACCAAAGTTTTATAGGTAGATAATGCATATTTGGTGTTAAGAAGCTATATGTCAAGAGATTGTCACTGGTGTAAAATTACAATAGTAAAAACTCTATTATTTACTTTAGGTAGAGATGTCCTCAAAGTCTTGATATATTAATAATTTAGTGATTTTAGACTTCAACTATAGTTTTACAAAAGGCAATTTATTACAAGGGAGTATTATAATTTATGTTTCATGGACTAACAATGATGTCTAGAAAATTTCTACTTTAAGGGAGGATGTATTATGAGGTCTATCTTTAAAGATAATGGTATGATTAGCTTGTCATAACTACATAAGTTATTGATAAGATATTTTGATTAAATAAAACAAGATTGTTTAAGATATGTAGCTAGTATGTAAAGGCTAAAGCTAATTATACAATAAATTTGTAAAAATATTGTCTAGAGAGAGAGCGAGAGAGAGAGAGAGAGAGCATTATATATAAATTGTTGTTATTATGTTAGAATGTATAATAGAATAATAATGTGTTGGAGCATATGGTTAATAAATGTATTAAGATGTATATGTAACAGGATAATATGTTGAAGCTTGCAAATCATAAATACATTATGTTATTATAACCATAGAGTATGTGTCTAGTCATTATTGTTTCATTAGAGCATGTGACAAATATTATTATTGACATATGTATGCCTTTTTATATGATGAGATAGCTTTATGTAGAGAAAATGTAGAGAGATATAGAGATAATGAAGAGAGGAGAGGCAAAAGGCTTGGGTAACATTTTCTATTCATCTAATAAGTGAATTTGGCCTTTTTTTAAAACATGATCATAATTCTCGTTCCATTCACTATATGCATCATAGACTAATTGAATCCTCATTTTTCTTGAGCCAAACATAATATATATGATTTACTAAAGGTTATGTATAGGTTCTAATATTACTTATAGGGAATTGAATCCCCATAAGATAAGATCTAATTATAAATATGTATGCACTCAATTTAATAAAAAGAAAAACAACAAAGATAAAAATTGTATGATCATGATGAGATTTAATGTGTTTTACATAGAGAGAAACAATTTTTGTTGTGTGAGAAATTACATCATACAGTTGGAAACCTTATGTTTAATACCCAAATTTAAATATTGTATACACTTATCTTATAACTCGAGAGACTACACTTGTGGCAAACTACTTGCCATAACTATCTCATCAAGAGACATCACATAGGAGGGATCACAAAGATTTATTGCATCTAAGCCTTTTATCTCTCTTCTTTTGATTCTCTCTACATCTGTTTACATTTTTCTCTACAAAATGCTACCACTTTATATAAAGTGGTAGATACATGATAGTAATAATAATTGGTGCATTGTTTAAGATAATAATAATGTTATATAATTATGATTCACATACTTCAACACATTATCTTACTATATAGACAACCTAAAGTTCCTGACTTCTCCCTAGGATCTACTGGTTTGTGATACTGAGAGGGGGGTGAATCAGTATCACCACAATTCGCAATTCACAGGTAAGTGAACAACTTTAACCTCTTTTTAAAAGTGAACTCTTTCTTAGACTCGACTAAGATAGATCTATTGCTACCTACTAATCACAATAGTCCCTAGAGTCACCTTTCAAACACCTTGCCTAATAGACAATTTAGATGTTCTTGTTTAGGCCTTCGTTAGGTTATGGGTTGGTTGATACTTTAACTGCGTTCACAACTCAATTCAAAACATAGGACGTAAAGCAAATTAAGGACACACGAGATTTATGTGGTTTCGTCAATGTGATGTACATCCATGGTGGTAGGGACTCTCCCTTATCGAGACTATCCATTATACTTGATAATTCCAGTTACAATAGATGTCTTAATCCTCTACTCCTTTCACTATTATAAATACTAAGAAAATACAATACAAAGAGTGTCACTTACTGTGTCTACCCTTCTTCTAGCTTGTCTTGCCTCTGTTGAATTGAAAGGCTGCTCCACTGCCACTTAGAAGTTCATCGCAATGCTCTCTAACCTCTTTTGAAGAAATCTAGAAATACGTTGAGTTCTTTTCAATGCTTCGCCGAATTGCTTCTCTAGGTTATCTCACACAGCTCCTGCTTTCACTGTTTCACGGTCTCACCCGTCTCCTTGTCTGACGGCTTGCCTCACGTTTTTGGTTTGCCGTTCCACGTCTCACGCACATTTCTGGTTTGCACCCTTTGCTGGTCTCATGCCTCACGCACGTTTCTGGTCTCACGCCGACGCACGTTCTGGTCTTACGTTGTTGCACGTTCAGGTCTCAAGCCATTGCACGTTTTGGTCTCACGCTGTCCAGCCAGATCTCTCTCACCGTCCAGCTAGATTTCTCTCTACCAGTGGTTTCTGTTTTTCTCGTCTAGCCCCTGTTCTACCATGTACCCCTCTTGCTTGGCCGAATTGAGTTTTTCCGTTCACCTCTTTTTGAGAGTTCTTGTGTTTTTCACTGTGCGTTCCTTTGCCGTCTACTCTCCTCTTCAGCCGTCTCTGTATTTTCTCCCTTTCAACCAATTGTGTCGTCTATTTCTCTCTCTACCTCTTTGCCGTATTGCCTCCTCGCCGACTGCTGGTGTGCCGGTGGCATGCCATTCCTCACGGGTTTCTCTCTCTTACCAGTGGTGTGCTGTTCCTCATGGGTTTCTCTCTCTTATTGGTGGTGTGCCGTTCCTCACCTTCACCGTCCACTCTGATTTTGTCGTATATAATTTTTCTCTTTCTTCCAATGACTTCTCTCTTTGGTCGGTTAGTTGTCTAGGTTTTCTATCCGTTTTGCTCAATTGTTGACTTATTTATTTGTTGTCTTCCAATGGCCTTTATATACTCCTCCATGAAACCCTAATAGGGTTTACTTGCGGCGAATTTACTATCTTGCCCTTTCATGTGGCTTTTACGTTCTTATCCCTCCATGTGGCTTTTACCTTCTTGTCTTTCCATATGACTTTTACCTTCTCGCCCTTCCATGTGGCTTTACTTTATTGCCCTTCCATGTGGCTTTACTTTCTTGCACACTTAAACCTAGTTGACAACAATTACAACCCACACAAGACTGTAGGAACAACAATCTCCCCCTTTGTAATTGTTGGCAACACTCATAACAAAAGCCACTATGCAGCAGTTTCAACTCCCTCTAAATATGCATTCCCCTTTTCTTAACAGCTCCCCTTGCACTGTTGCTTCTCTCCCCCTTTGCCAACCAATTACAAATCTGAAAAACTCACAAAGTGGAGATAGAGGATTACCTGAACTTCAGGCTTGAGGAGGTATTTGCATAGATAGACTCAATCTGTGCTTTTCAAATAGCTCTGTGGACAGAGGTTTAGTTAGAATATCTGAAATTTAATCTTTAGTGCCAATATACTCCAACTGAATTGTACCCTATTCCACTTGATCTTTGATGAAGTGATACTGGATGTCAATATGCTTGCTCCTCGAATGTTGAACCAGATTCTTGCTGAGATCAATAGCACTTTGATTATCACAAAGTACACTCACTGGTAACTTCACTTCAACACCAAAGTCTGCCAATTGTCTTAGCATCCATATCACATGTGTACATGCTATACAAGCAGCCATATACTCAGCCTCAGTTGTGCTCAAAGCAACACTGTTTTGCTTTCTATTTAACCATGCAATACACTTTGAACCCAAGTAGAAGCTGCAGCCACTGGTTGATTTTCTATCATTTATACTTCCTACCTAGTCTGCATCAGTGTATGCTTGTAGTTTAACGGAATCCATTGCTGGATACCATAAGCCCATTTCCAGTGTTCCTTTGAGGTACCTTAGGATTCTTTTCATTGCCAACACATGAAACTCCTTAGGATCAGCTTGGAATTTGTTGGTAGCACACACAGCTTACATAAGATTAGGCCTTGATGCCGTAAGGTATAGAAGGCTCCCTATCATCTTCCTGTACTTTGTAGGGCCTGTACTCCTTCCCTCATGATCTTTTGTTAACTTGCAGCCCATTGTCATAGGGGTATTGATAGATCTGCTATCCTTCATGCCAAACCTTTTTAGCATTTCTTTGACATATTTTGTTTGAGAAATAAAGATACCTTCTTCACACTACCTTGTCTGTAATCCAAGAAAGTACGTCATTTCTCCAATCAATGACATCTTAAAGTCCTCACTCATCTTCTGTGCAAAATCTTGGCATAACTCAGAGTGATCCCCTCCAAAGATGATGTCATCTACATATACTATGGTTATCAGCTGATCTTTCTCTGAATTGAACACATACAGGTTATTATCAACCATTCCTCTTCTGAAGTTCAACCTTCTAAAGTATGCATCCAGCCTATTGTACCTTGCTCTTGGAACTTGCTTAAGACCATACAAGGCTTTCTTCAGCTTACACATATGTGTCTCATCCTCACTGATTTGTACTTCATTGGGTTGTTCAATATACACTTCTTCTTTCAGGAGCCCATTCAGAAAGGCAGATTTTACATCCACCTGATAGACTTTATACCTCTTGTGTGCTGCCGAAGCTAAGAATATTCTGATAGTTTCTAACCTTGCTACTGGTGCAAAAGTTTCATCAACATTTACCCCTTCTATCTGAGTGTAGCCTTTACAAACCAGCCTGGTCTTGTTCCTCACCACCTTGTCATCTTCATTATGTTTATTCCTAAACACCCACTTTGTTCCTATGACATTCTTATTAGTGAGTCTTGGAACCAGCTCCCATGTATTATTCTTCTCAATTTAATCCAGCTCCTCATTGATAGTTTTGACCTAGGCTTTGTTTTAAATAACCTCTTCAACAGATTTAGGTTCAACTTGTGAGAGTAGAGCAGTAGCTCCCACAATTCTTCTTCTTGTTGTAACTCCTACTGATGGGTCACCTATGATATGATCTCCTTGATGAGCACTGGTCCATGTTTTCTTTGTCCTTCTTCCTTGCACCATCTTAGTTGTAAGAGGATCTCTTTCTTCATCTTCAGATTCACTCTTCTCCGAGTCTGAACTTACTTCTTGCTCCTTTTCTTCAGGTTGGTCTGATTCTTCATCTACATTGAAGTCATCTTCTTCATTGTCCTCAGCTTCTCCATTCTACATTGTTTTCTAGTTCCCATCTATTCTCACATCACTGGAAGTGATCACTTTTCCCAACTTATGTAGGAAAACTCTGTAACCTTTTGTCTTTGCTGAGTATCCGACAAAGATGCCTTCATCAGACATAACATTGAATTTTCCCAAGTTTTGCTCCTTATTCTTCACAAAACATGGGCTGCCAAAGACTCTGAGATACTTGGTTGTTGTCTTCTTTCCACTCTATAGCTCATATAAAGTTTTATCAGTATTGGGTCTTAGTAGAATTCTGTTCAGTAGGTGCATGGCTATAAATGTTGCTTCTATCCAAAATCTTATGTGAAGCTTGGATTCCAGTAGTAGAATTCTTGCCATTTTAACCACAGCTCTATTCTTCCTCTCTACCACCCTATTCTGTTGAGGTGTTCTCGCTGCTGCCATCTAATGGTGAATACCATGCTTTTCAAGGTAATCTTCAAAAGCTTCATTTGTAAATTCAATGCCTTGATCTGACCTCAATACTTTGATCTTCCTTCCATTCTCATTTTTAGCCAATTTTCTGTATCTCTTGAAGCAATTCAGAACTTCTGACTTGTGTTTGAGGTGCATGATGCAGTTCCTTCTGCAATAATCATCAATAAACAAGACGGAGTACCTCTCACCATTCAACCCTTTTGTTCTCATCAGCCCACACAAATCAGTATGCATAATGTCAAGCACTACTTCAGAACTGAACTCTTTGGTCTTATACTGCTTTCTGACATGTTTTCCTTTAGAGCATGCTGAGCAGACATACTCTCTCTCTCTCCTGACGTCGGGAATATCTCTGATTGCATGAGTAGTGGTCAGCTTCCTTATGTTCTTCTGTGATAAGTGTTCCAGCCTCTTATGCCAGAGTTGATTTTCTTCTTCTTTGGTGAGTAAACAGCTGCTTATCTTGTCCTCATCAATCACATATAAATTTCCAGCTATTCTCTTCCTGGCTGCAACAGTATTGCCTTCTTTACTTTTTACATGGCAACCTGTTTTTGTGAATATTACCTTATGGTCTTCCTTGCATAGCTAACTGACAGATGCTAAATTATATCTGAGTCCTTCAACATGCAGAACATCTTTCAGCTTTCCTCTTCCAATCTTTATTGACCCCTGACCATTGATGTTGAGTGAATCATCATTGCTAAACTTGACTTTGCCTTCTCTTGATTTGTTTAGCTTTGATAATTTGCTCTTGTCTCCCGTCATGTGCGAAGTGCATCCACTATCAAGGATCCACTGCTTATCCTTGCAGTCAGCTTTGAGTGCAATTTCAGCTATATTAGCCACCTCCCTTTTAGCTTTATATTCCTTCTTTTAAACTGGTTGGAGGATAGCTTTCTCCTTTTTCTCAACTTTGATTGCACCACTTGTTTTCACTGTGCCATTGAGTGCCTTCTCTTACTCAGGGAGAAGTGTCATGCATCTCTTGGCATTATGGCCATCTTGCCCGCACCTTTCACACTGTTCCAAGTCTGCCAATATAGCAAACTTGTTCTTTGAAACCACTGGTTTGGGCTTCCACCAACAATCCTTGTCAGTGTGTCCTTGCCTTTTATAGTATGTGCAAGAACTCACGACAGGTGTTCTCTTCTGAATTCTGTATTGTCTCCCCCTGTATGTAGCATCGTATCTTCTCAAGTTGGAGACATATACTAGCCTTCTCTACCAATAGTTACTCGCCTTATGACCCCAAACTCTACAATAAAGGCAACGACCTTGAAACTGCCTCTTCTTGGGTCTGATCACAGCTTGTCTTTTTCTGTTCATCACTTGCTGTGTAGGCAAAGTAGCTGGCTTCTTTGCTTGTGTGACTTTCATTTTAGTCACCTTCTTCTCCTTCTTCTATTCAGCCGTAGCCCTCTGTTGGCTGACTTTCTTTTCTTCCTTCTTGTTTGCCACCCTAGGTTGCTTCTTCATATCTTCTTTATTCTCAGCTATCTTCTTCTGAGTCACAACCTTCTCTTTCAACTTCTGTGGCACATTCTTATTTTCTTTAGTCAATGCAGCCTCAGATTGCTGCACTTTCTCTACATTCTTCTCTCTTTTTTCAGAACTTGTTTCTCCTATCATTTCAAGCTTCTGCAAATTCTCTTTGCTACTTTTGAGTTGTTGCTAAAGTCTCAACAAGTCTTTCTCCATTTCTTCAATTTTTGAAGCCCTTAAGCCAAGCTCTACTGTAAGGTCTTCACATATTTTGATCTGTTCCTCAAATCTTCTCTTCAAGTCAACATGCTCAGCCCTTATTTCATCCTTTTGACTTTCAGCTTCCTCAGACTTTTCTTCAACTTGTTTTATATGGGCCTCCAACCTTCTTATGGTTCTGCCCCTTCTGATTATCTCCTTTGAAGCTTCTTCCAGCTCAGCTTCAAGATCTGGCTCTTCTTCATCAACTTCCTCTTCCTCTTCAGAGGTTGAGCTACCACCTTGTGCTGATGCCATAAAGACATACTCATCTGATTAGTCTTCATCTTCCTCCTCATTAGCTTCTTTTGTCTGACTCACATAACTCTTGAATGAGCTTCTCGTCTTCCTCTGTGGGTTGGCAATCTTCTTACTAGACTTCTTTGATTTGAATGATGATCTTCTCCATCTTGAATTCTGCTCATCATCACCATCCTCATCTTCATCATTAAGTTTCACTTTGCACTAAGAAGTAAAGTGTGTAGCCTGCCCACAACGATAACATCTCAAGGACAACTGTCCTTTTCCCTTCTTAGACCCCTTTTTGAATTTCCTTGTGAAGTAAGCCAATACTTCACCTTCACTTTCTTCCTCATCATCATCATCATCCTCACTGGATGATTCTTCCTCTTCTTTTATCTTCAAGTATTTCATAACTTTGAAAGTTGCCTCCTTTGATACCTTTGACATTGAGGAGCTCTCAGTTGACTTTATTCTCATCTCATATGCAATGAGATTGCACTGAAGATCATGTAGAGATATAGAATTGAGATCTCTACTCTCCTTTATGGTTGCTACCTTTGAGGCAAACCTCTCAAACAGAATTCTCAAAATTTTCTTTACAATCATTGAGTCCTTCTTGTTCTTCTCATGACTTCTTAGGTCGTTTATAGCGTCAATAACCCTGGTGAAGAACTCTTGAGCTGTCTCATTCTTTTGCATTCTGAGAGATTCATATCTCTCCTTGAACACTTGAAGCTTAGCCTTTTTCATTTTGCCATCACCTTCATAGACTTTTTGTAATTTGTCCCATATCTCCTTGGCAAATTTGCAATCCATAACTTTAGCATACTCAGCATTTGTCAATGCCAAAATGATGACATTTGAGGCCTTCCCATTTATCTTAAACTGCCTTAACTCCTCTGGAGTTGGGTCTTTACCTTCTTCCAGAGCCACAAAACCCTCTTGTACGCATTTCACCATGTTCATGCCCATGGTTGCAAATACCACTTGCATTCTTACTCTCCACATATGATAGTTGGTTCCGTTAAAGATTGGAACCTTCTTGCTGTAAGTGGTGCTAATGCTAGTACTAGCTTCTATTTCTCAGTATGCTAAACAAGTCAAACTTCTAGATCCCTTCAAACTAGTGCACCAAGTTGTTAAGTTTCACACTGGTGAACCTGTACTCTGATACCAATTGAAGTTCCCAATTTCTCCCTAAGATCTACTAATTTGTGATACTGAGAGGGGGGTGAATTAGTATCACCACAATTCGTAATTCGCAGGTAAGTGAACAACTTCAATCTCTTCTTAAAAGCGAACTCTTTTTCAGACTCGACTAAGATAGATCTATTGCTACCTACTAATCACAATAGTCCCCAAAGTCACTTTTCAGACATCTTGCCTAATAGACACTTCAGATGTTCTTGTTTAGGCCTTCGTTAGGTTATAAGTTGGTTGATACTTTAACTGTGTTCATAACTCAATTCAAAGCACAGAACGTAAAGCAAATTAAGGACACGCAAAATTTACGTGGTTTTGTTAACGTGACGTACATCCACGGTGGTAAGGACTCTCCATTACCGAGACTATCCACTATACTTGAGAATTCCAATTACAATGGATGTCTTAATTCTCTACTCCTTTCATTATTGCAAATACTAAGCAAGTACAATACAAAGAGTGTCACTTACTGTGTCTACCCTTCTTCTAACTTGTCTTGCCTCTGTTGAATTGAAAGGCTGCTCCACTGCAGCTTAGAAGTTCACCGCAACGCTCTCTAACCTCTTTTGAAGAAATCTGGAAATACGTTAAGTTCTTTTCGATACTTCACTGAATTCCTTCTCTAGGTTGTCTCACACAGCTCCTGCTTTCACTGTCTCATGGTCTCACCCATTTCCTTGTCTTACGGCTCACCTCACGTTTCTAGCTTGCCGTTCCACGTCTCACGCACATTTCTAGTTTACACCCTTTGCTGGTCTCATGCCGTCGCACGTTCTGGTCTCATGCAGTCGCACGTTTAGGTCTCAAGCCATCGCACGTTCTGGTCTCATGCCGTCCAGCCGGATCCCTCACCGTTCAGCTAGATCTCTCTCACCGTCCAGTTGGATCTCTCTCACCATCCAGCCGGATTTCTTTCACTGTCTAGCCGGATCTCTCTCACTGTCCAACCAGATTTCTCTCTACCGGTGGTTTCTGTTTTTCTTGTCCAGCCCCTGTTATGCCATATACCCCTCTTGGTTGGCCGAATTGGGTTTTTCCGTTCACCTCTTTTTGAGAGTTCTTGTGATTTTCGCCGTGCGTTCCTTTGCCATCCGCTCTCCTCTTCGGCTGTCTCTGTATTTTCTCCCTTTTGACATGATTATGTCGTCCGTTTCTCTCTTTACCTCTTTGCCATGTTGTCTCCTCGCCGACCGCTGGTGCGTCGGTGGTGTGTCGTTCCTCATGGGTTTCTCTCTCTTGTTGGTGGTGTGCCGTTCCTCACCTTCGCCGTCCACTCTGATTTTGCCGTATATAATTTTTCTCTCTCTTCCAACGGCTTCTCTCTTTGGTCGGCTGGTTGTCTAGGTTTTCTGTCTATTTTGCTCAATTGCCGACTTATTTATTTGTTGTCCTCCAATGACCTTGATATACTCCTCCATGAAACCCTAATAGGGCTTACTTGCGGTGAATTTACTGTCTTACCCTTTCATGTGGCTTTTACGTTCTTGCCTTTCCATGTGGCTTTTACCTTCTTGCCCTTCCATATGGCTTTTACCTTCTTGCCTTTCCATGTGGCTTTTACCTTCTTGCCCTTCCATGTGGCTTTTACCTTCTTGCCCTTCCATGTGGCTTGGCTTTACTTTCTTACACACTTAAACTTTATTGACAACAATTACAAGCCATACAAGGTTGTGGGAACAACACAACCTAAAACATTTATTACTTAGGCATTCCAACACATTATCTTACCATACACTCTAACAAAATAATAATTTTTTGGGCTTAATATTTCTAAGTTTTAAGCTTTTATATAAATTTGCAACAATTCACTCATGCTCATCTTATGAGAGATTTTCCTAAAAGCATCATTGAATCTAAGTACTTTTCTTCTAAATTCTCAATCTTTATGCTGAAGTTATTAGCAAAATATTGAAAATAGCTAACCTTAATGAAAATGGTTGGAGAGCCATCAACTTTTGCTAAGTATGTATGGATGATAATGAAAATGCAAACTATTTATTACTTTACTATGAGCATTTCAAGAGGAATTTGGAATGCATTATTAATCATTATTTCAATTATACATCACAATGTCACTTTTCTTAAAGATTTTTATTAAGCTCAATAAAATACACTTGTGAACCACTTGACCTATATTGTACCTTTATTTTGTTTTCTCTAATTAAGGAAGGTATCACACTTACTCTCTTTAGAGATATGTAAGGCTTATTTGTAGATTGTATTCAGGTTATGTGTTGTGCATTTGGACAAAAAAAAAAAGAAGAAGTGAAAGGTAGTGAAAAATGAAAATAAAATAAAAGAAAAAAAATAATAATCATATTACTGCAAATTAATTTACATAGTCCAATGTACAATTATAATATATTTTTACTCAAAAAAAAAAAGAGTCTATGAATCTTTAGGTTTTAAAGAGGATTTAGTTTCTTTCTCAAAGAATTACAATATACTATTACAATATAATTCTCAAAATTAGCTAAGAAATCACTTATCTAATATAATGGTACTTCTCCTTCATTTAATTTGACCTTTCCTTCCAAGGAAAAAGTAAAAGGAGCAATACTTTTTTTTTATGCATTAATATACATTTTGAAGAAAAAAAAAATCAAGCAAAAGAAAAAACACAAAAGTATCTAAAAGAGGAAAAAAGAAAACATTAAGGAAAGTGTATTGCCCTTAGGGACTTGCCAAAAGCTTGCCATCATTGCTAAAAAAAAAGGTAGTTTGAAGTCATCATATATAACACCTATACAGGCATCTCGCACTAATATATGCATTGTCAGAGGTGGAATGTCAAATAAAGGCTAGGAAATGCATGAACTGGCAAATAATCCATCACATTTCACTTCACCACCATCGCATATCATGTCACCCAATACTGTTTGTCTTGAAACTGGCACCAATCAACCTATTAGATGCTAATCTACCCAATGATGTCATCCACTACCAGATAGGGCACTAAAAAGCAATGATGGTTATTTAAAGTTTGATGTTGGTTGATGTGTTAAGCATCGATTTATTTAATGACACCCTCTATGTGTCAATCAAAGTGCAGGATGGCAACAACTATCACCTTAAAGCCTATCATCACCACTATTTCCATCATCCTTATGCACCATTTGTAGCTACTGCCATTATATAAGATTTGCGTCAAATAACTCAATTGGTAGTGATCTACCCATTAGTGCCTCCCATGCACCAATTAGAAGTCAACAATGTCTCATTACTCATAGTAGTTATTGCCTTTCTCCACACCTAATTTCCAAAAAATTAAAAAAAAAACCATTTCAAAAGTGAGATTCTAGCTTCTAACATCATAAACAACCCTTAAAGTCTATGTTTGATGTTTTTTTTTTGAGCCTAAAAACATTAAAATCAGACTGAGAAATAGGGTGTAGAGAGATAGAGTATGGTTTTTTAAGGCATAAAGGTGGATAGAGAAAATAGGGGGTGTTATGGACATGAAGAGAAAGAGAAAGAGAAAAGAAAAGAAAGAGAAAGAGAAAAGAAAAGAAAGAAAAGAAAGAAAAAGAAAAGAGGAAAAAAAGAAAGAAAAGGGTAAGGAAGGAAAAAATATATAAAAGGAAAACAAGAAAATGGAAAAAAAGGAAAAGAAAAAGTAAAAAAGGAAACAAAAGAAAATTAAAATAAAAAAAGAGAAAATAGGCAAAAAAAAAAGAAAAAAAAACTTGAGACTCAAGGTTTTTGGTGCTAACACCATTTTAGGGTGCTTTAGGTGAGCTTATATGTATAAATCACCTTTTTTACCATGCATCCAATCTCCTTGAAATCTATATGAGTGTGTATGTTCTTGTGAAAAATCATAAAATTGGAGAGAAATAAATAAAATATTAGTAGGAAGAACTTAGAAATAAAAGTAAGTGAATAGTGGTATTGTCATTTGTGACAAATGTTTGGGTTGGTTACGACCTTTACCAAATGTAACTATTTTCCTAAACCCCAACAAATCTTGGTAAGCAAAACAAGTCACTTTTGGTGTTCCAATCGTATTTAAAATGATTGGTGATGATTTTAAAGTCAACATACACATATTATAATGCTCCTTGTTGCCCCTTGATGTCTCAAAATTCTTAATTTACAACATTATTCTCCAAAAGGAAAAAAAAAAGGTGTTGATTTCTTTGCATCCATTGAGCTTTTCGACCCTTAAGAAACCCATTGCAATAACTCAGTGGCTCTATTGGAGACCTTTTGAGAGATAGGTTACTCTAACTTGCTTTTATGTCCATGCTTTCATTTACTTTTCACTTGATTTTCTTTATCTCTCTCATTTTAACATAATGACTGTCATTTGCATCACAACTTCAACTACACACATTGACAAAGGTCTAGAACCTTACCTATACCCTTTATAGTTTAGATGAAAGAAAGTACGGGTCCTTCATGAAACTTATGGCTTCTATATATTATAGTCATAAAGTCTCTCACTTAGTCTAGTAACTCCTATTTGAGCCTTGAATGGTAAGGGAGGGAATGGTTAAGGGACTAACAAATTTGATTGTCACATTAGTCAAATTAATTTTTAGGGTGGCCTGAAGGCTTATAGTTAGTGGCAAGACTCTAGTCATCTCCCAATGAACCAATGTTTTTTTTGACTATATAATATGAGACTAACTTTAATAATTCTTGAACCTTAATGACCTATCATTGATTCTTAAGAATATAGGAATGTATATCTAGTTGGTTAGCCCTAGTCCTAGCGAAGATGTCGCACTAGATGACTTTGCACTCCCTAAAATCTTTAGACGATTGCTTAGATTCGACTAACTATGACTCATGAAAAACTTATCATGCAGTCTAACTAGTCTAAGCATTGGAGTTTACTAACCCAAGTAGTAAATCTGCCTCTCAATCTCATCTTAAGCATAACTCATGTCTCTGATCAGTGGCTCTCAAGACACTCCTCAACTTACCTAAAACCAATCGGTATTATCACCTAAGGAATCCCATTAAGTGACCAAATGAGAATAAGGCTAGAATGAGAAAACCAGAATGCATTCATTCAATGATTAAACATGACCTCTAGGTATATGAGTTCAAGAATCCTAGAGTTGAAATGATTTACACAATCATGGAACAAAGGAAAAGAAATGCAAAAATGAGAAGAATGAGCTATTTTTGTCTACCCTTCCCCCCTTTTTTAGCCTGTGACCGTCCTTTTTTTATGTTCCTTCACCCCTCTTTACCTTTCTTATACTTAATGCTCCCTTGGCTGCTCATGCTTGCCTCTTTATCTTCCTTGTACTTTTGTGCTTTTTTGGCCATTCATGCTTGCTTCTTCATCTTTCTACCTTCTAAAATGGATTATTCCTTAACTTGGACATTAATCCCAAGTGGTTTGGACATGATTCCAGGCCTTAAATTTGGATGGTGGAGTATTATGGCCCAAAACATACAAATCAGCCCAATTTCCAGCTCCATGGAGGTTTACTGAACGTCACCCATGCATAACTCCATTTAGATGGCCTTATCTTCTTCCATTTCCTTCACAAGTGTAGTAGCTCTTCGAGTTAGCTTTCCAAGGACTTAAATTTGGTAGCTAAACTCCTTCCCGTTTATGAGATATGACCAAAAAACTAAGCAGTGTGCAGTTGATTTGCTCTGTCCAGTGCACCTTTCATGATCAGAGTTCAATATTTTGCCTTATCCAATTGGTTTAGAATTTGCACATAGTTTCTTAATGGAAGTCATAGCTCATTCTTTTAGCTATCCATAGAAATTGGTTTCGTTAAAAGAAACTTCCTGTAACATAAGAAATAATCAAAGTACGTAAACTGTGAAAAAACTGAATTTTGCCTGATTTTTCTGATAATTAGGTACATGAACAATTAAGTGAGAAGCCGATCAAATTACATTAACTAGACTATCAAACATGCATAAAATATTAAATATAAGGCAAAATATTATGCAAAACTTGGTTGTTATCAAGGACTTTTGACCTAACTTAGATTCATTAAATCACAAACTTGTTGTTATACTAGTAAAGTCCCTTACCAATATCCATCACTTGTAGGACGAGAAGCCTAAGATATCCCCACCTTGATTATTGTGTCATGCATTCCTTTTATTTTAATTTTTATCACATTACTTCATAATTTATGCTTTATTTGCCTTATGCTAACATGTTTCCCTTTTGTCTTATGTTGTTACCTTTTTTTTATTTCATCCCATATCATTCATTTTGGGTAGCATTCACCTCCTTAATTATTAGTTATTGTTTTAAATTATAAGTCTAGTCAATATGATCGTCACTAAATATACCTATAGTCATGTTATAATATACTCTAAAGACCTTCAAAGGCAAGTAGGAGATTGCTCTTCTTAGAAGTCTATGAAGATCTTAAGGGATTTTAGTTTAAGGCAATCATAATTCCTTATCCCTAAATAGATCCAGGACATTTAAAGCCCTAGCAAGAAATGCATCTTTCAAGAAATTCATGGCAACATCAGCTATTTATTGAATGTCAAGGTCCAATCAATAATGTTAAAGGTGACCATACACTTTTGGGACCCAACTTATTAATGTTTCATCTTCCTAAATATTGACATGGTCCCTTAGTGAAAGAAATTGAGAACTTACTGAATTTTCTAGGTACCATATATCGAGATGTGTATTTGTTAAGCCTTGATACTAACCATGTAAACAAGTTGTTGAAGTTAATTGAGGAAAAACCAAGCAAAATTCATATTGTGACCAAAGGATAACATTAAGAAGAGTGCAATCTAGTTGATCACATTATTAAACATATGATGAAACATCTCGAGGCAAAATTTACTCATATGACATTTCTCATCTATGAGTTGATATTGTTCCATAAGGTCATCGAGCATGTTCATGAATGGGTCGTTGAAGTTTTTCATAAGGTGAGGAAAGGTAAGGTTAATTTAGCCCCAACCATAATTACTAAAATAATTTTATTCTTGAATTACTATTGCGTTTAGGGAGTAAGGTAATTCAGGGGTATCTTAGCTTTGTTATATGTGTGGTTTATAAGCTATTTAGATATACCTCTTTGCCAATTCACTAATCCCATGTGTTGAAAGGAAAAACTTTTGTTGGAAGAATTCTATTAGATCAAATGGCCTCATATATCAAAAATCTTAAAATGGATGACCTATTTTTTAGATTGAGACATTCATATGTATGTCAAATGGTTGGTAAGAGATCTAGTTGTACAAATGTGACAAATATCTTTAGGTGCCCTTTTTTTAGATAACTAAAGTAATTGCCTATGCCTCTACAATAACCATTGGGCAAATAGGGCTAAAAAGGCTTGTTTTGATTTGATCACTAAAAGGATGAAAGATATTTATTTCAAGTATAACAATCCTAACATTTATAAACGTCTTTAACCCATTATTTAGGCATTAAATCATGTCGTGAAAGTCATCTACAGATGTACTAATCATGTTCCCTTAAAACAATATGAATTATGGCATGCAAGTTAAGGCCATGAAAGCTACATTCCTGATTAGTCAAAAAGTTGTGTTGTCTCTAAAAGAAAAGCTAGGAATAAAGATGATTAGGCACCTATTTTATCAGATTCAAATGAACCATATCTTATAATACAACAAGATATCTTTTCTTTTTACCATGATCAACCAAATTCTCTAGAGGATTGAGAATTTTCTTACTAACTAACTTCTTTAGGAGCTGAAGATGTTTAAAAGAAGAAATGAGGAATTAACCTCTCAATTGTTAGAAGTAAATCAGGGACTCAAGGACATAGGGGTAATAAGACTGAATCATAATTAATTGCAAGATGTTCTCCAATTCACTTTAAATTAGAATGAAGTCCTCTAGCAAAAAATGACTCACCTTCAAGAGTAATTAGACAATCCAAATGTCATATTCTTTATCGAACAAGAAACTTTTGCCACACAAACAACTTTACTCATTTAAGAAAACCACATTAAGTAGGTTCACTCTTTTAGGAGAACCAAAGCCTAACATAATAAGTGGAATTGCTTACTTAGAGAAATCAAAGCTTGACACAACAAGTAGCAAATTAGGATACATAGATCTAGGAATTACCCATTTAGTTTTAGTATATAGGAACTCATCATCATATGTAAGAACTCCATATGTCATAATGGATCAATGAAGCAACAAGTAGAGCTAGGGGAATGATAAATGAGGTTAGAAAGTTGTAAGTTGAAATTCCACCATTAGATCCATTTGATGAGCACTTCAATCTTTTCCTTTAATAATCTTTTAGGCACTATGAGTTCATCACCTATTTCATGTGAAAACCTAATTTATAGCCCTTACCAAATCCCTCTTAACTTTTTGAATTGTAAATACAAATGGAGAAGGATGCCCTTTAGCTTATAATTATCCTAACCAAAATGCCTCTTTGCTTTTGATCTTGTAATATAAAAAAGTGCAGGCTTTTCTATCCCTTAGCTTAAATTGATAAATGGTTTGTTACATTAGCCAGCATTATATAAGGTGAATGGTGTTAATATGCATATCATGACATTCTATTTAAATGTGCATATTTAAGGCTTTATAATGAAACTTTTTTGCTATAAATGGAAGGTTATAACTTTTAAGCAACTTATGCAATGATGGGTTAAGTGCCTACCAAAGGTTTCCTTAAAGAAAAGGTAATTGAAAAATCACATTTATGATGAGATGTACTTCATCTATATAGTTGAAAACATGTTTTTCTCGATGGATGAACTTGATGATTGCTATAAATGGCATAGGGCGGAGTCATATACAACCTATGGGTGTATGAGGTTTTTACAATTTTTGAAAGGGAAAATAATGATAAGAGAAATTATCCTAACACTAGCTTGTCTCCAAGAGATGCATCTCATCATTTAACCACATGAAGTGAGCAGACTTTAACTCCTATATTACAAAGCTATAGCAAGCCCCTCCCATCTACCTAGTCTTTCAAGTTCTAGAACTCAAGGATTTGGAGTTTGATTTTTAAGAGGAAGAAGATGACCCACTCAAGTCATTAAGGGCTAGCCTTACCATAATCAAGCAAAGTCTCTCTTTGCCTAATCTCATAAACATCCCACCAATGGCACAAGTAGAAGTAATTACCAAGGATACATTCTGAAGACAAAAGACCTTCCTGATGAATAAGTTGCAAAGACACCTTCTCAGGCATTACAAAATTGTTAATGCTCCTATCAAGTTCATTGATTGCATCCATAATACCCTTTCATGAATTGCTTCTTCATTCCCCCTTAATATTTAAACAACTTCCAAAAGGAGGCTCTTTATCTACTTGTGTACCTCACTAAGAAGTGCACCATTGGCATGTTGATACATCAACCATGGGTCAATGCTCTCATGAGATATGAGGATCAAAATTAATAGGCTTAATTTCTCCTATATAAATAGTTTATACCATTTAGCTCACTTTTAAAATAAAGGAATATCATTAATAGTTCCAAAGACCTTCTCTTCATCTTCTGCACTTTCCATCTTCACTTAGATGTGTAGGCATGAGATAAGGAAACTAACATGCACGTTAACCTATTCATTTAGAAAATCATCAACTATCCTCTTATTATTTTAATTGATTCTTACACCAATCTAGCCTCTTGGTGAGATATCAAAACCATTCTCTTTGAATGCAATAGGGTGAATTCAAATGTTTCCACTCAGCCACTTTTCCAAGTTGACACTTATCATCATAACAAGCATATTGACATAAATGTTGAGATACTCCCCTTTCACTATGCCAGTACTTTTGTCATTAGCAACTTCGTTACCATGGATAGACTAATTTAAACTTTAAAGACTTGGAATCCATTATTAATGAATTAACATAAGTAGTAATGAGGAACATTTTATCTAGAGATAGAAGAATGAATCATGTCTATAACAAAGTTTAAAATGAAAAGAGCATTTACTTTTGTTTCCTATGTAGTGCAATCATTAAGTAAAATCATTTTTTTAATAAAGCCTTTTACATGCATGTTTAAGCAATTTATGCATGTTACATATCATTCATAAATATTACAAATGCAATTACATGTCTAACATGATAAAATAATAAAGGTGCAATCCAATGAATCATAGAAAGCTTACAATTAACAAGACATACAATCATAACTAAATCTTTTATAAGAAGAATGGAGGAAAAAGTCAAAGAACGAGTCAACTTTATACATTAGATTTATGCTTTCATTAAGGAATTAAAGGAGCAAATGCAATAACTCAAACATTCATTAAAGGAAAGATAGTTGTAAGGAACATCATTCCTTAGGAAAACTCTTTGTCCTCAGTTAATGGGCTATTTCAAACATTCCTAGTATTGGAACTTCTCCAGCATCCTTTATTTATTGTTAGATAGCCTTACATCCTTTTTTAGGACTAACAATAGCTACACAGTCATTAAGCACTAAAGTACACGAAGCAAACATTAGTTAAACACATTACCTCATTAAGGCTATCCTCAACAAATTTAAAGTTACTCTTGAATTGAAAGATGAAGTAATGAAAGCACAAAGCATTTCATGAAATAGAAATTGATCTTTTACTAGAAGAAGTTAGAGCCATTAAAGGGGATGACATTTATACTCTTTTAAGAACATTGAAGTTATGTCTAGTTTAAGATGTAGTCTTACCCCTAAAATTCAAGGTTCTAAGTATGAAAAATATGATGGCATAAGGCCACCTAACATGTACATCCATAAGATGGTAGCATACACACACAACAAAAACTCTTGATGCATTGCTTTCAAGACAATCTGACAAGTGTAGCCTTATGTTGATGCATCAAATAAGGCCAAAAAAACATCATACCCTAAGACATAACTAGTAACTACTTTTAAAACCAAATTTAAGTATATTTCTAAGCTAGAACCTACTTGAATGGATCTTTTAGCTAAGGAAAAGAAGCTTAAAGTGATGTTTAAGCAGTATGCACAATGATGACATACCATGGCAATTTAAGTCCAACCTTTACTACTTTGAAAAAGAGTTGGTCTCCACCTTCCTTAATACATGGAAAGCCACTTACTATGATAGGATGGTGTGAAGTGCATCAGGAAACTTCACTGATTTGATGATCAATAAAGAAAGAATCGATGAAGTTATTTGAAAGAGTAAAATTTTCAATGTTACTTTTGATACTACAACCTCTGAAGTTCCTGACTTCTCCCTAAGATCTACTAGTTTATGATACTGAAAAGGGGGTGAATCAGTATCACCACAATTCACAATTCGCAGGTAAATGAACAATTTCAACCTTTTCTTAAAAGCAACCTCTTTCTCAGACTCGACTAAGGTAAATCTATTCTACCTACTAATCACAATAGTCCCCAAAGTCACCTTTCAGACACCTTGCCTAGCAGATAATACGGATGTTCTTGTTTAGGTCTTCGTTAGGTTATGGGTTGGCTGATACTTTAACTGCATTTACAACTCAATTCAAAACATAGAATATAAAGCAAATTAAGGACACACAAGATTTACGTGGTTCCGTCAATATGACGTACATCCACGGTGGTAGGGACTCTCCCTTACCAAGACCATCCACTAAACTTGAGAATTCCAGTTACAATGGATGTCTTAATTCTCTACTCCTTTTACTATTGCAAATACTAAGCAAGCACAATACAAAGAGTGTCACTTACTGTGTCTACCCTTCTTCTAACTTGTCTTGCTTCTGTTGAATTGAAAGGCAGCTCCACTGCCGCTTAGAAGTTCACCGCAACGCTCTCTAACCTTTCTTGAAAAAGTCTGAAAATACGTTGAGTTCAATGCTTCGCCAAATTCCTTCTCTACGTTGTCTCACACAATTCCTGCTTTCACTGTTTTACGGTCTCACCCGTCTCCTTGTCTCACGATCTCACTATTCCACGGCTCGTCTGTCCGTTTCTCTCTCTCTTGCTGTCCAGCCAGATTTCTCTCTCTTCTTGCCGGATTTCTCTTTCTTACCGCCAGATTTCTCTCTCTTCCTGCCGGATTTGTCTCACCGTCTGCCGGATTTGTCACCGTCGACTGGATCCCAGTTCTGCCAGATCTCTCACCGTCGACCGGATCTCCTTCTGCCGGATCTCTCACCGTCCCAGTCGGCTCTCTCTCACGCCGTCGCCGGATCTCCTCTGTCCCAGCCGGATCTCCTTCTGTTGTCACCGGATCTCCTCTGTCCCAGCCAGATCTGTCACCGTCCTAGCTGGATCTCCTTCTGCTGTCACCGGATCTCCTCTGTCCCAGCCAGATCTGTCACCGTCCCAGCTGGATCTCCTTCTGCTGTCGCCGGATCTCCTCTGTCCCAGCCGGATCTGTCACCGTCCCAGCCAGATCTCCTTCTGCTGTTGCCGGATCTCCTCTGTTCTGGTTGTCTCCTCTTTCTCTCTTGACGGTTGTTCTTTGTTGCCGTCAGTATCTCTCTCTTCTATGGCCGTCTGGTTTCTTCTTCTGCCGGTCTGCTTTTCTTCGTCTTGCCGTCCAGCCCCGTCTAGCCGTAACTGGTTTTCTCTCCCGTCGGGTTTCTCTTCTTCTTCTGTCAAGATTACTGTTCACGACGACTACTGTTCACGAGGTTACTGTTCACAACGCTACTGTTCACTCGATTCGTCCGTCGGCTGTACTGTTTACTCTCTTCGTCCTTGCCGGTGGTGTTCTTCCATGTAGGGTTTTGTATTCTCTTTAGTTGGTCGGTTGTCTAAGTTTTGCTAAATGCTCAATATTACCGACGCACTACCTATTCTTTGTCTTCCAAGACCATTATATACTTTATTCCATGAAACCCTAATAGGGTTTATGCGGTGATTTTACGTTCTTACCCTTCCGTGTGATTTTACCTTTTTGCCCTTCCATATAGGTTTACTGTCTTGCACACGTAAACTTAGTTGACAACAATTACAACCCATACAAGGCTGTGGGAACAACAATCTCCCCCTTTGTAATTGTTGGCAACACTTATAATAAGAGCCACTATGCAGCAGTTTCAACTCCCCCTAAATATGCACTCCCCTTTCTTAACAGCTCCCCCTGCACTGTTGCTTCTCTCCCCCTTTGCCAACCAATTACAAATTTGAAAAACTCGCAAAGTGAAGATGGAGGATTTACCTGAACTTCAGGCTTAAGGAGGCATTTGCACAGATAGACTCCATCTGTGCTTTTCAAACAGTTCTGTGGACAGAGGTTTAGTTAGAATATCTGAAATTTGATCTCTAGTGCCAACATACTCCAACTGAATTGTACCCTGTTCCACTTGATCTTTGATGAAGTGATACCGAATGTCAATATGCTTGCTTCTCGAATGTTGAACCGGATTCTTGCTGAGATCAATAGCACTTTGATTATCACAAAGTATACTCACTGGTAATTTCATTTCAACACCCAAGTCTGCCAATTGTCTTAGCATCCATATCACCTGTGTACATGCTGCACAAGCAGCCATATACTCAGCCTCAGCTGTGCTCAAAGCAACAATGTTTTGCTTTCTACTTAACCATGCAACACACTTTGAACCCAAGTAGAAGTTGCAGCCGCTGGTTGATTTTCTATCATTTATACTTCCTGCCCAGTTTGCATCAGTGTATGCTTGTAGTTTAACAGAATCCATGGTTGGATACCACAAACCCATTTCCAGTGTTCCTTTGAGGTACCTTAGGATTCTTTTCACTGCCAACACATGAGACTCTTTAGGATCAGCTTGAAATCTGCTGGCAGTACACACAGCTTGCATAAGATCAGGCCTTGATGCCGTAAGGTACAGAAGGCTCCCTATCATCTTCCTATACTCTGTAGGGCTTGTACTCCTTCCCTCCTGATCTTTTGTTAACTTGCAGCCCACTGTCATAGGGGTACTGACAGATCTGCTATCTTCCATGCCAAACCTTTTCAGCTTCTCTTTGGCATATTTCGTCTGAGAAATAAAGATACTTTCTTCACACTGCTTTATCTGTAATCCAAGAAAGTACGTCATTTCTCCAATCAATGACATCTCAAATTCCTCACTCATCTTCTGTGCAAAATCTTGGCATAGTTCAGAGTGATCCCCTCCAAAGATGATGTTATCTACATATACTATGGTTATCAGCTGACCTTTCTCTGAATTGAACACATATAGGTTATTATCAACCGTTCCTCTTCTGAAGTTCAACCTTTTTAAGTACGCATCCAGCCTGCTGTACCATGCTCTTGGAGCTTGCTTAAGACCATACAAGGCTTTCTTCAGCTTGCACACTTGTGTCTCATCCTCACTGATTTGTACTCCATCGGGTTGTTCAATATACACTTCTTCTTTCAGGAGCCCATTCAAAAAGGCAGATTTCACATCCATCTGATAGACTTTATACCTCTTATGTGCTGCTAAAGCTAAGAACATTCTGATAGTTTCTAACCTTGCTACTGGTGCAAAAGTTACATCAACATCTACCCCTTCTATCTGAGTGTAGCCTTTGCAAACCAGCCTGGCCTTGTTCCTCACCACCTTGCCATCTTCATTATGTTTATTCCTAAACACCCACTTTGTTCCTATGACATTCTTATTAGTGGGTCTTGGAACCAGCTCCCATGTATCATTCTTCTCAATTTGATCTAGCTCCTCATTGATAGCTTTGACCCAGGCTTGGTCTTGAATAGCCTCTTCAACAGATTTAGGTTCAACTTGTGAGAGTAGAGCAGTAGCTCCCACCATTCTTCTTCTTGTTGTAACTCCTGCTGATGGGTCACCTATGATCTGATCTCCTCGATGAGCACTGGTCCATATTTTCTTTGTCCTTCTTCCTTGCACCGTCTTAGTTGTAAGAGGATCTCTTTCTTCATCTTCAGACTCACTCTTCTCCGAGTCTAAACTTACTTCTTGTTCCTTTTTTTCAGGTTGGTCTGATTCTTCATCTACATTGAAGTCATCTTCTTCATTGTCCTCAGCTTCTCCATTCTGCATTATTTTCCAGTTCTCATCTATTTTCACATCACTGGTAGTGATTACTTTTCCCAGCTTATGTAGGAAAACTCTGTAACCTTTTGTCTTTGCTGAGTATCCCACAAAGATGCCTTCATCAGACCTAGCGTTAAATTTTCCCAAGTTTTGCTCCTTATTCTTCACAAAACATGGGCTGCCAAAGACTCTGAGATACTTGGCTGTTGTCTTCTTCCCACTCCATAGCTCATATGAGTCTTATCAGTATTGGGCCTTAGTAGAACTCTGTTCAGTAGGTGCACGGCTGTAAATGTTGCTTTTTCCAAAATCTTGTGTGAAGCTTGGATTCTAGTAGTAGAGTTCTTGCCATTTCAACCATAGCTCTATTCTTCCTTTCTACCACCCCATTCTGTTGAGGTGTTCTTGCTGTTGCCATTTGATGGTGAATTCCATGCTTCTCAAGGTAATCTTCAAAAGCTCCATTTGTGAATTCAGTGCCTTGATCTGACCTCAATACTTTGATCTTCTTTCCACTCTCATTTTCAGCCAATCTTCTGTATCTCTTGAAGCAATTCAGGACTTCTGACTTGTGTTTGAGGTGCATGATGCAGGTCCTTCTGGAATAATCATCAACAAACAAGACGAAGTACCTCTCACCTTTCAACCCTTTTGTTCTCATCGGCCCACACAAATCAGTATGCACAATGTCAAGCACTGCTTCAGAACTGAACTCTTTGGTCTTATACTGCTTTCTGACATGTTTTCCTTCATAGTATGCTGAGCAAACATACTCTCTCTCTCTCCTAAGGTCAGGAATATCTCTGATTGCATGAGTAGTGGTCAGCTTCCTCATGTTCTTCTGTGATAAGTGTCCTAGCCTCCTATGCCAGAGTTGATTTTCTTTTTCTTTGGTGAGTAGACAGCTGCTTGTCTTGTCTTCATCAATCACATATAAATTTCCAGCTGTTCTCTTCCCGGCTACAACAGTATTGCCTTCTTTACTCTTTACCTGGCAACCTGTTTTTGTGAACATTACCTTATGGTCTTCGTTGCATAACTGACTGACTGATGCTAAATTATATCTGAGTCCTTCAACGTGCAGAACATCTTTCAGCTTTCCTCTTCCAATCTTTACTGAACCCTGACCATTGATGTTGAGTGAATCATCATTGCCAAACTTGACTCTGCCTTCTATTGATTTGTTTAGCTTTGATAATTTACTCTTATCTCCCGTCATGTGCGAAGTGCATCCACTATCAAGGATCCACTGCTTATCCTTGCAGTCAGCTTTGAGTGCAATTTCAGCTATATTAGCCACCTCCTTTTTAGCTTTATATTCCTTCTTTTGAACTGGTTGGAAGATAGCTTTCTCCTTTTTCTCAGCTTTGACTACACCGCTTGTTTTCACTGTGCCATTGAGTGCCTTCTCTTGCTCAGGGAGAAGTGTCATGCATCTCTTGGCATTATGGCCATCCTGCCCACATCTTTCACACTGTTCCAAGTCTGCCAATATAGCAAACTTGCTCTTTGAAACCACTGGTTTGGGTTTCCACCAACAATCCTGGTCAGCGTGTCCTTGCCTTTTACAGTATGTGTAAGAACTCACGACAGGTGTTCTCTTCTAAATTCTGTATTGTCTCCCCCTGTATGCAGCATTGCACCTTCTCAAGTTGGTGACATATACTAGCCTTCTCCACCAACAGTTACTCGCCTTATGACCCCAAACTCCACAATAAAGGCAATGACCTTGAAACTGCCTCTTCTTGGGTCTGATCACAGCTTGTCTTCTTCTGTTCATCACTTGCTGTGTAGGCAAAGTAGCTGACTTCTTTACTTGTGTGACTTTCATTTCAATCACCTTCTTCTCCTTCTTCTATTCAACCGTAGCCCTCTGCTGGCTGACTTTCTTTTCGTCCTTCTTGTTTGCCACCCTAGGTTATTTCTTCAGATCTTCTTTATTCTCAGCTATCTTCTTCTAAGTCACAACCTTCTCTTTCAACTTCTGTGGCACATTTTCATTTTCTTTAGCTAATGTAGCCTCAGATTGCTGCACTTTCTCTACATTCTTCTCTCCTTTTCCAGAACTTGTTTCTCCCATCATTTCAAGCTTCTGCAAGTTCTCTTTGCTGCTTTTGAGTTGTTGCTGAAGTCTTAGCAACTCTTTCTCCATTTCTTCAATTTTTGAAGCCCTTGAGCCAAGTTCTATTGTAAGGTCTTCACATATTTTGATCTGTTCCTCAAATCTTCTCTTCAAATCAATATGCTCAGCCCTTATTTCACCATTTTGACTTTCAGTTTCCTCAGACTTTGCTTCAACTTGTTTTATATAGGCCTCCAACCTTCTTATGGTTCTGCCCCTTCTGATTATCTCCTTTAAAGCTGCTCCCAGCTCAGCTTCAAGATCTCGCTCTTCTTCATCAACTTCCTCTTCCTCTTCAGAGGTTGAGCTACCACTTTGTGCTGATGCCATAAAGACATACTCATTTGATGAGTCTTCATCTTCCTCCTCATCAACTTCTTTTGTCTGACTCATATAACTCTTGAATGAGCCTCTCGTCTTCCTCTGTGGGTTGGCAATCTTCTTATTGGACTTCTTTGATTTGAATTATGATCTTCTCCATCTTGAATTCTGCTCATCGTCACCATCCTCATATTCATCATCAAATTTCACTTTGCACTGAGAAGCAAAGTGTCCAGTCTGCCCACATCGATAACATCTCAAGGACAACTGTCCTTTTCCTTTCTTAGACCCCTTTTTGAATTTCCTTGTGAAGTAAGCCAATACTTCACCTTCACTTTCTTCCTCATCATCATCATTATCCTCACTAGATGATTCTTCTTTTTCTTTTATTCTCAAGTGTTTCATAGCTTTGAAAGCTGCCTCCTTTGATACCTTTGATGTTGAGGAGCTCTCAGTCGACTTTATTCTCATCTCATATGCAATGAGATTGCACTAAAGATCATGTAGAGACATAAAGTTGAGATCTCTACTCTCCTCTATGGCTGCCACCTTTGAAGCAAACCTCTCAGGCAGAATTCTCAGAATTTTCTTCACAATCGATGAGTCCTTCTTGTTCTTCCCATGACTTCTCAGGTCATTTACAGCGTCAATAACCCTGGTGAAGAACTCTTGAACTGTCTCATTCTTCTGCATTCTGAGAGATTCATATCTCTCCTTGGACACTTGAAGCTTAGCCTCCTTCATTCTGCCATCACCTTCATAGACTTTCTGCAATCTGTCCCATATCTCCTTGGCAGATTTGCAGTCCATAACTTTAGCATACTCAGCATTTGTCAATGCTGAAATGATGACATTTGAGGCCTTCCCATTTATCTCGAACTGCTTTAACTCCTCTGGGGTTAGGTCTTTACCTTCTTCCGGAGCCACAAAACCCTCATGTACGCATTTCACCACGTTCATGCCCATGGTTGCAAATACCACTTGCATTCTTGCTCTCCATATATGATAGTTGGTTCCGTTGAAGATTGGAACCTTTTTGCAATAAGTGGTGCTAGTGCTAGTACCGGCTTCCATTTCTCAATATACTGAATAAGTCAAACTTCTAGATCCCTTCAAAGTAGTATACCAAGCTGTTAAGCTTCAAACTGGTGAACCAAGGCTCTGATACCAATTGAAGTTCCTGACTTCTCCCTAGGATCTACTAGTTTATGATACTGAGAGGGGGGTGAATCAGTATCACCACAATTCGCAATTCCCAGGTAAGTGAACAATTTCAACCTCTTCTTAAAAGCAACCTCTTTCTCAGACTCAACTAAGGTAGATCTATTGTTACCTACTAATCACAATAGTCCCCAAAGTCACCTTTTAGACACCTTGCCTAGCAGACAATACGGATATTTTGATTAGGTCTTCGTTAAGTTATGGGTTGGCTGATACTTTAACTGCGTTCACAACTCAATTCAAAACACAGAATATAAAGCAAATTAAGGACACACGAGATTTACGTGGTTCCGTCAATGTGACGTACATCCACGGTGGTAGGGACTCTCCCTTACCAAGACCATCCACTATACTTGAGAATTCCAGTTACAATGGATGTCTTAATTCTCTACTCCTTTTACTATTGCAAATACTAAGCAAGCACAATACAAAGAGTGTCACTTACTGTGTCTACCCTTCTTCTAACTTGTCTTGCTTCTGTTGAATTGAAAGGCTGCTCCACTGCCGCTTAGAAGTTCACCGCAACGCTCTCTAACCTTTCTTGAAAAAGTCTGAAAATACGTTGAGTTCAATGCTTCACCAAATTCCTTCTCTACGTTGTCTCACATAATTCCTGCTTTCACCGTTTTACGGTCTCACCCGTCTCCTTGTCTCACGATCTCACTATTCCACGGCTCGTCTGTCCGTTTCTCTCTCTCTTGCTATCCAGCCGGATTTCTCTCTCTTCCTGCTGGATTTGTCTCACCGTCTGCCGGATTTGTCACCGTCGACCGGATCCCAGTTCTGCCAGATCTCTCACCGTCGACCGGATCTCCTTCTGCCGGATCTCTCACTGTCCCAGTCGGCTCTCTCTCACGCCGTCGCCGGATCTCCTCTGTCCCAGCCGAATCTGTCACTGTCCCAGCCAGATCTCCTTCTGCTGTCGCCGGATCTCCTCTGTCCCAGTTAGATCTGTCACCGTCCCAGCCGGATCTCCTTCTGCTGTTGCCAGATCTCCTCTGTTCCGGTTGTCTCCTCTTTCTCTCTCAACGGTTGTTCTTTGTTGCCGTTGGTATCTCTCTCTTCTATGGCCGTCTGGTTTCTTCTTCCGCCGGTCTGCTTTTCTTCGTCCTGCCGTCTAGCCCCATCTAGCCGTAACCGGTTTTCTCTCCCGTCGGGTTTCTCTTCTTCTTCTATCAAGATTACTGTTCACGACGGCTACTGTTCACGAGGTTACTGTTCACAACGCTACTATTCACTTGATTCGTCCGTCGGCTGCACTATTTACTCTCTTCGTCCTTGCCGGTGGTGTTCTTCCATGTAGGGTTTTGTATTCTCTTTAATTGGTCGGTTGTCTAAGTTTTGTTGAATGCTCAATATTGCCGACGCACTACCTGTTCTTTGTCTTCCAAGACCATTATATACTCTACTCCATGAAACCCTAATAGGGTTTATGCGGCGATTTTATGTTCTTACCCTTCCGTGTGATTTTACCTTTTTGCCCTTCCATATAGGTTTACTTTCTTGCACACGTAAACCTAGTTGACAACAATTATAACTCATACAAGGCTGTGGGAACAACAACCTCTAAAAAAATCAAGGTGATAAAATGGAAAAAAGGTGAGGTTTAAGCAACTAAATATGATAGTCAACTTGAACCACAATAATCATTTGGTAGTCCATGAGGGTAGTTTAATCCTCAATAGTCATAGTAGTCTTATGATTTAATAACCCTATTTTCATTCCAAAGCTCCCAACCATGAATTTCACAACTAAATGTCCATATGTCAACATCGTTGGATAATCAAGCCAACCCCAAAAGGCAAGAAAGAAGGAAGATTGACCTCATACCATAACCTTATTTAAAGTTGTTGCCCTGGCTTATTGAAAACATATTAGTAATAATGTCAAATGCAAATATCATGGTGGAAAATTTGGGCATTCTACAAACAATTGTTATACTCTCAAACATAAAGTCTAGTAACTGAATGACGAAGGATGAATCAACTTTTCAAATGTCGAGAAAAAGCTTGATATTGGCATTAATCCATTACCTAATCATAAGATAGTAACTCAAGTTAAAAAGTGTTAAGACAATGATTGCCAAGGTCCATATCCAAGTTTCTTTGAGATTAGTATGATTGAAGCACTAACATCACTAAAAATATTTCACTTAATCTTTTAGGCTTTGTCTCCTCTAATGTTATATTACCCTTATCAAAATAGTAAAGTAATTTAGTTGAATTATAACCATTAGGTAGACTTTTATGATGAAATGTTTGCATTAGAGTATGCACTTGTTGCAACATCTAACATCACAAGATTCAAAAGCATCACTTAAAGCAAGAGACGATATACCCCAAAATATGTAGGCAAGCTCAAGCAAAAGAAAGAGAAAGTTGAGGTGTAAATCATCTAATATGTAGAACCTTAACCATAAGGATATTGCCATTGATAAGGATGATGGGATGTCTCTTAAATACATCAAGTAAAGTATGTATAATGTGGTTGAGTAGCTTAGTTGAACTTAAACTAAAATCTCAATCCTTTTTTTGTTAATGAACTTCAAGTCTTATCAAAAGTCCTTGTTACACATTCTCAATTAGGCATATGTTTTGCTTAACTTTTCTTAGGCCAATTTTGACCACATTATTAATAAGATTATAGCAAGCAATTGCATTCCATTTTTAGACAAAGAAATCCTAGTTGAGGGGCATATTCATACGAAGGCATTACAAATTTTGGTTATCTGTTATGGCTGTAACATGTCTCATGCCCTCATTGATAATAAATCATCCTTAAATGTCATGCCAAAGACACTTTGGAGTAGTTTTCAATTGACATTTCCATCATATCACTGAGCCATATGATTGTTCGAGCATTTGATGGTATAAAGTGCAAAGTTATAGGGACTATTGAGCTCCTAATATAAGTAGGGCCATGCACTTTTAACATGCCCTTTCATGTTACAAACATTAAAACCACTTATAGTTGCCTGTTGGGTCACTCATGGATCCATGCTACAAGAGCCATTCCCTCCACTTTCCATCAAAAAGAGAAATTCATTATAGGTGACTAATTAATAAAAGTTTAAGTGAAGTAGGATTTGTTTGTCTCTAAAACTCCTAGAATGCCTTATGTTAAGGCAACCAAAGAAGCAATGGAAAACACTTGTTGTTCTTTTAAAATTTCAAATGTGACTTCTTGGTTAGAGAAATCATTTCTTAAGATGCCACCCTTACATCTAAAGCATTAGCAAATGTGGCCAAGGTAATGATGAAGAATGGCTACCATCGAAACAAAGAATTTGGAAATCATCTTCAAGGCATTGTTACTCTTACATAATCTAATAGACAACAAGATTACTATGGAATTAGATATCAGCTTGTTAAGGTGATGCCATGCAAGGATACTTGGAAGATGAGGTAATCAAACTTATATTCCCCTTCACTTATCACTTTAAGAGTGTGAGGTTCATCAGTCAAACCCATGATAACCACGACATGATAGCTAAAGCCATTACTGAGGTGAGCACATTAAAAAATCCATATGATCTCTAATAAGGAGAAAGAGGAGTCATCCCAAATCCCATTGATCTAGCCATGTAGCCTCATATCCTTATGGGAAACTAGTAGGCTTGGGAGATTCTTTAATCATTTGAGCCTTTAGTAAAGTAATGTAACCTAAATCACTTGCTTATTAATGCCTACAACATTCAAGGGAAGTTAGGCAATAAAATGGGTGACTTTTTATCATATGTTAACCAATAATAAATGTTTATGTCACTTGCACTTATAATCCTAGTCTTGTCATCATCTTAATATTTACTTTTATACATTTAAACTATCTTAACAATACTCATTTGCTTCCTATGACTTTTTTTTGTCATTTAGGATGTCTAAAGACAAGAATAATAATTTAGCCAACACTTGTCTTAAGGCAAAATCAAAAGGTACCCTTAATATGCTAATCTATGATGAGTTAGATAGTGAAAAAATCCCATTAGATCTCTAACACTTGACAAGATAAGAAGAGAAGCAATCCATAATTGAGAAAAGCTAGTTAAGTTGTTTAACCTTAACATAGTTGGTAACTTGCAAGAAGTCAATATTAGCACTAAACTTCCCTTATAAAGCAAATAGGGCATTATTTAGTTATTAATATAATATATAGATGTGCTCACCTAATTGTATCATGACATGCTAGGTTTAAACACTGATATATAGTGATACATAGACTCCCTTTAAGGCCAAAATACAAACTTGTATGACAGAAGCTCAAGAGAACAAAACTTGAAAGATAAGGAAAAGGTCAAGAAGTAGTTAGATGTTAGGTTTATTTAGGTGGCAAATTACCTTGAAAGGGTAGCTAACATTATACCAAGACTAAATAAAGATGACAAGGTTGGTATGCATATAAACTATAGGAACCTAAATAAAGCAAGCTTGAAAAATTATTTTCATTTGTCATACATTAACATCCTTATGGATAACATTGCTAGCCATTCAATTCTCTTCGTCATGGATGATTTCTTAGGTTATAATCAAATCATGATGCCACCAAAAAAATGGAGAAAACAACATTTGTTACAATGCGGGGCACTTTTTGCCATAAGGTCATGCCATTTAGCCTCAATAATGTGGGCATCATCTATTAAAGGGTAATGGTCACCTTATTTCATGATATGATGCATAAAGAAATTTAGGTCTATGTTGATGACATAATCACCAAATCTTGAGAGAGCGAAAACCACTTGGTAGTTCTTAAAAAGTTGTTCAACTAGTTAAGGAAGTTATAACTTAAGCTTAATTAAACCAAATGCACTTTTGGAGTAACTTTAGGCAAGCAACTAGGTTTTTTAGTAAGTTAGAGGGGCATTAAAATTAATCTTGACAAAATTAAGGCTATGCAACAAATACACACACCTATTACACCAAAAGAGGTATGGGGATTCCTAAGAAGGAACAATTATATTACCCAATTTATATCTTAACTAATTATAACATGTGAGTCAATATTTAAGATACTTTAGAAAAGCAATCCAGGATGATGGGATGATCGATGCTAGGAAGTACTTCTCCAACCCTCTAATTTTAGTGCCACCAGTTCCATACAAATTGCTTTTATTGTATCTCACTGTGTGGGAGCAATGCATAAGTTCTGTCTTGGGATAACATGATGAAATGAGAACAAAGGAAAAGGCCATTTATTACCTCAATAAGAGATTTACTAGTCATGAGACTCAGGATTTGCATTTGGAAAAGTTTTACTGCTCTTTGGCATGGGCAACTCATCAACTTTAAAAATATATGCTATATCATACAATTTAGCTTATTGCTAAAGATTATCCCCTTAAATTTTTCTTTGAAAGGCTATTATTATCAGGATGAGTTACTTATTTGTAGGTTCTCTTATTAGAATATGACATTCAATATGTTAATCATAATGTTGTCAAAGGTAGTGCAATTGCAAATTTCTTAGTAGATAAGGCCATTCTTGAGTATAAGCCAATACAATTTGATTTTTTTAGATAAAGACATCCTAACCATTGGTTAGACTCAAGATGATGACAAAGGAGCAATAGATTAAGGGTAAATGAAGTTTGATAAAGCATCTGATGCATGGAGACATGAAATAAGAGCAATCCTTATTTCTCCTAAGGGTAAACAATATTTGATTGCAACAAAACTACAATTTGAATGCACTAACAACATGGCAAAATATGAAGCATACGTGATGGGTTTGTTGTATGATTTGGAAATGAAAGCTATAAATCTTTAAGTATATGATGGCTCAGCATTAGTCATCAATCAATTATTAGATGAATGGGAAATGTGAGACCTTAAACTCATTTCTCATCATTAGTACATTAAGAAGTTGGTGACACAATTTGATCATATCACTTTTAGCCACAAGCCTTAAGAAAATAATTAGATTTCTAATGCTTTTGTAGCAATGTACAAAATTAATTTTATAGGTAATGCCTAATTGATCCATGTTAATATCCATCACACTTTCGCTTATTACATGCATATAGATGAGGTGACTGATGGTAAGCCTTGGTATCATGACATAAAGCATTACCTTAAAACTAAGGAGTATCTTAAAGACATGAATGAAAATCATAAAAGAACTTTGTGAATGTTGGCAATGAATTTCTTCCTTAGTAAGGATATCCTTTACAATTGTAATTATGACTTAAACTTACTATGATGTGTAAATGCAACTAAGGTAGAAATAATCATGAAAGAAGTGCATGATGGCTTATGTGGATTGCATACTTGTAGCCTCTCCATGGTCAAAAAGATCTTGAGAGTAAGATATTACTAGTCAACTATGAAATTAAATTATTTTGGCACACTCAAAAATGGTATGAATGTCATATACATATGGATAAAATACATGTAACACTTATTTTGTTGCATTTTATGACATCCTTATGGCCTTTCTTTATATGGGGAATAGATATAATATATCTTATTATTGTGAAAGCATATAATGGGAGTTGATTTAACCTAATGGCAATCAACTACTTCATGAGATGGGTTGAAGTAACATCATATAAAAAATGTCACTTGTAATGTAGTCATTAAATTTATTGAGAAAGATATCATATGTTGATATGTTAGAATGTTTAATCATTGACAATGTCACCAACTTGAATGGTAAAATGATGACTGACTAGTTCAAACTCAAGCATCACAACTATGTACTATATCGACCAAAAATGAATAGGGTAGTCAAAGTAGCAATTAAGAATCTCAAGCAAATCAATATAAAAAAGACAATTACGTACAAGTATTGGCATAAGATGTTTCCCTTTGCTTTACATGTATATCCCACCATAATATATACTTCCATAAAGGCAATCTCGTTTGCATTGGTCTATGGAACTAAGACAATTTTGTCAGTTGAAGTGAAAATTCCTTCCTTAAGGGTTTTGATGGAAGCAAAATTGGAAGAGGTTGAATGGGTCAAAGTTAGATATAAGCAACTAAACCTTTTTAAAGAAAAAAGGCTGCATGCGATTTGTCATGAACAATTATACCAAAGTCAAATGAAATGAGCCTACGAAAAGAAAATGCGCCTTTGAAACTTCAAAGAAGAGGACTTAGTCCTAAAAAGAGTCTTATGCAAAATATTAATTCCAATAAATATGGATGCAGAATATATGTCAAATCCCATAAACTCAAATACAATCAAAAAAACTTTTCCCGCATGATCCTAGTCTAAATGCCCCTCACATGCAAACCTTGTCTGTTTTGTTATGTCTTATATCCTTTTTGATATTATGTTTGAATGCCCCTCTCAGAGAAAGCCATTGCTTGCTAGCCTAGCTAGCTAACTAGCATTTTTCAGTTGGCTATTATGCCATTTTTCCCAGTAAAATGAAATCATGTCATTTGAAAATGTCAGTTCGAGGGGATTAGATAGAGGGGAATCAGACATGATATACTACCATAATGATCTAGCTATCTTTTGGCCACTTCACTTTTAAATGCCTCGCTTCCCTTAACCAAAGTTATATAAGACTATCATTTCCTCTCATTCTCACTTATAAACTGATTATCTTATGAATAATAACTATCTTCTAAACCTTAACATGAATGCAATTGATATAATCATACTTATTTGACTGACAAGTGTCAATGGGCATTTAAAAACTAAACATAGTATAAATTACACTTATTTGTTTAAGATTCATAGGGATACGAGGAGTTCTTCCTAGAGCCATGCTTGGACAATTGGACAATGTTGGCGAGCCAAGATAGGTCAATAATTCAAAATTTCTCATGAGACTAAAATAATAGGTTAGCAAATTAGGCATGCTCCTCCAAAATGGGAGGGAAAAGAAACTTCACTTGTACTATGTGTTACAGGCCATAAAGGCTCTAAGAAGTAGTTTGAAATTGAAAAGAGGGTAAGGAAAAATCAAAAGACATGATGAGGAGTAAGGGACTCTAAAATAAGAAATAACATTAACCATGATAAGCCAAAGTTGGAAAAGAATAGTGCTTTCTCATAAAAATGTATTTGGGAAGAATGCAAACAACAAGTAAGGATTAAGAAAGGCAAACCCTAAACAAAATTATGCCAGTGCAAGTATATGTTAACAACCATAACCAATGATACCAGTAATTTTGTGCAAATTTGAGACTATGTTCTACATTGGTGACTCAAGCAAAAGGGTAATACAACCATTTTGAACAAGTCACCATACTTATGAAATTTTGACTGTAAATGGTAGTTTGGGAACAATTTAGTGTGAGTTTAAAGTTATGGTTTGCATTGGTAACCTAAGTAAAAGAGTAATGTAGGCACCTTAAACAAGTATAGTTGGAAGCAATTCTTCGCATGCTTGAAACCACATCTTGTATTGGTTACTTAAGTAAGAGGGTAATGCAATCACCTTAAGTGAGTATAGGTAACATGTCATTTTACTACCAAAATTTCTACAATGAATGGTAGCTAGAAACAATTCAACACCAATTTAAGAATGTGTTTCACATTGGTGACCTGAGTAAAAGGGTAATGCAACCATCTTGAGTAAGCTTAAAAGACACATTAATGTATTCTCAACTGAGAATAATAGATAAAAACTTTATTGGCATTGCTTGAAGCATGTGACAAAATCCTTACATGTCATTTTTCTTTCCAATGAAGCCATTAATTGGATATTAGTCAAATTACCAAAGACAAAAATCCTTAGTGGATAGTAGTGTAATTTCTAACAATATCATATGTCCCTCAATAAGACCTTTACACTATGATCACCAACAAAATTGCACTAAACATACAAATAATAGCCAATTGCTTAGAGTCAACTAAGCACACATTATGGATCTTGAGTACATAGGTATTATTACACAAACATTTAAGAGACAGATAAAATAGTAATCCAAGAAAGTCTTTATTCATTCCTTTGTGTTAAAGCATCTCACTAAGAAGTGCAATAGTTGTATTCCTAATTTGTTTGCCTTAATTAAGGAAGGCCTTACACTTATTAGACATGCACAAGGCTTTATTTGTGACTTGTATTTGGATTATAGGTTATGCATTTGGACACAAAAAAAAAAAAAAAAAAAAAGTGAAAGGTAGCGAAAAATGAATAGAGATAAAAGAAAAAAAAAAAAAACTAGGTTGTTAAAAATTAGTTTACATAATTCAATGTACAATTACAACACATACCTACCCCGAAAGAAAGACTTGGCAACCCTTCAGGTTCCTAGACTAAACCCAAAGCTTAAAAATATTGTTTGTGGATATAAGTCATATCATCAAACCACAAAAGGGGGCCCTTTCCTTTTCAAGAACCTTAGACCAAGTATCTAAGTGCAACATTATCAACCCTTTCTACAAGGCCCAATATCTCAGTCCAAGTGTGAATCTTTTAGGTCACAAACCACACAATGTTAATTATAGAAATAATTCTAGTTATCCAACTAAGAGATAATCAATCTCAACTGCTTAACAAAAGGTAAGTTAATTTACATTGTCCATCAAATGCAATCCATGATCAACAATCAATATTAGGAAAATTTCATTATAAAAGCAAGCCTCATTAATGAGGCAAAGGTGAGGTCAACAAGAGAAAAAAAAATCATATTAGAAAGAGAGAGCATTAAATGGGAAACAAGAGAGCATTATTTTGGAACCCAAAAATCCATTGAGAGAGAGCATTAAGAGAGTCAACATTCAAGATTACTAGGGAGAGATAAAGAGAATAAAAGAGAGTCAATATTACAAAATTGCTAAAGTAATATTTGGGTAGTCATTCAAGAAAAGGAATAACTCTTTTTGTCCAACCATGGTGGAACAAAGATACCTATAACAAGATTATAAGATCACTAAATTCTTTTCCTTCCATTGTATTACACTTTTAAGAATATAATCACTTATAAAATGGTTTATATCGAGCTCAAACTTATGATTAAGCCAAGTGATAAAATTAAAATTATGTATTACTAGCTAAAGGACCAATTGATAGACATTGTTTCACCTACCTAAAGAGGTATTAGTGATCATTAAGGGGAACTTCAATTAATTTGACATTAAAAATGTCATAATCAATAAAAAGAAGACTAAATTTCTTTCTCAAAAAATAACAACACATTGCAACATATACAATCATCAAAATTAATTAAGAAATCACTTATATAGGATAGTAGGGCTCCTCCTTCATCCAATGTAACCTCTGCCTACAAGGAAAAAGGTAAAAGAGATAATGCATTTATTTATTTATTTTTATGCACCGATATACAACTGAAGAAAAAGAAAAACATAATAAAAAAAAGGGTTGGAAGCTTGTCGACACCACTATTAGCCACCAGAAAAAGTGGTCTAAAAATGTCATATGCACCATCCATGGAGTCACCTCATGCCGATCTATACGTCACTGGAGGAGGAATGTTGAACAGAGGCCAGGAAACACATGAATTGGCGAATGGTCCAAGGTCTACCACTACATCGCTACTGCTCATGTCGCAGCCTAGCGTCATTCATCTTGAAAACAACACCAATGAACCCATTAGGCACCAATCTACCCAACAATGTCATCGATGAGCTGGATAGGGCACTTGAAAGCAATGGTGGTCAATTCAAAGTTTGAAGCCAGTTGCTAAATCATTGCTGCCGATGGTCATATCACCCTACAATCGGCATTGGTTGGTGTGTCATATGCTGATCTATCTAACGAAGCCCTCCACATGCCAATTGGAGTAAGGGGTGGCAACGACTATCGCCTAAAGCTCATCATCGCCCTTGCTTCCACCATCCACATACACTATTTCCCACGACTAGTATCGCAGAAGATTAGCTCCGAATGACTCATCGGACAACAATCTACCCATTAGTGTCTCCCACACACCAATTAGAGGTTGACGTCATCTCATCGTTGGCGGCAGTTACTAATCCCCTCTTCACATACACTTAAAAAAAATAAAAAGCCCAATTTTGAAGTTAGATTGTGATTTTTATCACTAGAAACAACCTCTAAAGTTTGTGATTAAGGCGTTTTTGAGCCCAAAAGCATGAAAATTGGATAGAGATGTGGGGCATAGAGAGACAGAGAGTGATTTTGTAAAGCATAAAGGTGGACAGAGAAAAAGGTGGGTGTTTCAAACACAACGAGAAAGAGAAAAAGAAATAAAAGAAAAGAAAACAAGAAAAATGAAACAAAGGAGTGGGGAAGGAAAAGAACGAAAGAAAAAGCGATGAGAAAAAAAAAAAGTAAACAAAAGAGATCAAAGAAAAGAAAAAGAAAATTGACAAAATAAAGGAAAAAATTGAGACACAAAGTTATTAGTAATGACATTATTTATGAATACCTCGGGTAAACCCGTATATATAAATCATCTTTTTAACTATATATCTAATTTCCCTTTGATCTAAGTGAGTGTGTGTAATTTTTTTTGACAAAACATAGAAAGAAAAAAAATAAAATAAAATGCCAACAGAAGAAATATAAAAATAAAGTAATTAAATAGTGATACCATCACTTTTAATGAATATTTGAATCATTTGCGACTTTTAACAAATGTAACTATACTCCCAAATCTTGACAAATTTTAGTAAAACAGACTTAATTATTGATAGTATTTCAATCATATCTAAAATAATTAGTAATGACTTTGAGATCAACGTACATGTATTATGATGCTCCTGGTTGCCCCCTAAATCCTTTAATTCCCAATTTAGAACATTGTCCCCAAAAGAATAAAAGGGCATAGAGTATTGCATCTGTCTAGTTCCCCGATTCCTAGGAAGCCTATCGCGATAGCCTAGGAGATTTTTGCTTTTTGATTCTAATGGATTTTATTTATTTTTCTTGGAAGAAATAACATGACTCTTCAATACTCATGTTTTATGCATAAACAACAAGATTACCTCAACTATGTTTCTCCAATAAGATTTTGATCTTATTAATGTAAAAAAATTCGAGTGTTGACTGGATGCAGCGGGATCAAAATCTAGTGCTTTGGAATATGACATGTTTTATGTATGAGTGTTTCATTTTTATTTTTTTTTCCTTTGGTTATCAACTTAATTGTTTCTTCTTTTAGTTGTTTTTGTAAGGATTCTTTTCATGAAGTATATATATATATATATAGCACTCTTTTTGATAAAAGACCTATTGGAATTGGGTTGTAAGACACAAACATGAAATTTCCAAAATGAATACCTAAACTCCTATGCTTTGTTTAGATTTGAAATAGAGGGTTAAAGAACGTTATTCGATAAAAAGTTGTGTAAAGTAAAATTTAGTTGTGAAATCTTCATTTTGCTCACATGCACAAACAAACGAGTAAAAAATTGGACAATTTTATAATTTCACAAGCTATTTGTGTTTTGAATACAACTTTCCCCTCTTTTCTCACCTTAAGATTGAGAAATTGAGGGTCTCATATAAAATTCTCTTATCATGTTCTCATACTATTCTTTCTTATCTAATATTTAAACAACAAATTATTCTCTTTTCACACTATTTTCTTTTCCTATCCTTTTTTTTCCTTACCCTTTTCTCCTAAACCAAATAGAGTTTTAGTAAATGCTCTATTAAATTTCCAATACATTTGGATTCTTTCAAATATTTTGTAGTGTGAATAAACATAATAATTTTTCTAAATGTATTAAATGACATACCTACTTTTCTTTTTCCTAACCATGAGAATGAATGCCAATTGGATGGTATTTGGGCCGCACAAAAACGGAAGAGTCTCTACTTCGAGTTCTCCACACGGGGTGGACATATTGAGTGCGGAGTTTCAACATAGAATCACTTCATCTATCTCAACTCTATTTCTTTTGTTCGGAAAAATGTGGAAAACTAATCAGAAAAACAAAAGTATGCAAAAACGCAGGGGTAACGTCTTATTACATTTCCTAAAAGTTCTCGTTGCATTTAGTTGATTCTGTATACTTCCGATTTTAATTCATATTAGTCACACAATTATCTTCGAAGAAATGATAATGATGGAACCTTTTTGGTGCAATTTAACTATCTTTAATAAAATAATTATAATACGGTCTTTTTGTTGGTAGTTTTAATTAGTAGTTTGTAGTTAAAAATTAACGAGGGATTGTAAAATTAAGACACTTGTGGGGTCTTGAAGTACATGTCAATTAGTAAAAATTCTCTATTTTAATGGATGAGAAAAGAGGTCCTTAAATTAACCTCTCCCTAGGGCCCTTAGGAGCCTCCGTAAACTATTTGTTATAGTCTGACTTATATGTTTATTATATATATAAAGCTTGGTTTGAGCATTGATTTAAGCATAAAGTTGACTTATCTGATCAATTATTCAATGAGTTATGGGTTGAATTGATAGGTTAAAAATATTTAATATTTTATAATGTTTGTGCATATATTTTGTATTTTTTTTCTTAGTTAATATAATTTTATGAACTATAAATAAATATAAAAAATTTTTTAATGATAAGAATAAAATTGCATTATTTATTTAATTGTTATGACAAATTAATTATTTTAAAGTAAAATATAAATGTATATTGTGAAATATTACAAATAAAATAATTTTAATTGAATTAAAGATTTAATTTGATATTTAAATATTTTAACTTTAACTTTATGTATTTTTAGTAATAAAATATTTTGGTATAAAATTTAAAAATAAAAAAATTAAATAAAAAAAAAACTTGAATTTTGATTGCTGAGTTCATGAGTTTGACCATTAGGTAAACTAGTTCAATGGTCTACAATGGTCCAATTAAATTTTTTTATTGAACCAAATGAATTTGGAATCAATTCATTGGTCCTTTCACTTGGGTTGGGAAAACTTTATTAGCTACACACCAAAGGAAACTCAATATAAGTCATGGATGAATAAAAAGAAATAAGAAAGTTATTATACAAAATAAACCATTTAAAGTTCATATAATAACTTGGGTGAAGGAGAAGGAATTTTTTGATGTTGGAGAATATTCATATATAAATAAATAAATAAATAAATAAATAACTACATATATTCTAACCACATTAGCTTGTTTGAAAGAAATAAATTAAATCTTTAAGTTGCACTTGAAGAGTTGAAGAGTTATGTTGTTCTACATTTACAAAAGGGTTATGTATTTTCATAAAGGTTGTTTTTCTTCTAGAAAACTAATAACCTTTTAATTGTAAACATGCAACACTTCATTCAAAAAAAAAAAAAAGATTGCATTTTCAATTGTAAAAATGCAACTCTTTAATTGTAAAGCTGTAACTTTTTATTCAATTCCAAAGAATATGACTTTGCAATCATAAAAGTATAACTTTTCAATTATAAAGATATAATTTTTAAATCATAGAAAGATGTGATTCTTGAATTATGCAAAGGTATGGCTCTTTAATATTAGATTTGTGACTTTTATATGTAGCTCTTTAAAGTCCCTAATTAGGATGTCTATTTGACTCCTATGATCATTCATTCTTTAAGTTTCTTTGAAGTTCCTTTCTTCTCCTATAGTTAGAGAAATTCTATAAGGAAGTTTAAAGAAATTGCTACTTATAATCCAAGAGTTTGTAAATCTTGAAGTGATTCATTATAATCTTTGCAACATTTGATAGAGCATAGACATCACTTTAAAGATAGTACTACTTATAATTAAAGTGTGTGGTTTTAAAACTTGTTTACCATATTATTTAAATTTGTTATTATGAATATTTCATTGTATAATGTTTCAATCACAAGATACCATTATTTATGTATTTGAGCTTCAAAATTATTAAGAATCCATTATATTAGACTTTTAGAATTGTTATGGCTTTTGGGTTTCAAATTGAAGTGTTTTTCTTAAGAGGGATGACTAGCTCCTCTTAGTGGTTATATTACAAATAAATTTTTATATAATCAATTCTTAGGAAAAGATTGAGAATACAGTATCTTAGGATTCAAACTTAGGTTAAAGAGGACTTTAAAAGGTGCCATAACCGCTGGACCAAGTGCACTTTTATGGTGGTTATTGTACACAACTTTTAGTGGTTATCATTAGACCGAAGGGCATTTGGTTGGTAGTTAATATAATTAAAAATCTATAGGTCTTTTGATTTAAATCATGAAAAAGAAAGTTGTGATTAGTGGGTTTCAAACTCATGCCCTTTTGAATGAAAAAGCAAACTTTTAACTACTAGACCACGCACAACTATTGGTCATTATATATAAAAAAAAAAAGCTATATATCTAACAACAATTTTACATGAAAGATTGGTACCTCTCTAATTATTATAAATGGATGTATTATTCCTAGTTTTATTGCAAAAAGTTCAATAGAAAATTTTAAGAGTAATTATAAAAAACTGCAAAATTCAAAAAGGTTTAATTTCAATAGTGAAAATTATAATTAAACATATTTCATTTTATCCTATGAGTGAATTTGCAAAACTTATTTCACAAATTAATGAAAATAAATTTTACCTATAAGTGAGTGACATTTATTGCACAAATTGAAGCAATTATGCAATTTTCAATTTGTCTAATTCTTAGTTTTATAATGTCAAGGCAAAATCATGGATTAAACTTTAAAGGGTTTCCTTCCAACTTTGCAAAACTTGAGAGATTTGATGAATGAAACTTCCTATAATTGCATAAATGTGTTCACTTTTGGTTGGTAACTTTTCAAATGCCATATGTTTTAAATACCACAAAGCTAATGGTATTAAAGAAAGAGACTGAAGTTAATGTTAAAAAGAGAGAAAAATGGTAAATAGACAATGAGATATGTAGGGGACATATTTTGAATGCCATGAGTGATTTACTTTTTAATATATACCACAATTTTCCTATAACAAAGGCATTATGGGAAAAAATGGAAACAAAGTATATATAAGAGAATGTAATTAACAAAAAATTTTTAGCATTAGAATTTAACAATTTTAAGATAAGGTTTTGAAAATTGGATTGAACCTATTAGTCAGACCAATAAAACTAAAAATTGGATTGTGGTTTCGTTCTATTCACTCTAAAAATTGTTAATTTTGAAAATTGGTGATCAAATTGATAAATTGACTAGTTAGACTATAAATCAGTGAATTGATGATGATTTTTTCAATTTGATTAGTTTAAAAAAATTATAAAAAATAAGGAAAATATTTTTTTTTTATATTTAAATTTTTTTAAAAATAAAAATTATATTATTAATTTTTTTATATCTTTAATATTAAACGTTGGTTTTACCAGTTCAAACTTGGTTAAAACAATTTATTCGATTGAACCATAAATCCATTAACTTTCTAATTCAATTACCGATTTGGTTCTTAAAACCTTGTTTTAAAATGACTAATGGTAGGCTAATAGTAAAATAATTTGTTGAAATTCAAAGGATTCTAAATCATTTGCATACAAGATGGAAACAATAAGCATAACTTTCATGTTTTAAAGTTGCTTGTCATTGAGAAAAAGATAATGAAGCGAGTCCACTAACAAATGAAAGAATCAATCTAATTATAATTAAAGAAAGGCAAATGGAAAATAAAAAAGAGGGCAAATGTCATTTTTGTCACAAAGAAGGGCACAACAAATGTGAGTGTTATCTTAACAAGAAAAAAAAAGGAGAAGAAGTGGTTCCCCTCTAGAGCAATAAATGAAAAAAATGATTGTTATGATCAAAGAGATCAATTCATTTGAAGATGACATTTCTTAGTAGATTGATTCTAATGTTGCTCAATATGTTTATGAGAACAAAAGTTACTTCAAAGCTATGAAACCAGTAAATGATAGTACTCTTTTTGGTATATGCTCACAATAGTAAGGCCTATTAATTCATAATCATAAAGGTTAACAACTTAATATATATTAAAATAATCATTTAATTGATAAATGTTATTTTTGATAAAAATAAATTCATATTAGTTTCTAACGTTCCAAAATAGAATCAAGTTCTTGACAAAGAAAATGATGCTTTCAAAAATAAAAATGAAAATGATGAAGTCATTAAACTTAGTAAGACCGAAAGAGTAAGGGAAGTAAAGACTTTTAGTTATGATTTTTTTGTGTTCCTAGTTGAGGAGACAAAGGAATTAGTGCGTAATCAAATTCCATGTTGCTTAGTAAAGATAATCTTAAGACATTTGATAAAGCAATGAAATCACATGATATTATGTTTTTAGAAAAAAGCTATGAAGGATGAAATTGACTTAATTGTGGGTAATTAGACCTAAAAATCAATAGACTTCCCCCCAGTTCAAAGCTAATTGGATGTAAATGGATTTGCAAAAGGAAAATGAAGTTTATTAGAACCATTTACAAGTTTAAAGTTAAGATGATAGCAAAACGACACAAAAGTAAGGTATTGATTATTTTGATGCATATTCACTATGGCTAGAAGTGCCACAATTTAGGGTGCTCATTGCATTGTCTTTGATTCATAACTTATTAATTCATCAAATGAAAACTAAATTAGCATTTTTAAATGATGAATTAGAAGAAAAAATGTATATGGATCAACTTAAACAATTTATTATACTTAGTTAGGGGAAAAATGTGTGCAAATTTGTTAATTACTTGTATGGACTAAAATAAGCACCCAAGACATGGCACCAAATATTTGATAATGTGGTACTTGCTAAAAGGATCAAGATTAATAAATTAGACAAATTTGTTTAAAGCAAATTTAATGAAGGGATCAAGAATAATAAATTAGACAAATTTGTTTACAGCAAATTCAATGAAGGGATCAAGATTAATAAATCAGAAAAATTTGTTTATAGCAAATTCAATGAAGGAAAAGGTATCATAATCTATTGTATATAAATGATATGTTAATCTTTGGAACTAACTTTGAACAAGTAAAAGTTAACAAAATGTCTATATTAACTAATTTTAATGTGAAAAGCATGAGTGAGGTAGATGTAATCCTTAGAATCAAAATCCTATATTATCAAAAGAGAATAACACTTACTCAATCAATTACATTGAGAAAGTTTTCAATAAATTTAATCATTCAAATTGTATTTTAATCTTTATCCCATTTAACCCCAACATTAAGTTTACTAAGAATGTTTTAAGAATAATATCACAATTAGAATATACTTAAGTAATAGGATGTCTAATGTCTTGAATGATATATACAAGGCTAGACATAGGCTATGCAATTGGCTAAATGAGTAAGTATATGAATAATCCAAGTAATATGCATTAACATGGAGTAAATAGAATTTTAAAATACCTAAAGAGAAAAAATGATTATGACATAAGCTATTCATTTTACCCTTTTATTTTAGTAGGATATAGATATTAGTTGGATTACTAATGAGGAGGATCATGCTTTTAGTAGTTAGTAGATCTTGATACTTGGTAAGGGTTTTATTTCCTGGGATTCCAAGAAACGAATTTGCATAACAAATTTTATCATAACTGTAAAGTTTGTAGTACTAGTTTTAGCAAATAAAGAGGTAAAATTGTTAAAGAACTTACTTTATGAGATTACTTTATAGTCAAAGCCAGTAGCACTTATTTTTATATATCATAAAAGAGTTGCAACTCTAGCAAAAACTTATAGTTAAGAGTATAATGGTTAGTCAAGAATCATTAGACACAAATATAGTTATGCTAGAGATTTGGTTACCAATGGAGTGATCATGATTGCTTTTGTGAGATTAAGTCAAAACATGACTGATCCTTTGACAAAAGGACTGTCAAGAGATTTGATGAACAAGACATTAAGTGGAATGAGTTTTATGCCCATAAAAATTAATCACTAATGATAAAAACTCAATTCAATGCTTAATACTACATTAAGTTTTGTTTTCAATAGATCAAAGTATATCATTAGTGTAATTGTAATACTTTAATTAATTTTTTTCATCCCATATTTACTACTCATAATTTATAAAAGGCTGATGAATTTTAAACTCTATATAGACCTAGGATCTTCTTATATGGATATAAGAATCTTCTTATATGGTTATAAAACTTAAGTTGTTGCAATCGGTTAAAAGACATGGTTTTAAAATATTTATGAAAAGGACATAACTAGCTACAAAGCCTTAAATGTATTAATCAAACTAATTAGATGTTCATTATTATAAAATCATTTGCATGAAATGCTTGTATTATATATTAATTAAGATATATGGTTTGAAACTTATTTATTATATTATTTAAGTTTATGGTTATGAATACTTTACTATGTATTGATTTAATTTCAAAATACCATTATTTATGTTTTTGACTTTCAAAATTATTCAAGATTCATCTTTTCAATTCTTTGAAATTAACAAGGAGATTGTTGCTGTATTTAAAAAAAAAAAACAAAAAGAAAAAAAAAAAAAAGAAGAGAAAGGTTGCTCATTCTAAGTTTCAAAACCTAGGAGGTATTTTTCCTAAAAATGCTGCCTAAAAGCTAGGCTAACTACTTTTAGCAATTATATTACAGACAATTTTTTATATAACTGGCTCGCGGGAAAAACAATCCAAAGTTGTGTCTCATTCAAATCCAAGTTAAAGAGGACTTTAAGAGGCGCCATAACCATTGGAATAAGTGTACTTTTGCGGTGGCTATTGTGCACGTCTTTTACTTAATCGGTCACGTGAAAAAGAATAGTAGACCAAATGGCACTTGGGTGGTAGTTAATATAATTAATTATCATATACGTGTTTTGGTTTAAGTCACGGAAAAAGAGTTACATCTAATACGTTTTTAACTCACGACCCTCCAAATGTAAGGGTGAGTATATAATAAAAAGTTTTACATATATAACATCAATTTTTACATAAAAGATTGGTGTCTCTCTTATTATTATAAAAAAAGATATATTATCTCTAATTTATTATAAAAAAAAAATTATTAGATAATTTAAAAAATAATTTTAAAAAATTATAAATTTTAAATGAAATTTTATTTAAATAATATTAATTGTAATTAAATATATTTTATTTTATTTTATAAAAAATTTGAATAATACTTATTACAGATTAATAAAAATAAATTTTATATTAATAATAACAACATTTGTTACACGACTTAAAGTAGTTCTATAATTTTCAATTTGTCTAACTCTTGGTTTTAACACCTCATTATCCTTCTATCTAACACAAGTTGTCAGTGGTTCAGGTCTTGGACTGTAGCCTTAAAGTTTAGGAAATTTTCGTAAGTTGAAACCTTGAGCACTGATCATAGGTGTATCTTATCATTCTTCTTGTGTGGAATTATTTTCATGGATTATTTGCTAATGTTGCAAAAGAGCAATTATTTCATTTTTACTCAACCATTTTATTTTTCATAAGAGTTAAGGAAAATAATTAAGCAGCATTTTCTCTCTTTGTTTTTCCTTTTTTTTTTTTTTTATCCAATGTCATCCTTTAATAATTTCATAAGAAAATTAAGAGAAAACCCAAGTTGTGTAAGTGAACAAATGAAAGTTTTATAAATCTTCCCAAGCCCTTGCCTTTGAAGTGGATTTGAAGTTTTGAAGACTTCCTCTTCCAAGCCTAGGAGCGTGGTTTCAAGTGGTAAAGTCGATTCGGTCATCCTTAAGAATGATTAATTGTCTTGTAATTAATTTTTTCCTTTTGCTTTCATTTTGTCATAAAAGAAAAGACAATAATTGTTTGATTTACACTAATTAATTCTGAGAAAGTTTTCATATCTTTTTTGAATATCTTCCCATCTTAAAAGTGAGCCAAAGGTAACAAAGTGTACAAATTGATGTAAAATATAAAAAAAATAACAAAGAAAAGTGTTTATGCTATTAAAAAATATAAAATTCTCATATTGTATAAATATAAACACCTCTCATATTGTCACTCATTAAATTTTTTTGTTAGATTTGATATTTCAAATTAATATTTTACATAAAATCAAAATTTAATTTATCTTCTTATTTATACATATAATTTAGTAATTTGACTCTTATCATATCTTTAATTAAATTAATTAAGTGGTAATGAGTTATAGTACTTGAGTTTAGTCTATTTAATTTAATTTAATTATCTCATATATTTATTAGACTTATTATAGGTTAAAAAAGAGTGTTAAAAATATAAATTTTTGACAATATTAAAATATACAAATATTAAATAGTTTATAATATTTATAAATTTTTATATCTATTAGTTTAAATTTTTTAAAAAAATTAAAATTTTAAAATAATATTTGACATTATATTAGAATTTGATTTATAATTTAATTTTTTTCATAATTTTTAATTTAATTAATTGAATTGAATACTAATGAGACATACTATTTATTTTTTACCTATTTAATTTTAATTTATTAAATTAAAAATATAAAAATTTTATATAATTTATAATATTTATAAAATTTGTATTTAAAAATTTATATTTTGAAAATTATTTGATATTATATCAAATTTTAATTTATATTTTTAAATTAGTGATTTGATAAATTTTTTTTTTAATCTAATTAATTGAATATAGCGTCAACGAATCTAATAATTAAATTTTACTTATTTAATTTAATTCAATATATATTAAGAAGGAATATTAAAAATATAAAATTTGTCATATTAATAAAATATAAATATTTTATATAAATTATAATATTTATAAATATTTTTACTTACTAATTTAAATTTTTAGATGAATTGAAGATTTCACACACATTTAATTGTAGAATTATACGGGGAAGTGGCTCAAAACTTGTGGTAGAGTTTTCAAGATTGATTGTGATGGATTATTTATTTGTTAAGATGCATGATATATATGCTTGATTTTTTTATTTTTATTTTTATTTTTATGCTGAAAAATCCTTTTTAATAAATTTCGAGTTGCTAGACCGCCGCCGTGGGTGAGATATGCTGGGAAATTTTTTTATGGAATCATCACAGGTAGACCGTATATAAATGGAAGGCTTCAATGCACTACATAAGATTCTTTGCGGGAAGGTCAGGAAGGAAATCCAAAGGAGTTATTAATAATAAAACTATTTTTTTTTTCCTTATCAATAAAATTATGCATATTTTTATGTAATATAAAAAAATAAATAATATACCAATCAAAAATATTAATAGATCATTAATATTGATTGACGTTATTCTAAGAGTTTACGTGATATTATAGTTGACCCACGAAAGGGAGAGCAAGGAATATTTATTACTTACCATGTTTCAAAATTAAGAATAAGGAATGTTTCAATAAAAAAGATACGTGGGTATCGCAAATTCGTGGTTTTTCCATCTAAAGGTCGCAACCATTCCTTATTTAATTTCGAGATTAAAGCCCACCGATTTCCCAACCCCCTAAAAAAAAGCCAAAAGAAATAATTAAAAAAATTAAAGGATGACAAGTCTCTCTCTGTACGTATTCTTGGTTCTTTGGTTCTGTTGATGGATCTTTATTGGCGGTACTGAAGAAGCTCTGCGTATTTAGGAGCAAATAGCATACATACATGGTCAAGTAGAGGAAAAGATGATGTCCCATAGCCAACTCTGGTTTGCCATTTTTATTGCCTTTCCTTTGTTCTTTCTTCTATTTTATGCTCTTGATTTTTCGACTTTAAATGGTAAAACACAAGGAATTTCCTTCATACTCAATAGTTTTACCAATGTCTTCGGTAAACAGGAGCCTGACTGTCTTGATTTCCCTCAAAAATTAAATAAAACTGTTGGTGTTACATCGATTGATAGCATGAATCATGTTAGTGAAGCACCCTTGAATTTTTCAGTCTCCTTTGGTCGTGGAAATAATGTTAAAGTGAATGAAACCAACGCAATGGCGGAACTTGGTATTGATAATTCTTGTGCCGGTCGTTACATATACATTCACAATCTTCCCAGTAGATTCAACGACGATATCCCCAGGAATTGCACATCGCTTATGAAATGGTTCAGCTTGTGTCCGTTTGTGGCAAACATGGGTCTTGGTCCTCGACTTCAGAATCCTCAAGGGGTCTTACTGAAAAATGGTTGGTATGCTACCAACCAGTTTTTCCTGGAAGTAATATTTCTTAATCGGATGAAGAGCTACAACTGTTTGACAGATGATTCCTCGCAGGCTTCTGCAATTTATGTTCCATTTTATGCTGGTCTTGATGTTGGTCGATACCTTTGGGATTACAATATTTCGGTCAGAGACTCTCTGGCTCTTGATTTGATGAACTGGCTAAAGGAAAAACCTGAATGGATGAGGATGTGGGGTAGAGACCACTTTTTTGTTGCAGGAAGGATTGGTTGGGATTTTCGGAGACAATCTGAGTATGATTCTGATTGGGGAAGCAAGCTTATGTCTTTGCCTGAATCTATGAACTTGACAATGTTGTCCATTGAATCAACTTCCTGGAGCAATGAGTTTGCAATACCTTATCCCACATATTTCCATCCTTCAAGTGACGCTGATGTGTTTCTATGGCAAAAGAGAATGAAAAGACGTAAGAGGAAATACTTATTCTCTTTCGCAGGCGCCCCACGGCCTGGCTCCAAAGGCTCTATCCGCGGGTTGATCATGCGCCAATGTTTGGCTTCAGGGAGACATTGCCAGCTGCTAAACTGTAGTTCCAATGCAAACAAATGTGACAATCCGGTCGAGGTGATAAAGGTGTTTCAGAACTCAGTTTTCTGCTTACAGCCTCCGGGGGATTCCTACACTCGGCGGTCTACTTTTGATTCCATTTTGGCAGGCTGTATTCCAGTTTTATTTCATCCTGGCTCCGCTTACGCACAATACACATGGCATTTCCCCAAGAATTACACAAAATATTCAATTTTCATACCCATGAACTTGATAAAAGATGGTCATTTGAGGATATATGAAGCATTGCGTAAGGTCCCGAAAAGCCAGGTATTAGCTATGAGAAAGGAGGTGATAAAGCTAATACCGAAGGTAATATATGCAAATCCTGAGTCTAGGTTAGAGAGCTTGGAAGATGCATTTGATATTGCAGTGAAGGGCATACTTAGAAGAGTCGAGAAAGTGAGAAGGGAGATTAAGGAGGGGAAAGATCCTAGTTTTGGTTTCGCAAAAGAGAATAGTTGGAAGCTCAAACTTTCAGGGACTGGGAAAGAAGATGAATGGGATCATTTCTTTTGAAAGAAAGGGAGCGAAAGATATCTCAAGCACAAGCACAAGCACAAACATGTTTAGAGCGTTCGACCCAAAAATCATTTTATTTCCGTAGAACCAACTAGCACTAGGATACAGTTCAATCTGGGCTTAGGTGATTTTCCAATACTTTAAGTGAGCATATATAAGTTTGGTGTCGCTTTATACAACTTACCATTGGGGATTTTCTTTTTTTTTTTTTTTTTATAATTTTTTCATTTGTTTACTTATCTATATGTTACTAATCAATGCTACATATTTATAATTAATGTTTGTATTGTCATTATACAACATGTATGCTTTATTTGGTAGTAGCAGTAACGAGTTAAAAGTATTTTAAATTAAAATATAATTAAAATATTACTTGATTATATCTTTCAAAATTGAGTTTTTTTTTTTTTATCTCAACTCCTTCAAAATTCTAATTTTGAAAAAGTGACAATGAAATATTTTAAAAATTACACTCATTTCAATTTGTAGAGTTATTATAGTTATACTTTATAAGAATTATAATTATCAATTCTTTATTTAAGTTTTTTTAATATAAAATTAGTATATTTTTAATATTTGATAGTTATAATTATTTTCAAAATTATTTTAATTATTATCATTTCAAATAATATTTTATTATTAATTTAAATTAATATAATATATTTAATATTAAATATATAATTTAAAATATTAAAATATTAGTTATATTTTAAAAAATAAAATAAATTTTATATCATATTTTTATGGTCAATTTATAAATTAATAGTTATTTTAATAATATTTTTATTGAATTATAATTTTACTTAATTCTTTTGATAATAATAATAATAATAATTATTATTATTATTATTATCAAGTAACATGTAATTTTTAATAATAATACTTTTACTCTCAACACTTTTATTCACAACAATTTATTTCATGGTATTACTAAATAGACCTATATGTTACAATTTTATTATTTAATACATACTAACTAGTTAATATACATAAGTGAATAATATTTAAAATTTAAATCTTCAAATTTTCAACTTTTAGAATAAAAAAGATGAAAAAAAAGAAGAATAGAAAAGGAGTGGATTTACTTAGCTAGCAATTTTTTTATCCTTTAGATGCATCTGAATTTTCTAATTAGGATCTAATAGATGAACATGTCACCTTCTTTATTTCTTTTTTTGAACATTTCAATATACATTACTAACCTTGTACTATATTTCCATGGATCAAATTGACTTTTAGGTGGTCATTGATTGATCCAGAACAAGCTGCCCTATCAAATAGAATGTGTATAACCCAAGTCTTTAGGAGAAGAGGAAATTTTTTTTTTTTCAATTTTGTCTCCACTGATTATCATTTGTAATTAATAGTCATAAACTTTATTATGCATAATTTAGTTATGAGCTTAACCAATTAAGAGATAGCCGAATCATATGTTTAAAAAATGCCAAGATATATTAGCATATTATGTTTTTATTGCTGCATGTAATTGGTCTTAGATATTTCAGCTTTATAACAATTTGAAATTGCTTTTGTTGATGTATGCCTTAGTAATGAATAGGTTTGTTTACCTATTATGAACATACTTAATATTTCATACATGCAATTATTAATAAAATACAATGTTTATTTTTAAAATGTTTGTACAAATGATAAGGTTCTAAATAGACTCTAAAAATAATGTTTGTAAAATAAATATACTTTATAAAAATAATTGTGATGAAATTATAAAAAATTAGATACTTATTATATCAAAGTATAATTCCTAATATTATTGTATTGATTAAATATAGATAGTTTAGTAATTAATAAAAAATTTTCCATCCTAAAGTAATTGTTGGAGAATGTTCTATTGTTCTTAATAGATATTGATTTTAGAAATCCTTACATAATTGATATCTAATTAGGGTATTAGTATGACAACATAATTGAATTACAACAAGAGTCGATGTACTAAAAAGATTAGTCAAACTACTTTTATAGTCCTAATATTAAGGTTATCATAACATGTGACTGGACATTAATTTTGATTTATTGATATAAATTAATTAATTTGAAGATTAATGATAAATTAAAAGGGTTTGATTTGTCTAATTTTTTGAAAATAGAATTTATATTCCTTGTGTACATATTAAGATATTAATGGATTACACACATAAAGAAAAATGATGAGAAATATAAAAAGAAATTAAGTTAGAATTGATTAAAAGTTTAAAAAATTGTTGTAGTCAAAATATAGTATTTAAAATTATAGGAACTAAAGTATAATTTATTAGAAGTTAATACTAGGCTTTACATAACTGAAGTTCTCTATAAATAGAACCTTATATGGCCAACCAAATTGATCGTTGTGAGCTAGCACTCTCTTTTGGTTTGCCCTTTCTATTCCTCTAAAAGAGTTTATGGTTTTAAGAATGATCTCTACAGTTTCTTGTATGCATAATATTAGAGGCCGAACTTTTGGATAGTAATGGTTTTCCACAACTTATCAATTTGAGTTGAAAGAGAAAAGAAGACTTGATTCATTGGTAACCATACCATCTTTTAGTATAGTTTGTAATTAAATTTAATAACCTACTGATGTATTTTGGGGATTCTAAATTTTAAAATATCATTATCACTACTATTTATTTGATAAACCTTCATTTAATTCCTAATAGTAGTATGGGAGTTTGATTTGCTTGTTAAATATAATTTAATTTTATGTTTAGTTGTTATTGATTAACAATTCACTTGATTTATATGTTTATTTAATGTTATTACAAGTTTACAATTAATTCCTTGATTTTGTCTTTGGTTAAACACATAAAAAAGGAAAAAAAGAATCGACATTGTGTCTCGCCATGCAAAAAAGAAAAGTTCTTTTTTCTGTGTGCCATGGTTTTGAGAAATCCATAGAAGAAAACAGAAAGAAAGAAAAAAAAGGAGCTGAAATTAATTTTCGCGTTACTGGGAATTGTTGGGTAATTAACCATGGCAATATTGATGGCTTTAAAGAAAGCCATACTAGGTTTCAAGGCCAAGCCTTTCGTGGCATGCATGCATTGTTAATAATACCCACATTGGTGGCAAGGCATGGCTTTACTGTCGTGTGGTGCCAATTGCTTTTGATAGTACCTTTGTGTGTCTACAAGTTGGTGGTTACCCGAATCATGGTTGATGCATGTTGTAAACATGCTTCCATTGCGTCAAGAAGCATTTCTGTGTGTAAGAGAGAATTTGAATTAGCACAACAATACATTTAATTCGATTAGATTTTTAAGATTCAAAATTATTTAGAAGTGGAACGGAAATTCAATTAAGTCATTGAATTAGATTATAAATAGTCTTTAAGTAAAATTAAAATGTCCTAATTGGATAGGATTGAGAACTTATATTTGATTAGATTACTTATTGAATTAAAAAACTAATTTTTAATTTCATTAGGACTCTTATTTGAATAGGTAACTTAATATCAACAATTAAAATTAAACATGTATTTACTTTTGTGCATATAACATGAATATGATAATATGATAGAGGATTATAAGCTTATAGACCCATATCATTGTTTTTATTAATATGAATGATTATAATTTTTGGAGTATAGAGATTGCTTTTTGTCCCTTTCTTTTATTTTCTATTTATAAATTCTCTTCTTATGTAAACTCTCCTTGAATGTAACTTAAAGATTTTCTCATAATTATGTAAAAGTTATATAATTAAAAAATTTAGGATTGGGATGGGATATCTATTTGTAACTATGGAGATCCAAATGAAGGTGTCAAGGGAGACAAATCAAGAGGATATTTCTATTATATAGAATCTATAATGCAAGTCCTACAGATCCCATCTAATCTTAATATGTCCATCTTGAGATATCCATAAGAGTAGGATAGGAGGGTTTGGCATATCACTACCATTAGCACATCTTAATTTGTAAGTCAGATCTTTCCAGTTTAAGGACTTACGTCTACTAGGCCTCAATTTCTTCTCTTCATTGACGCTCGGTACCTAGATACTTTGAATGAATCCTCTCTTTATATGTATCTTTCTATGCTAGCTAAAGGGGTGGGTTTTCTCCTATTTTCTATGGTAGTCACACTGCAGTCCTTGCTTGTCCATTCTGTCTCATCTTAATTTGGCTATACTTGTCTCTAGCTAGCAATGTTTCTGACAGTTGACATAGATCTCATGAGACCCAGCCACTATCACTAGGAAAAAACCCTCACCCTTTTCCTTCGTTACTAGTAAGAGTAAGCAACCTCTACTAGCAAAGGACCTTGAGTAAAATTTCTTATGACATGTAAAACGTCCATTAAGCAATCCAGTCTAGTTGTCTCCTCGAAGTGGCTTGTTAACCTTGCTTTCCCTCCTTCAAAATAATGCTCTTCACCAAATGCCCTTCCTTGGGTTGGAGGAACATAGCAATGAGTAGTTTGCTCCACTCCCTCGAGTACAGGATGTTGGCCAAGAGAGAGTTGAGAGCTAACTTAGACTTTCCACATATCGTCCCTTCTTTCCAAAAAGGAAGAAAAAAATAAGAGAAAAAAAAAAGAAAAGATATAAGTGTGGTAAGGCCTTATTCATTTCTACTTATTGCTATTATCCTTAGTTTTCTTTACATTTAATTTAATTATAAAAAAGCCTTTGGAAGACTAATTTCCAATCCTCTAGGATTTGACCATTTAACTTCCTTAATAGCTTGAGGAAAATAACATAGTAGATCCTATAATCATGCAGATTAGAATATCATACTAGGATTGCATGCTATATATGCGATATATATTATAAGAACATAATTATAGAATAAAACCAGAGTTTTGTTTGAAGAAAGTTTGTTAGGTTAGCTAAAAGCCTTCTTAACCTGAATATGTTTGATATTATAATTGATGGGTCCTAATTAACTATATTTGTGTGATTTGGATGAGTTATCTCATGATCACATAAATTTAGAGACAATGGTTGGGTGCATCATATGTGATTTGTTTAGACAAAGAGTTGTCATTTAATTGATATTAGAGTTAATTGATAAGTTATGTTATCTACCTATTTATTTTTTTTGATTGTTTGATTATCTCAAGGTGAAATAAATTGAATGGGATCTTAACCCACTAGAAAATTTTAGAGTAAGATCTTAACGTGAACATAAAGATTTATTGATTTGAATAAAAAAGTGGGAGTAACTAAAATAAGGATTAAAGACCTAATCTAATTTTGGTATGTATGCATGAAATTAATACTCACACTCTTTATATATATATAGGTTGGTAAATCAAAATGAGTAATAATTTGTCCATATATACAAAGCATAGTTGACGTGAACAACCTCATTGGACCAAATGTTTTAAACTGACGTAAAATCTTGAGAATTGTTCTCAAGTAAGGAAAGAAGTTTTACATCCTTGATGAGGATCTTCTAGCTCTTGGTGATGAGGAAGAAATGGAGGCATATATTTAGCATAAGGATGATGATGATCATGCTACATATGTGATGTTAGCTAGTATGTCTCTTAAACTTCAAAGGTAACATAAGAATATTATGAATGCCTGCACAACAATTCTGCATCTCAAGAAATTGTTTGATATAGAAACTAGGACTAAGAGATATGAGATCTTAAAGGAATTGTTCTAATGTAAGATGGTAGAAGGATCTTCAGTGAATGCTAATATTCTGAAGATTAGCTACACTGAGAAATTGGGCTGATTGTATTTTACCATAACTTTAGAGTTAAATGTTGACCTGATCTTGTAGTCTCTGCCTTAGATTTGTTCACAATTTCTTGTGAACTTCTATATGAACAAGTTGGAAGTTACATTGGTTGAATTATTGAATATGCTTAAAACTACAAAGCAAACTCTAAAGAAAGAGAAGACTCCTTTTCTACTCATGGATTCTTCCAATGTGAAGAGCAAAAGGCCCAAGAAGAAGAACAAAATAGGAAAGGCTCAAGCAACCAAGGCATTTCAAACTAGTGGTGATGGGAAAAGGACAAAAGTAAGAGCACTTGCCATCATTGTGTTGAAAAGGCCATTAAAAAGGAATTGCAAGATTTATCTTGCTAGACTAAAGGTGAAGAAGCTTGGTCAAGCCTTTGGTTAGTTATGTTTATGATTGACATAAATCTTTTTACTTTTGATTTTATTACTTGGATATTGGATATTTGATATTGGATATTGGATATTGGATATGGTTATGATATTTGTAGAAATATGTAGGAATACATTAGAAGTAGATGGTTGAAGAAAGCTGAGGTAAACCTATGCTTTGTAAATGAAGCAAGAATTGTTGCATTGGCCATTGGAACTTATAGTTTACTTTTTCCTTCTGGCTTAGTAATAAAACTAAAGAATTGTTATATGTTCCTATACTTTCTAAATACATCATTTCCATTTCTAGTTTAACGTTAAATGAATTTACTTTTACATTTAATGATAAAGGTTGTTCTTTTTAGAAAAATTATGTTTATTATAGAATTAATATTTATATAAATTGTTTATATAAGCTTGATTAAGAAGGTTAAGTTATATAAGAATTGTTACTTGGATTTATTTGCTTATGAATCATCTAAAATATGTGAATCTTTTTTATTGGATAAGATAATTGAGATTTCTTTAAAAAGAAAATGAGAACATGTTAATGAGTTATTAGGATTCATACATATAGATGTATGTGGTCCTAGGCAACACATGAAAGAGGTGGTTTGTCTTATTTCATTACATTCACAAATAATCAATCAAGATATGGTTATGTGTAATTAATGAAATACAATTTTGAATCTTTTGAAAAATTCAAAGAATTAAGAAATGAAGTAGAGAAACAAAATGGTAGAGGGATTAAAATCCTACGATTATATTAAGCAGGTGAATACTTAAGCTAAGATTTTGGTGGTTACATGAAAGAGAATGAGTGTTTATCTCAATGGACATCTACTTAAACACCATAACATAATCATGTTCCTAAGAGGGGAAACATAACCCTATTAGATGTGGTTTCATCCTTGATGAGTCAAGTTGATATTCCTTTATCTTTTTGGGTTTATGCCTTTAAAACTACTACTTGTTAATAAACTTTTGTCCAAATCTGTTGACAAGATGTCATATAAGATATAAAATGGTAAGAGACCAAACATCTCATGTCTAAAGATTTAGGATATGATACTTATATGAAACGTATATCATTTGAGAAATCCTAGGATCATGCACTCCTCTCCCCCTAGCAGTAAGAAAAATGAAGAATAATAAAGTGAAGAGAGTTGAAGGAAAAAGAATATAGAAGTAAATTATACAAAATGTAAAAATTAGATAAATAGATTCTGCAACTAGTCTAATTTATGTTAAAAAGTTTAATAACATTATATATACGCATTTCAATGGTATTATATATATATATATACACACACACATATATATACATACACACATGTATGTATGGGTGTGTATATATCTTAATCATACATTAAGAACACATATTTTTTGCTTATCCTTATCTCCTTAATTATATGGGTTCATATGTTATGGACTTTCACACTATCTTACTAAATTAGATTTAGATTTTTTATAGGTTTAAAAAAATATGAAATTAATTATCTTTGATCTTAATTTTTATTTTTGTATTTAATTACTTTATACCTTTTAGTAATCAATTTTTCAAAATCAATATGAGTAAACTCTTTAGTTATTTTTTGTCTTATTAAATGATATATTAATTAAACTAGCAACATTTAATACTCTTCAAAAGTGTTTAGCCAATAGGTTCGTAAACATATATATAGCAAATGAAAGGGTGTTAGAAAAAAAAAAACATAATATAGTGAGAAGAAACTAAAGCAAGCATTAGGTACACATGGCTATCAATACTGTAATAGGGAGACTTTTGACGTTGGCATTTGCAGTCATGCTCATACAATCCGCCACTGAAGTACAAGCCTTAAGTTGTGTACAAAATTGTATCATTGGATGTTTTGGTGCATTTTCTGAGGCATGTATTCCTTAGTGCGTTGCGAGGTGTGGTAAAGAACCACCTACAGCAGGTATTCTCATTAACTAACCTTTTGTTCTTCATTTTTCTTTTGGACAATCAAAAAATTATAGACAAAGTTGGACTCATTTTCTTTAGGAGAGTATTACGTGGACAAAATGTATAGGATATATATGCAGAAAACAAAACTAAATGAATGGTAAGCTGCATGAACATAAAACATGAGAAACACCCATAATTTGTCTATTGGCATAGGTAAACGGAGAATAGTGTAAATTACGCACAAAGTCCCACGTTCACCTATCTCTAGGTGCATTCCATCTTTAAAGTGGGGAATCATAGCAATGACTGTCGTAGTAACAATTTAAAATTTATTCGAAAAAATATTTTGTTATTAATAAAATATATGTGAGACTAAATTATAATATGTCCAGCATTTGTCTTCTAAAAAGAAAGAGACTAACTTATCTTTTGGTTTGTCTTCGATCTTATATTACTATTTTTTATGGATGCAGTTGAATTTGATGGTATATCTCTAGCATGAAAATCATGGAACCAAATGTAAGATTACTTTTTGAGCTCATTTGAATGGTTGTCACATAAACTTATCACAAGTGGTAACATATTTTGGATTTTAAATTTGCTCCTAATTATCTCTTCATGACAATGAGTTTCTTAAGAATTTTGTCAACACTGCAGTTGCAAAAGAGAAGGAAGTTGAAGGAATAAAGCAAACAGCCAAAGTAAATTAGAAATGTAAACTGAGGATGACAAAAGTTCTCACATTGTCTTCACGTTAAACGACATCTTTTTTGTGTTTATGTGTGGATCTATGAAATGAAATGGTTTTGTCTTGAAATAACTTGAAATGGGCTGATTGATTGTTCTTGGTGTGTTTATCATTCGTACACACACACACACACACATTGTTTTTTACTATTTTTTATCGGATTTGTTTTGAAACATCCAACAATTCACCATGGCATTATAGATGAATATCGTTTTTGATTTATATGTATATAATCCGTCGTACTATATAGATTTCTAGTTTCTAGAGATGCACGTAGTAAACTTCTACCTATAGTTGCAAAAAGCAGTTTGTCCACACGTTCCCGTTTTCTTTTCAGTTCAAGAAAGCATGTCAGCCATTGCCGGCTTGAAAGTAATTGGATCATCAAAATTTCCAATGGTGTGGTGCCAATCTGAGCCAGTTTCAGCCGAAAAGGCCATGTCTTGCATTGCTGGGTAATAATTGGGCCTAGTTGCCTTCCTCCCAAAATTTCAAGTCGAATTGGTAGGATGTCGAGGTTGAACTCGAGGTCCAAACTCTAATTATACTAGAAATATGAGTCTATGTCATGATTTCTAGTGCTAGAAAATGAGACAAACATAGTAGCATCAATTAGAGTTTCAAAAACAAAAACAATTGCCTCAAATCCTCAGATTTTATTTACCATATCAAGCAAATTATAATATCATCCATTATTTAGAAAATAAGCAATAAAAGTGTTTACATATGCTCCTTTCCATTGCATTTACATCTTGTGTGTGTAAGATTTTTTTTTTCTACTTCATATAATTTTGCTTTTTCTTAACACAAATAATCTTATACCCTTTCCATATTTTTTGTCATCTAATTATTATTTCTATTTATATAAACAGAAAAATTAATTTTAGTTATAATTTTTTCATGAATTGAAAAGTTTATCTATAAGAGTGACGTTGAGCACCAACAAGTGATCATTATAACATCACCATTCATCAACCTTAATAAAAAATCTCCCATAATGAGATCTCGAAGAAACATGCCTCGAAATATTTCATGAATGAAAATTAGGTAGTAATACATATAGAGTACTATAAGAATTATGAAAGATATAAATCAATTATTTTTTATTTAGTCTTATAAATGAATGCCTATTTTTTATGAGAAATATACTTTTTCTAATTTTTTTGTTTTTGTTTTTTCCACTATTTTATTTCATATGGAGATATAGTTTTGTGTTGTAGTACTTTCTTTGTTAATTCTTTAGTTGAACAAGTTTTAATAATTGACTATCAATTATAGTTGACCTTTTTATTTATGTTCTTCTTTTCTCCACCCTTGTTAACAATACAAATTTGTTTAAAATATTACTGATTTATACAAGGTAGAATTTTCATTTTGGTTTATTTTACTATTTGGTCAATTTGAAAATGAAGGGATTTGTAGTTTGAATGTTGGATCTACATTTGTTGAGGAAATGACAATATACAAGAAAACACTTTTTAGGCAAAAAAAGAAAAAGAAAAAAAATGATATCATAAGAAGAAGTGTCAGCCTCATCACCCTCGACGTTGTATTTAGATTTTTAAGACATCCAGTTGCTAAGGCATTATTTTTTTTTTTTCCTTTCCTTCTCACCCCCTTGTTTTCATTCAAAATTTTAAGAAATTCTTGTGTTACAATGGTTTTTGTACCCAAGACCTTTTAAGAATTTCAAGTTTGAAACTTAAGCTGTTAAGCAGAAATGGGCAGTTTATTCATTTGTTGGTGTAGAAAGGTGATAACCAATCATGGTTTTTTAGTGTAGTGTATGGGATTTTGCACCTAGATTGATGAAAACAACTAAGGGAAGGCCTGACAACAATCCATGCTATTGTAAATTTCCTTGGTTAATAACTAATGATTTTAATTTGATAATGGCATCACAACCCAAGAAAAAAGAAAAAAGGATTAAGGTAGCAGCTCAAAACTACTACCTTTGAGTTAAAAATCACTGCTTAAAGTCAAATGTAGCAATTTTTAGGCTACTACATTTACAAGCGCTGCAATAGATCTAACATAACAATTTTCTTTGCATATGGCAACATATATGCAATTGTTGCCTAAAGGCATTTTACGTAGCAATATTTTAGAAAATATGTAGTATTATTTTTAAGATAGTATACAATGATTTTTTAAATAATAGGCAATGATTTTTTAGAAAATAGATAATTATTTTTCAAGAGAATGGACAATTATTTTTTAAGCAAGTAAGCAACAATTTTTTAAGGGAATAGGTAGTAGTTTTTTAAGGGAATAGATAGTGGTTTTTTAAGTGAGTAGGTAGCAATTTTTTTAAGTGAATAAGTAATAGTTTTTTATGTGAATATGCAATGGTTTTTTAAGAGAATAGACAACGATTTTTTAAGAAAATAAGTAGTGGTTCTCTATCTATTTCAAAGTTCCAAAACTATGACATCTTTGATAATTATTTGAACAAATCCAAAAAGATTGATTACACATTAAGTTGTCCCTAAAGAATGCATTTTGTTGACAATGAATTTAGAAAGCATCCCACAATCTAAACCAAATGTTGTGTAAATAAAGGCATTAAGAAAAGATCAACAAGGGAGAAATGAGTCCTCTCACTCAAGCATAATAAGCATTTGAAATGTAAACATTAGGTTTGATTAAGTATAATAAGGAACAACTAGTAGGAGATAGTAGTAGAAATTCAAGTTAATTTTTCAAAGTTGATTCAATTCATTACAAATGTTGAAATTCATATACTATCTACAAAACCTTCAAATTGGAGAGAATAAAGTGCAATTGTGTTATCTTCTTCTCCAATCATCAATTTGCTTCTTGCCTTCCACGAAGTAATGGTCTCTAGCCTTCATGAGGAAACTAGCAACAATCCACATATTGGTCCTCACAAGACTAGTGTAGAAAGAGAGAGAACAAATATTGGATGCATCTAAAACTAGACATATTTATGCCTTCGATGCATAAGGCCTTAAAATGATCATAAAAGAAGGTAATGATAGTAGTACTAGAAAACAATTAAGCATTTAAGGGCTAAAAGGTATTACTAACTAGCATACATCTTACAAAGTGAGACTATACTAAGAATCAGTTCTACATGTTGTTGTGGCCACTGACCTATTTTTGTTAATGATTGCACAAATTTTTCATTAGTGATCAATGTCAAAAGAACACTAGGAAGCTTGCTGGAACAACCTTGGAAAACACTTCCAATAATTTGCCTAAAGCATCCTTCATAGGAAAATTAGTATACATCTCTACGCTAGCAAATGGACAATATATGTGGAAGACATACCAATCTATTATTCTATAACTTGCATCTAAAGCATAATTATTAGGATCATTAGACATGCCAATAGCCCACACCTACAGCAGAAGATTGATAGCTTTGTTATGGGAATGTAAGAAAACTTGAACTACCTATCAGTTAAAGAACAATGATGGGTGTTGGTTATATTGTGATCCCATCTTCATGTTTTCTCATAAAGATTGAAAAGCATAAAAGGAAGAAAACATTAATAGTTTAACAATTAACTTGAAATTCATATTTCTTGTGCACAAACATGTGGTCTATTGATCTTTCTTTATATTTAGGGATGGTTTCAATGAGTAGAGTTTCATTAGAAAAAGATTATGTTGGTAAGCAATTATATAATTATGAAGAAATCTTTAATAGTATAAATTATAATATAAGAGAAAAAAAAAGCCCAATTATGTATAAACTAATCAATCATGCCAAGAAAATGTGGAATAGAAAAACTACATAATAAAAAGAAACAAAACTATTAGACAAGGAAATTTGAAGGCTAATGTTAACATTATTAGTTTCTAAAATGCAATTGTGAAATTAGTATAATATTTAAATTCTTTTTGTTTTAAAAAAGAAACAAATAAATGTCTAGGGGAACATAAATTGATTTTGATCTTTACCTAAGTGAAAGTGCCTCTAGAATAAGAAGAAACACATGGATTTCTACCTTCAATAACATCACTAACATGCCTCTAGTTAAAAATCCTCTAATTTTGTGTCTGATATAGCTTTAATTGCCTTAGACAAAAGCTAGATTAATAAAAAGAGTAAATAGTAAGCACTAAAATCAATCAAACCACAAATGGTCTCCCAATCAAATAGTAGCTTACTAAAAGGTTCAAAACATAAATATCAAATTGGGAAAAGAAAATAGAAAAGAAGAGTAAAAAGGAAAAAAAGTGGTAAGGATATAATGAGCTTTAAAGGCAACATTCTTCATCCCTGTTCTTTTTCCCATCAGCATGCATTTGTGCAATAATGTTTCCTTGAAGACTTAAAGAAAAATAAAATAAAGAAATAATTAATAATGGACGCCTATTTATTATAATAGCTTTCACAAATTTATCCTATCTTGCTCTTCCAAGGACAGCTTTAATACTTTGAAGTAGTTTCACTACAAAAATATTGTTCTTAGTAAGCAATTACAATTTTAAAGAAATTTTACACTATAATATAAAAGAGATTGAAGGGGAAAAAAAGGAAATATGAGGATACATATAAAAAAAAAAATAATCTTGCCAAGAGGAAGTGGTGCATAAGGAAACTGCAGAACAAAGAAAACAAAAAAAAAAAAAAATGAAAATAAAGGAAAAGAAAAGAGAAAAACAAATATTAGACTTATGCCTCAATGTAATGGTGACAGAAAAGAGTCAAAATCAATTCAAGATTTGAATTTTTTATGTTTAAAAACAAAAAACTAACAAACATTAAAGGCAACAAAAAATAACACTTGTCATTACATGGCACAACAAAGTTTGAAAGTTATTGAGATTATGTTGCTCAAGGGAGCAAAATCATTGGGAATTGGCTAGTTCTAGTAACCCAAAATTGAAACTTTAGATGACTAACCTAAAAGGATTATTAAAGCTCAGCAGGCACTTTGCAAATTTCCCCATATTTGAAAAGGAATCATGCAGCATAAAAAGAAAAAATGTCATGTCCTCATATTTAAAATTCAACAGCGTATAGATTTTGACACTATAAACAAAACTAATTAGATACAAGTCCCTCTTGCTTCAAATGAATGAATCAATGAGGAATGTGTTAGCGTTAAAGGTTAGAGAATGAAGCTAAATAAAAGAAAGGAATAAATTGATGAAACAACGAAAAGATATAATACATCAAAGCAATCAAATCCAACTAAAGAACAAAAGATTATAGAAAAGAAGAAGCCAAAACTTGTTGGCAAGGCCATTGACAATCGCCTTGTTTACAACGTAAGATATATCCCTCTGCATGAAATTCCCACGTGCCATTGTCCCTTCCTTTCTGTCCCACCCTTAATTTAAGAAGCTAATCAAAACTAACAATAAACAAACTGAAACCAGAAATCAATTTTGCAAGCCCTAGACAGTCTCGAAGACAATCCATTCAAAATATTGACCGATTCTAACCTAATAGAGTACAAAAACCCTAAATGCCCAAAATTGTCTAGGAAGAAAAATAAATCAAAATGAATTGTACACTATTGCGTCAAAGAATTGAATTTGATTGGGAGAATTAAAAATAAATTTATCCCTTCATTTTAATAAAAAGATTAGGTAGTGACCATAAACCACTGCCTTATTCAAAAAATAGGCTGTAGCTTAAGACTGTTGCCTTAAATTTTCTTTTTAACATAAAGATTAGACAACAATTCTAAACCTCTACCTTTTCCATTTCAAGAAAAAAAATTAGGCAATAGTTCAAGACTACTACCTTATTCCATTCTTACAAAAAGAATAGGTAACAATCTAGAATACTTTTAATTTCTAAAGGAATAGACAATTATTTAGAATTGTTGCCTTAGTCCCTTATCTTCAAAAGGAATAGGTAGTGGTTTAGAACTACTACCTTAGCCCCTTAACTTTTTTTTTAGTAAAAAGAGATTTGGCAGTGGTTTTAGATTACTGCCTTATTCCTTTTTTTCAAAAAAAAAAAAAAGATAGTGGTTCAAGACCATTGCCTTAACTCCTTATTTTCAAAAGGAATAGGCAAAACTATTGCCTTAGCCCCTTATTTTTTTTAAAAAAAAGATTAGGTAGTGGTTTTAAAACGTTACATTATTCCTTTTTTTTTTTTAAAAGGTAGTAGTTCCATATTGCTACTTTATCTCTTTATTTTCAAGAGGAATATATAGTAGTTTGAAACCATTACCTTAGCCCCTTATTTTTTTTTTTAAAAAAAGAAGATTAGGTGATGGTTCCAAATCACTGCCTTAATCCATTTTCATAAAAAAAAAAAAAAAAGTAGTAGCTTAAGACTGTTGCCTTATCCCTTTATTTTTTTTAATCAAAAAATAAGGTAGTGGCTGCCTTATTGCTTTTTTTCTTTTTGAAAAGAAAGGCAGTGGCTTAAGACTACTTCATAAACATTTATAACTATTACCTTTTCTTAAGATAACATAGTAGTTTTGAACCGCCACCATATAATTATTACCTAAAGTCAACTATTGGAACAATATATTTACATAGTAGTTATTGGTACTGTCTTAGGTGTTTTAAGCAATAGTTTATAACCACTATGTAAGAATCATTGTTGTAGTTCATTTATTTGTTAGTACATCTAAAGAAAAAATGGGAGTGAGCCACTTTTGTGATTATAAGTGGGGCCTTTTCTCTAAGTTAATCAATGAGCTATCTTTATTAGACTTAGGCTTCTTGAGACCTCATTTAACTTGGCCTAAAGGTAAAATGCCTCAAATGAGAGTACTATACAGGTTAGACAAAGCTTTGTGCAATGTGTAGTGAAGGCTTTGTTGGCATGCGGTGTTAATTTGTCATTTTTTGCAAGTTAGCTTTAAGCATTTTCCTTCACTGGTATGGCTGAATGGGATTCAACAAATGCATAAATAGGACTAGACTTTTTAGTTTTAGGCAACATGACTTGTTCTTGAGGATTTTCCTAAGCTCTTATAAGACTTATGGAATTAACAAGTGGCTATCCTTATTGCATTTTCAAAACTCTCTTCTATTTTAATGGAATGGAATAAAAAAATTTTTGATAATATCTTTTCATGATGGAAACACCTTTTAGCGTGACTCTAGGGTAGCCAACTAGTTATGGAAAATCACATGTCAATGGGTCTTATGGCCTTAAAGTGTCATCTATAAAAACACTATTGGTCCTTAACTTAAGAGAGAACCATGTCATGATGTGAAGCCTTATGCTCACCATCTTCAGCCGCACTGGTCAACTTAACGGTGCCAATTGGTTATGAAGGGAGCTCTGTCAATAGAAGACTACCTCTAATAATGTTGACTTTCTTGTTACTGCTAACTAGCAAGTTTGATTCTTCTGTTGATAGCGAGAGCTTCTCTTCATTTGCTTTTTCTTTAGCTTAATAACTTTTCCTTCATTTTGTTTGGTATATTAGAAAATAAGATCTATTGAAATTTTGGAACATGTCATCACATTTAGAAATTTGAAGAAAAAAAATCTTATCCTTAATAGGAAACAAAGATTAATCAATATTTTGTCTCATAATTGACTAAGTAGTATTTAGTTTGTTGGCATAACTTTTGCTCTAAACTTCCAAATTAGTTGATTCTTATGGTAAAAGAAAGATAAGAGATAAGGTGAAACTCTTCATTTGACTCAAACCTGATTTATGTTCTACATAAAAGAAATTTTACCTACATCATATGAGTCAATGAATTTTTTAATATTGACTAAGGATATAAGACCAAAAGTAAAGGAGTTATCCCAATATAAAGGAGGGACGTAAAGGAGAATCATAAAAGAGAGAAATGATTAGAAAAAAAAGAAGAAGAAAGCCAAGAAAAAAGAAAAAGGAGAAGGTAATAAAGTTTAAGTTGATATATATTTTCATTTAATTTTGCTCTTAAGTTTGTGTGATTATTCACACTTACATTTTATTTTATGCATATTTTACATACTTTCATTTTTATTTTTTTCCTACAAGAGATGAGTTATATGAATATTTCAAGTGATTGTGTGTCATCAAATGGAAGAAATATTAATGGAAGAGTAAGAAGAAAATAAAAAAAATCTTTGACAATATTTTTGATCTAATTTGGAGTTGTTTTTGAAGAGGAGTCCTACCTTTATTCTAAAACCAAGTCCAATCATGATTATATGCCATTATTGATTGAGTACTATTCTGTATTTTGGGCATGACTTTCATTTTAGAAGTTTAAATTGAGTTATTATTATGATCAAAAAAATAAAAGAAATAAGGCTACAACTTTTTAGTTTATGTAGAACTTTGATTTGGTTTCTAAGTAAAGAAACTTTAGTTAGAAGTTATGGGCCATAAATTTTTTTAGAGGTTAAATGGACATAGGAATTCTAAACTTATCAAAATATAAAAGGAGACATAAAATCAATAGAAAGATAAATGAGAGAAAGGGATGAAAAGACGAGACTAAATGGAGAAGGAAAGTGAAAATAATAATCCATAAGTTTGGAGGAAGAAGGGAAATAGCTTTGACTTTGAGTTTTAATCCTTAAAGACTAAGTTTTGTTTATTTTTATTACTTATTCCTTGATGCTCAATGGGTTTCTTTTTTAAACTTAATGGATTTGTTAAACTTCATTATAACTAGCTAAATTATTTTAAGGTAAGGTTTATATGTAATTTGATCTTTAGTTTATGTGATTAATTATTCTTTTAATTTAAGACCTCCTTTTTTTATTTTGTTATTTGTATGTAGTGTTAGATTATCAAACTTAATGCTTTAAGAGTTTGACTACCTTTTGTATGATCTTGTGATCCATAAATAAACTTGAGAAAGAGTTATATGAATTAGATCAATTGTAATATTAACCATGTGTTAGGCAATGAGATCAAGAGATCAAATGTGGTAATTGAAGAAGAGAAAAGGGTTAAGAGTCCCCTTTCTTATATTTGAGATTTCATAAAACTTTATACTAGTTTTCTTGTTTAAAATAACATAAATCCTTGATTAATTTAATAGACAATGAAGGGAATAACTTGACTTAAGAAAGGTAGTTAATTAATTAGGAAAAATTTGCTATCATATGTAATATTTTTTAACAAATCTTAATTTTTTTTTGCTCTTAGATTGAATTATTTAATTGATTGCATAACTTAGATTGAATGAAATTTAAACCCTAGTGTCCTAATATCTATAATTTCTTTCCACTTGGAAATTGAAAATAATTTATGTAGTTAATTCAACTTGGGTTAGATTAGAATTATCTTAATGGTATCGAATAGTCTCCATGGGAATGATAATCTATTCATCTTGTATTGCATAATCAATTAGGTATACTAGCCTAAAAGCAATGCATAATTCACAAATCATGCTTTTAGCATTGTTTCTAGGGACTAGTTATCTACATTATGAACACTTACAATCTAGCTTTGAATTAAATTATTAATTTGTAGTGTTAATTATTTGCTTTGGTTTTTATAGTTTTTATTTAGTCCACTTTTATAGCTTGGTTATTCCATTTATTTTTAGTTTACTTGGTTTTAATTCTTTGTTTATAGGCATGGTAATGCATGACCCATATTAGTGGTGAGAACTTGCTACTTTTGACTATAAGATAGAGACAACAAATAGAAAATTTTTGACTCCAAAAGAGAAGAACACTATGGCACAAGAAAAGGAGGTACAAAAAAAATGAGGAGCCTTTAATTCATATGCTAAACCAACTTTAGAAAGGTTGACATCATGCCTTACTTGGCTAGAAATCTAATCTAACTCCTTTGAGATCAAGCTGGTTATTAATTAAATGATCTAAATGATTTTTCCATTAATGGTTTACCTAATGATGATCCCAATTCTGATATTGCTAAGTTAAAATTTGTGATACTTTTAAGTATAATGGTATGAGTAATGATGTTATTAGGCTTAAAGTACTTCATTTTTCATTCTGTGATAAAGCAAGAAGTTAGTTTAACTCTCTTCTTATAGGATCTGTTAGTATTACTATTTGTGATTTAATGGTATAAGAAATTTAAGCTAAAATTTTCTCCTTTTAAAATGTCAAAGATGAGGAGTCATATAACTATTTTTACCTAATTTGATAATGAGTCATTGTATGAGTCAAAGCTCTCACAAGTGTTTTTCTCTAAACTTTCCTCTCTTGTTGATGTTAAGCTTTGGTTGCTCACATTACATATTTATAAGCAACAAGTTATGGTAGTTGATACACTTAACTACTTAAGGACATGAATGATATAACTACTAAGTCAATCGTGCATAGTGGTATTCCCTTACTTTTAAGAGCACTTCCTTGAGATCTTTGGCCAAGAATGTCTCCATGTCTTCCTATGCTTAAGAAGTGTTTACCACCTTATTGTGGCTTAGTCAAGACATTAGAGAAATCACCCATGTACTCTTTCTTTCATGCTAAACAAGCTACACACTTGCGTTGGCTAGGACTTCAGCTTGGGTACCTAATCAACCCACTAACAAAATATTCCCATGATTTCAGGGAGCACACTCCACATTATCCCTATTTTTGTGGTCTTTGATTCAAATATTTACTTGGTCTAGACTCCAAGTCTTCACCTTATTAGCCATCTCATGATTAAATTGCATATAGTTAGCCTAAACTCTAACTGTGCCCTAATATTTCATTGATGCTTGAGCTAGTTCTCAGCTTATTTATAAGCCAACTCACAATTAAACCACACATTATCAGTTTGAACCTCGACCTAAGTGTTGACATAATTAGTTAACTTTTGTGTGAGAGATGCATTACCCCCTTGAAAAGTATTAGAGAAATTGACCCTTTAGTGGTAAGAGACATTACCTTGCTTGACCCATCACACCTTATGTTAGAACATACTTCCTCTCTAAAGAGCATTGAGGAATTTGACCCTTTACTAGTAGGAGACATTGCCTTATTTGATCTATCACACATGTGCTCTAGCCCCCAACTCTTTAACAACTTAACATCAATGCCATAACCCATAACTTAACTTCTACCTAGCTTTCATTATCTTGTTACCATGAACATTGACTCTATATTCACCTTACCTCCTTGATGTGCTTGACTCATGCCAATCTTTGTGCCAAGAATTGGTGAAAGATGGCACCAATTGGTAGGGTGAACTAACTTTCTTGCATTTGCTACTCAAACTCTAAGCTAACCAAATAGTATATTAAGTCTAAGAAGAACAAAATTGACAATTAGGGTGAGGAAATGAGGAAAGTATTGTCTAAATGTATTGAGCTAAAAAGGGAAAATATAGACTGTTGAAAGAAAATGCAATTCTAAAGGGTAAATATAATATAAACTAGTGTTATGTAGTTGTATACTATTCACTTGTGTTCCTTTGATTAAGATTGTGTTGTGTTTTAATTTTGGTGAAAGGGCAACCTCGTGTTTTGTTGTAGTGTTTTTGTTATTGTAAGGTTATTAATTATACGACACATTTGTAATCTACTTTTATAATTGTAAATGTTATCTCAATTGGTTCAAATGTGGATAATGGCTGTTTATTGGTCATAAATGAATTAAACTATTGATTATTTTAACTTTAGAATTTTAAGGAGGTTTTAACCTTTGGCACAAATGTCCATAGTAGTCAATATAGAGGAAGGCTACAATAATGGATATTTTAGATTAACTTCCAACTATTACATTATTGAAAGGGAAAATTCCACTCTTTATCATATAAGAAAAGAGGTTCTAGTATAGGAATTTATGATTTATAACCCTTTTTTTAATGTTTTTTATCTTTTTATTTTTTAGTTGGATAATGAAAATTAGGATGGAAAAGTATCATTTTGGCTTTCCTTTTATGGGTATTGGCAAGGATGAAGGTCTTTAAATAATTGAACTATTAAGCTAAACCAAATATATATATATATATATATTAGATAACAAGCCACAAAATAAGTGTTATAATAGGTAATAGATCCTTTATTGGCATAGTCTAACATTATAAATATTGAATTCATAAACACCCTCTGAAATCATAACTTAATGCGTGTTTAATGGCTACAATATCACAAAATAAAGCAAACATCTACTATGTCTAATACATCATAACTCCTAATTATTTCAAAGATACAATCCTTAATTGTTTCAAAAGTACAATCCCTAATTGTTGCAAAAGTATTAACTAATTGCTAACTTAACAACATATTTTAGTTAAGGTTTCTAGACAATTGTTACCTAGTGCTTTCATTGTGCTTATTAGTGTGTTACACAGTATCTGATGTAACTAAAAGGGCTATTTTTTTGTCTATGAGTTTGTACAATAGTTGTTAGGACTTAGTTGGCACTAAACACTAATGTTTTGGGATGATATAAAGACATCTAAAATTGTAATACAAAGTTGTTAATCAAGGGATTAGAGTGAGTAATTAATTCTTAATCAAGCTAAAAGAGACATGTTATTGACATATGTACTCTCAAGGTGTTGTTCAAGTATAGTAGCATTATAAAAATATTGTTCATGCTCTTTTGTAATGTTAGTATCTTTTGTACACTATTGTCCATGACAAGCAATTTGACTTAATTGATGACCCTACTATTCACCAATTATATTATAAATAGAAGATTGTGTCACAATTCCATCAATAATACAATTTACACCCTTAACTTCATTTTGCACATACCTAACACTTTTCCACACATTCTTAGTTCAACCATCAAGCTATTCTAGCTCAACACCACCTATATGTGGAATATCCTCAACAATGGCAAATACAGGTTCATCAACCTCAAGTAAAACATTGATGCTCTTATGTCAACCATTTAATTCAACATACAAATATTGCTTGTCACTTATCTTACTGAGATACTTCATAAACTCATATGATTAGTTAAGGAACTTATGCATACAGTCAATTAGCATATAGTCAAGTATGTTATTATATCCATGACTATTTATTATTACATCTAAGCTAAGCATTAATAAGGTATCATTTATGTTGGCTTCAATGAGCTTGACTTCTTCCCATTCTTATGTAATCTTGGGTTACAACATCATGGTCCCATCAATATGAAACTTTATAGTAATCAAAATCCACCATGAGTAATTATATTAAGGGTTAATAAACTACTGTATGATTTCCAAATAACAAAAAGTTGCATACATGGATAACAAGTTACATTTAATTAATAAAAAAAATTAGGAAGTGACCAAGCTATAGCCTAGTTTATTATAAATAGAAATTATTTATTCCATAAGCCTATTCCACTATAAAATTTAATTAGTTAATTTCCTTCAACCATAAATGATTTTTTATCCTTTTTTACAAAATCTTAGATAAAATGATTGTGTAAGGAAACAAATATGGAATTGCAAATAATATGAAGGCTACAAACTAATGAAATTGAGAAAGAGAATAGAATGAACAACTAAAAAATTAGAAAAGGAAAATTATAATAACAATTAATATGGCTTTGGGTTGTAAAAAAAATAACCAATAATTGGTATTTTTAAATAAAATCCTAACCAAGTTAAGCTTCATCCCATTAACCAATTACTTAAAATTAAGATTAATAATCTCATTAACCTTAATCTCATCATCTCATAAATTGAATTTATAGTCCTTAAATTCTAAAAGTCAAATAAAAAGGCATAAGAAAAGTGTGGGTTCACTGTCTTTGAAATAGTCTTAAGAAAGTAATTAGTTCCTATTGCTTTCCTATTGCTTTTTGGTCCCTTTCAACTTTTATAGATCATATGGTCCTTAAAACAATTGTCTCACTTTTTTTTTTCTTTCAATCACTCACTATCTTACTCAACAATTTTCTCTCACAAACACTTCTTTCTTTTATTGTTATAAATGACTGTTTATTCTTATTTTCACAAAACATTTTCCTATAAAGAGAACTAACTAAGGTATTTTATTTTTTTATTTATATTATAATTATAATTTTATATTTACTTAATTAGGTTTATCTTTTATGTTTAATTAGATTCCCTTTTCAAAATTACATGTTTTAATGTTTTCTTGATTTTTTTTTCATCAAATTATTATATATAATAGGTTAATGGGTTATTATCGTATGGATTTCAAGTAGATTTGGGTTTAGGCTTGGCTTAATTGAGATGTGGTGCTTTGTTATTGTTGTCTTTAGTACACCTTTGCTTCCTTCTCTTATCAGTGCACCTTATTAGCAACATAAATGTTTTCTTTTAATTTTGTTTAACAGTTAGCTAGAATTGTTATAAAAATTTTCTAGTTTATTGATTTGTTACTTTTGAAAGGTTAGATTAGATTTAACATATCATGCAAAATTTAAAATAAAACTATAAAATAACCCTTTTTCATTTCACGTAAGAAAACATCAAGACAATCTAACCTTAAAAATGCCCAAAGAAAATCTTAGCCTTAACTCATTTTTCTTTACAAGTTCCAGGGAGAAAAAGGGCATTTTTATGTTGAATTCAAGAGCTTATGGTCTAATTTGAAGCCTCAAAGGCAATATCTAATCTTGGACAAGGCATTAAAAGTAAAGAAGGCCATGGACTCTTATTTATTCCTATTTTTTATTAATTTTTATTATGTTTTTAATTTTTACATTCCTTAATTATTTTTGAAAAAATAAGGGAATGAGTGGGTTATATTTTTTTGAAAGATGTTTTTTTTTTTAAAAAAACATTATTATCTTTCTTCTTCTAGTCTTCAAAGGAAAATAGAGAAGAAAAAAGGGTCTAGGGTTTAGATCTACTTTAATGAATAAAGGAGGCATTAATCTCCATTTTTTTTGTTTCAAAAAAAAAATCTTAGCTTTTATTGTTTTGTTAATTTTAGTTTTCTTAAAGAAATTCTTGATTTCACTCTTTTTAGGGGTTTTAATGTTTGGACCCAAAAAATGAAAGAAAAGATTTGAAAGAATAAGTTCTTCTTGGCTTTGATAAGAGTTTGAAAAAACATGCCATTGTTACTAGAGATTTTTTTCAATTTGTATATAGGCTGAACCTATACAAAGAATGGTATTGGCAATGTGGTGCTTGGTGAGAAATGTCATGTTTGATTTTTGTGGGAAGTGTGTTTAGTTCGAGTCATGTTTGCAATTTTGAGAAGGCTTAAAGTATCAATTCTAACTCAAGTTCATGGGTTACAAGTTCAGATAAGAGGGTGTGGAAGGGAGTTAAATGGTTTAAATTAATAAGATTTGATTGAGTCAATCTTTTTTTATTTTTTGTGAATTTTTTGACCTTTTTACTCTTTTTATGTTTTATTAATTTTCCTTTTTCTTTTGAATGTTTTACATGTACTTGGATGATTTGAAAGAGGAGGGAAAGGAAGGAAAGAGGAGGTGGTAGCTAATGCTAGTAGCTACTTGTTGTCAATGATGGCTTTAGTGACTAGTATATGGGAAACATTGGATACAAAGTAAATACAAAAGGATGTAACTAGGAGGAAATTTTTGGTATCAAAATTTAATAATTTTAGGACAACTAATGGTAGGCCAGTAGTAGAATAATTTGTTGAAATTTAAAGGATTCTAAATCATTTTTCATAATACAAAATGTTTAGGTGAAATTGTAATTGTGAATTCTAGTATTGATAAATTGCCACTTTTTTGAAATACTTTCAAGAGAAACCTAAAATATAAGAAAAAGAATATATCCCTTGAAATTCTTGCTAACCATTTTCATGTAGTGAAAGAGTTTTGCATACAAGGTGGAAACAATAACCATGACTCTCATGTTTTAAAGTTGTATGTGATTAAGAAAACACAATCAAGTGAGTCCATTAACAAGAGAAAGAATTAATCTAATGATAACAAAAGAAAAAAAAAGGCAAATATAAAAAGGGAAAATGTCATTTTTTTTTTTACAAAAAAGGGCACATCAAATATAAGTGTCATCTTTAGAAGAAAACAAAAAAAAAAAGGGAAAAGAAACAATTCCCCTTTAGAGTAAGAAATCAAAAAATGATTCCTATGATCAGAAAAATCAATTCATTTGAGGATGATGTTACTTAATAGATTGATTCTAATGTTGCCCAACATGTTTGTGAGAACAAAAGTTACTTTAAAGCTATGAAACCAATAAATGGTGGTATTATTATGTACATGTGAAGTTCCATTATAGTTTTTGTCATAGGAATTAGGGAGGTAAAAATGCAATTCACTCATAAAAGAGTAATCATTTTTATTTATGTTCTTGAAATTAAGAAAAATATGGTATTACATAGTCTTTTAAACAAATTTAGATTCAAACTTGGATTTAAGACTGACAACTTTATCCTTCCAAATGAAGTGTGTTTATGAGAAATGGTTATTTTTGTAATGGCATGTTCAAACTTCTTGTTGTTGCTAATAATAATGTTAATGTTTATGCTTATATTGCTAAGCATTTTGTTGTATGGCATAATAGGTTAAGACATAAACTTTTGAAGATTGCATGATATGGTTAAATTGAACTTGTTGTCATACTTTGATAAATCTAAAAACAAATGCATAACTTGTAAGCTAACAAAAAATAATTACAATTCTATTTCCAAGCAGTTAAAGATCTTTAAACATGTTAACGTTAATTTATAGTGATGGGTGTGATTTACACAACACACTAATACTAGGAGGAAGGACATATTTGTGATATTCATTGATAAATACTCAAACTATTGCTATGTTTAATTGATGCATACTAAAAATAAATCTCATGAAAGATTTAATTTGTATAAAACTAAAATTAATTTGCAAAATGAAATTTTCATCAAATACTTGCTATTTAAGAAAGGAGCAAAATATTATGACATGATTTTTTAAGTATATGAGAATTCTTCATGAAACTATTATTCCTCACACTCTATAACAAAATGGTGCTATAAATACAAAAAATGCATGTCAATAGAAATGATCAATGTCATGTAATCAAATTCTAGCTTTAGTTAGGGATTTTGGGATGAGGCATAACTTACAACATTCATATTTTAAATATAAATTCAACCAAAAGTAACAAAACAACCCCATATAAGTTTTTGAATAAAAGAAAGCCTAACCTTGTTATTTAAGAATTTTGTTTTGTAGAGCAGTTGTTAGGTTTCCTTAATGAAAATTGAAAAAGTTGGCTCAAAGGGGAGTTAAGTCCATCGTTTTAGGGTATGTTCACAACAATAAGACTTATCAATTAATAAACAAAGAGCTTAACATCTTAATATCTATTAAAATAATCAGTAACTTGATAAATGTTATTTTTAATGAAAATAAATTCATCTTAGTTTCTATCATTCCAAATTAGAAACAAGTTCTTAATTATGAAAATGATACTTTAGCAAATAAAAATAAAAATGATGAGGAGCAAAAGAGTAAGGGAAGTAAAGACTCTTGGTTATGATTTCTTTGTGTTCCTAGTTGAAGGGACAAAAGAATTAGCATGTAATCAAATTCCATATTGCTTATTGAAGATAATCTTAAGACATTTGATGAAGCAATGAAATTGCAAAGACTATCGATACCTAGACACTTTGAATCAATCCTTTCTTTATATGTATCTTTCTATGTTAGCTAAAGGGGGTGGGTTTTCTCCTATTTTCTATGGTAGTTAAACTGTAGTCTTTGCTTATCCATCTTGTCTCATCTTAATTTGGCTATACTTGTATGTAGCCAACCATGTTTCTGACAATTGGCCTACATCTCATGAGACCCACCATCACTACGAAAAAACCCCCTCCTTTTTCCTTTGTTACTAGGGAGAGTAAGCAACCTCTATTAGCAAAGGACCTCAAGTAAAATTTCTTATGTCATGTAAAATGTCCATCAAGCAATCCAGTCCAGTTACCTCTTTGAAGTGTCTTGTCAACCTTGCTTTCCATCCTTCAAAATAATGCTCTTTACCAAATGCCCTTCCTTAGGTTCGAGTAACACAACAATAAGTAGTTTGATCCACTCCCTCGAGAGTAAGATGTTGGCTGAGATAGAGTTGAGAGCTAACCTAGACTTTCCGAAAAGGAAGGGAAAAAAAAAGAAAAGAAAAGATATAATTGTCATAAGACCTTATTCTTTTCTACTTGATGCTATTTTCCTTATTTTTTTTTGCATTTAATTTAATTACAGAAAGGGCTTTGGAAGACTAATTTGGAATCCTTTAGAATTTGACCATTTAACTTCTAAAATAGCTTAAGGAAGATAACATAGTAGAGCCTATAATCATGCATATTAAAATATCATACAAAGATTGTATGCTATATATGTGATATATTATTACAATTGTGATGCTAATGCATGAGATAACTATAATTAACTAAATCCCACAACTCAAATATTGAAGTACATGGTGAGTTGGCTTTTATTATTATTGAATAAAACTAGAATTATGTTTGAAGAAGGTTTGTTAGGTTAGCCAAAAGCCTTCATATCTTGAATATGTTTGATATTATAATTAATGGGTCCTAATCAACTATATTTATGTGATTTTGATGAGTTATCTCATGATCACATAAATTTAAAGACAATGGTTATGTGCATCATATGTAATTTGTTTGGACAAGGAGTTGTCATTTAATTGATATAAGAGTCACATGTGATGTAATTGATAAG